>OY804601.1:21292560-21999532 GCA_963680895.1 Fragum sueziense
CAGGGTACGGCATATGCCGTTCGCTCGCGTGGCTGAGAAAACCCCTCGATATTTTGTTCTATCTTTAGACCGAGTCGTAACGTGACTGAAAATTTGACCAATGATAATTTATCTTCGATCTATTTTACCTAAAAATAGAAAAATCGTCATAGAATAACATAAAAATAGCATAAATCTTGGGATTTTGACTTTGGAAATTGAAAGTCAAACAAGATGGCGGACGGCAAAACACATGTGGTGCAAAAAAGTGAAAAATGCGTCTTGAAAGCTCAAATTATGTACGATGAATGAGGTTGTATTAATATAACAAGACAATTTACCAGCTGATTATTCTACTAACTTTGAAAGGGAATGTTTGTTGGAGTTAGACGAGGAAAGTGAAAACAATGTTCGAGCTGGTGGTAAGCTTTTCGGAATTTCGTCATTTTTTTCAGTTGTCAAAATTCAAGATAGCAAAACGTAACATTGTGTGACTCAAAATCGACTAAAATATAGTCACAGAATAGCATTTTTAATTATCTTTAGGAAAATATAAGGTTTTATAAGTTTTATTGAAAATTCTTTTAGTTATTAGTTGATTTATTACACTTCCGTCATTTTCCTTATTTCTACGAAAATGGCCTGGCAAATACGAACCAATTTTCCCATATTTCTCTGGCATCGAAAGGGTTAAAAACATAATGCTATAGTACAAAAATTGTGCACACTGAAATATCTTAGTGCCTAAAAGTACTCACTTCTGATGAAAAGCGTAAATGTTATACAGAGTAGAGATTTTTTGGGAAGTTGCACTTATGAAAGAGACAATAGTAAGGGTTGGTAGGACTAATCCCCAAAATGAAATGGATATTCATCATCCCCATCAGTAACATCAGCTACTGTTGTGAATAAATTATTACACCAGTCCTCGCCGTCCGTAGAACCTTCACACACGCAAGCTTTGGTGCATGGCTGCTCATTTTTGGAACAAGGGCAATTCACCCTGCAGACATTACTACATTTACAAACAAGGTCACTAAGAAGCTCTGGTGGAGCAGCAGGCTGTGCCATCATCAGGGGAACGTACATTCCGGTGGTTTGATCAATTTCATAACCAAACTCTATTGAATCAGGCAGTACAACATTCTCGATTAGAGCAGATCTCCAGATTATCAATTGGTATAAGCAGCAAAGGAGGTGAAGGGATAGACTGTCATCAGTTGGGCGAAGTTTCCGAGGTTTAGTTTTAGACCTTTCGACAGCCATTGATGCTCTGAGGGAATTCACTGATACACATGTGCTACTGCCATACAACAACTCAATAAATGTGACTGCTGCTGATTTAACTCTGTGTGTGAGGCGACAACTTGCTCCCAGATCAGAAAGATCAGTGAATTTAGAAGAATGATTTTTCATAATCTGAAATGCCTTCTTTCAAATTCCAAAGAATGAAGAACATGTATCACAACCAGTGATACAATAAACAGGCAATAAGACAGTTCTCTGGACTACAGATAACTGCTCATGTATGAAATGGACTGGAATATATCTTGACATATCTGTATAGACAGCTTTTCTTCCAGTTCTGGAGTAAATCCTGTCCATTCCAAATGCCTGAAAATGATGTAAAAGTAGAACTAATATGTCTGTATCTGGACTGAAAACAACAGCTTTTGAAACACCTGCACAGTAATTAATCTACCTCTGCGTCTTGCGTCCTGTACGCATAAAATTGGCTGGGGACGCATAATTTTGAATAATGCGCGTCCTATAGGACGCATCATTCTAGAATGACATCAATCTCTAGTTACAGAAATTCTCGATCTCAATACAAAAGCCATTGCAAAGTGAAAGTAGAAGACAAATCTCGGAAAATAACGCGGTCACGATAACTTGATTGGTGGTCTGTTTGATTAGTACTTTACTCATATTCAATCGAACATCAACACAGACTTTTAAATGAATTGATCACAACAATCAAGATTCTAAAGTATTCATTTTACTTTATTACAAAGTATTGTTTTATCCGTATTACTTTATCTGGCTAACGATTAAAGCATAAATGATGAAATATTTGAAAGAACATTATTCCCATACATATTTGTTAAGAGAGCAAACCGCTTAATCTCACCAAAACGACAGACTCATGTTAAAAACAGATTTACTACAAAACATTCTGTTGTAAAGGCTTTGGCCAGTTTGGGCAACAAATTTGAAAAAGTTTATTCATTTATGAAGTAAAACCATGTTCTTTCATCGGCGATCAAATTCTTCCGTCTAAAATTGGTAAACAGATTGAAACCGATGGAGAAAAGGGGGTTGCCAATTACGTCACCGACATTGGCGACTTCAGCTCAACTCCAAAATGAAATTGTCGTTGACAGTGATACTACTCATGTGACAACATCTCAATGTCAACCCATTACAAATTTTGTCCATTTACCTCACCCTGACTACGGGACATTGTGAGAGAAATCTAAACTTGTAAGATAGACGGAATGTCCAAACATTTTTGCAACTTTTTGGTGTTTGGTTATCAACATTCTTAAATTTGTTTCAGAACTTTTTCCAATTGGAACAAGAGTCATGCGAAATTTTCCTAGAGTGGGTTCTGAGTTCTCTTCCCGATATATTTTTGATAAACAGGCCATGCACTGTCAAGATCAAGAAGATAAAGTGAACCTCAGCACTATGTTGTGTTGGTCAGTGTTCAAACATAGTCCAACAAAACTACAATGAAAACAAAGTATTACAAAGTATAACAATAACATACCAGTGTTTATTCATTTTTCCCAACAACGACAATGACACATGCCTACATACATGTGAATATCAATTGGCGTAGATTTACAATTCAATGAAAATGAAAAGGTGGGAATCATACATTTTGAATTGGACGCATTGTTTTCAAAGCCATGCGTCCCCAGGACTCACGGTTTCAAATTCTAGATTATTCACTGCCTGCAGACTTCGCATACATCAAGTGTAGCAGAAGTCTAGTGTCAGCCTCTTCCTGGTTTGACAAACTATGGTAATAAATTGCACGAGAACAGACTCTGAAGACATGGTCACCTATTCCACCTGGAATGTATTTCTCGATTGTCGGACAACATATCCTGACAATTCTTTGTCAGGTATTGTGAGTACATCTTAAGTTAGTTCAGCCTTACTTCTGCTACTGCTCAATAGCTTTTTCCAGTCAGGAATTGGCATTTTGTATTGCATTACAACTGGTGTAGAAACAGAAATCTTTTCTCCCCGTCGTCTACGAGCTGTACCTTTCAAACTATTTGGGATGTAATTATCAAAAACAACATGCACACATGAAATACCGTTACTGTGGAAAAGAATGTACCTCCAAAATCTAGACACCATGTCACGAAAAGTAAATTTGACTCCTGGAGTAGGCTGCAACATTTGGACCACACCCATACCATCAAACAGAATACAATCTGGTAATTCAATACTACTTACACTACATGTAGAACCAGAAATATTCTCAAGTTTATCTAAAAAATCAGATTTTTTGTTAGACAGCATAACACCATCGTCAGTAAACAAAACAAGTGGAACTGGGGAATTTTCAAATGATAAGACCCTCTGTAAAGGTACCTTCTTAAAAGCATTGATGGCTAATAACCACAAGTACATTTCTTTTCCATTGATTGGAGGGAAGTTTGATGTGGCTTTAGCTGCTAACCTGCCAGTACTCTTGCGCATCGTTTTCACATTTGGTCTTGCCATTGCTTTGAAAAAAACATTTCTGTGATTCCTCTGTCAGTCTCTCTGAAATGAACTTTGTAAGCATATTTTTTACGGTATCAAAACAGTTCAGCAAACTTGTCGCAGTATCTTCAGACACTTCAACAACAGAAGCAAAATTCACCAATTTTGATGGAGGATTAGTTAGGGAAAAGGGGTCAATGAAAGTTTCATTGAATAAGCATGCTTCTTACTGCCTCATTATAAGTTTTTGTGTGGCATTTTGAATCAGAGTGATGCTTCTTTGTCTGACAGTCTGGATCTTTGTTTGGGCTGTAGGCATCAGCGTATCTAGCTGTCACTGGCCGCGAAAGAAACCATCGACCTAAAGCTTTATCATTGTGTGTAATGCCAATAATACCACCAGAAGATTTCAGGGCCTTGTTTTCTGTTACCTCCAACACATAATCATTCCATACTGCATTAAATGAACCTCTGGTTAGTTTACTGTCAAAAAGACCTCTATTGAAACATTGCAACAATTGGTCTGGTATCCTCTTCAAAGCAAGGACTTGGTTAGTCGTGAATTGTGAATAAACAGTCCGATTGGAAGTGAACAGAAATGGCAATAGTTTGGTTTTGGCATACATATTAAAACCCCATTTTCCATGTCTTGATGATGCTAAAAACATTTTCAGTGGCAGAGACACTTCATTTAGGTAATCATCCCAAAATTTGAACAGTGGAGAGTTATGCCTACCTTCTGAACGGAACATTTCAATAAGAGGCTTAATATCTACTTCTACAAGTGATGTAATACCTTCGACAGATTCACCGTTTGACCGAAACCAGTTACTGTCAAATGATTTTAATTTATCAAATAGAGCAGGGGGAATATCTTTTAGGTTCTTCTCAGCCCAAATGTAAAACTGCTGAAGGAACCGTCTCTTTAGTGCCTCGTCAACCATCAATATTGCTTTAAGTGCACGATCAAAGTCCTTACCAGATAATATATGACTTGCAGTGAGTGGTCCAAACTGATCAAACTCAACCAGCAGATCCTTCAAGCCAGCTTCACCATATATATGTCCTATGCCCCCAAATAATGCCATCATAAAATGCATACCACCTTCTATAGGTACCACACAATCAAACTCACTTGGTCGAGCCAAAATAATTTCAAGTACTTTAGTCAATAAACCCATATCAAAGACAACTGTACAGACAGTTTGCCACATTTCTGTTGGGACCTTGTAAACTTAGGGAGTTCATTACCACATGCAGATACCATAACATCTTCATGATTACAAGATCTTATAATAAACTTTGTACGGCAAACTTTATGATAGCACAATTCTAACTGACCGGAACGTATTTCAGCTTCCTTTGAAACTATACTTTGTAATATTTTGTCAATCTGTAATTTGCAAATATTCAGCAAATTTTCAAATTTATTTGGATTTAATGTTGTCTTTGTACCAGAAAAATTTTCCAAGCAGAAACAGCAAGTTGTGGGGCTGATGTCCAAGCGCCTACGGTTTGAACTCTTTCCAATAGCAGGCTCTGTCATCTAACTGAAAGGGACAAATTAAACGGGGCGAAATTTACCTAAACAGTAAACACCGGTGTTTAACAGTTTGTATAGAAAACAAAGGATTTTTTGATAATTTTGGTAATGGGCTTATTTAGAAAAGGTTTAAAACATAAAAATGAAATTTTGTGAATGTTATGCATGTGTAATTAAGTTTCAGTGCAAAAAGATGTACAAACTAAAAAGATAAGAAGTATTGACAGACATGGTCAGCTGACGAACAGTGTCATTTTGACAGATTCAATATTCAGTATTTTAATAACAAAACACATAATAAATGATAATGTAGTTGTTCTATTGTGTAGAAAATGATTTAAAGTAATGTTTACTTTCACATTAGAAATTATTGTTTGAAAAGTGTATTGTTTACATTTGAAATCTGGAGCCAAACAAACTTCAAGGTGCAAGGGTAAAAAATACCTCGTGTAATTGATCCTACTATTTCTAATATAATAAAATTCATTACCCAATGTTTTATTTTTTATGGCTCTCTTAAGAATATTTATGCTATTATAATGTAATAGGAAGTTAAACTTACCAATTAAAATCATCTTATAAGTAATACAAGAAATCTTCCATTTTCAGTTAAAAAACAGCGAATTCAGACAATTGACGGCTATTATGAAATGTTCAATTTAATAGATATTCCATGATTTTTTTGTTTAAAATCAGGAATATCTATTGTACAGACTTTATTTTACTTCATGATACACAATAAAAATGAAAAAATTAAACCATCTCTGAATTATTGACAATGTAAGTCACTATAATGTGCATTTTTACCATAAATTTTACATTTTTAGCATTAAAAAACATATTTTTGGTAAAATATATTTGATTTTTTTTATTTTATTATAAACAACAATCATCCTTCTACTAGAAAAAATAAAGAAAATGAACCAATTGCAATATTCATTAGACATGCCTTGGTTTATAAAGTATGTGGAAGGAAAGTTCCAGATGGCCGCCATGTTGGCGGCCATCTTGGATTTCTCAGAACGCCACCTGGATCAGCGAATGATCCAGGCAGTTTTGAAAACTACAGACCCTTACGAATATTTTGGTATATAACATGTCTTGTTAACAGAGGTGTCCCACCTACTCCAAAAATAGAGGACTTTTTGCTCAATAATCACCCTACCATAAACAGTAGTGTTTTATTATATTTAGTTATTCTCTCATAGAGAGCATTTCAAAATTTGAAAATATCCCACATTGAATTTACATATTTTAAAAAAGTACAATGATTTAACATATTTATTCAACAAAGTGTATAAACAGTCCAATTTTAATTTTACATCTGTCTGCTTTAAGTGTTTCAACCAATTGCAGCCGATACAGTTCCGGAACCTTAATCAAACGTATACAAATTCAATTGAGATGCAGGCGACAAAATTGTACCAGAAGCAGGTAATGTATTCCAACTTTGTCTAAAAATTACGAGAAAGAATCCAATTATTAATTGATTGCAAAATGGAACGAAACGCTCGCTGAAATAACAACTGAACTGCGAGAAAAAGAAAAATGTCTATTAGATCTAATACAAAATAAAATATCTTATTTTAACATTTTTTTTTTATTTTGCAAGATCACTTAACTATTATGTTTCCAATGCTGTATGTTTTAGACTAAAATTAAAGCCCCGATAGACAGCAGACTCAATGTAATGTAATGTAGATATATTTTTAAATTGCAGCTTAGAAATGGAAAATAAAGTTTTTCAATATAACTTTCATTTCCCAGAATTTCTTCTACAGCCTATTACATCAGGAAATAAAAAAATCTCGGATTGCATTTCGAAAGAATGCAAACAATTCATTTATGAAGTTCGTTTGAAGAATGATATGTAATAAGAAAGCACGCAGTCAAAAAGTAATGTTTTATTTTATTGAATCATAAACAAATTGTTTTTGTGTATCCAAATAAAAAGAAATAGAGTAAATTAGAATGAATAATAAAATAAAAAAAGGTAATAAAGAGATTAAAATGCATTATAAAGTTGAATAAAACAAGACAAAAATGACAGATATTGAAAAAATAAAGGAATAACCAAATTAAAGATTTAGTAAATTAAAAGTTGGACTTACAGTTCAGTGGTGTTGGACTAACACTCTTCACTGATATGTTGACGCCTGCATGTTGTTTATATAGTGTCAGTGATTAGTTTATTACTTTGTTGTGAGGCCCTTTCTTAACCGAGACACCATTGTTTTCTGAATGTTGTTTAGAGAGGTGACTTCTCAAAACCAGAAGGATACACACGTATGAAATTTAAAAAAAAAAGAAAAGAAAAAAAAAAAAAAAAAAAACTCCGCTAGATATTATCAAGTATGATTCGTCAAACTCATATTCTTTTACCAGTCAAACTATTGTGCATCTATAGAGGTTAACCTGGGGTCAAGTCTCCGTATACCCGTAGCTGGTGAATGAAACGTATGGAAATTTAAGGTATTCCACCCATAATGAGGTTCACGGGACGTCGGAATGAGTTTTTCGTGAGGCTTCGTGAACATAAATTTTGCGTACGAATCCTAAACTATTCGGGCGTATTTTTCCATAAATGTTCCCTGTCTTCTTTCTAATACGTGTAGATCTGCCCATGACGGGCCTCAAAGCACATCGTGTGACAGTCGTTACCTAAAGTGAATCAGGAAAAACAATTGTGGGTCCGTAAAGCGATGATTTAATTGCGACATATTGACCAAAACAGTCAGGCTATGGTGATAAAAAGGTGTCTATAGTCGACAGGTTAGTGGCCTTGAATGATCACTTTAATAAAGATACAATTATTAATGTGACCTTTTCCCCATATTTCCATTATGGGTCTTTAAATTGACTCCCAGTGCCTAACAGATCTATATTTCAGACAGTTTCTTCATTGAGCAAGGTCATATAGCCACATTTACAGAACAATTAATGATCTATTTTCAACTGAGCATACTATTTAGCTAACACATTTTTCTCGAATACTGACGTTTGGTGTGAATAATGCAGTTTGGATGACAAAGACTGTCTTGTTTTCACAGCATACCAAGTTTGAATTCTAACTAACATTTACCTTCGTAACCTTCAAATTATAGGGTATGATCTCAAGATTGTGATTATTTTGCATTTTGTTGCTACGCGAAACACAAGAATGTCGCTGCTTTTCAACAAAAACCTCGTAACTATAGCTTGTTTAAAGCTTTTCGTTGGAAAGCTTCGATATCTTAGAAAGCAAAGACCTACCAGTGGTTAGAAGTTGGTGTCATGGGCGAACGTAGACCTTAACAAATTACTACAATTGTGATCAAAGTTACCTATAAATCATTTGAGCTGGATCTAGAAAATGGCCCCTATAGCAGTTAGGAAGAGCATGATATCAAATCAGTCTGTAGCCTACCTATAAGAGCAAGCTGAATAGGGCTTATGCTGTTCCCTTACAATCTTTTTAGTCTACAAAAACTATTAGATAACACCGTGGCTTCTTTCAATGGTCAGGCTGCGTATGTACACACGAGACAGGCAAATCTGGATCAATGTTGGCCTCTTTGGAATGATATTCAGAGACTTTTTCTGTTGGTCTGCAAACTTCACGAAACGTTCCCATTTGTATTTGCTACGTTTTGTTCTAATGCGGCAAGTATATAGCTATATAGAGTCTATAGCGATTAAATGCCTATCAAAGATTGATAAATTCGTGTCATATGCGAACGTAGACCTTTAGCGCACGACTGGAACTATGGTATGCAACCATAAGTCATTTCAAATTTGCATCGCATAGAAGATAGGGGCGAAAAAGTTGATCCGTTAGCTCAGTGTTAGAGCATGAACTTTGAGCTGGGATTGGCCGTTGCAGTACACACAGGGGTCACTAACAGACATTTCAGGTACCAGAACAATTTGGGAAAGTTTGCATGGTTGTGTGGTACATCGCGTTGTCTGTGGCCAACAAGAAAAGAATTTTAGCGCTGCCGCCTGGTCTTTCGATCGAAGATTTATGTCCTATAAATGTTACTAAAATTGATTATGTTTGTAGGTAAAATAGATGGACAATACTAAGAACAGATCCGCGTTCTTTAGAGCGAGATTTCTTGAGATATTTTAGGATAAAGCGTTCTTTCGACCAAGATTTTTAAGACGCTCGATGGGAGGCGCCATTACCCTATCCTTCGTGCGGAACCCCTCGGTCAACTCTGTATAAACAATATAAAAGAGATTTGACCAAGTTGTTCCAAACACTCCATAATTATCATAAACCGAGGTGTTCCGAATGATCCATACTTCATACAAATGACGTCATGATGACGTCATTTGTATGAAGTATGGAACATTTCTAGTCCTTGATGCTAAAACTGCCAAATGAGTTGAAAACGATTGCTTGCAGTTTGTTGGGAGTCATCGAATGCTTATAAAACGTTGGATGAAGGAATTCCCACAAAAAAAAGGATCCGCGAACGCGATTCTTAAGCGTTAGGTGCGAAACATATTAATCGTAGGTACCATTCATGATCTATACTCAGTTCCAAAAGAAAGTGTGCACTTTAACGTTTTGCTTTTACCTTAATTTTCACGATGTTTATGGCAATCTATGGAGTAAAACTGATGCCATACTTCAGATTAGACCTTAAAGATAATTGGCATCAAAACAGATGTTGATAAAGTCGCTCTTACTGCATACACGCAGTCAGATCATCATGATTTTGACGATGTTGAGATTTGCAGACCTTACAGCTTCTTTCCCGAATAGAGTTGAACGCTAATACGCCGTTGTAAGATTTGACCAGGCCTGCATAGTCATTTCGAAGCAAAATATTGAATTTTCACATAGACGTTACGTGTGCGTCAACGTTAGTAATCGTTACGTTAGTAGTCTAGTAGATTGTCGTTGAACGGTGCAACAACGTTCTACAACAAACTTTTATGTCTCTAAGGAGCCATACAATTGGACAATTGGTATTAAAACATAAATGCCGTACTAATTTAAATTAATTGAGGGGTTTTATATTCATTAGGCTCGGTCTCGTTCTCATACGTAAATTGTAATTCGTTTCACGCTGATGCATTTTGTACAAATGTTATGAAAATGTGATTTTATGCTTAGCAGTGCCAAAAGAATTTAAGTGAATGTAATTTCAGATCAAAAACTCATCCAGCACTAGAGGCACACGTAAAACAGTCAAAATGAAAAGTTGCAACTAAGCAGAAAATTCGTTCGTGCCATGTATCTTTTTCATCTATAGATCGTTTGTCAATACTCTTCGGATGTGTCGTACAAAATTTCCCAACAGTAGGTGGTATACTTTACGAGATATTCAAAATTTAAAAGTGCACACTTTCTTTTGGAACTGAGTATAGTATAATTGAAATAAATAGACAATACTAAATCGTTAATTTAGATATATAATGTGATACCCTTATAGTTAACTTATTAATGGAATAAAGTGCAAAAGCAACCCTTATTCGCCTGCTAGTTCGAATGAACGCAGACAAACTATATTTTGATACTTTTCACACAACGCCACCAAAAAAACCCACCAATTTCAAGCGTTATATACGTTACGTATTATTAATAACGCAATAAAAAGTATCATCCATGATAGGAGTAAAATAATTATGCAATAAATACGAAATAAAATTAGACCACTAGTTTAAATATAACTTATACTATCCTGTATAAAAAGGGGGAACTCAGTGTTATTTCCTTGTCTACTAGTTTGCAAATCAGGCCCGTAGGTAGCAATTTGATATTGGGTGGGCTAAAGCCCCAGTGTCTGAATATCGGACGGGGGTTAAATTGGATTTTCCCTAAATTTTCAGTTTGAAAATAAGGAAAATTTAGCACTTCTTGCCAACTTTGGGGGGCTTAGCCATCTATTCTTACGGGCCTGCAAATAGCACAGGCTAATTAAGTCTTATAGGCCTACGTTTAAATTATCTTCCACAAAAACCTCATTATTTCTAAGCGTTACAATTCAATCCTCTTCAATGCTGGTGTAGCTTAACTCTATGCCGCCATCAGTTCTCGCTATCGAGCTCTTGGGTGGTATTCAACAACTAGCCAAACTCTCAAAATACCTTTAACCCTTTCCCAAACGACACAATTTTAGGGTGATCGACTGAAAATACTGCCACAATTGACAAAATTGATGTTATTAAAGATAGGATTTGTGTAAAATATGGCACTGAAAATATTGAGACAAAAGGAGAAACTGCTGGTTATCAGCAGTTTCTTCTTTTGTTTCAATGTTTTCCAAAGCCTTTTCTCTTAGGGACGTCAAAAACAGGTCTTGTTTGGGAAAGGGTTCAAATCACACTATAATCAATCTGATTGGAAGCGACATACGTTTCGTCCCAATCCGATGGCTTGTTTCAATATGTATTATCCTTCAGACAATTGTTTTAGAAATGATGGTGAATAAGGCCCCTGCTATTTACGTCCGGAATCCTCGGAACCCCAGGTGTCTCCGAATATTAATCACGTATTCAGAGAATATGGGGGTCAAAAAGACCCCCTCTATAGCCTGTTTACATCATTTCCATACCGAAACCAGTCTAAATTGTGTAATAAATGTACTTAAAGATATCCGAACCCCCTTCTGAGAAATCCTAGATCCGCCGCAGAATACGCTATGCTGCTTTACGGCATATCGTCGCTTTTCCTCGAAAACCCTCTTAACTGCAGCTTAAAACAAGCTGTAGTTACGAGGTTTTCGAAGAAAAGCAGCGATATGTTGCGACGCCTTGATTTCTAACGATTTATTTTATGATGCAGCGTTTGCTTTTTTTCAGAACATTCTAGTGTGTGGCAGCTTATGGACAATGTTGCGTTTACGGGTCGTCCGAGGTCGTATTATTATTATCTTGTCTTAGAGGTACCAATCTAGCTGTTTGCTTGCGGTGATGGTCTACTTGTGTCTCAATGTGTGTTCTTTCTATATGAATAGATCTATATCCATTATCTCTATTGCATACTTCTGGTAATTGATGATATACTGTATTTTCGTGTTTTTTAGCCATCCATTGAGCTTTATACACGTTGTATATCAATATTAACTATCCTTCGTGATAGGTGTGCCATAACGAGACAATAATTACGAAATAAAACTTCTCCATCTGTTTCAATAAACTGACCGGTATATCGGACTTTACTTGACGGTTATAAGCGCACATGCCCTCAAATCTTCCATAAAGGCCTACAAACCCAATATCGTTGCTTTTCTACGGAAACCTCGTATCTGCAGCTTGTTTTAAGCTGCAGATACGTGGTTTTTGCAGAAAAGCAGCGATATGTGACCTTGAATGCAAGGAGAAAAAGGACAACGTTCGGTCTTTGACCAACCCCTATCCCGTGCAGTTGATAAGTAGGCATATTCTTTAAAGGGCGACGGTAACAGATGGTCTAATTGCAAAAAATGAAATTTTTTGAAAAAATATGCAAAACTTTTGTGTTGACCACCTCGGGATGGTTAATAATATGCGATTCAGACAGAGAATGAGCCGAAATTACAAGACAGATAGCTGAATTTAGGGAGAATCCAAACCTAAATTCAACCCCGTCTCAGATGGGGTTAGAATTAATTTTAAATTGTTGCGCATGTGCATACAGCGCGGACCATGATTCAAACGAGATTCATACTTGAATTTCAATATGACGTCATCATGTATGTTGTGACGTCATTTAAGAAAGTCGCATGTCCTACTGTTTTGACCTACTTTCGACATCGCTTCATGAATTTGGTATCAAATTGCGAAAAAATAAGTCGTTGCTTCAAAAGTTTGTCGTAATCATTTAATCAGGTCACATAAAGCTTAAAAAGTGTATATTTCGTTTGTATTTGACAATTTTTGGGTCCAAATCTGGGAAAAAGTAGCTTTAAAATGTTAGCGGAGTATTTAGAAAAACAAAAAATCATTCGTTTCTTTAATTGAATAGGTGTAGTCACATCAAGGATTTTTGGGGGAAAGGAAGAAAGGATAAATATCTGAATAGTGAAATTAGACCACATGCAAGTGTCTTGCTCATCTAAGGCTATTTCAAATGAAGAAAGTAACACAGCATGCAGGTTCACATTACCACACACTGTGACAGTGACGCCTTTGACACCCTACATGATAAAGGCTTTGGAAAACATTGTGGAAAATGAAGAAATTGTTTGTCACAAGCAAGCTTTTCATTTCACACTCAAATACTTACACAAATGGACCAAAATGTAAGATGTTAAGCCACTCCAGATTGTTGTCCGCAGCACTTTTGCATTTGGGGTAGGCCTACCGTAATTATTCTAAGAAACGCACATATTCTAATAAAGGCCCATCCTCCTAACCTCGGCTGAAAATCTGCATATTTCAAGCACAATTTTAGCGAAAAAAATGTGGATTCTAATAAACGCCCATCCCCGATTCAGAATTGAAACCTAGACTTAGTGTAAGTTATGAGCAAATATTATTTCAAAATGCGATAAAAAAAAAAAAAAAAAAAAAAAAAAAAAAAAAAAAAGGACGTCCAGCCCTCAAACTGCATCAGAACTTTAGCAATGAAGGAATTTCATTGAAAAATGGTATTTTGCGGTCCTTATAACAAAACTTTGTCAAATTCAATTTGCCGAACTTCGAGTCCATGAATTGATTCTTGATTGGAAAATTTTGACAAACAAAATTAGAAAACCTCTAATAAACGCCCACCCTCAACTTTTCTATCAACCATGTTTCTAATAAACGCCCGGGTAGTTTCTTGCGTGGCCGGTCTTTTCTCAATTCCATTGGTACTCATTCCCATGACAGGCAGCAATACTGAGTAACAGCCACAGCGCTGCCAGCATTTTGGTCCAAACCTGGCTGGCCTGCTTTGTCCCTAAGCATCATAGATCTACTATAATTTGAGCAACGTTTGTCTGTTTGTCTGTTTGTTCCCCTACTCCTCCCAGGTCCTTGGGCCGATCTTCACCAAACTTGGAGGGAAGGTGGAGGGCGGCCCCGGATATTAGCTTGAGGGGTTCATTTTTTGAAAGGTCAAGGTCATCGAGGTCAAAGGTCAAGTTTATCGTTTTACGGGTTACGGGACGGGATTGCTTACGGGTTACGGGACGGGATTAGGTGGAGTGCAGCCCCGGATAGGTCAATGTCATCGAGGTCAAAGGTCAGCCCCGGATAGGTCAAGGTCATCGAGGTCAAAGGTCAAATTTCGAGACGGGTAAAATTGCTAGTTTCCTGAATTTTAGGAATAATAGGCCTATCATCATTATTCTCTTTGACAGCGCTAGAGTCTACTACATAAATCGCCAACATTTCTGCACAAAACGTCAAAACCCACAGAGCGTCCTCTTCCCTGACTAGCACTGGGCGACTGGCTCGCATTGCTCGCCTTTTTACCGGCTCCTTTTGCACCAGTCATGTTTCTATCACTGTCCGTGATTGTGATTTATTGATCTGCACAGGTCGTTACTAAAACACGGAACGGAACGGAATAATACTTGTAGATCTACATTTATTCAAATTTTACGTTTGGTATTGTCTTTTTCGCAATTTCCTTCTTTAGCTTCAAATTTTAGCAGCCGAATCCATCTACTTCTTCCGGGTCCATTCACCAATTCAGCCGACCCTGCAAAATTCGTCTGCAATTCTTAAAATTGTAGTCTCCCTTGTTTACATAAAAAAGTGAGAAAAGTTGTCTCCCTTATTTCAGAAAATTGGGCAAGATGGTGGAAGGTCACTGAGATGGGCTCCTATATAACTCTATGTAAAATGCCCTTTTTCAACACATTTTTACACCTTTTCCAAAATAAGAATGAGCAAAACTATGCCTGAAATGGCACAGATCCATCCTTGCCCTGCAAAACTATCAGCAAATGGACCCATCTCATGTGATTCATTTTTTCACAATTTTCACTCAAACATACATACCGTGTTTTTTTCCGCGCCAAAATGGAGACACAGGAAATGGGGGTCACGTGTATCCCTGCACCCAAACACACAAAATAGTCCTGAAAAGAAAGATGGATTCTGGCTCAGAAATGAGAAAACATGTCACTCAAAAGCATCCAATGAAAACCACAGCTCAAAATCATTCATGCAGAGAGCAAGGCACCATCAGAAAAGGGGCCAATTTTTTTTAAAGAACTATTTTAGCACCCCATGGAACGGAAGTACTTCGCTGAGTGACCTTACTCCTAGATGAGAGGATATATTTCCCAAATATATCAAAAGTGATATTTTTTGTTTGATTTAGCCCTAATGCAATAGAAATGTGCATATATAACAGTATTCTAACAATAGATACAGAAGTTGCAGGCATCCAAAAATATGGTACCTCGACTGAATTCCGGGTTTCGCGACACCGCTTTGAGCAATTCAAAGTGATATTTTGAGTCGAAGAGTTTTCCAAAGTTTTTGAAGGATTTTACCATTGAGAAGGCCTATTGCATGTGCAATCCTCCAGTTCTATAATTAAGTCATTTGGAGTCTCTTTTAGCTTTCAAAGTCAAATTTTTAGACAAATTATGCATATTCAGATGTGCATGCCAAAACATACACATTACTGGTCCTTGTAAGTGAGAAAAATGAAGCTTTGTACTTAGCAATAGGTCCAATTGCCATTTATTTCTTAGAAATCAGTCCAAATGACTACTTTTGTGAAATTCAATCTTTTGATAATAAGTGATTCCACATCATTTTTAAGGAATTTTAGTCTGTGGCACCAAATTGATGTGGCAGTTGGTTCAGCTTACCAAGTATTCCAGTCTATTTCAAAACAGAAGCAATCAAAACACCAAACTGGTGGAAAAAATTGCTTATTCTACAGAGACAAATTCCTGGTGCCACATTACATAACCAAGATTTTGGTGGGAGGGGTGTTTAACAAAGAAAACTTACAAATATTGATGTTTGTCGGAACCCGAATCTGTACCGAAAGCGCTTTCGGAGTCCGAAAACCTCGATAAAGCACCAAACTCACTTCTTGGTCTCTTTGGTTGGACTTTCAGCAGCTCAGTCCATCAATCTTGGTCTACCATGGTTAAATTTCCTGAAATTATGGAACTAAATATCAATTTTAAGCAATTTTAAACAATCTTTTAAAAAAATTAAATCTTTTAATTTTTTTAAATTAATTAATCAAAATTTCAATTTCACAAAAACACCCTTCCAAATGCACTGAAATACCTTGCAGACAACATGGCATCTAATTTAGAGCAAAAAAGACTGTCTAGATGCAAGGAGAAGCTGACTACAATCAATCATAGACAGAAATAAGAGAATTTTGATAATTCCAATTAAATTTAATTTCTAAAAAATAAAATTCATACTTTACAGGACTAAATCATCAAAAATCAAGTTTTACATAGTATAAGCTAGATGCTGTCCAAATTTCAATCATTTATCTCTAAAAACATGAGAGCTATTAGCTGTCAAAAAATTTAACGCTACCCACATCTAGGTGGAAGGTCACTGAGATGGGCTCCTATATAACTCTATGTAAAATGCCCTTTTTCAACACATTTTTACACCTTTTCCAAAATAAGAATGAGCAAAACTATGCCTGAAATGGCACAGATCCATCCTTGCCCTGCAAAACTATCAGCAAATGGACCCATCTCATGTGATTCATTTTTTCACAATTTTCACTCAAACATACATACCGTGTTTTTTTCCGCGCCAAAATGGAGACACAGGAAATGGGGGTCACGTGTATCCCTGCACCCAAACACACAAAATAGTCCTGAAAAGAAAGATGGATTCTGGCTCAGAAATGAGAAAACATGTCACTCAAAAGCATCCAATGAAAACCACAGCTCAAAATCATTCATGCAGAGAGCAAGGCACCATCAGAAAAGGGGCCAATTTTTTTTAAAGAACTATTTTAGCACCCCATGGAACGGAAGTACTTCGCTGAGTGACCTTACTCCTAGATGAGAGGATATATTTCCCAAATATATCAAAAGTGATATTTTTTGTTTGATTTAGCCCTAATGCAATAGAAATGTGCATATATAACAGTATTCTAACAATAGATACAGAAGTTGCAGGCATCCAAAAATATGGTACCTCGACTGAATTCCGGGTTTCGCGACACCGCTTTGAGCAATTCAAAGTGATATTTTGAGTCGAAGAGTTTTCCAAAGTTTTTGAAGGATTTTACCATTGAGAAGGCCTATTGCATGTGCAATCCTCCAGTTCTATAATTAAGTCATTTGGAGTCTCTTTTAGCTTTCAAAGTCAAATTTTTAGACAAATTATGCATATTCAGATGTGCATGCCAAAACATACACATTACTGGTCCTTGTAAGTGAGAAAAATGAAGCTTTGTACTTAGCAATAGGTCCAATTGCCATTTATTTCTTAGAAATCAGTCCAAATGACTACTTTTGTGAAATTCAATCTTTTGATAATAAGTGATTCCACATCATTTTTAAGGAATTTTAGTCTGTGGCACCAAATTGATGTGGCAGTTGGTTCAGCTTACCAAGTATTCCAGTCTATTTCAAAACAGAAGCAATCAAAACACCAAACTGGTGGAAAAAATTGCTTATTCTACAGAGACAAATTCCTGGTGCCACATTACATAACCAAGATTTTGGTGGGAGGGGTGTTTAACAAAGAAAACTTACAAATATTGATGTTTGTCGGAACCCGAATCTGTACCGAAAGCGCTTTCGGAGTCCGAAAACCTCGATAAAGCACCAAACTCACTTCTTGGTCTCTTTGGTTGGACTTTCAGCAGCTCAGTCCATCAATCTTGGTCTACCATGGTTAAATTTCCTGAAATTATGGAACTAAATATCAATTTTAAGCAATTTTAAACAATCTTTTAAAAAAATTAAATCTTTTAATTTTTTTAAATTAATTAATCAAAATTTCAATTTCACAAAAACACCCTTCCAAATGCACTGAAATACCTTGCAGACAACATGGCATCTAATTTAGAGCAAAAAAGACTGTCTAGATGCAAGGAGAAGCTGACTACAATCAATCATAGACAGAAATAAGAGAATTTTGATAATTCCAATTAAATTTAATTTCTAAAAAATAAAATTCATACTTTACAGGACTAAATCATCAAAAATCAAGTTTTACATAGTATAAGCTAGATGCTGTCCAAATTTCAATCATTTATCTCTAAAAACATGAGAGCTATTAGCTGTCAAAAAATTTAACGCTACCCACATCTAGGTGGAAGGTCACTGAGATGGGCTCCTATATAACTCTATGTAAAATGCCCTTTTTCAACACATTTTTACACCTTTTCCAAAATAAGAATGAGCAAAACTATGCCTGAAATGGCACAGATCCATCCTTGCCCTGCAAAACTATCAGCAAATGGACCCATCTCATGTGATTCATTTTTTCACAATTTTCACTCAAACATACATACCGTGTTTTTTTCCGCGCCAAAATGGAGACACAGGAAATGGGGGTCACGTGTATCCCTGCACCCAAACACACAAAATAGTCCTGAAAAGAAAGATGGATTCTGGCTCAGAAATGAGAAAACATGTCACTCAAAAGCATCCAATGAAAACCACAGCTCAAAATCATTCATGCAGAGAGCAAGGCACCATCAGAAAAGGGGCCAATTTTTTTTAAAGAACTATTTTAGCACCCCATGGAACGGAAGTACTTCGCTGAGTGACCTTACTCCTAGATGAGAGGATATATTTCCCAAATATATCAAAAGTGATATTTTTTGTTTGATTTAGCCCTAATGCAATAGAAATGTGCATATATAACAGTATTCTAACAATAGATACAGAAGTTGCAGGCATCCAAAAATATGGTACCTCGACTGAATTCCGGGTTTCGCGACACCGCTTTGAGCAATTCAAAGTGATATTTTGAGTCGAAGAGTTTTCCAAAGTTTTTGAAGGATTTTACCATTGAGAAGGCCTATTGCATGTGCAATCCTCCAGTTCTATAATTAAGTCATTTGGAGTCTCTTTTAGCTTTCAAAGTCAAATTTTTAGACAAATTATGCATATTCAGATGTGCATGCCAAAACATACACATTACTGGTCCTTGTAAGTGAGAAAAATGAAGCTTTGTACTTAGCAATAGGTCCAATTGCCATTTATTTCTTAGAAATCAGTCCAAATGACTACTTTTGTGAAATTCAATCTTTTGATAATAAGTGATTCCACATCATTTTTAAGGAATTTTAGTCTGTGGCACCAAATTGATGTGGCAGTTGGTTCAGCTTACCAAGTATTCCAGTCTATTTCAAAACAGAAGCAATCAAAACACCAAACTGGTGGAAAAAATTGCTTATTCTACAGAGACAAATTCCTGGTGCCACATTACATAACCAAGATTTTGGTGGGAGGGGTGTTTAACAAAGAAAACTTACAAATATTGATGTTTGTCGGAACCCGAATCTGTACCGAAAGCGCTTTCGGAGTCCGAAAACCTCGATAAAGCACCAAACTCACTTCTTGGTCTCTTTGGTTGGACTTTCAGCAGCTCAGTCCATCAATCTTGGTCTACCATGGTTAAATTTCCTGAAATTATGGAACTAAATATCAATTTTAAGCAATTTTAAACAATCTTTTAAAAAAATTAAATCTTTTAATTTTTTTAAATTAATTAATCAAAATTTCAATTTCACAAAAACACCCTTCCAAATGCACTGAAATACCTTGCAGACAACATGGCATCTAATTTAGAGCAAAAAAGACTGTCTAGATGCAAGGAGAAGCTGACTACAATCAATCATAGACAGAAATAAGAGAATTTTGATAATTCCAATTAAATTTAATTTCTAAAAAATAAAATTCATACTTTACAGGACTAAATCATCAAAAATCAAGTTTTACATAGTATAAGCTAGATGCTGTCCAAATTTCAATCATTTATCTCTAAAAACATGAGAGCTATTAGCTGTCAAAAAATTTAACGCTACCCACATCTAGGTGGAAGGTCACTGAGATGGGCTCCTATATAACTCTATGTAAAATGCCCTTTTTCAACACATTTTTACACCTTTTCCAAAATAAGAATGAGCAAAACTATGCCTGAAATGGCACAGATCCATCCTTGCCCTGCAAAACTATCAGCAAATGGACCCATCTCATGTGATTCATTTTTTCACAATTTTCACTCAAACATACATACCGTGTTTTTTTCCGCGCCAAAATGGAGACACAGGAAATGGGGGTCACGTGTATCCCTGCACCCAAACACACAAAATAGTCCTGAAAAGAAAGATGGATTCTGGCTCAGAAATGAGAAAACATGTCACTCAAAAGCATCCAATGAAAACCACAGCTCAAAATCATTCATGCAGAGAGCAAGGCACCATCAGAAAAGGGGCCAATTTTTTTTAAAGAACTATTTTAGCACCCCATGGAACGGAAGTACTTCGCTGAGTGACCTTACTCCAGATGACCGACAAAGTGAAAGATATTGCCACTGTCGACGAATTTAAGGCGTCTGTGAAGACAAAAGAAGGGTAAATTAATTATTTCAGTCTAAACTTTTGTATTGTAAAGTTTCGTACATGTTAAATCTTCTTCAATGTAATTGAAAGTGAATGGCCTCATTAACGAAGTGTACCTAATGTCGGACACCATAAATGTTCGGATAGAATTTTTTATGCAGCTCTAGAAAAATGGGAGCAAAAGCGATTCAGTTTTTTTTATTTCTTTTTCAAAGCATTTATTGTTGATAGTCATAACACTTTAGTATGGTCTTGGCTCATGATAATTCTAGATCGAGTGACAGGCCCTTAACAGCAGAGCGCTACTTGACACCAACAACAACAATGACGAGATCAAGCCATTCCAAGAGATACAGACGCTTCTCCCCTTCATCAGTCTCTTTCAAATTCAGCTTTTTCCCCCGCACTGTTCCCTTATGGAACTCACTTCCAGCTACTTTAGCTGAGGCCCCTTCCTTGGTATCCTTCAAGGAGGGGTTATTAAACAAGCAATTCTAAATGATTAAGGGCCCAGGACTGACTAACTTACCGAGGTGGGAGCTATGCTGTCGGGGACGTAAGGGCCCTGGTACCTCCAAGGAAGGCAGACAGGTCCTTACCTGGTGAGCCAAAGGTTCTGGGAAAACTTTACTTCCTTCTTTCTTGTTTATTGTATTTATTTATCTTATGCTACTTTTTTGTGTTATTTTTTTTCCATCACATAGATCTAGATCGAGTTAATTGATATTGTCTTGTATTTATCTTGTATATTTTTCTTCTGCCTATCCTCTCTTTGTTTTCATCTTTTCTTGCGTTACCACCGAAGTCATATCCGTTGTATAACAGTCAAGCTTGACGGTTCAACGTAACCATGTAGATGTAGATGTAGAACTAATCCGAGTCTTCTCTGATGTAAATACGCTCTTTGATATTTTGATTTTGCGCTATTTACATCAGAGAGCGTTGCTCTTTGAAAAAATCAAGAAGTTCGCAACAAATTGTTGCGCATCGTCCACCGTCCGATCTTAAACGCTATCGTTAAAACCCCTGATGATATCGATAAATGAACCATTTATTGTTATGGCTGCTGAAAAAATTACGACCAAAATGTATTTCTAAAAGGTTAATAGGCAATGTTTTGCAACAACCCTGACCTGAGCAGCCTTTGTTTACCTTGACCTTCCATTCAAAACCAAAGGTTATACTCATCCAGCAGGCCGATTTGAAAGGAAATTTTTGGACAGGTATGACAAAAAATAATTTATTGATCTATACCCTACAGTTTTTTACCGAGTGATTCGATATGATACACAAAAACAAAGCTTCAAGTTACTTGTAACGTTACCGAACTTTCCGCTGTTTTCAAAGAGCATTTTCTGATGTACATAGCGAAAAATCAAAATATCAAAGAGCGTATTTACATCAGAGAAGACTCGGATTAGCCCTTAACATTCAAGGGTTGCAGCAATTGTGTGTAGTGCATCTGCCTCTCACTTGTGAGGTCTGGTGTTCGATCCATCGTCAAATATCCTCTCTGAAAAAATGCTACCTACCAATGGTTTGATATTGTAAACCTATGTGGATGGCAGGGTGGGGGTTCGATTACAGTCACCTGTAATCGATTATTAATCAATTACATTGGGAAAAAACATGTAATTGATTAATAATCGATTACTCTAATTTTCACATGTAATTGAATACATTCGATTACTTTTGCTAAAGTAATCATGATTACAGGATGATTACATAGTCTAGGCTCTTATGTAAAAAAATGGGGTCGATCGTGACACTCCGGACAAAAGTGTAAATTTTTGCCAGCAGTCAGATATCATCATAAGACAACTTTTGCACTGGGGGTGCCCGACTTGAGGGGCTTTGTTATCGATTTAGAGGGGTTCAAAAGTTCGGATAATGTACTGTCCGGATACTCTTCCCTTGAACTTTCGATTTTGTCCCTAGAAAGTAAATAGCCTAAAATATGATGTCTTTGCGGTGAAATTAGATGAGTTGTTATTATAATTTATTCCAACGGTTATCTTTCTGCATGCAAAAGTGATTTATAGTCAGGCGCATACCTAGGAGGAATAGTCTGGAAGACCTGGCCTCAACATAAAATTTTCAAGTGTAGTTTCGAAATTGTAAAAACAGACCCTAAAGTAGATCAGAGTGCCCACTGGTCAGGGAAAAGTCAGTGAAATTTGTATTTTCTTCAAGGTCAGGGAAAAGTCAGGGAATTTTGAAAAATGGTCAGGGAAATCTGAAAAGCTTAAAAAGTCAGGGAAAAGTCAGGGAATTTTGAAATTTTCTTTTGTTCAAACAAAACAAATAGAAAAAAATGAAATAAAGTAAAACAGATAATCATAGTTATGGCATTTTTCAGGTTTGAATTAACAAACCAGTTGTTCTTTTATACATGACTCTGCACTTATCATTTTAAATTAAGGCTTAACATTTGAAATGGATCTTCTATTGAAATCTAATGCTCTGAGGGCTAAATCTGTAAGCAAGAGGAAAGATGCTGACAGTGAAGAGAAGAACATTTAACATCTTCAGAAGAGGCTGAAGAAATATTGATACTAAGAGGGTAGTTACATTGTGTGGATTAATACTTGTACAGCTGCAAGGACTTTGCACCGTTTGGTTTTAATTGCTTTTGAGTTTGATGATGAGTGTAACATGATTTGGGTCATAATGCCATCTCCTTCCAAATCACTTAGATAATTACCATTGTCTTCTTTCAGTGACAATTTGATGTCAAGTGAATAAAAGCCCTCAAATATATCCATTATCACAAGTTTCCTACAAACATTCATTAGTTGCACTTGTACCTGATTGATAGAAAACCAATTTTAGCACAAAGCTGGTTTTAAAATGCTCTAAAATTGCAACACTTGAGCATGCAGTATGTCAAAAATGTACATTGAAATGTGCTTATAACAAACTGTTCACACATGCACAGAGGTATCCATTTGTGTCCATAAAATGAATGAAAATAACTACTAAACATAATACATTTTAAGTGAAAATGAATGTGAAAGGCTATCAGTGCAGGAAATTTTGATTGGAATGTATCTAGATAAGAAAGGACCTTATTAATTGGTCAGTGGATATTTAAGATGGAAAACGGTTGGAGTGGAAGCAAATCTGTCCTTGAAACACCGCTCATGAGAATGATGCTCACAGAAAGTTGTTTGAAACAGTTTATGTAACACAAGGACTGAAGAAGTATTTCTCATTTTCTCTTGTGTAAAGAGGTGTACAATTTAAAGCTCTAGTCATAACTTCAACAATAAGTATTAACATTTCAACTGTTGTCAAAGAAAGTGTATTTAACTATTTCAAGCAGGACAAATGAACTTTTTCTCTTCATCATGTTTAAAATGTTTAGCATTTTAAGGATTCTACTAATACATGTAAGTTCAACCATCACATTTGAATTGTTATTGTAAGAAATTGTAATAAATAGAGGATTGATCATGCAGACAGCTTTAGGGGTAATGAGGCCATTTCACGCGAAAAAAAGGTCAGGGAAAAATGAATTTTGGTCAGGGAAAAGTCAGTGAAAAGTCAGGGAATTTTATTCCAGATGGAGGGTGGGCACCCTGTAGATGTCACCAGATTGCATAAGTTCCCCAAATTAACATAGGCGTAGGAAGAGGGGGCAGGGGGGTCAGTCCCCCAATAAGTTAGACAAGGGCCGTCAGAGACGGACAATGCTCCCCGAATAAGGCATTGTAACAATAAATGTATGCCATGGAGAGCACTTTATTGTCAAGGGCATCTGATTTGCTACTCAAATATAAAATTTCATCAAATTCTGACCTTTAGACTAGGAGAAATTAGAGAAAAACTGTATTTTACACGAGGTCCCCTTTTCCATTGACGAGGCCTCAAATCCAAAATCAGGGAAAATTGCATCGGCATTATGTCAAAGGGAGTTCACATGGTAAGTTTCATTTGATTTGGCCTAAGGGTTATGGAGAAATCGCTCCGGACGGATGGACGGAATGACGGACGGACAGGACGGACGGACAAAGCGGTGACTATATGCTCTCCCTTCGGGGAGCATAAACAGGGGCCTGCCCCCCTCTATGCTCCCATAATTCACCCATATTTCCATTCACTTTAGCATTTGCCCCCCCCCCCCCCCCCCTTTATTATAAACCCTTCTTACACGTATGCTTTACTCATTACCAGATGACAAAAAATTTG
The DNA here is from genome assembly GCA_963680895.1 of Fragum sueziense. NCBI lineage: Eukaryota > Metazoa > Mollusca > Bivalvia > Cardiida > Cardiidae > Fragum > Fragum sueziense. The sequence goes on from OY804601.1 coordinate 21,317,430, forward strand.
ACTCGTCTGAATTCAAAGATAGTGCAGACGAAAATTTCAAGCGAATGCAATTTTACATTGTTTGTCTCTCTGGAAACGTTGTGGAGAATCGAAGGTTTGCTAGTTACAAGCAATTTCGTTTTTCCACAGAGTATACAGAACTTTAGTTTTTGAGGGCGTCAATGGCTCTCGAACTGGGGCTTTAACTTCACAAAATCCCTGGGTACGCCCCTGATAGTCTTTACCATCAATAGTCAATTGCCATTCTTACATCATATAAAAGATATAGCCTATTAAGCGCGGTTCTGTTAGTAAGAAGGGAATTGTCTTGATACGATTTAATATAAGTATAAAATTCAATGTGTATTCTATAATATCAACCCATTTTCAAATTTGAAACAGTCTTAATAAACCACCTTACTAAGATCGTATCGCCAAAGGATAGATTTCTGAATCTAGGCATGGGCTAGTCAAGCTGCATTATATATTATGGTAAGTCTGGTGAGTGTTTAGTAAGCCCTTCTGACAGACAAAACTGCCTTGAAATACTTATAAATTTTCTATGGAATTTACAAAGTTTTTTTTCGCGGTGAGGAATCCCATAACAAAAAGTGCAAAAAGCTTCATTAGTTATTAAAAAGATTTAAATATGGTTTGAGGAAGACAAGAGGAAAAGCACCAAGGGTTTTCTGGATGTGATGGATATTTTAACAGCAGTGAGCACATGATAATTTTGAATGTCACTGCTACCGAACAGAATTATGCCTATAACTTTTATATCGGTGCTGTTTAAAAGATCAGGGCTGTGTTCAGTAAGACAAAACGTTAGCTAACTTTGGCAGTTTCATTCGGAATACTCGGTCAATTCTGCGAAATTTGGGTCAAAGAAGTTGCGAATGTTGGTAACATTAGCTAACAGTTTGTCTACTGAACGCAGGGCTGGTCCACCCAAAAGATCCAAGCAGTTTTTACACATTCTCAGCTTCAAACCATTCTCAAATTGGTCACGTATTTATATGATTCTGCCTTTTTTTCTGTAATTGCTGTTGTTGTATCGCATGATTATCCACTGAAATGAAGAAGACATCTGCGTCCATTGCTATGAGTCCAGCAAAGTGTGTCTACATGCCTGTACGAAAAAAAGAGGCGGATTCCGCTTGGAAAACAGGCGTAAATGAAGCGTAAATGAGGCGTAAATGGCAATTTACGCTTGTAACAGTGGCGGAGTTATACTTTACGCCTCAGTCACTGTGCAACGTAGTGGCGTAAATTAGAGGCGTAAAATGAAATGGAGGCGAAATTTTATCATAACAGGCGTAATTTAAAACTTTAATTTATGAAAAGGCGTAATTTTTGGACTTAGCCATTTTAACAAGGCAGAATGGCTGTTTCTTAAAGCGGAAAATAACTTAAACTTTCCAGGGAGACGGAATTTTTGGACTTAGCAATTTTATAATGACGCGATTCCAATATACTAGCCATTTTCATTTTGCACTGCATAAGATATAGGCAAAGAAAAGGCTTTTGTTAAGGTCAAACTCCAAATTCAAGGTCACAAGGTCAAGTTCAAGATTGATGGTCTTGGTAGGATGTGTGCAAGAGTAAACTATCAAGACTCCATCTGTAATAGTGATTGAAATATAGGCCAAGTTAAAGTATATACCTTATGGTAAAGGTCCTAATGCCAAAGGTCATGATCCCAAATGAAAGGTCTTAACAAGTTCTATCCATATGTGAAATATCAAAGCTCTATATCTCACAGTGTTTGAGATGTAGGCCAGGTTAAACAGTAGGTCAAACTTCAAGGTCAAGGTCACAAGGTCTTAATTCCTGAATGAAAGTTAATGTCAGGTAGTATCTTTGTGTGAATTATCAAGGCTCTATCTAAACAAGAAATGTTTGTAAAACATATATGCCCCCTCAAGGGCCTACATTTAATGTAAGTCAAAGTTGAGGTCAAGGTCACAAGGTCCAAGGTCATGATCAAATGTGAAAGGTCTTGGTAGGAGGTGTCCATGTGTGAAATATCAAGTCTGTATGTGTAAAAGCACATGAAATATAGGCCATTTTAAAGTTCTTTAAAGTAGGTCAAATGCCAAGGTCAAGGTCAAATGCAAAAGGTCTTGGTAGGAGATGTCCATGTGTGATATATCAAGGCTGTACATGTAAAAGGACATGAGATAGAGGCCAGGTTAAAGTTTTTACAAAGTAGGTCAAAGGTCAAGGTCACAAGGTCCAAGGTCATGATGGTCAAATGTGAACAGTCTTGGTGGGAGGTGTCCATGTGTGCAATATCAAAAATGTATGTGTAAAAGGACATGAGATAGAGGCTGGGTTAAAATTTTAAAAAAGTAGGTCAAATGCCAAGGTCAAGGTCACAAGGTCATGGTCAAATGTGAAAGGTGTTGGTAGGAGGTGTCTATGTGAGAAATATCAAGGCTGTATGTGTAAAAAGGCATGATATATCAGCCAGGTTACTTCAAGGTCAAGGTCACAAGGTCCAAGGTCATGATTCCAAATGAAAGGTCTTGGCAGGAGGTATCCATGTGTGAAAAATCAAGGCTCTATCAATAATAGTGCATGAGATATAGGCCAGGTTAAAGTTTTTTAAAAGTAGGTCAAACTCCAAGGTCAAGGTCACTAGGCCAAAGGTCATGGTCCCAAATGAAAGGTACTGGCAGGAAGTATCCATGTGTGAAATATTATGGCTGTATCTCAAATAGTGCCTGAGATATATAGTTCATAAGATATAGAAATAACTTTGTGAAAATAAGGCCTCCCAGTCTATATTCTCCCAGTCTATGACCATTTCCTACTTCCTGTTTAGAAAATTGGAGGGAATTTTGCTTCTCTGACTTTCTGCAAATTTAATGGTTGAGGTATGTAATTTAACAAACATTGATATTGATGAATCCAGTACATTAAGGGGCTCACTAAATGGTAAGACCAAGTGAGGCAACATTGGTGAGTGTTCTTTTGACTAAATTAAACAAATTCAAATGTTCATTTTTACCATTCCCCACCCACATATTATGTAGTAAACATCTAGGAGGCGGGATTATGAGGCGGATTCCGCCCGGAATTTCTTAAAAATTCCAAGCGGAATCCGCCTCCTAGCAATTACGCCTGTAAAAAAGTCCGCTTCATTTGCATATTCTGTCTCTAAAAATTCCGGTTAATTAACATTTTACGCCTCTAAATTACGCTTGGTTTACGCTTGGTTTCCGTCTCATTCTTATATTTCTTTAAACAAGCTTACTAGCGGAAAATAAGGCGGATTCCGTCTCATAATTCCGTCTGATTTACGCCTGTTTTACGGGCGTAATTTTTCGTACAGGCACATCACTTATTAATCGCACACTTGGCTAAATGCAGGCTAAAATCTTCCTAGTCTAGAAGTTTTTACCAACGAATTCTTAGGCTTTTAACCCACAATTGAGGCCCATCCGGAAGAACATTTCACTTTCGAGTTTCTTCAACAGATTCGACGTTCTTGTTACATCCTTACGGCATGTATTTATTGTGGCGATCTTGTTGTTATCCAAGCTTAAGTACCACATAAAGTGTATGTTGAAGTACAAAAAACGTGTTCGTGCGTTTGGGCGTCCTCCTACAAGTACTTTAACTTATTGTACCGAAGCAATTGTTGTCGCTGAACTGACTGAATACATTGAAACGGATGTTAAAGACGGCAACGGTAATAAACTTTCTGAGCTACTCTTTTTGTTTGGAGAGAATCTACCAATTGTTGGTTTTGAAAGAAATATGTCAATAAAGGTCATTTCAAGAACAAAATATTAGAAATTTTAACCTGATGTTGTCAGGAAAAACCATGTGGTAGAAATAGACTTTTACTGAAGGCATACACGCAACTGCGACTTAATTAAGAGCATAAATGTTTGAAAAGCATTGTATAGCTTTTCTGGTATCTTTCCTTAAGATTGCACAGAAACGTCAATGCCAGAAAAGACACGAGATATTAATTGTCATTTGATCACCTTGATACTCTTCTAATTTTTTCATGCAATTACACTGTGATACACATGTGATACTACTTCTCAGTTGTATGGTAAAGGTTAAAAGGCGTGGTGGAAGTCATGGTAAGCTGTTCCCGACGTCATGGGACACTGTTGCTTTTTGTATGGATCACCCATTTGCCCAATTTGAAAAAGACTGATTATCCTTTTTTGTTTTTGTTTTATATGATCACACAGTAAGCCATTGGGGAAATGATAGTAAATAATTCTGTTAGATATTTATCATTTTACATTGTATAAGAAAAAAGATCTACGTACAAAGATTAATACCTTGCAATATTGCGTTCTGCTTTATTTCCAATTTACATCATGTCCACACCGTATAATGGCCTTTGGTTATTTGAAAACATGTGCATGACACTTATTGTTGAGATTGTTGGGAATCGAACTCGGGCCGACCTCTCAATAAAGAAGTTACTACCCTACACATACCCTCATCACAGGCTGATCCAGGTTTTAATAAGTTGTAAATAGGCTAATAAAGGGATTATCACGTAATTTGGTATAAGATTTAAACTTGATTTTTTTTATTCAAAGGCCCCGTTAAAGTCCTTTTCATTTTGGTGTCGTTATTAAATGTGACAATTGGACGCGCTTTAAACTCTATTTTACTTCTACCCAAAACATACAATTCAATCTGCAAATAATTTTAAAACTTCTATTTTCATGCTTTCCACTTTTTGTTTGCGTACTTTTGGAAATGAATGAATTGTAAGAGATAGTGCAATGACGTTAAGCACGGCAATACTTAAGAAAAGAAGAATAGTATCCGGATAATACATATATCCGAATATTAATTTATCAATATCTTGTCCTAAAGTCCACTGAACTCGGGCACCCATGATGCAAATTCAAGCTCATAACAGTTCCTTACTCAGAGAAAAAGATTAGATGCTTAATCTAATAAGAAATATTTCTGATTCTAATGCAAATACAGCAATAATTGCAAATATTCAAATAGTAAAGTTTGTGGCAAAAACTAATAAATAAATGTTTTTATTAAGTTTTCAGAGTAAACTTCGGAAGATTGTGTTTTATTCTAAAAGATTCGATAATTTTTGTGTACATTGTAACCTTAAATGGCGCAAACAACCGATTTTATGTTCAAGGGGAAGAGTATCCGGATAGCACATCTATCCGAATTTTAAATACGCTTTTTAGAGTCTCACAGACCTTTAAATCCGGGCACCCCTGGTTCAAATTCATGCTTATGGAAGCCTCTAACCATGGACAAAAATTGACACTTTTGTCCGATGTGTCACGATTTTTTACCTAAGAGCCTCTACTAATTTGATTACTTGCTTTTCCTGATTTTGACATCTTTAATAGATCTAGACAATGCTTTTTAAAACATTGAGTCAAAAGAAGAAAATGCTGAGAATCACTATTTTCTCCTTAATCCTCAATATTTTCTCTGCCAAATTGTACATGAACACTATCTTTATAAACATTTTGTAATCTACATCAGCTGCCAAAATGGAACTATTTAACCTTCTGTCGCTTGGGAAAGGATAAAAAATCAAAGCATTTTTAGCACTGCCAAATCTTTTCAGAAAATAACATGCAATGTTGAATGACAATATTATACAATCTTGTAAAAGTTGTGACAAGTTCTTGTACATTTGAGCTATGTTGTCCGTGGACAACTCTTGATATTTTTTGACATGATGTTGCTTCTGCATGATGTTTTACGGTATTTAAATTATTTTGTTGTGACCTCTTTATATAAATTTGTATTAAGTTAGAGCATTTGTCTTCAGTTAAGGCTTACAACACTAATTTTTCTCTACAGTGGTTTGAGTGTGGTACATTTCTCTGCCGCGTGGGCCCCGCAGTGCAGTCAGATGCATGAAGTAGTAACAGAACTGGCAAAAGATCCGCAGTACTCGGCTGTCAACTTTTTAAGGGTAATTTTTATAACCCATTACCAGATGGCAAATTTTTTACAGTTCCTTATTCAAAGATGTTGCAGTTGACAATTTAGATTGAGAGGAATTCTACATTTTTAAGTCTGATAGGGTAGAAAATATTGTTGGAAATGAAGAAAATTGTTCTTTTGCCTTAATGATTTCCAAAACCATTTCATCAGTGACATCAAAACCAGGTCTAGTATAGGAAAGGGTAGCTGTGTCAGGCTCTCTATATATCATATATGTTTTGTCTCTATAAAAAAAATCAAGGCATGCAGTGATTTTTTTACCTGCGCATCCTGCAACTTTTACTCATAATTTGGTCTCTGGGATGCAAAGTTTTAATGCTAGCGAGTCCCAGGATGCAACAAGTTTTACAGATTTCCTATTAGAAATAGTGTATTGGACTCACTAAGCTAGTACCTGGACTCATTGATATGGAATCTAGCAAGTCCCCAGGACTCACAGTCTTTAAATTGTAAAAAAAATCACTGGGCCGCATGCAACCATAACAAACCTTAAGAATTATAGTAAATTTTCTTTCCTTAGTCTGAATATAATGATAAGTCAGAGAATCAGAGACTTGCAATTTCACTTATAGTCATTGTTTTACTTTCAAATGTTTATTTATCACAAGTGTAAGGAAAGGGTTAGAATTAAATTTTATTTTCATACACATATATTACAGTTAGAAGCTGAGGATTTACCAGAACTATCAGAGGAGTTTGAGATCTCTGCTGTACCAACATTTATCTTCATCAAGGTAGGGGCTTGGTCAGATTAGAGGATGTTGTGCTAGGTTTCCACTGCCAATCAAATCAACTTGATCAATCCTGATCAAGCAATTAAGTAAAGATTTTGATATGTGTAAGTTACAGTTCTTTCCCTATAACAATTATGCTATATCAATACAAACCTATCTTGTCACACAATTAATTTTTTAATCACATTTTCTTTATATAATACCCAATTGTTTCTGTAATCTTTTTTTCTGGGTATTGGTTTTACCACAGACAATTCTGTATCTGTTTATAGAATGAAAAGCAGGTAGACAGAGTTGATGGAGCAAATGCAGCAGAAATCACAAAGAAAGTAAAGTCTCTTTTGTCTTCTGTGTCCGTTCCAGATCTCCCTAAACCCCCAAAACAGGTATGTCATTTCTCCTTTTACCCCAAAACTCTATAATGTTTAACCTTTATAAGGGGTGTTTCCATGTATTTTGTAATGTTGAAGCCCAAGGCGTTTGGTCGAAAGCCTTTGGCTCAAGCATGTAGGGAGTGGGGTTTGAAAACAAAAAAGAAGAGTGGGTCTTCTCTTAAGTGCTTTGGGATCTTTCCTTTGAAAATTTAGAAATTTGATGGCATTTGGAGGTCCATTTATAGCTCCATTGGCCGAAGTCCAGCGAGCTATTGTCATGGCGTTGTGTCCGTCGTGCGTGTGTCCGTCCGTAAACTTTTCTTTAAAAATCTTTTTCTCTCAAACCAGTGGGCCAATTATGTTCAAACTTCTTAGAAATGTTCCTTGGGTGGTGCTTCACTTAAATTGCAAAAATAATTTTGATTGGTCCATAAATGTTGGCGTGGCAGGGCGGGGCTTATCAGACTTAGAGAAATCACAAAATAATTCTTTAAAAATCAACCAAGGGGCTAATCTTGACCAAACGTGGCTGAAATGTAACTTGGGTTGACCTTTATCTAAATTGTCTGTAAAATTTTGATTGGTCTATAAATGTGGGCGTGGCAGGGCGCGGCTTATCAGACTTAGAGAAATCGCAAAATAATTCTTTAAAAATCAACCAAGGAGCCAATCTTGACCAAACTTTGCTGAAATGTATCTTGGGTTGACCTTTATCTAAATTGTCTGTAAAATTTTGATTGGTCAATGAATGTGGGCGTGGCAGGGTGGGGCTTATCAGACTTAAAGAAATCACGAAATAATTCTTAAAAATCAACCATTTGGCCAATTTAGATATAATTTGGCAAAAATGTTCCTTGGGTGGACTTTTATCTAAATTTATTAGCTCACCTGAGCACGAAGTGCTCGAGGTGAGCTATTGTGATCGCTTTTTGTCCGTCGTCCGTCCGTCTGTCCGTCTGTCCGTCTGTCCGTCTGTCCACAATTTGGTGTTTACACTCTAGCATCCACAAATATTAGTCAATCTTGACCTAACTTTGTCAAAACAAGTATGGTCATAAGTTCTCGGATGAGTTCGATTATGGGCCAGATCGGACCAGAAAGTGTGGAGTTATCTGCCCCTGAATGACGAAAAATGCTGTTTTTAACTTTGTTTACACTCTAGCATCTACAATTATTGCCCAATCAATACAAAACTTGGATATAATATTGGAGACTATAGGATCTTGGATGAGTTTGATTTTCAGTAAGATCAGGCGAAAAAGTCAAAAGTTATGTGCCCTTGAATTTGTCAAAATTGCCGTTTTCGACCGTTTTCGACCTTGTTTACACTCTAGAATCTACATTTATTGACCAATCAATACAAATCTTGAACACAATGTTGGAGACCATAAGATCTCGGGTGAGTTTAATTTTCAGTCTGATTAGACGAGAAAGTCGAGAGTTATGTGCCCTTGAATTTGACAAAATTGTCGTTTTTGACTGTTTTCGACCTTGTTTACACTCTAGAATCTACAATTATTGACCAATCAAGACAAATCTTGGACACAATGTTTTAGACCATAAGATCTTGGATGAATTTGATTTTCAGTGTGATCTGACAAAAAAAACTAGAGTTATGTGCCCTTGAATTTGATAAAATTGTCATTTTCGGTTGTTTTTCGACATTGTTTATACTCTAGAATCTACATTTATTAATCAATCAAGACAAAACTTGGACACAATGTTGGAGATCATAAGATCACGGATGAGTTGACTTTTCAATCTGATAAGACAAGAAAGTCGAGACTTATGTGCCCTTGAATTTAACAAAATTGTCGTTTTTGACTGTTTTCGACCTTGTTTACACTCTAGAATTTTCAATTATTGACCAATCAAGACAAATCTTGGACAAAATCTGTGAGACGATAAGATCTTGGATGAGTTTGATTTTCAGTGTGATCTGACCAGAAAGAAGAGAGTTACGTGCCCTTGAATTTGACAAAATTGTCGTTTTTGACTGTTTTCGACCTTTTTTACACTCTAGAATCTACAATTATTGACCAATCAAGACAAATCTTGGACACAATGTTTGAGACCATAAGATTTTGGATGAGTTCGATTTTCAGTGTGATCTGACAATAAAGACAAGAGTTACGTGCCCTTGAATTTGATAAAATTGTCATTTTCGGCTGTTTTCGACATTGTTTATACTCTAGAATCTACATTTATCAATCAATCAAGACAAAACTTGGACACAATGTTAGAGATCATAAGATCTCAGATGACTAGAATTTTCAATCTGATAAGACAAGAAAGTCGAGACTTATGTGCCCTTGAATTTAACAAAATTGTCGTTTTTGACTGTTTTCGACCTTGTTTACACTCTAGAATTTTCAATTATTGTCCAATCAAGACAAATCTTGGACACAATGTTTGAGAGGATAAGATTTCGGATGAGTTTGATTTTTAGTGTGATCTGACCAGAAAGACGAGAGTTATGTGCCCTTGAATTTGATAAAATTATCATTTTCAGCTGTTTTCGACCTTGTTTACACTCTAGAATCTAAAATTATCAATTAATCAAGACAAAACTTGGACACAATGTTTGGGACCATAATATGTCGGATGAGTTTGATTTTCAGTCTGATCCGATCAGAAAGTTGAGAGTTATGTGCCCTTGAATTTAACAAAATAGCCGTTTCTGGTTGTTTTTCGATCTTGAATCTTCAATTATTGACCAATCAAGACAAATCTTGGACCCTATGTTGGAGACCATAATATCTTGGATGAGGTAGATTTTCAGTCTGATGTGATCAGAAAGTCAAGAATTGTGTGCCCTTAAATTTGAAAAAAATACCGTCTTTGGCTGTTTTCGACCTTGTTTATACTCTAGAATCTGTGATTATTTATCAATCAAGAAAAACCTGGACACAATGTTTGGCACCATAAGATCTCAGATGAGTTTGATTTTCACAAAGTTATTGACTATAAGTTAGTTTTCAGTCTTATAGTCATAAATGTTTATTGAATTGAACAAAAGTGTTGCTCATATCATTTTGGTTCAGGTGAGCGATATAGGACCATCATGGTCCTCTTGTTGGAAAATCATGTTTGGTCAATAAATGAGGGTGTGGCAGGGCAGGGCTTATCAGACTTGGGAAATCACAAAATAATTCTTTAAAAATCTTCTCCTCTCAAACCAAAGTGACAATTTTGATCAGACTTGGCAGAGATACTCTTCCGGTTGTGCTTCACTTGAATTGCGAATGAAACTTTGATTGGTCAATAAATATTGTTTTGGCAGGGCGGGGCTTATCCGACTTGGAGAAATCACAAAATGATTTTTTAAAAATCAACCATGGGTCAATTTAGTCCAAAGTTTACAAAAATATTTTTTGGTGGCCCATTTACTTAAATGGCGCAAGAAAAATTTATGTGGGTTTGCCAGGGTAGGGCTTATCAGACTTTGAGAAATCATAAAATAATTCTTTAAAATATCAACCATTGGGCTAGTTAAGACCAAAATTAATAGAACTGTTCCTTAGGTGGCCCTTTACTAAAATTGTTCATGACATTTTGATTGCTCCATAAGTGTAGATGTGGTAGGGCGGGGTTTATCGGACTTACAGATATTGCAAAATAATTCTTTTAAAGTCAACCATTGGGTCAATTGAGACCAATCTTTGTCAGAAAACATGGTATGGCAGTCGGAGGTTTACAAGAAATCATTAGATAATTCTTTTAATTAATTAGCCAGTGGAGCCATTCAGGCCCTCTTGGGCCACTTGTTTCAAAATTTTACTAAAAAAGAGAATACTTGAAAAAATGTGATGAAGCTCTTGCTTCAAGGATTCTACCTAGCTGGCACTTGATATTTCCAAGTAATGGAATTTCAGGTTCAAAGGTGTTGCAGATAACAAATGAAATGGTACAAAAAATCAAAATTTGAAAATAGCATGGAGATTTTAGAGTAAAGAAGAAAATCTTGATTATCAGCATTTATTCCTTTTCTTATAATGCTTTCCAAATTCCTCTATAATGGCGAAGTAAAAAAAAGCAGGTCTTGTTAACTGTTTAGGAAAAGGATGATGTAAAGGGAGGAATTTTTCTAACACAATGAGATGTTTAAATATCCCTCACAGTGAAGTCTGGAAAATATTCAGGAAAAAGCAAATAACCAGCAGGATAAACTTTTTATTCTCCTATACCCCAGTGTTCCCTAACTATTATTCAATATTGTATTCAAATTTTCTGCTCTGTTTGATATTTATTTTGCCTTGTGCACTTTCGCAACATCTTGGAATTTAGACCAGTATAAAATTTTGCAGTTTGGGGTTGATCAAAGATTTTCATTCTAACTAATACATGTATTTGAGCCAGGATCTGGAAAAACGTCCCTTAAGGCTTTTGAGCCCAACATAGATCCAGATCAGCCTGTGCATACGCACAGTCTGATCAGTATCTATATTGTTCTCCATTAGCTTCTTTGTGACCTGTCGTAACTTATAGAGAGCAGCATTGATGCATATTAGACTCCATTTGACAACAGGCCGATCTTGAAACTAAATTTTTAAAAATGCTATAAGGGACGTTTTTCCAGATCCAGGATCATTTGATTTTTTGTTCAGGATTTGGACACCAGATTAAAGAACTTGATCAGTGCTGCAGATGTGATGTTGTTTATGAAAGGGAGTCCTGCAGAACCAAAATGTGGTATGTATCCTCTTAAGATTAATGCTAGGTTCCTACAGCCCATCAGATCAACCCGGATCAAGCCTTATTAAGCAATCTAGTACAGATCAAGCTTAGTCAGCATGGGTGGTTGAGGTGATCCTGCTTTACCCGCATATCTCCATCTTCGCTAGCCAAGGTTGAACCCACCTACGTTTGTATTCACCCTTGGCGGATTTAGTCCGATTTTCTTGAAATCGCGAAGTGCCGCCTAGCGGTTGTTTTGCTGGTTGTTTACGTCCATTATTGATGACGTCATTAACGCGCGTTGTCTTTCGCGTCATACGTCATGCGGATTATGTAAAATTAGCTGCTTTTTTGGTCGAATTGTCGAACGTATAATAATTCGTCGATTAAAGTTAGGAAATTCCTGTCTATTGCAGTGAAATTCTTAGGAAAATCGCATATCTTTGCGTTTTTGAGTTGCAAATGCAATGCTTTTTCCCGCCCGTTGTCATGATTTGGTTACTCATAACAAATGTATCAGTTGGCAATCTGATTGGTTTCAGCGAGACCTCGCTGGAACCAATGAAAATGCTTTCCAGGAGACCAAGAAAATCGGGCTAAATCTGCCAAGGGTGAATACAGAAACGACGTTACGTCGTAGATGTCACCCTTGGCTTGCGAAGATGGCATATCTCAAGCTTCCTTCTCAAACTTCTTTGAATGTGTGTGATCTAGTAGACTTTTTTGTGAAATTGTAGAATAGAAGATTCATCTGATTGAGAATCTGGAGAACAAGTGTTATCTTTCACCCCACCTGTACTCAAACAGCTCTATATCACGTCAACTTGTACTCGAGTAATTCCTAACTGCATCCTGATCAACTGGATGTCTGTTCCATCTGTTAATGTAATCAAATCAACTTTAGAGGTTGGGACGAAGTCATTTGGTCAGGTTTGATCTGGGTATTGAAACCATATTCTTGATGAAGTTGATCTGATCGGAAGTGGAAATCTAGCACAATCCTTCCCCAAACAAAACTGAATTTTTGAAGGTTCTTGGGGAAAACATTGACACAATTGAAGAAAATGCTGTTATTGCTGCATACAATAAAATGGTTGTTTTTGTAAAAATAAAATTTTCTACAATATAGCTCAGAAACCTCACATATTGTTTTACTCGTGTCCATGCGCATGTCTGTCTGTCTGTCCAAAAATAGCATTGGCCATTTTTGAGGCATTCATGTTCCACAAACACATCTTGTTTGTTATAGCTAAGCTCTCTTTCCTAGGAGTTTTATTACTTGGTAAAAGGATAAAATTATACATAACATACATCATATGGTCACTTTATAATAATGTAGGTTGTCATCTTATGACCAAATACATTTGTACGACAGCTGTCTATTAATTACCTGTGAAGGTGATTGACATTCATTAGATCATGTTTATTATTTATTACACATGCCATTTTACCATCTATATTAATCCTTTCCCACACAATGACTCTTTTTGACTCCCCACAAGATTATGGTTTTAGAAAACATTGTGGTAAATTCACAATTTCACAAGCAATTTCTTCATTTTACACAATGTTTTTCTACCCAAAAAGACCAAAAAAATATAAAATTTCATTTTCCTGAAATTGTCACCTGGTAACACATTTCCAATTGGAACACTCTAAATTGTGCCATCTGGTAATGGTTTAATTCTTTCCCAAATGACAAACTTTTTAACCTGTCAAAATACAAGTGTTGCAGACGACAATTCTCATCTAAGCCTTATCTATGTCTAAAGTTGCACCGAAAAGGTGTTACTATTCAACTCATTCCCACATTAGGACATCTCTTCACATACCACAAGATAAAGGCTTTGGAAAACATTGTGGAAAATGTAGAAATTACTTGTGATAAACAGTGTCTTCATTTTCAACAATATTTGCTTTCCATGACGGCTTAAAATGTAAAAGATCTTACAGTTGCAATTGATATCTGCAACATCTTTGAACATGGACAAGTCTTAAAGTCCAGGCCCAACTTATGTTTTTTTTCGACCAACTGGGGCCTGCTGTCCAGTAATGGGTTAAGAAATGGTTTACTTCATATAACACCCTTATTTTACTAAATAGTGCACCATGAACAATGATCAATTCATTCATTAGATTTGTACTGTAAAGTGTTAAATGAATCACAAAAGTGCATTTTTATAGAACCACTGACAAGAGGGATGAAAGCATTTTAATTTTGCTGTTCCAAATCTAAACCCTATGTTGTGGGCACTCATTTGAAAAATTTTGATGAGATGATTCTAATGAATACCCACAACATAGGAATGAATGAACATTAAAGAAAAAAATCCATTTTGAAATGCCATTACCCGTCTTATCTGGAGCTCTGTTTTAACTCTATAACTAACCATACTATTTTACAGGTTTCAGCAAACAAACAGTACAACTATTGAAAGATGCCAACGTAAAGTACAGTTCGTTCAATATCCTGGGAGATGATGAAGTCAGACAAGGTATTTGATCTGTCATTGGAATTCATATGTCCCACTTATAGCTGGTGTAATTGCAAAACCCTGTAACTCTAGCTTGGTTAAAGGAGGAGTTTTGAGGTTTTGCAATAACACTGATGATATACCCTTTGCCAAATCACAAATCAAATCAGCTGCACATAACAAAATAATTTAAATAAACAGCAAGAAAATTTCATTTGTGCTTTCACAAGAACCCTTAGATCTATGACCTATTGCATGTAAGTTGTTTCAATGCCCTCTAAGGTGAGCAATGCATGGCCACCTTGTCACAAACACATCTTATTCGTTCAGAGATCTTGGAGACAAAAAATGGATTTGTGCACATGTACTTTCAGAGACAAAAAATGGATTTTGTACACATGTACTTTCAGGTCTCAAAAAATATTCAGACTGGCCCACATACCCACAGTTATACGCCAAAGGAGAATTCATTGGCGGTCTAGATATTATAAAGGAGTTGATAGAGTCAGGAGAACTACATGATCAGCTTCCCAAACAACAGTCTTTAGATGACAGGTGAGTGTTCTGTCTGTTATTAGCTCACCTGAGCACGAAGTGCTCAAGGTGAGCTATTATGGTCACTTTTTTTCCGTCGCTCGTCTGTCTGTCTGTCCATCAGTCCACAATTTCATGTTTACACTCTAGCATCTACAAATATATGCCAATCCTGACCAAACTTGGTCAAAATATGTAAGACTATAAGGTCTTGAATGAGTTTAATTATGGGTCAGATCGTACTAGAAAGTCTGGAGTTATCTGCCCTTGAATGCGAAAAATAGCTAGTTTTGGCATTGTTTACACTCTAGTATCTACAAATATTGAACAATCAAGACAAAACTTTGACACATTGTTGGGGACCATAAGATCTCTGATGAGTTTGATTTTCTGTCTGATCGAACCATTTTGCCCTTGAAATTGACAAAATTGCCATTTTCAACTGTTTTCAACTTTGTTTGCACTCTTGTGTCTACAATTATTAACCAATGAAGACAAAACTTGGAGACAATATTTGGGACCATAAGGTCTCAGACGAGTTTGATTTTCAGATCGTTCGGGATAAAAAGTCATGAGATATATGCCCTTGAATTTAATGAAATAGCTGTTTTCGACTGTTTTCAACTTTGTTTACACTCTAGCATCTACAATTATTGACCAATTAGGATAAAACACAATGTTTGGGACCAAAATATCTGTAATTTGTTGGATTCAGAATGAACGGATCAAAACGTCTTGAGTTATCTGCCCCTTGAATTTGACAAAATTGACGTTTTCCACTTTGTTTTCACTCTTTATAACCAGATATATTGACCAATCAAGACGAAACTGGGACACAATGTTAATGACCACAAGATCTTGAATGAGGTTGAATTTCAGCATAATCAAAGTAGAATTTGTTCGATTCAGTATGATCGGATCAAAACGTCTTGACTTATCTGCCCCTTGAATTTGACAAAATTGTCGTTTTCCACTTTGTTTTCACTCTTAATAACCAGATGTATTGACCAATCAAGACGAAACTGGGACACAATGTTAATGACCACAAGATCTTGAATGAGGTTGAATTTCAGCATAATCCAAGTAGAATTTGCTGAGTTATCTGCCTTTGAATTTGACAAACTTGGCGTTTTCAATTTTGTTTTTACTAACAACCACAAATAGTGACCATTCAAGACAAAACTTAGACACAATGTTGGTGACCATAAGTTTGTTTTTAGCTCCACTGGCCGACAGGCCAGCGGGCTATTGTCATGGCGGTGTGTCCGTCGTGCGTCCGTCCGTCCGTGGGTGCGTCCATCCGTCCGTAAACTTTTTCTTTAAAAATCTTCTTCTCAGAAACTACCAGATGGATTTCAATCAAACTTCACAAGAATGATCCTTGGGTGGCCCTCTCTCAGATTCCTTCAAAGAATTTGGATTGAATTAGAATAACCTGAGTAATCTGCCCTTGAATGTCAAAAATAGCTTGTTTTGACTTTAATTTTACTCTTAAATCAACAAATATGTACCAATCAAGACAAAACTATAATTGAATGTTGGTGACTATAAGATCTTGCCTTGGTATAATTTTTAGCTTGATCTGAATTTTACATCATGAGTTATGTGCCCTTGAAATTGACAAAATTGGCATTTTCGGCTCTATTTGACTTTGTTTTCACTCTAGCAAATACAAATTTTGACTAATCTAGACAATACTTGTACAGAATGTTGGTGACTATAAGATCTTGCTTTGGTATAATTTTCAGCTTGATCTGAACTTAGCATCATGAGTTATGTGCCCTTGATATTGACAAAATTGCCATTTGCGGACATTGCTTTCACTCTAGCAACTATAATATTGACCAATCAAGACAAAATTAGGACAGAATGTTGGTGACTATAAGATCTTGCCTTGGTTTAATTTTCAGCCTGATCTGAATTTTACGTCATGACTTATGTGCCCTTGAAATTGACAAAATTGGCATTTCCGGCTCTATTTTGGCATTGCTTTTACTCTAGCAACTACAAATATTGACCAATCAAGACAAAATTAGGACAGAATGTTGGTGACTATAAGATCTTGCCTTGGTGAAATTTTCAGCTTGATCTGAATTTTATATGAGTTATGTGCCCTTGTTACGGACAAACTTGCCATTTTCGGCTTTATTTTCACTTTTACAACTATTAGTATTAACTAATCAATACAGAACTTTCACAGAAATCTTACTGACCATACGATCTTACTTGCTTGTAATTTTCAGCTTGGTCATGCATTTGCTTATTTGCGCTGCCTGAACCTTTGAAATTGCATTCAACAAGACAAACAATCAGGCCTGTGGAGCGCTTCCAGGCCGCCAGGACTGTCTAGTTAATCAAAGTCACAAATATTAATTGATTCAAACAAAACTGTGGCTCATATCATCTTGGTTCAGGTGAGCAATTTAGGTCTTGTATGTAAAGGTGACTTGGCTGGAGCTGAGATTCATAAATGCGCTTTAAATAGTACTGCTTTGACCATCATGGTCTAGGTCAATACTAGAATTTTGGAAAACTGGTATTAGTGTAACATACAAATACATATGGACTCTGCTGATATTCAAATTTTGGTCCCTTCAATTGCTAAGTGAACACTACTACTTAGCTATAATGGCTATCTTGTAAGTACCCATATACTACACTTGGATACATAATTAATCAGAAATTACTTCCCAATCAAAAAGAAATAAGTACATGTACCCGGAACCAAATGAAAAGAAAGTGTCAAATATATCCATCTTGTTTTTCTGCATTTTGTTGCCCAAGGGATATGCAACCACCATCTGTCTTTCTACCTGTTTTTCTGAAAACTTATTACAATTAGGGAATTTATGCTAAATGATTAAAATGAATTTTCTCTTCTATTACAGATTAAAGGGTCTAATCAGTTCCGAGCCAGTCATGTTATTTATGAAAGGAGATAGACACACACCCAGATGTGGATTTAGTAAACAGACCATTGCCATACTCAACAATACAGGGTAAAACTATCACTTTTCACAAACAGCAAACATTTGGATTGTTCCTATTTGAAAGCTTCTGTTAACAACAAAATATAAGTTGACAATGAAAGGATTTGTGTGCAATGTAGCCCAGAAAATATTGAAACCAAAGGAGAAAATGCTGATTATCAGCATTTCCTTCTTTTGCCACAATGTTTTCTCAAACCTTTTCTATTACAGATGTCAAAACCAGGTCTTGTTTGTGAAAGGGTTAACTCGAAAACAAACTGTTTTAAAAATTCTTTTTCATATGAACTCTTTTGTTGGGACAGACATCTAAGTCTATTTAATCAATCATTTTTTATGATGCCGCGGCCTTAGCGAAGTTTGTAGTGCGTCTGCCTCTCATTTGAGAAGTCCCCGGTTAGATACCCGGCCGCGGAAAATACCTTTTCTGACAAAAGTGTCACCCATCAATAGTTTGGTATCTTGAACCTATGTGGGGGAGCAGCTTGAGGCTCGGTAAGGGTGCTGTGGTAGTACTGGTTTGAGAAACAACAAGAATCCATTGTTAGGTGCTCCAGCCCCCCATATGAACATAGAAGTTGGAAATCGAGTAACCCCAATAAACCAAATCATTTTCATATGACACAATGTCATACTTGTTCAAAGCAAAGTCTTCTCAGGTGAGCGATCCAGGGCCATCTTGGCCCTCTTGTTTTTCAGTTTTTGCCACTATAATGGAGTAGAAATAAGGCAGTGTATGCTTAGATCAGACTGCACATTTATGCAGGCTGATTTTAGTCTATACTGCCTACTAAAGCCTTGGTCATTACAGTAAATTAACGAAAACAGAAGGGTTAATAAATGACTTTTATTTCCCCATATATTGATATGATGCTGTTTTCTGATATCTACAGATTATTTGTTTGTTAACCAATTATGCTCCTAACTTCCATTTTCTCCAACATTTCAGGGTAGACTATCACACATTTGATATTTTGTCTGATGATGAAGTGAGACAGGGATTAAAGACATTCTCCAATTGGCCAACATATCCACAACTTTATGTAAAAGGCGAGTTGATTGGTGGACTTGATATTATAAAGGTATTTAGAATTCATAAAACTGTTTCTTTTTTTTTTTCAAATCTTTGCTCTGTGGCAAGGGATAATGAATAAAATGCTGCTATGACTACTTATCACATTTAGATCTCCATTTATCATAAGTCACCCGTCACGCTAAAGGGGACCATTCGGGAAGTGTGACAAAATATCGACCCTAGTTAGTCTGTGCGGAGGCACTGACTGACTAGAATCGAAACTCTACCCTCTTCTAAGGTACTGTTGTGCATCTGAAATGTTTTCTCTATCTTACAACTTTTTCATTTTCCAAATAGTACTTGGACATTTTGTTGATCCATACTGGGTCTTGTCTGTTTCTCAAAATTTGGTCTTATCTACTTCATAAAAGGTCCCTTTCAGTGTTGTAGTTGGGTGTAGTTTAAGGGGCAATAATACTATCTCGCCGTACAAGCTAGCTTTTATAGCAACATGGTAGAGTGTTTGCTTAGGGACAGAGGTCCCAGGTGACAGGTCACACACATATTTCATGTTTTTCAGGAACTGGAAGAGTCAGAGGAACTTACAACAATACTGAAAGAAGGACAATAACAAAAATTATGGAAAAAGATCATATGATGTTAAAACCTGTGTGTCATGGTGACTATTTCTCCTTCCAGTCTCATTGGTAGACAGACACTGTTGAGCAAAATAGGCCTGCATTTGGAAAAGTATCAAAAGATGTGATATACTTTCGTTACTCTGTGCATTACTGCTTTAAGTCATATGCACATGTCGATTGTCCTGACAAGAAGGCCTTTTAACTGTTTTGATAAAGTAGAATAGTATTTTCCCTTTCTGGACTTAGATTAAAATACAGTATTTTAATCACTTTCACCATTCATTTCTTAACCATTTCCCTAACCACAAGAAATTTAGACTGTTCTGCTCCTGAAGACAAATAGATATAAATAAGGGTATAATTTTTGTACAAGATATAAAACATTGAGGGAAAAGAAGAAAATGTTGTTCATCAACATTTTCTTCTTTTGTATCAATGTTTCTGCGAGCCTTTTATGTTTCAAGACATCAATACCAGGACTTGTTTGGGAATGGTTAAGTATAGGTGTTTCCAAACAATGCAGGCTAGTATAATTCGTCATCTCAATGGTATGCTGTGATTTCGTGTGATGTATTATTATCATTATTGTGCAAAACCTTTTGTTATATGAAGGAACTGAGTTCCCATATATGTAATAGGCTTTACATTGGAAATTCCTTTTATTTTCATTCTTATTTCAAGGTCAAGGTCTCATTTTGTCTAAAATTATAACATTGATTAGTGTTTACAATTTTTCCATGTTTCACCCTTATAAGGGTTATTGTATTAGTATTTACAGAAAAACGACAGAAAGAAAAGAAATGGAACTACTATTTATGGTTTTGAAATTGAATTGTTACGTGTTTGCCAAGCATTATTCTGCTTATCTAGACCCCATAACTACACCTTTAAACAAGATGTAGTTATGGGGGCTTTGGAGAAAAGTGGTAATGTAATCTGTTGTACAAGGGAGACAATTCATTTTGTACCATTTGAATTATTATGTAGGAGTTTTCTGTCATTTCCCCCAACAATTGTTTGAACAAAGATTTTGTCCTTTCCTTCTAAGCATGAAGATGTTATGCCCACACTTTTCCATAACAATGCAGTTTAAAACCATATCGAGAAAAGGCTTAAAGATTTGAAAAGTCATTCAAAGCTTTTGTTGTATGAAGATTTGTTACATTAAATACGCAGTTTTCAAGTATTAAAATAGAGTAAAGAACAACCTTAAAGTTGTGTATGTATGTTTGTATCATTTTGTATATCCAACAAAGAAGTCGGGGTTAGAATTCGCCAGGAATTTTCATACAAGTATACCACTCAATTACACAACAATCAATTTCATTTTGTTCATACATACATCTCGTCCAATTAAATGGGTTGTTATGTAATCTTAAAAAAGACAATCGATTTAGACATGTTGAATATGGTCACTTTGAGCATTTTTTTACCATTAGGCCTATGCTTGTTTTTATTTGTCGATTGCACTAGATGTTTACTGAGCCTTAGCTTGATTTGTGACCACTTTTAAACTTTTCCAAACAAGAAATGGGTTTGACATTCCTAGAAGAAATAGATTATGAAATTATAGACGCTTAAAAAGAAATGCTGATAACTATTTCTGACCTATAGACACATACACAAATTTTAATTAACATCCTTTTTGTTGTCAGTAACAGCTTCCAAGTTGGACCACCCAATAATTATGCCCCCTTTCGAAGAAAATGGGGGTATATTATTTTGCAAGTGTCGGTCGGAAGGTCGGTCGGAAGGTCGGTCGGTCGGTCCGTAGATCGGTCGGTCTGTCCGTAGACCAAATCTTGTCCGGAGCATAACTCGAAAAGTATTAAAGGTAGAATCATGAAACTTCACAGGTGGATAGATCTCATTATGGAGAGGTGCAGTGCACAAGAACCGTAACTCTGCTGATCAAATTTTTTGAGTTATTGCCCTTTGTTGATTTTATAACTTGATTCTTGTTCGGAGCATAACTCAAAAAGTATGTAAGGTAGAATCATGAAACTTCACAGGTGGAAAGATCTCATTAAGGAGAGGTGCCGTGCACAAGAACCGTAACTCTGCCGATCAAATTTTTTGAGTTATTTCCCTTTGTTGATTTTATAACTTGATTCTTGTCCGGAGCATAACTCAAAAAGTATGTAAGGTAGAATCATGAAACTTCACAGGTGGATAGATCTCATTAAGGAGAGGTGCAGTGCACAAGAACCGTAACTCTGCCGATCAAATTTTTTGAGTTATTGCCCTTTGTTGATTTTTATGCTCCCCGAAGGGAGAGCATATAGTCGCCGCTTTGTCTGTCCGTCCGTCCTGTCCGTCATTCTGTCCGTCCGAAGCGATTTCTCCATAACCCATGGGCCAAATCAAATGAAACTTACCATGTGAACTCCCTATGACATAATGCCGATGTACTTTTCCCGGTTTTTGGATTTGAGGCCTCGTCATGGGAAAAGGGGACTTAAGGTTAAATACAGTTTTTCTCTAATTACTCCTAGTCTAATGGTCAGATTTTGATCAAATTTCATATTTGAGTAGCAAATCAGATGCCCTTGACAGTAAACTATTTGAAATTTGCGTATAAAAATATGTCATGGAAAAAGGGGGCTTAACATTTGTTAGCTTTATATTAGCTCTGCATGGCATATATGTATTGTGACAATGCCTTGTTCGGGGGAGCATTGTCCGTTTCTGACGGCTCTTGTATAAATTGATTCTTGTCCGGAGCATAACTCAAAAAGTATGTAAGGTAGAATCATGAAACTGTACAGGTAGATAGATCTCATTATGGAGAGGTGCAGTGCACAAGAAATGTAACTCTGCCGATCAAATTTTTGGAGTTATTGCCCTTTGTTGATTTTCAAACTTGATTCTTGTCCGGAGCATAACTCAATAAGTATGTAAGGTAGAATCATGAAACTTCACAGGTGGATAGATCTTATTATGAAGAGGTGCAGTGCATAAGAACTGTAACTCTGCTGATCATATTTTTGGGGTTATTGCCCTTTGTTGATTTTCAAACTAGATTCTTGTCCGGAGCATAACTCAATAAGTATGTAAGGTAGAATCATGAAACTTTACAGGTGGATAGATCTGATTATGGAGAGGTGCAGTGCACAAGAACCGTAACTCTCCTGATCAAAATTTTTTAGTTATTTCCCTTTGTTGATTTTATAACTTGATTCTTGTCCGGAGCACAACTCAAAAAGTATGTAAGGTAGAATCATGAAACTTTACAGGTGGATAGATCTCATTATGGAGAGGTGCAGTGCACAAGAACCATAACCTTGCCGATCAACTTTTTTTAGTTATTGCCCTTTGTTGATTTTTACACTTTATTCTTAACAATGCCTATATCTCATGTATTTTAACACATACAGCCTTGATATCTCACACATAGATACCTCCTATCAACATCATTTACAATTGACCATGATCTTGGACCTTGTGACCTTGGAGTTTGACCTTCTTTAAAAAAAAAATAAACCGGGCATATATCTCATGACCTATTACACATACAGCCTTGATATTTCACACATGGACACCTCTTACCAAGACCTTTCACAATTGACCATGACCTTGGACCTTGTGACCTTGACATTGGAGTTTGACCTACTTTTTAAAAACTTTAACCTGGCTGATATATCATGTCCTTTTACACATACAGCCTTGATATTTCACACATGGAAACCTCCGACCAAGACCTATCACATATGACCATGACCTTGGATCTTGTGACCCTGACCTTGGAGTTTGACCTACTTTAAAAAAAAAACTGCGCCTATATCTCATGTGCTATTACACATGCAGCCTTGAAATTTCACACGTGGACACATCCTACCAAGACCTTTCACATTTGACAATGACCCTGGACCTTGTGACCTTGACCTTGGATTTTAACCTACCTTTATAAAAACTTTAACCTAGCTGATATATCATGTCCTTTTACACATACAGCCTTGATATTTGACACATGGACACCTACGACCAAGACCTTTCACATTTGACCATGACCTTGTGACCTTGACCTTGGTGTTTGACCTACTTTTATAATACATTAACCTGGTCTGTATTTAATGTCATTTTACACATATAGCATTGATATTTCACACATGGTCACTTCCAACCAAGACATTTCACTTTTGACCATGATCTTGGACCTTGACCTTGAAGTTTGACCTACTTTTAAAAAACTTAAACTAGGCCTATATCTCATGTCCTGTTACCTATAGTCTCGATATTTTACACATGGACACCTCCTACCAAGACCTTTCACATTTGACCATGACCTTGAATATTGCAACCTTGACCTTGGAGTTTGACCTACTTTTAAAAAGACTTAAACCAGGCATATATATTATGTCCTTTTACACCTACAGCCTTGATATTTCACACATGGACACCTCCAACCAAGACCTTTCACATTTGGCCATGACCTTGACCTTGGCATTTGGCCTACTTTTAAAAACTTTAACCTGGCCTATATTTCATTTTACTTTTACATATACAGCCTTGATATTTCACACATAGACACCTCCTACCAAGACCTTTCATATTTGACCATGACCTTGGACCTTATTAACTTGACCTTGGACTTTGACCTACATAAAATGTAGGCCCTTGAGGGGGCATATATGTTTTACAAACATCTCTTGTTTCTTCTTGACTCCCCACCAGAAAAGGGATTTGGAAAACATTGTGGAAACTGAAGAAATTCATGATTGTGACATGCAATTTCTTCATTTCCCACAATGTTTTCCTACCCAAAAGACCAAAAAAGTAAAATTTTATACACTTTTAATTGTCGTCTGCAACGTCTTTGAATTTGGATCAGCCTAAAATTTTGTCGTCTACTAATTGGTTAACCTATTCCGAAACAGTGGTACCTTTTGACGCACCTAAATGCTAAATCTTCGGAAGATATTGAAGAATGGAACAACATGCTAATTACTAGCATGTTGGCTACTCGTACAGCCAGTCAGTCGTGCGTGTTCCTTAGAGCGGTCTGCGTCTAAATTTGCCTTGTCGTGCGTTGCCTAGAGTGGATG
Source organism: Fragum sueziense (assembly GCA_963680895.1). NCBI lineage: Eukaryota > Metazoa > Mollusca > Bivalvia > Cardiida > Cardiidae > Fragum > Fragum sueziense. The sequence continues at coordinate 21,341,866 of OY804601.1, forward strand.
CAAACACGACGCAGAATGGACGTAGCAAATAACTGACCTCACAATTCTTCGTTACGACCATTCTGCGTCTGTCAGAACGACAGGAGCACACAGGCGCCTCTCTCAAACCTCATGCGTCCTTATAAATCCCGCATCTTCGGAGATTTTTCTACCGCCCAATCAGTTCTTTTATCCAATTATACAAACGACGCTCCTCAGTTTAGCCTTATCCAGGGAATAAAAATCAGATCCAGCCAAATTAGAATGTCGCTTTTCAACAAAACCACGTAACTACAGCTTTATACAAGCTGTAGTTACGTGGTATTTGTTGAAAAGCGAATCTGTGTGCTGGTGATGAAATTCACCTTTCTCAAAGTGAAACATCTATATAGGCAAAGAATATCTCGAATGGAAAAAGAGTGAAAGCTGGTTACGTGCATCTTCTCCTTTCTCCGTCATTTTTTCAAACATTCAAGTTGAATTGGAAGTAAAATCAGTTTTAGTTTGGGAAAAAGGTATAATATAATAATACAAAAGCACTCATTTCGGAGTGGGTAGTAAAGTATTTTCCCAGTCTGAATAAGAGTAATTCTACTTCCGGGTTAGTTTTCCATATTTGGTATCGTGAGTAAAACTGATATCTGTATTTAAATAAATAGTTAACATAAATTTGTTATGTTAGTGCACACTTCAATATCATTTAAGTGGAAGTTAATACACAATTTTAGGATTTTGGGGAGAAATAAAACGCAATGTAAGTGCAAACTATATTATTTATTTGATTTAAATCCTATTTGTTTAACTCTTTTCCAAACAGTAAACTCTTAACACTAGTCCAACGTTAAAGATTCTGCATTCAAAATGGATGTCAATAATAGGGATTAATTTTATCAAGTAAACAGTGACGCAATTTCGGACATACAATTGTATTTCGTCGGTGTTGTTATAAAATCTCGTAACTACAGTTTGACTCAAGCCGTAGTTGCGAGATTTTATAACAACACCGACGGTTCCTCAAAACATAAACGAAGTCTATTTTTGGCAGAAAATTCTTTTGCTATTCAAACGTTGATTTGAAATACTGATTTATAATTGTACAGAAAATATCGAGGTGAAACAAGAAAATACTGATTATAGATCAGCATTTTCTTCTTTTGCCTCAATATTTTCCCGAGCTTTTCTATTGGAGAGGTCGTTTAACCCCGCGCTAGTTAAGAAATCGCGAATAACTCGTATTTGCTTAAGATCGTGTAATTTGATTATTTATGCGATAAACTAGCGGCCATAAAATAGTTACATTTAATAGCTAAAACGGAATGATTGCAATAAGTTTAAATGATCGTTATCATGTTGGAATGCATGTGATTTCACACCACTTTAAAAAGTAACTCAGTCATAACGATGCGGCTAGAGCACCTAACCATGGGTTCATGGTACTTCTCTTACAAGTACTGAAACAACGTCCTTTCCCAGCCTCCAACTGCTCAAGCCCGTAGGAACAGTGGTGTTAAGCCTCCCCCCAAAGTTGGCCAAAATGTGGAATTTTCATCATTTTACATTGAACATTTAGAGAAAATCTAATTTAGCCCTTCGGGCCTGTCATTTAGGGATACGAGTATATCACCCATTGGATGGGCCACAAATGCCGGACAACATATTCGCCGCAGTTGTGGATCAAACCAAGACCGTATGATTTGGAGAACGAACAGCTGCACTACAACCGTGGCTTGTTATTTTTTGGCGGTGTAATTGTCATTATGACCTTCGTGACGCGTATGAGCGACGATTGTGAATAAAAGGCATCATGGCATTTGAGTATAATTGTCTACTAGTATTCAGTATTCAAATTGCCTGGTACCTCTATTAGATTGCAGTCTGATCATGCCATTCTATTGTTGTGTTTGCCTCTGGTGCTAAAGAATCTATAAGAATACTGCATGGACCCTGAATCAGACCATGTATAGTAGTCTGCTTCGGTACCGCGTCTTTTACGCCACCGTGATATTCAAAACAGTGTTCATTTGCGGACGAAGTATCACCTTCCAACTACGTGCATTAGCAAAACTAAGAGAAAAATCATTTACTCTCCAGTCTTCGGTGATAATTTTTATTTTAATTTCGGCTGCATTTGATTTACTTTAGAAATAGAAATCATGGAATGTTTTCATGTCCATATTCATTGTTGATTTTTCCGGACGCCATTAAGTACCGTGGTACCCAAGAGGACCATCCTAGTAGAGTTTCTTTGAAAACTTATAGATTTTCTCAAGTCTATATATATTTTGTTATGGACAAAATTTATTTGACCGGAACATTGAAGTTTCAATATTTTGGAAGAAATCTGTTAACAAGTTTATGTTTTCACTTCAGAACCGACAAAAATATCCAAGCTTGATAAAAATTCTGCCAAAGAGAAATGGATAATGGGCCTTGTAATGTATCTGACAACCATTGGTTACGTGCCCTTGAACGTCTAGAAAGATATTTTTGACGTCTTTACTTGAGAAACTACTAACACTAGTATGGATAAAATCAGAATAAACTCGGAATCAATCAATCGGTCAATCAATCAATCTACCAATCAATCTTTCATTCAATCAATCGGCTCTATTCCATTACAGGAAACGAAGAAATATACATTTAGTCATGAAGCAACTTATGCACGAGGCATACATATCTATACATGGACGTGTAAATTAATGGGAAATATTATTTTCATAACCAGTATGAAAAGGGTAGGAGTAATTATCTTAATTTGATCAAAGTTTGATCCATATTTTAGATACTGTCAAATTATTCAAGCATGCGCCAATTCTTCTTTTGAAATTTTGACTGAATACATGCATTTGGATTGGCATAAAATCTATAAATTTGACAAGAAAGAAAACAACAGAACTTTATTCTTTTTAAATCCTTTCTTAGCAGCGAATATTTCATTTTAAGGGGGAATGCTCCAGTTTCCTAAATTTTTTCCCAATAATAGAATTTATTTATATTTTGTATGTTGAAATAACATGTTATTACCAATTGAAAAATAAAATAAAAATGGAGGGTCAGCGATCTTGTTTGAATTTTATAGACATTCGTATCACATACCCCTACATCGAAAAAATGCGCAATTTCTTGCACCTGTCCAAGGTCACTAAAATGCTAATAAAATGCTGTATGTTCATCGTTTAGTCCCAAAAACGGATTTAAAGTAACGTCTTACATTTGATAAGAACAGAAAACCCAAAATATGTGATATTATAAACGCGTAAATGTATAAAACAGCATGCGCACGTGTTCGGTTTGATCAACGAAGCTGGATTGTTTTATGTCAAAATTTGCATATTTTTGGAAATATTTCAAGTTCTACATAATAGAATTTGATAAAACTCCCTCATTGTATTAAGCAACATGTCCTGGTAACAATTCAAAAAGAAAATGTATAGGTCAGCGCACTTATTAGTGAATTACAGCAATTTTTATCAGCTACTCATTGATAAAATGACGCAAAACAGTGGTAACTGCATACACACTTACGACTGTCTTGCTCTAAATAATCGATTTCCATCTTGAGGAAATCAGTTTCGCATAATAAATACACTTTTATCGTCGAAAATGATAAATTGCAATGATGGGTTATATTATTGAAATTATGGTAGCGAAACATATTGGTACGAAACATTTCATTTACTACAGTAATGACCGAGTGTTCCGAAAAACTGGAGCATTCCCCCTTAATTGAAGCATTAAATCCAAACTAACCTTACTATTCTTACAACTCTCTTACAACTCTATTCTTACAACCTAACCAAACTATTCTTACAACTCGAATGGCGATTCCGTATAGTTCCTCAAATAAGTATTTGCTTTAATGCATTCCACCTATCATTAGATACAAAACACGTCGTGCAATTTCGCCGCCAACTTCGCCGTTTCTTGTGACAACGGAAATTGACGAGGTTTTCCGGATTTAACAAATCCGGAAAACCTCGCCAATCTTCGTTGCTAGACATTACACTGGGGTGGTATTGTACACAGTTACAGAAAGGAGGGGTAGAGGCATATTTTTTGTTTAATTTCAAATCCAAACCATAATGCTGTGGGTACTCATATGATTCGTCTTGATTCGAAATATCTCCCACATCATTCCATTTTAATTCCAAACGTTTCCCCACCAGGGCCACGTCTTATGCATCAAACCGAATTGAAATTGGTAAAGCATCAATAAAATCATTCACGATTTTCTGAAAGTAGTATTCACGCGATTCCCTGCCGTGATTTTGCCATTTTAGATGGATGTCGATCAGTTAAGACACGAGTGCAGTCTTATCAAGATTTATGCTGTTCTCATGAATTTGCTAGATATAACAAGAAACTTTGTTAAAGAACAGGATGGATCTTGATCAGACTGTGCAAATGCACATGTTGATCCGGATCCTTTTTTGTCTCGATTGCCAGAAGGGCCCCCTTTTCCACACCCTGGCTCATGAATACATATAATTTGTCAAAAATTATCAGATTTTCCCAACTTAATTTTTGTCGGGGTATCAAAAACAGGTAAGCGTTTTAAGGGAAATTCTATTGCATAAAAACGCGGGTAAAGTTACCATAATTTCATGCATGACATGCTTGTTTCAATACCGTCAAATTGCCATGTCATAGTTTGTAGTTTCTATCATGATAAACGTGTTATTCAATCCTGTCCCTAGCAAGATTTTGATTTCCCAAACAAAAACGGATTGAGAAAAGAAGAAAATGCTGATCATCAGCATTATCTCCTCTTTGTCTCAAAATTTTGTTGCCTAAATAGTATTATACAAATACTTTCTATTCACATCAATCTGCAGAAGCTTTTGAAATTGATAACCATGGTTTTGGCCGTTTCGGAAAGAATTAAGAGAGAGACTGTTCTCAATAGTATAGATTTCACATGCAATGGCAATGAATTTTGTGCTAAAAATAGACTGGTTTTACCGTTATGTTTTGATAAACCGTCGGTGTTGTTACAAAATCTCGTAACTATGACTTGAATCAAGCCGTAGTAACGACATTTTATAATAACACCAACGAAATACTATTTATTTGTCCGAAATTACGTCATGGTTAACTTGATAAAATCGAACCCTATTACACTACTCTCACGCTAAACCATAAAATAATTCTTACTTTACTAAAATACAGTGATTCTTTTAGCACGTTTCTCTGACATCTTCTGAAATTACCACTGATTTTTGATGTGACGGAGTCTGACGGAGACTGTTTCCATAATAAGGGTCTCGGAAAATATTGAGGCAAAAGAAGATGTTGATGTTCATCATTTTCATCTTTTGCCTTTACAGTCTACTTTATATTATGCACTTTCATGTACATTAAACATAGTCTAATTAACATTGACTTATCATCTTTTAAAGCTTAAATTTTTAAAATTGTGCCCTTTGAGAAACGGTTAACCCTAATATTGCTTTTTTGATTGATTCGATGATTTAGATCATGCTTTATGCGAAAAATAAAACATATTATTTTTATTTTTTTATATCGTATTATTCTTCTGTTCAGTTTTAATGTGGAAATAATATGGCATGAACTTGTAGATATATGTGATGAAAAGAACAAATTATGGTACAAATGACCAAATAATGGTACGAAATGACCAAATTATGGTAGGGGAATGACCAAATTATGGTACGAAATGACCAAATTATGGTACAAATGACTAAAGTATGGTACGGAATGACCAAATTATGGTAGGGGAATGAACAAACTATGGTACGAAATGACCAAATTATGGTACAAATGACTAAATTATGGTACGAAATGACCAAATTATGGCACGGAATGAACACATTATGGTATTATGGTACGGAATGAACAAATTATTGTACGAAATGACCAAATGATGGTACAAATGACCAAATTATGGTACGAAATGACCAAATAATGGTACAAATGACCAAATTATGGTACAAAAAAACAAATTATGGTACGAAATGACCAAATTATGGTACGAATAACCAAATTATGGTACGAATGACCAAATTATGGTACGAATGACCAAATTATGGTAGAAGATGACCAAATTATGATACGAAATGACCAAATTATGGTACGGAATGACCAAATTATGGTACGACATGACCAAATTATTGTACGAAATGACCAAAAATTAGTGCGAAATGACCAAACTATGGTACAAATGACCAAATTATGGTACAAATGACCAAATTATGGTACAAAATGACCGAATTATGGTACGAAATGACCAAATTATGGTACGGAATGACCAAATTATGGTACAAATGACTAAAGTATCGTACGGAATGACCAAATTATGGTACGAATGAACAAACTATGGTACGAAATGACCAAACTATGGTACAAATGACCAAATTATGGTACAAATGACCAAATTATGGTACAAAATGACCGAATAATGGTACGAAATGACCAAACTATGGTACGGAATGACCAAATTATGGTAAAAATGACTAAAGTATGGTACGGAATGACCAAATTATGGTAGGGGAATGAACAAACTATGGTACGAAATGACCAAATTATGGTACAAATGACTAAATTATGGTACGAAATGACCAAATTATGGCACGGAATAAACACATAATGGTATTATGGTACGGAATGTACAAATTATGGTACGAAATGACCAAATGATGGTACAAATGACCAAATTATGGTACGAAATGACCAAATAATGGTACAAATGACCAAATTATGGTACAAATAACCAAATTATGGTACGAAATGACCAAATAATGGTACGAATAACCAAATTATGGTACGAAATGACCAAATTATGGTACGACATGACCAAATTATTGTACGAAATGATCAAAAATTAGTGTGAAATGACCAAACTATGGTACAAATGACCAAATTATGGTACAAATGACCAAATTATGGTACAAAATGACCGAATTATGGTACGAAATGACCAAATTATGGTACTAGATGACCAAATTATGGTACTCAATGACCAAATTATGGTACTCAATGACCAAATTATGGTACGAAATGACCAAATTATGGTACGGAATGACCAAATTATGGTACGAAATCAACAAATTATGATACGAAATGACCAATTTATGGTGCGAAATGACCAAATAATGGTACAATTGACCAAAATTGTATTATTGTTAGAAAGGTAATGGTAGGAAATGACTACATAAAACGAACAAAAAGTCCTCTCTGCTACGAAATAATACCCTACAGTAGGACGCTGCCACAGCCATCTCAATCGGTTCGTCAAATATACAGGCGGGGAATCATCTAACAAATCATTTTCGATAATTTGCTTTAATCCTGTTAATTATACGCGACCGTTTTTTGGGGAAAGGGTTGAGAACAGAAGGCGGAAAAAACATGGATTTTCTGGATGTATTAGTTCTGTAAGACAACACCTAAAGTCGAAAATGTTTAAAATTAACGCACGACGTTGATGTAATACATTCATCAGATAATAGATCTATTCAGAAAACGTAGAAAATTAATTATGGAAATCAACAAAATGTATTTTTTTACACTCAACGTTTTCTATAGCTGTTTCCACAAGACATGTAAAAGCTACAGATTATGAATTGGGAAAGGGTTCAGGAAAGCGTTCACATCCTGTTTGGTTTGAGAAAAAATATGCTGAATTTGAGAATGCAACATCCTATCTACATTGGTATGTTACCAGGGTAAAGTTTTGTACAGTTTACAAAACAATTACATTTAATCAAGATAGCAGACTTTGTGACATTAGGTACTTTGTGTATGCCTTTTTTAAGGTAGAAAACCGGTATTGTGGCCATTTTTGAGATTCATAAAACATCGGATTCTTTCAAGCGTCTCCGTTACGTATCCGAACTTATTCGGTGCGGTCGTAAACATTCGGCGGTGGAACTTTCCACCGCCGAATGTTTTCGACGTTGCCCGAATAATTCCGACCTTGTGCGAATCTCATTAAGGGGTAGACTACCTTAACACTTTTCCAAACCTCCTTTGGACCTCTCTTATAGAAAATATTGATACTTGTAAACGTCAATGCTGATGATTTTAAATATTATTTCCGTTTCCATCAATATTTTATGTGCTTTATCGCACATAGATATAACATATATCAACATAATCGTCGCTTCTCAACAAAACCGCGTAACTGCAGTATAAAACTAGCTGAAGTTACGATATTTTTGTTAAAAAGCAGCGATAGGCCTATCTTTTGTGCCACAGCTTTAAAACTTGCAGTATATGTATTTGTCGTTTGAATATTAAATTACAAAGCGCTTTCAGATGACAAAGTGAATGTCAGGATGTGAGGGAATGTGTTTGTTGTAGCGTCACTTAAGCGTCATTTCTTTTTATTTTCCTTCAAAGTTTTGTCTTTTAGATATTCGTCGTAATCTTTGAACAAGAAATCTTTATCATTTCCAAAACACGACTCTTTATGACATTGATAGCCCATATTTTCTTCAAATACCTAAATATCTTTTTTATTGTTTTTGAGCTAGAACAAAGAAATCACGATTTAATTATCGCAATCACCTTTAACCAGCCTTATTTTGGCTTCTCCTCGTCTGCAACCGGAAGTTTCCTTCAATATTTTCATTCACAACCGAATGCTGGCGGCCGTGATATTGTCGGTATTTAATGTTCAGTAACACCCATTGCTGTAATGTCTTCAGCAGCTATGAAGCTAATAATATGGTTGCATTTCTTCATAAATCCCTTGACTGGGGCCTAAAACAAGCTGCAGTTACGCGATTTTGAAGAAAAGACAGCGATAAATGTAATATAATCAGGAAAGGATTTGGAATAAATTGTATTTGTTAGGGACAAGGTTATTATGGGGCGGGTCGTGTCAATACTTCAGTTGAAGATTGGGGCGGTCCAACAAAATAGCCGGTGACCAGTACAGCAGGCGAGGATTAGAGATGGAGATCGACTAGCCAATACAGGCGTTATCTTGATTATTAGCTCACCTGAGCACGAAGTGCTCAAGGTGAGCTATTGTGGTCACTCAATGTCCGTCGTCCGTCTGTCAAAAATTTGGTGTTTACACTCCAACATCCAGAAAAGTTAGCCAATCTTGATCAAACTTGGTCAAAGGAAGTATTGGCATAAGTTCTCGAATGAGTTCGATTATGGGCCTGATCGGACAAGAATGTGCGGAGTTATCTGTCCTTGAATGTCAAAAAATGTTGTTTTTAACTTTGTTTACACTCTAGCATCTATAATTATTGACCAATCAAGACAAAACTTGGACATAATGTTGGAGACTATAAGATCTCGGATGAGTTTGATTTTCAGTCTGATTTGACTAGAAAGACAAGAGTTATGTGCCCTTTAATTTGACAAAATTGCCGTTTTGGGCTGTTTTCGACCCTGTTTACACTCTAGAATCTACAATTATTGATCAAGCAAGACAAAACTTGGACACATTGTTGGGGACCATAAGATTTCGGATGAGTTCGATTTTCAGTCTGATCTGTATAGAATGCCAAGAGTTATATGCCCTTGAATTTGACAAAATTGCGGTTTTTGACTGTTTTCGACCTTGTTTACACTCTAGAATCTACATAACAGTTATAGATCAATCAAGACAAAACTTGGGCACAATGTTGGAGACCATAAGATCTGAAATGAAGTTGATTTCTGGTCTGATTGAACCAGAAAGACGCGAGTTATGTGCCCTTGAATTTTACAAAATTGATGTTTTTCGGCTGTTTTCGACCTTGTTTATACTCTAGAATTTACAATTTGTGATCAATCAAGACTTTACTTAAACACATCGTTAGAGACAATAAGATTTTTGATGATTTCGATTTTCAGTCTGATCTGTTCAGGAAATCGAGAGTTATGTGCCCTTGAATTTGACAAAATGGCCGTTTTTGACTGTTTTCGACCTGGTTTACATTCTAGAATCTACAATTATTCACCAATCAAGACAAAACTTGGACACAATGTTGGAGACCATAAGATCTCGAATAAGCTCGATTTTTGGTCTGATTGAATCAGAAAAACAAGAGTTATGTGCCATTGAATCTGACAAAATTGCCGTTTTCGACCCTATTTACTCTCTAGAATCTACAATTATTGATCAAGCAAGACAAAACTTGGACACATTGTTCGGGACCATAAGATTTTGGATGAGTTCGATTTTCAGTCTGATCTGTTCAGAGTTATGTGCCCTTGAATTTGACAAAATTGCTGTTTTTGACCGTTTTCGACCTTGTTTACACTCTAGAATCTACAATTATTGATCAACCAAGACAAAACTTTCACACTATGCTGTTGATTATAAGACCTCGCATGAGCTGAATTTTACTCCAATCAAATGAGAAAGTGGTCAGTCATGCATGTGCCCTTGAATCTGACAAAATTACTGTTTCGACTCTAAGCAACCACAAATAATGAGCAATCAAGAGGAAATTTGGATTATGATGTGTTAAAATAACGATAAGATCTTGGATTAATGAATTTTAGAATAATCAGAATAGAATTTGCTCAGATATCTGTCTTTCAAATTTTACTCTAACAACCTCAAATACTGACTGATCAAGACAAAACGTGACACAATGTTATTGACCATAAGTTTGTTTTCAGTCTTAAAGTCTTAAATTTCAACTTAATTGAACAAAACCGTGGCTCATTTCATTTTGGTTCAGGTGAGCGATATAGGACCATCATGGCCCTCTTGTTTTTTCATAATTAATGTTGTATATTATAAGGTTTTGAGATTTGAAACTCTTGTAAGAGTTGATAGCAAGATTGATTAGTAATAAAATTAATTAGAATATTGGTTGTTTACTCATTAAATCCACTATACGATCATAGAGAGAAGAAAAGCAATAATGTAAAAGCTACATTAGTGCAATACATAAACTAAGTACTTGACTCGTGATGTTGACGTATTCGTTTACAGGATTGAGGAAATTTACGTAACCATGTAAGATTTTCCCGTTCTGTCGTATACCGTTGGCGGGGAGTCAAAACCTCGTAACTACAGCTTGACAAAGCTGTAGTTACAAGGTTTTGATCCCCCACCGGCGATACGTTGTGAGTCACATTTTCTGCAAGTCTGATCGTATTTTTGCCTTCTCTGCTGAAAATCTTTTCCAAATCGGTCAGATATTTATTCACAGAATTATTAAAAAATGTCGGAAATTCATGGTAGTCCACCCATTATGAGATTCGCGCGATGTCGGAATTATTCGGGCGTCGTCGAAAACATTCGGCGGTGGAACTTTCCACCGCCGAATATTTACGACCACACCCAAATAGGTTCGGATACGTAACGACGCCACTCGAAAAATTCCGAAATTTTGTGATTCTAAAAATGGCTACATTACGGGTATTCAACCTTAATGTCACGTGACCCCCCGCCGTAATAAAGCTATCGGTACAATGTTGTTATACGTAGTATTCACGAGGTTAGCGTTATTACGGTGGTTAATCACGTGACTCAGAAATTTTAGAAAATTATCAATATTTTTGTTAATACTTAACAGAAACCAATTTGAATTCTGGTTAAAGCAGAGGATGTGGCAAAATACCAGGAATAAACTGGAATTAATGGATTTTTGAAAAATCAACTGATAAAAAAGTTATTGAAAATCAACCAAAAATTTGGTTGATCTTTTGTAACTTTTTTATCACCTGATTTTTCAAAAAAAAAAAAAAAAACCAACAAAAAAAAACAAAACAAAACAAAACAAAAAAAACAAAAAAAAAAAAAAAAACAAAACAAAAAAAAAAAAAAAAAAAACACCACGACGTCCATCTAATGCATGGCGTCTGTCCACTTTCTCTGCTTTAAACACAATTCAAATCGGTATCGTACTAACAAGATTATTGACTATTTTCTGAAATCGTTGTATCACGTGATTATCCACCGTGGTTATTATTCACAGGAAATTCACAAACACATAATGAAAGTTTTCCTGTTTCATTTATTTTGTCAATTTCCTGTCTGACTTATCAGTTAGCCTTGTGATAACGAAAGTAATACTATTCATTTAAAAATTCGAATAAAATAATTCGCCAGGTTGTAAAATTTGTCGGATTTAGTTTTCAACATTGTTTTCAGAGGAAAAGCTTAAGGTTGAATACCCGTAATGTGGCCATTTTGGGATTCATAAATCATCGGCATTTTATAAGCGACGTCGTTACGTATCCGAACTTTTTCGGGTGCGGTCGTAAACGTTCGGCGGTGGAAAGTTCCACCGCCGAATGTTTTCGACGTCGCTCGGATAATTCCGACTGCCGTAAGACTATTTCAATTTCAAAGTTGTTGCAGTCGACAAGATAGATGTTAAAGATAGAATTTGGCAAATGTGTAAAATAAAAGGGAAGAGTGGTGCAGAGCTTTGTCTCAAAGACTTATATATTATAATTCTTTCTATTAGGCAAGCTCGAGATAAAAGTAGTCCACATTTACTGAGATTCACGCGAGGACGGAATTATTCGGGCGACGTAGTAAACATTCGGTGGTGGAACCTTAAAATGTTTACGACGTCGCCCGAATAGATTAGGACACGCAACGAATTCTAATGACGTCGCACGACGGAACAACCGTTTTGCTATTGCATGAATAATAATGGCTAATTTGTTCGGCTTCTTTTGAAATAAAAGAAATGGTTTTTTTTCGCAATTTATCTCGGTTGGCAATTTTCCAATTATCTTAAAATTTGACGTACTATAAAAACGCAACGTTTTAGCCTATCATAGATTATTTTACCCTCATCCAGCATGCAAAATTTCAGAGGCTTCTAAGAAAGTAATGCTCTGCACACAAAAATAAAACATGTTATGAAATATAAAACAAAATTTCCTTCATAAACCTCCCGTCCAATGATGCAAAGAAGAGCGACAAATTGTTTGCACGATACGCCCATCATATTCACGGGTGGTAAACGGAGAAACAAGCTCCAAAAAGAGTCAACGGTATTTTGTTGCCTCGTGACATCCGGCTTCTACCAAGGTAGTTGCATAGAACGAAAAACTGCAAACAAAGGTAGGGCACGAACATATTTTTCTACAATGTTTTTTTTTTACAACGAGTTTTTGAAAAATACGGCGATGCTGTAATATGAAGAAATGGTCGAGGTTTGTTGTGCACGAGAATATACGGTGTTAGTAAGAAGAGTTTTAATACAATCGTTGAAAAACATTTCAAAATCGAAAGAAAAAACTGCTCTCGTCAGAATTTCACCACATTTCTATTATTACGAACAACAAACATACCAATTCTGTGATATTTCATTTTATTGTGTGCTTGCAGGCCATGTACATCTTGTATCGATACATTTTAGGGATGTTTTTCAGGAGAATGGTTGGTAAACCCCTGTGTTAAAATTCAGAAGTTTTTACTTTCGATTTTGAAATGTTTTTCAACGATTGCATAAAAGCCATGCTACTAAAACCGTATATTCTCGTGCACAACAAACTTCGACCATTTCTTCATATTACAGCATCGCCGGATTTCTCAAAAACTCACTACAAAAGAAATAATTTTAGAAAAATGTGTTCGTGACCTACACATTTTGCTCTATGCAACTAACTCTTTTTGGAGCTAGTTTCTCCGTTTGCCACCCGTGATAATGTTATAGGTGAAAAGTAGATCCACGTGTTCTTGCTATTTCATATTTGCAGCTATGATACTTTCAGAAACAACCCCGGACAAATTTCCAGTCCAAAGACAAAGTACAGTTACTAAAATACGTTATGCTTCCTTTCTCCTTCAAATAGATCTATCCACTCGTGAACTTTTATGATCCTAACTATCATGATTTAAAGAATATACCGCGGACTAAATGCAAGTCCGAAAAACAACAAAGGGCGATAGCTCAAAGAAGGCTGAGAAGGTTGAGTTGTTGTTCTTTTTAAACACACTTTCCCCTACTCTCCAAAGCCGAGGTCTATTGATTAAACTATCAAATATGACCTCTGCAGTTTTTGATACACCAACAGCCTATTTGGTCGTCATAATCTAATTATAGCACATCATTTGAATTATCGAATCAAAATTATTCAGTTTTATCTCGTATAATTATTACGTATACATTACGACGCTTCTATTTTTGGCTGAAGCCGGTAATTTTTGAATTATCGAATCAAAATCATTCAGTTTTATTTTGTATGATTACGTATACATTACGTCACTTCTATTTTGGCTAAAGCCGGTAAGTTAAAGCGTCAGCCAATGAAAATTTGTATCATATTATTCAAATATTTTGTTGTTTAAGCCAACGATTGGATAACGAAATCCGGCAAAGCCCCCGAGATTAGACGTGAAATGACCCCGTGAGAACAGAGTACCTTTCTATCGAAATTGAATGAAGAGATAATGTGCTCTGTTTTAAGAGAGTAACTTTCCCCCAACGAGATTTATTCACAAATGAAGGTTTTGTTTTGTTTCAGAAAGCCCTATATAAGATTCTATCATGAGTGAGAAGTCGAATCCTGCTTGGTTGCAGGACCAAAAAAGTGCAATGGAAAGAGCCGCGAGAGACAAACAAGCTCGTTGTAATGGGACTGGGTCTAACCAACAATCTAAAGATAACGTATACGAACCATTTCCTGGGTCAGAGGAGGTGATTTACAGGAGAAAGGTATAGAGCACTATTCATTCCCGAACAACACTTTAATTGCTTCAATTGGAAGGTGGTTGCTCTTGATTTCTTTGACTAATAAAACTAGACTTCAAGTCCATAAATTATATTAATGAACAAGAATCGAACCAACACATGTAAAACTGTTTTGAAAATTAAGAACGTATATTCCCGTTGGTTAGATATGTAAGAAAATGTAAACATAATTATTATGCTATCATATCGTCACTGGACAATATCTATGTATATAATTTAATTCATATTATATCGGTTATAAAGTGATATTTCACAGATATTTTTTTGTAAAATTTAACTTTTTTTTTTTTTATCTGAAAGAGCATATTTTCTATTAAAATTTTGAAAATTGCAAGCCAAACTATTGCACCGTTTTCCAGAAATGCATATTTTTGTGTTGAAATTAAACAAATTGTCGTATACAGTAACTCAGATTTAGATCTATATGGAATTTGTTATTATTTTTGTCTCAACTTTAAAGGCGTGTTTTTCGCTTGTCAGCAACAACTTTAAAAAACTGACAGCATTTATATGAATTAGAATAACCTATCTTGGCATCCAGACATACTTTTAAAAATGAAATGGGAATGTAATGTCTCTTTAAGCCATCGATTACTGGTCTATTTTGTTTTCACAGAAACTGTCAAGACGGAACACTCTTTCCATGGCCAGTCGCGAGCTTGATTTACTCTGGAAGAAAACAAGGAAACTGGAACGTAGATCTGAAGACGAACATAAAGTATCTAATGACAAAAGTGAGGAGGAAGAGACGCTCCCTAAAACACCTTTCAATCCTGAACAAAATGGCGTTAAGGATAGTGAAAATAATGGACAGGACAAAAACAAAAGTGAAAACGTTCAGAATCTTCAGATAGGAAACGGTAACTTTATGGTATTTTGTGAGAATGTGGACAGTCGGACAGAGAGGCAATTTCGACAGGTGGGAGATAAAAACGTCATTATCAACGTGAATAGTTGCTGTAACAAGTGTCAGATTCTGAATAAAGTAGATCACCAGATTGTACCTCTAGATGCTGAAGGTGAAAGTAAGTACACCGCTGCTTTTCAACGAGAACCTCGTAACTGTAGCTTAAATCAAGATGCAGTTACGAGGTTTCTGTTGAAAAGCGACGATATGGTAATAGCATCTCGATTCTTTTCAACAAAAATCTCGAAACTACAGCTTGTTTTAATCTGCATTTCGGCAAGGTCATTTATATTTATATTAACTCAGATCTACATTCACACGTCTGTATAATCATGCTTATCTGATCATTTTATGTACTTTATATTCTAGTATGGTTAGAGATTAAAAGACGAAGTCAGACGGACGATGGTACACCAATGTCCCCAACATCCCCGATGTCGCCTTCTTCACCGATGACGCCATTTAATATTCCACCGATGACGTCACAAAATATCCACGCGCAATCACAAACAAACAACCCATTGAACCAGCTATCGGAGAGCTCAAAATACATCGAGCAGGCGCGGGTACCACAATTACCTAGACGAAAACCAATGGAACATTCTGAATCTCCATATGACAATAGATCAATTGATACAAATTCCGACGACGACGAAGTGGAAGATCCTCGTTATGACACAATTAAAGGTAAAGATCTAAACAATTCAACTTAGTAAAACTATTTTTGTGAGAGAAATTATAGATCTAGGTCTCTTTTTAGACCCTCAATATAGATCTCTTTTTCTAGAACCTATAGTTCTATCAAATCCTCGCAAAGAATAAACATCTTACCAGATTTTTGGAAATTTTATGTAACAATTAGCATAGGACCAGTTTATTTTCGTATCAATAATCTGTTAGAATCTAGATCTGGTTTATGAAATTAAAACATTGCTGAGGTTGGTTCATTATATATCTTTAATCAGATCAATTAGATCTAGGCTCTCGTCATTTCGATATGGGGTTCCTGTAACAATTATGGAAACAGGGTTTCCCCATAAAAATCTAGTTCTGGAGGTTTGTTCAGTTTGTGATATCATATTATATGTTGAAAAACAGTTTTTGGCCAATTAATTAAAATTGGAGACGTCTGTAATATAGCGGTCAGTTGCTAAGATATAACACACCACTAACTATCTAAAGGATTAAGTTTTTTTAAAAAATCTTATTAATGTTGACAAACAGTAGACCTAAATAATAATTCAATATTGTGCAGGAATCGGATGTCAGGAACATTTCAAAATGAATCGATTAACTCTGCAAATCAATTGTGTATTCGTTATTTTTTACGCCAAGATCTGTTTTGTGTATCCTTTCTAAGAACTTCCTGGTGGCCGTCTGTCCATGAAAAAACCAATTCCAACAGAGCACGGAGATTCCACCTTCTTTACCAAACAAAACCTGGACTCTTTCCTGCAAGATCTCAGTGTGCAGCAGTATTTGAGCTCTGGTGGCGAAAGTTTTGAACTGAATGTTTGTACTTGGACGTATGAGAAAGAGGAGAATTATGCCACAGTTGATAGTATGTATTCTTGTTTTTATAAACATTAACCGTGCACAATTATGACGAAAAACAGATAATTTATGTATAAAATGCCTCCACATTGATTGATCGAAATGCAATGTAATAATGTCCTATCTTGATTGATAAAAATTGTTTACTTTCATATTTAACACCTGATTTCTATATTACAATAGATGACACCCCGAGTACCATGGCAATAGTTTTGACGTCATAGATACGTGCCCATTCAATTTGGTTGTTTTTATCTTTACTTAATTCTATTGTTATATCCCCTTATCATCTGAATTCAGGGGCACATAAACAGTCCAACACAGACGACATGTATTCGGTTCCATTACATGAGAGGAGAAATAGACAACAACAAAATGGTGCGCATTTTATGTTATCCCCCAAAATATATACATATTCATGTTTTTTATATTGAAACCTCAACCGCCAAACATTTAATAAGTCAAATGTACGTACTCCCAGCCACAGCAAAAAATCACGTGATGGTGATATGATCACGTGATATGTGACATGATGGTGGATTTTCGCGGTGTCGGCCGAGTAGTGCTGATAGGGAATTTTGTTATTTATTTCTTCAAAACATTTATTTCTGAAATCAGTTTTTTTAATTCTAATTCACATTTAACACCTAACGAAAACAATACCAATAGTCTGTTTACTTTTCAAAATATATACATAAATAAATAACGTTCAGGTAGTAACGTTCGTGACGGCATATATGTCATCCTGATTCAGGGGAGAAAACTGCAAAGGAGATTGATGGAAACCTAGCAAAACACCAGAAAGACATAGCGTAATTTCTTTTGTTCAAAGAGACCGTCATGCTGTACTATACATGAAAAGTACGCAACATAACAAGCCATAATGTTGTGGAGGCTGCACAGTTGCACTGCGGTCAGAACTTGTCATATACGAATACATGGACTGCAAAACTCGGTCGGCCACCGTTTACTTTTAGCACTAAATCAATTGATTTTGTTTTTAAGAACGAACTTAATATCTTATCTTGCTACTTGTGAGAAGTTTTGTTATCAAGTTAGTGTTCGTAAATTACACAAATATAATTCAAAACCCCCGACAAAACAACAACAACAGAAAACAAAACAAACCACAACACACTTCCATCGGCTTTAAAAAATCACAAGACATCAATGACAAATAAGATCAAATTATCTTTAGTATTAGCGCATCAAATATTGCATTGGTAGATGTGGATTTTGATTGCTTGAGAATGTCGCGGAGTGCATGATCTTTTTCGTAGTGGTCTTTTATCGAAAAAAGCCAAGTGACTTGATGTCTCCTCGATGACACCAATAGGGAACGATTTTATCTATTTCGGACAAAAAATAGTATTTCGTGGATGTTGAAACATAAAATCTCCTAACTACGGCTTGATTCAAGCCGGGGTTACGAGATTTCTTAACAGCACAGGCGGTTTATCAATATATAACGGTAAACCAACTCTTTTTAAGCACAAAATTTCGAAATACTACACTTTTCTTCCAGATATAGACGACGAACCACCCTCGGAAATGGCACCACCTCCACCATCTGATAAAGGTTCGGTTAATACATTCCTAAACGACAAAAAATTAGACTGTTCCGATGCGAAAGCTGCTGCAGATGACACAATTTACATTGATAAGTAAATGATCTGTGTAAAATACAGCCAATAGAATAGTGAAGTAAAAGAAAAAAAAAAAACTGCTGGTTATATGCATTTTCCTTTTTTGGCATAATGTTTCCCAAACATCTTTTTTTTGGAAGCGTTAAATAATTACTGAATTGACTCACTCCATCCCGTTGAAATGATTTTGAAATTTACATAAACCTTGGAACCGTCGATTCGGCTGTATTAAAGCATCTAGCTACCTTCATTTTGCGAAACACCGCAAACCAAAAGCCCAAAAACTCGGTTCCTTTTTCGCAAAGTTAGCCTTAGCATTTTGTACACAATTTTCTTTCGTTGTTCTCGTATGTTTTCAATAAGTAAATTAAAGTGGTAATTTGTACACAAAAAATCTTAGTGATTTAACACGTGGTCTGAATGCACGAGACGCACGAGCATTTAGTGGTTGGCGGTTCAGATGTCCAGATACTTTACAGAAACACGACAAAATTGCTGGGGCGTGAAGCGTATACATTGTCTCATACATGTCCCCAAATATGGTGCCGATGGAGGCAATAGGAGATGAATGGTTAATGAAAACGTGTTTTGCGTTTTTAAATCTTGTCAGTTTATGTTAAATTCTCTGGAGCTGAATTTATAATTCATTGACTGATAAAATGTATCTCTAATGAATTGATTAGTTTTAAAAAAATCATAATAAATCGTTGAAAACCTAAAGTACTGCACACACCAATTTGAGACAACACGGAAACATTTACAGACCACCCACATGCCGATCAGCTGCGTGTAACAACTGTACGTCAACATAATTGTATACGTCAACATCACTAAAGCAACAGATTTGTGACGGCTCAGTCTACAACAAATTCTATGGTTGGTAATCGCGGGCGGCCTATACATAGCGACACGGTGATAAATCGCCTGTGAAAACACGGTGTTCGCTGTCGTCGTCCTGTTCGATGCCAGGCACTTGACTCAACGTGCATTTTGGCATAATCTGACGTCCATTCAGGCATTATTCGTGGCTTTAAATGTCATTTTCTGTCTTGTTATGTTAACAATTGTAATATTTACAATTTTATATGGATAAACATCGGTTTTGTAAGATGTAGGAGATACCATTTGTAAAAGTATTTTTGTTTGCATTTTTAAATCGTGTCAGTTTAGATTTGAGCACACACGGGCACACCGGATTTTTTTTAAAAAAATCTTTCAAGGAGTAACATCACACATTCAAATCTTTCAGTCGCACACAAACGGGTTATTTTTTATTTCGATGCTTTTGAACAAAAACCTCGCAAATGCAGCTTGTTTTAAACTGCAATTACGAGTTTTTTGTTGAAAAGCGACGGTTAGATAAAAAATAAATTGTATTTTATAGATGCGAGAAAGTGGTTTCATGAAGATAGGGTCAAAGCGCATGAATACTTAAAGGGTAAAAAGGTAAGCAATGGTTTGGATATAATAATGATTTAAAGAATTGAATATTTAAAACAAAATGTTTAAGAATTTGCGGGCTTTTAAAAACAAGAGGACCATGAAGGTCCTTAATCGCTCACCTGAACCTAGATAGAAAGAAAGTCACAATGTTGTCAAGTTCAAGAGCACACAATTTAAGATGTGAAATTATGATCCAGCTGAAAACTGCTTTCATAATCTTGAATGATCAATATTTGTGGCTGTTACAGTGAAAACAAAGTGGAAGAAAACAATACAGTCAAGGGCACATAACTCTTTTCCAATAAAAGTATTCTCATCAACATTATGTCCATTTTTTTTTCATTGGTCAATATATTGTTAGAGTGAAAATAAAGTCAAAAACTGTAATTTTGTAAAATTCAAGGGTCAATAACTCTGGTTTTTCTAGTCAAATCAAGCTTAAAGTTTCACTCATCCAGGATCTTATGGCCACCAACATTGTGGCCAAGTTTTGTCTTGATTAGTCAATAAATGTAGATGCTACAGAGTAAACAAAGTCGAAAACAGCAATTTTGTCAAATTCAAGGGCACATTAACTCTAGACTTCCTACTTCAATCACACTGAAAATCGAAGTCTTTCAAGATCTTATGGTTACCAACATTGTGGCAAAGTTTTGTCTTGATCGGTCAATATTTATAGATGCTATAGTGGTAACAAAGATAAAACTAGCCATTTTTGATGTTCAAGGGCTTATAACTCCAGATTTCCATGTCCGATCTGACAAAAAATTGAACTCATCTGAGAACTTATAGTTACCAACATTGTTGCAAAGTTTTGTTTTGATCGGTCAATATTTGTAGATGCTAGAGTGGTAACAAAGTCAAAACTAGCCATTTTTGACGTTCAAGAGCACATAACTCAAGACTTCCAGGTCCGATCTGACTCAAAATCAAACTCATCTGAGAACTTATAGTTACCAACATTGTTGCAAAGTTTTGTTTTGATCGGTTAATATTTGTAGATGCTAGAGTGGTAACAACGTCAAAACTAGCCATTTTTGATGTTCAAGGGCACATAACTCCAGACTTTCTAGTCCGATCTGACTCAAAATCTAACTCATCCGATAGCTTATGGTCATACATATATTGACCAAGTTTGATTATGATTGGTCAATATTTGTAGATGCTAGAGTGGTAACAAAGTCAAAACTAGCCATTTTTGACGATCAAGGGCATATAACTCCAGACTTCCTGGTCCAATCTGACTCAAAATTGAACTAATCTGAGAACTTATGGTCATACATATATTGACAAAGTTTGGTTAAGATTGGTCAATATTTGTAGATGTTAGAGTGGTAACAAAGTCAAAACTAGCTATTTTTGATATTCAAGGGCGCATAACTCCGGACTTCCTGATCTGATCTGACCCAAAATCAAACTCATCCAAGAACTTATGGTCATACATGTTATGACCAAGTTTGGTTAAGATTGGTCAATATTTGTAGATACTAGAGTGGTAACAAAGTCAAAACTAGTCAATTTTGACGTTCAAGGGCGCATAACTCTGGACTTCCTGATCCGATCTGACTCAAAATCGAACTCATCCGAGAACTTATGGTCATACATGTTTTGACCAAGTTTGGTCAAGATTGGTCAATATTTGTAGGTGCTAGAGTGGTAACAACAAATTGTGGACAGACGGACGGACGGACAGACAGACGGACGGACGGACGGACGGACGGACAGACGCCGACGGACAAAAAGCGACCACAATAGCTCACCTTGAGCACTTCGTGCTCAGGTGAGCTAATAAAATATAATGCTTTGCTGGCACCTTTCTCACTTTTAGATAAAGTGCCATTGAATAGGGCTACTAAATGCTTATCCAAAGTGTATGTTTCGTACGTTGGTGAAAGGTTTTTTGCCTTTGTCTTATGCAATTTCAAAATTGATATGTGGGCATGTTTATTATAGCCACTCAAAACGAATTTTAATGGGGTATACTGGAATTAGCCTGTCTGTCCGTCTGCCCAGCCATCCGTCGGTGTACAAAATACTGGTCCGGAGTTTATCTCTGAAAGTAAAGTAGCTATGATAATGAAACTTCATGGGTAGATAGATCTCATTAAGTAGATAGATTTCTAGTTTAATTAGTTACCCTTCTACAATAACATTTGAACATGTTAATTTGCTAATCTAGTGGTCTGCCGATGTGCCGTTACTTTAAAATAAGCATTAAATTTAATCGAATAAAAACACGTTATCTTTCAGAGCGGTGCATTTCTCGTGCGAGCCGCAACGAAACCAGACGAACATCATAAATATACTATAGAATTTGTAGATGACACCAAGATTCGACGGCTGAAAATTCTCAAGTCCGAAGACGGCTTTTATTTTGAATATTCCGAGAACAAGGTACATACACATTGATATTATTTTGCAATTTCAATGGGCTTTAACATCATTCTTGTACACAGGGAAATAGATGTACATATCATCAATTATAAACTATTGTAATAATGTTGTAGCGATCAAAATCAATAACTTAATAGAAAATTGTTCATCAATAATAAACGTGGAAAGATCTAAATAAATAACAATTTGTCACTTGTGGTTAATAATTTTAAAAAGAGCGAAGCCATGGCAAGAAAATTGTATCTAAACATGAACCTTTAGTTGACAAAATACACTTTCTTCTACAGACATTTACCAGCTTGGACGATATGATAAACGCTATACTGAAGGCAGGACTAGAGGTTAAACAGGACAACGGCCAGTGGAAAACAATCACTGTATATCCAGCTTGAAGATGGTCAATACCTACTGATGACAGTACATCGTCGACTTTCAACAAAACATCGTAACTGCAGCTTGAGACAAGCTGCAGTTACGATTTTTTTGTTGAAAAGCAGAGACATCGTAATACCATCGAAACGTGTTTTATGGACATTTCAAGACTTTGATATTAGACCAAAGTTTTCCGACTAGGATTCCAGAATAAGTTTGGAATGGATGCGTAAAAGAAACAAATGTTATTTAATTCTATACTACTTTAAATACATCTTTAAACAGTTTGGTACTGTTTAACCATACGAGGGGCGTTCAATTAAAAGTGGTACTAATGGTCTACCATACCTCACGGCTCTAAAGAACTAGTGGTGCTTGCAGCTACTTGACTGGAAAATTACTGTCTATACTTGGTCAAAATTTGAGACAAATCCGTGGACTCTTTCAAAAGTTATTGAACCTTTAAGTTGGTTCAGTCATATACACTGGCTATTTCGCTGTGCGTAAAATGGAAAACGAACTGAAGTAGGATGTACGGGTCTACATTAAAGGTCGCATAAGCTTTGAAATATCTGCATCACATGTATATAATGAACTATATCAGATTCTTGGACATTCGAACGTTGAATATACGTCAGTTTTTAGGAAGATAATAAAAATTAAAATTGGTAAAACTGGCCTGAATGATACCCTCTTCTCAGGCAACCCGGGTAGAGCTAGTACCAAACCAAATGTTGCTGTAGATTCCGACATGACCGAACAAGACGCATGGTTCAATGTGCAAGAAATAGCAGATAAAGTTGGTTTTTCATCGGGGACATGTTAAACAATTTTGACGAAAGGGTTGAAACACAGAAAGGTTTATGCCTTTTGGGTCCCCCACCTGCTGCCTTATGGACAGAGAGCCACCCGTGCAAAATATACTTTGAAATAATGCAATAAATGCAACAAATGTGGGCTTTCTGAGCTTTATGCATATAATTGAACAATAATCTACTATTATGAGCACCAATGGCGTGTCATTAGCAAGCAATGGATCAGACAAGGTCCGTATTAGCCAAAAAATTAAAAGCGCGGCAAAAGTTTTGTGCGCGGTAATTTTCAAATATAACGGGTGTATTGTTAAAATTACTGTTTCAATTAGTACAACTTTCGGCGGTCATTCATACAAGAAATGTATGTCGGCGAAAGTAAAGAAATATCACGAAAGGAGCAGGTCTAGGACCGGCTAAAGAGGCATGTGCCAAATCCATGATAACGGAGCTGTCCACAGGTGTCCTCTTGTCCAAGACTTCCTGGAAGAGACACATGCTGCACAGCGTCGTCATCCACCCTTATAGCCGGGCTTAAGCCCGTGAGGCTTTTTTGTTTTCACCACGATGACGAAAAAAGCCTCTGGTCGTCGGTATAGGCATTCATGTTCCATATGAAGTGCAATCTTCCAGTGTCTGCGGGGTGTTCCAAAAGAGGCCCATTTATTGGCATATAAGTAATGGATCTCAAAACTTTAGAAGTGTGTGGGTGTCAAAGAGGATTACTTCGAAGGATCGAAGAAACTTAAAATTGAATTGCGATATAACTATGGCTTATGGAACCGCAGTTCCAAAATTAATTGAACGTCCCTCGTACTCTGTTGTATCGTTCAGTTTGTTAATTAATTGCCTTTTTGGAAAAAGGCTACTCATCTAGAGATTGGGGAAAATCTTTTTTGCAATGCGACAATGGTGCTTTGGTCAGGCAATTCAATTCAATTTGACATTATGGAAATCAAGGTGACAATCTAAACATAAATTTTGCTGACTTAGTAGCTTCATTTACACTTTGATGCTGCATGTTCGGTGCTACAGATAAGAGGGGGCATTGACCTTTCAGAATGCTAACTATAATCTTTCAATATTCAAAAAAATCTTTTATTGTGGTTACCCATCCACGGGTGGTAAACAGAGAAACTAGCTCCAAAAAGAGGTAGTTGCATAGAGCGAAAATTTGTAGGTCACGAACACATTTTCTAAAATCATTTCTTTTAAAGCGAGTTTTTGATAAATCCGGCGATGCTGTAATATGAAGAAATGGTCGAAGTTTGTTGTGCACAAGAGAATACGGTATTAGTAGCAGGGTTTTAATACAATCGTTGAAAAACATTTCAAAATCGAAAGTAAAGAAGTTTTTACTTTCGATCTTGAAATGTTTTTCAACGATTTTATTCAAAATCTGCTCACTAACACCATATATTGCCGTGCACAACAAACTTCGACCATTTCTTCATATTACAGCATCGCCGGATTTTTCAAAAACTCGTTGTAAAAGAAATAATTGTAGAAAAAATTGTTCATGACCTACCTTTGTTTACAGATTTTCGCTCTATGCAACTACCTCGGTAGAGGCCGGATTTCACGAAGGAAACGAAATACCGTTGACTCTTTTTGGAGCTAGTTTCTCTGTTTACCACCCGTGCCATTGGAACCTCCGTAAGAAGGTTTTAATGAGTACCAACCAATAACGAAGAGATTTCCTTTCAATACCCCCCCCCCCCTTTTTAGCGGTTGCTCTGAGTATTTCGTTGAAAAGCATCGATATATACTGAACCTCAAAAATAATGCACCATTTTTTCTTGTTTTATATTTTTTCAACAAAATCATTCATTTTGATGGCACACTATTATACGGTATCCGCCGGGTAGTATGTATGCATACAACACACTCTTACGCACAAAACCCATTCATCCGTGACGCTAGCTGTCCAAACTTGGTAAACAGGTTTTCTGCACGTGCCACAGTATTTACCTCGTGAACAAACCAGCTAATCGGCTCATAAAGTACACTCAGTTGGTAACAAAGAAAACACCAAAACATTTCATTGGTTGGAAGTTTTCGATGCTTTAAACAATGCTAACACTTTCCAATGACGAATGTAATCATGCTATTGGGATGCTGGAGGCAGTTATGACGTCATTGGCTATTTTGCACATGATGGAATTTCATCACGAGTCTATTGGGCGGCTTACAGAACAAACTGGGACAGTGCTGGAATGTCCGGGAAGGGGTGCGCCAAAGGTCCCAACTGCAGCTCAATAAAGGTAGGCATATCAAAGTGCAAAGCCATACAGGGAGAGTGGAGAGTCATGCCAAAGGCCAGTAAATAATTGAGATCAGTTCCATGCGTCGACAAGCACAGACTACATTTCTCTGCAAATTGGTCACACGCAGTACTGATTTTTTTACTTTCACTTTAGAGGGTAGTCACGTTAGCGCGCTCGTCACGCTTGATTGTTTTACGGTAGCGAATAAGATTTCTTACCAGAAACACATTAACTAATACCTGGCCCCGGTTTCTCGAAAAAAGTCATATACTCATGAGAACATGCTCAACTTCAATGGAATACTCTTCAACGTTGAAGGGTATTCTATTGAAATTCACGTGGATTTCGTGCGATTTGAGCACGGTGCTCAGATTTGAGTCTGAGAACGTACTTAAGTTTTTCGAGAAACCGGGGCCAGTTCGGATTGTGGTTGTACAGTGTGAAAAGGTGACATAAAATATAGCGAAAAATGTCAATGGTGCGTTATTTCTGAGGTTCAGTATTCTTTTCTGTGTGGAATCTCCACTCTGGTCTCCAATTTAATCCTTTACCAAAGGGCAAAAATTCGGACTGTTCCGATTTCGAACTTGCTGCAGACGACAAATTGAAAGGTACTATAAAGATATATTTGTTGATAATAAGGCACAGAAAATATTGACTGCAAAAGAGAAAATATTGATTATCTACATTTTCCTGTTTCGTCCATTTTCCCCTCCAATCTTCATTCATAAGGACGCCAAAACAAGGGCTTAAATAACTGAAACAAAACAGAAAATTGTGATAACATGAGAACGCTTACAGAGTTCTCCCAAAATAAAACAACAACAACTAGTACCCCCTACACATTCAAGTAACACTACACTTTCAAATGTTCCATAATCCTTCCAATTTGTCAATAATATTGTGAGTTGTTGAATTATTACAAAGCTACAAAACTGAGTAATAAAACAATGGGAAAAGAAGCAATTGTTCATGTTTAGCATTTCTGTCTTTTCCCCATAATATACCGTGTAAAAAAGTTTAGCAACACTGACTTTGTTAATTGAAAACATGTATTTTCTGTGATATTTATTTCACAACCGTTATATACATTTTAGCATTATGCATTTACGCACAACATTCAAAGGTCGCTTTGTGGTAACGTTAAATATTGTGTTAGAAACATTGTCTTAGCGTAGGTGAGGGGTCAAAATAAAAAAAAAAGTTACAATAGAATTCGGTATCGATTATGATGCCATTTTCGAGCAAGAACAGCAGTGAAACGATTTCTAATCCACTTAAATTGTTTGTACACGGTATCAACATTCACTACTTAATCAAGAGATTGAACGTCATTCGCGTCAATACGATCACGCACACGTCTTCCTTAAATGCTCCGTATGTGCTCTATGGATGACAAATCAGAAAGAAAGGGATGATAATGGAGCACATCAATGTTGTATACGCTTAATTTGGTTTAAAGCATTTAGGACTCTATGCAAGTCAAGTCTGGTACGTTCATGTTGTAGCGTCAGGGAAGTTACAACGCATGGTCAACGTCTAGTAACCGTTCATCTGTGGAGACGATCACGGATGGTAAGTGTGGATACTCTATGTTGGAATTCCTGTGGAAGCCACTCGGAAGTTTTGGTGTCGATATGGAACATCTTTGCCCTGACGTTACGAAATTATGACGGTCATCTTCTCGTGGCCTTTTTCTACGACGTCCTTGACCGGGACTATCTCAAACCACAAAAATTGGCTCACATAGCATCCTCAAAGTGTTATTTATGCTTTGAGATGCGTAAAATTCAAAAAGACATCTTTATCGCCGGTTCTGCCACGAAGGAACACATTAGCGATATAACGTCCTTCTAACGTAAGTCTATGGCGTAGTCCCACAACGTTGCAGAAAACGCTTTTTAGTGGCCTTTTCATATTGGGCAAAGACGATTATGTTCGTACCTAAATGTTTTCTAGAATTTGTTCCATACACATGAATACCATGACAGACATGAAACCGGAAATGCGCACCTGGAGTGCGAGACGCACGCGATGGCGGTATAAAATTCATGTGTTTGTGTTCTCTAGCTATAATCTATTGTGTAAACGTTTGATTTTATGTTAAAACAAAAATATTTTGGTTACTACAGATTTTTACATTTTGTTGCTAAACTTTTTTTTACTATGTATACTTACATACAGCCGGAATGGTTAGCACACTCGACTTGCAGCGTGGTGGTTTTGAGTTCGAGCCCCAATCAGGTAAGAAACTTTAAGTAGCTTATGTACATCTGGCCTCGGTTTCTCGAAAAAACTTAAGTACGTTCTCAGACTCAAATCTGAACACCGTACTCAAATCGCACGAAATCCACGTGGACTGCAATCGAATACCCTTCAACGTTGGAGAGTATTCCATTGAAGCTGAGCATATACTCATGAGTATATACTTAAGTTTTTTCGAGAAACCAGGGCCTAGTTTCGAAAACTTTATGAACTGTGTTGTCTAGTCTCACGCAAATCAATGCTTTCACACTTTCACACGAGTATGTGTGAAAATCTCACGCGATCCTTTAAGTATTTTTATACGTTGCAGAAAAATCTGGTGATTGCTTACTTTCAGTTTCGTTTATCGCTATTTGGTGAGAATTTCCGATCACATGACTTTATATTCCTATTTATATATTTATATATTTTACCATCAGAAAGATATCACATGAATCTGGATCTTGTAGACGCACAATTAACCTACATTTCGTAACTAGTCAGTTTAGTTAAGCGTCTTTGTGATTTAGAACACGTCCCAAACCAAAATGTAAGATTGTCACAAGCTCGCCACAAGCTAGCGCATGCTAGTCAAGTAGATCGCGAAAACTAGTGCATGCTTAACAACAAGCTTGAACTACGCCTGAAAGCTTGCGCGAACTTCTTATAAATAGCAATTCAAGACTTGTATGAAATATACAAGTCTAAACAATCTAAATAATACCTAAAAGTCAAAACTTTTTAATAGATTCATTAAACAAAAGTGTTTTACCAATCAAAAATTGTCACTGTAACATAGAGAAGTCAAATATGAGTACTTCCGCGAAATGATGTTCATGAAATCATGCACTATTCATGCAAAACATGAATTATTCATGAACTGACCTTGAACAGTTCCTGATTCCTGAATTTTTGGAAATGAACTGTCCCTGAAACATGTTCATGAATAGTTCATGGATAAATGAAGACAACAAGTCATGAAAATATTCCAAGTTTAAAAGAACTGATTAAGGACTGTTGATGAATCCTATAAAGTTCTTAATAATAAGGGGATCATGCTAGATTTTTTATGCTTCCGAACTATTCGGGAACTCACATTTCAATATGGAAAACAATAATAATTATTTGCATTGCATAAAAACCTCAATCACGGCGAATAACCATCTTTCCTTTGCTTTACATCAATCCTTAACAAACGTGTTTACAGATTTTAACTTTACTTCAAAACGAGACAAGGTCAAGGAGACACACCCCACGGTATTTCCATTGAACACACCGTACAACCGGCTGAGTCGAAGACAGACGAGAGTCAGCGATTGTTTGGAAGGTTCGAATTTGGAAGGTATGTCGTTGAATGATTAAACTTTATTTGTGTACAAAAGTTCAACTGGCACAGATTGAGAGATATGGGAAATATTCGAGCACTAACTCAAATTTCGTAACTTTTTGTAGGAAACCTCCGAAATAATTAATGACTGTGGCCTTTTTTGCGAGGGATACATGGAAATGTGTTTTTGTTGTAGCACTGAACTCTTACAAGCGTATTTATCAATTATAGAATATTATAGATCCTTTCGTTTATATATAACAGTAATTGAATTTGACCTACCGTGCACCTGACATCAGATGTCCAATCTGTCTTCGCTGACTTTCGACGCAGCCGGTTGTACGGTGTGTTGAATCGCGCTGAGCACAGATGACGTATCTTGGACGTAATTGCAGTTTGAAGGTTGAATGAATGTAACCGTTAAAGTGACATTTCACATTCATTTCATTTTTTTAAAGTATGTTTTGATGCAAAGATTGTTTATTCCAATGCGTAGAAATGTTATCAGTTTTTTGAAGTTGTTATTTATAAGCGAAAAATACGCCTTTAAAGTTGAGACAGAAATGGCAAATTCTATTTAAATCTGAACTGTTGTCCACAACAATGTGTTTATTTTTAGCACAAAAATATATATTTCTCGTGAACGGTTCAATGTTTTGGCTTGAAATTTTCAGAATATTCATAAGAAAAGATGCTCTTTCAGATAGAATAAAAGTAAAATTTGTGTAAAAATAATCGCGAAATGTCACTTTAAGGGGAAATGCTCCAGTTTTTCGGAATAATCGGTTATTACCGTAAAATTTTAATGTTTCGTACCATATTTGTTTCGCTACTGTATTTTCGATAATATGAAACTTCATTACAACTTACGACTGTTAGAGCATATTTGTTATGCAAAACCGATTTCCTCAAGATGGAAATCGATGATTTAGAGCAAGACAGTTGTAAGTGTGTATGCACTTACCACTGTTTTGTGTCATTTTATTCATGTGTAGCTGATAAAAATTGCTGTAATTCACTAAAAAGCGCGACGACCTATCTATTTACTTTTTGAATTATTACCAGGACACATTGCTTAATACAATGAGGGAGCTTTATCAAATTCTATTATGTAGAACTTGAAATATTTCCAAGAATATGCAAATGTTGACATAAAATGCTTTGGCTTCGTGGACCTAATTGAATATGTGAATTTGCTGTTTTATACATTATCACAATTATAACTACACATGTTCTGGATTTTCTGGTCTTATAAATATTATATCATTACTTTAAAGACATTTCGGGAAAAAGTCAATGGTAACACAGCATTTCCTGAGCATTTAATTGGCCTTCGACAGGTGCAAGAAATCGGGCATTTTTTACCTGTAGGGGCATGTGGTACGAATGCCTGTAAAATTCAAACAAGCTCGCTGACCACCCATTTTTATTTTTCAATTGGTAATAACATGTAATTTCAACATACAAAATATGAAAAAATTCTATCATTGGGAAAAAATTAGGAAACTGGAGCATTCCGCCTTAAAAACAAATATAATGACAATAAAAACTTTATTCATTAACTCGAATTTAATACTTAAAAAAGCTCGATGAGTGCTAACAATGGAAATAAATGATCTACCACTTCAGGTTGGTAAATTCATACATTTATTTCTGGTTTGTAATTACTGTGCCATTTGCATTTTTCACAGCCTAGCATGTTCTCCTTTAAACTTTGCTTTTGTCAAATTGATTACCTATTGTAAATATTGTATTTTTATGTTCTGTTCCAGCTTCAGTCAAGCCTCTTAAAAAGCTATACAGTTTTAATGCAACTTGTGGGGTGCCCCGAAGTACTTTCTATAGATGGAGAAGACGGTCACTGTCAATCGGTAAAACTAACTTTTTGGCCAAGCGTGAATGGAGAAACGTTCTACAGTCGCGAGTATTCATGGATGAAAAGGAAAAACTGTTCGTTATTCAGGAGACAATTTTGGACTTCCAGTTTTTTGTGTTAGTGAAGTTCACTGATAGGGTTTACGCAGTCTTAAAGAAATTTGAATCCAATCAAAATTCTTGTTCTTGCACGTACGGAGGAGCAAAGCATTTAAAATCTGTTTCATTAACGGACTTGTTATGTGCTGTTAGTGTTGAAATTCTCAACCATTATTAATATCCACGGAGCTCGAAAATTCTCAAGAGACATTGCTTGCTGAAATGCCAAACAGACTTGGTCATGCTGTCCTGAAATGATATATACCCTAAGCACTTTGCTCATCAAAGTGAACATATAAAAATTATACCTGATTCTCAATGCTAATACATGTATATTCTTTATTCACTCACATATCATTTTTATGCACTTGTATCGAAAGATCTATCTGTTTCATGCAATTTGACCTTCCTCAATGTCATCTGTTAACCCTTATCAACCCTTTACACGACAAGAGGGCCATGATGGTCCTTAATCGCTCACCCGAACCAAGATGATAACTATGATCCACAGTTTTGTTCAAACCAATTAGCAGTAGTGACTTTAAGACTGAAAACAAACTTATGGTCACCAACATTGTGTCCAAGTTTTGTCTTGATTGGTCACTACTTGTGGTTATTAGAGAAACAAGACATATAGCCTATATGTAACTCATTAGTGCCCTTTCCCTGTGATATCCATCGGAACATTCCCATTTGTGATAGGGGTCGTCCTTGTAAGATTTCATGAAGATTGGACCAAAATTGTAGTCCCTACCGTGCTAACAAGCATTTTGTCATTAAGGCCCCTTTTCCCATGACATCCCAACGGTACATTTTCATTTTCGAAAGGGTTCATCCTTGTGACTAGACAAAGATTCTGAACAAGTTTCTTGAAGATTGGGCAAATATTGTAGCCTCTAGAGTGCTGACAATGATTTTGTCTTTAAGGCCTCTTTTCCCATGATAACAGAGGCCCCATAATCGATAGGAATCATCCTTGTGACTAGACATACATTCTGACGAAGTTTCATAACGATTAAGCAAAAATTGTGGCCTCTAGACAGTAAACAAGAATTTTGTCATTAAGGTCCCCTTTCCTGTGATATCAAACAGAACATATCCATATTCAATGGAAATCACTTTTGTGACTAGACAAACATTTTAATAAAGTTTAGTGACTTTTAGGCCAACATTGTAGCCCCTAGAGTGCTAACAAGAATTTTGTTATTAAGGCCTCTTTTCTTGTGATATCAAAGATAACATTCTCATGTTCAATACAGTTCATACTTGTGACTAGACAAACATTCTGAAGTCATGAAGTTATATGAATATTGAACAAACATTTCGGCCTCTAGCGTTCTAACAAGGATTTTGTCACTAAGGCTCATTTTCCTATGATATCAGACGGAACAATACCATTTTCAATAGAGATCATGATTGTGACTAGACAAACATTCTAGCCAAAATTCATGAAGATTGGGCCAAAATTGTAGCCTCTAGAGTGCCAACAAGGATTATGTCATTAAGGCCCCTTTTCCCGTAATATCGACCATAATGTTCTTATTTTCAATACAGTTCATTTTAATGATCAGACAAACATTCTGACTAAGTTTCAAGAAAATTGGGCAAAAATTGTGGCCTCTAGCGTGCTAACAAGGATTTTGTCATTAAGGCCCCTTTTCCTGTGACATTCAACGTAATATTCCTATGTTATTTAGGGTTCATTCTTGTGACTAGACAAATATTCTGATAAAGTTTAATGAAGATTGGGACAAAATTGTGTCCTCTAACGTGCTAACAGGGATTTTGTCATTAAGGCACCTTTTCCCATGATATCAGACGGAATGTTCCCATTTTCATAATGGATCATCCTTATGACAAGACAAACATTCTGACCAAGTTTCAGGAAGATAGGGCCAAAATTGTGGCATCTAGAGTGCTATTAACAAGGATTTTGTCTTAACGGTCCCCTTTTCCGCGATATCAGACGGAATGTTCCCATTTTCAATAGGGTCCATCTTTATGACAAGAGAAACATTCTGACCAATTTTTCAGGAAAATTTGTCCAAAATTTATGCATCTAGAGTGCTAACAAGAGTTTTGTCTTTTCCCGTGATATCAGACGGAATGTTCCCATTTTCAGAAGGGTTCATCCTTATGCCAAAATTCTAGAGGGCTAACGAAGTAATTGTTGACGACAGACGACGAACAACGGACATTCAATGATCACAAAAGTTCACATTTGAGCACGCTGTGCGGAAAACCTCGAAACAAAATGAGAAAATGCTAAAAACCAGCATTTTCTCATTCTGTTTAAATATTTTCTATGTTATATTTTCCACGACTCTTATCTTTATGGACACCCATTTCGTCATCTGCAATAATCTTAGTATTGAACCACCCTACCATTTTGCAGTTTGAGAAAAAGTTTTAGATTATTCAAAGAACTTTTATTATTAACCAGTTCAAGACGGACAAACAGCATGGCAACCACATGCTGAGGAGCGTAATAAATGGGTAACAAGCATTTTCAAGAAGAATGCTTTCATGGAATATGAATTATTTTAGAAACAAAACTTTAGGGCATGTTGTCGTACAAGTGATCCAGGACTGAGCGAGTTCTCAATGCGTAAACTTCCATCCGAAGTTCATTCTATTATCGTGGAAACGCACGATATATTTTTCAAGACAAGCCTGGTGAATACAC
The DNA here is from genome assembly GCA_963680895.1 of Fragum sueziense. Lineage (NCBI taxonomy): Eukaryota > Metazoa > Mollusca > Bivalvia > Cardiida > Cardiidae > Fragum > Fragum sueziense. The sequence continues at coordinate 21,376,104 of OY804601.1, forward strand.
AAAAAATAACATCTTTGACCAAAGTGTTTTATTCGTACGCCCTTTTCTTCTCGTAAGATGTCTATATATATATTTTAGTTTTGTTTTTCTTTAACCTTTGCATGTCAGTCGCCATTTTGAAATTAGATCTCACAGTTTGCGAGAACATATGCACTGTTAACGACAGCGAAAACCAACCAATTAAATTCGAGAATGTTTTCATTGTGTCATCTTTATTCCCCGCACGAGTTTTGTAAACATTCGCGACGACATTTTCCACTGGTCTAATTCTTGGCTATTAACCAATCAATGTCGAAATAAATTTTCGGCGACCTACAGCGATAGGAAGCTTGGATACGACATGACAGGCAAATTTGCAGCAGTTCGTTGGCTAAAGGACAATAATTTGTTGCCCGTTCATTGCATGAAGCACATTTTAGAACCAAGGTAAGATATATACGTACCTGGAGACGAAGGTTTGGCCTGCTATTCAGGGCACCCCGGAAAGTGGCATTTTCGAATTCTTGCAGTTGGTGGTTGGTATCACTCTTTTCTACACGTTTCTTTGACCCCACGACAATACACATGGATCAATTATATGAATTTGTTCTCGACCGTGGCGCACCTCTGGTTAATCAGAGTCTTCTCTGATGAAAATTCGCTCATTACTTATTCCTTTTTAACCCTTTACACGAAAACTAAATACTTTAGAGAAAAAAGCCATTTCGGGGTCATTCGTGTTTCACAAACTCATTTGGTCTCTTCAGAATTGACATATACTATTGTGCAGTCGAATCCAGATACCGCTATGCTTGTAATCGACAAGAGTGGTCAAGAAATGCTGAGCTGAGCCCAGTACTGCTGAGCCGCAACCAGACAATGCCCCCCCTCAACCAGACACGGCTTCCCCAGCCCCTACCATTTTGTCTAAGAAAAGACGTACATTGTACTTAAAGTGACATTTCAGAATTTTTTGTCATAAATTTTACTTTTATTTTTATCTGAAAGAGCATATTTCCTTATGAAAATTCTGAATTCTATTTTTGTGTTAAAATTGAACAAATTGTTGTGGACAACAGTTCGGATTTATATGCAATTTATCGATTATGTCTCAATTTTAAATGCGCGTTTCTCGCTTACCAGTAAGAACTTCAAAAAACTGATTGCACTTATGTTCATAAGAATAATCAGTTTTAGTATCAAGACATACTTTAAAAAAATAAAATCAAAATGAAATGTCCCTTTAACAGATCATGCTAAACGATTCCAAGACAAAAAACAAGATGTGTTTGTGAAGTACGAATGCTCCCGAAATGGCAATGTTAAGTTTTCTGGTTTAGAGTTGCCATAAAGTTTAATGAATGACCTTGAGGAATGTCATATTGGGTGGAACAGATAGATATCATTAAAAGAAGGTTACAGACCAACATTGAGCTTTGTATGGCGAATACTATAGGAGAAAAGGCCGATGTTAAGTTTTCCGACAGACGGACGGACATGAGTAAAATAATATGCCCGATCTCTCGATAAGGGGGCATGAAAATTCCATAATTGCAGACATGGCGGTGACCGTCTGACATCAGACATGTGTGATATATTTTCCATTAGTCTGATTTTTTGCCACAGTCGGTCCCGGACCGTCTGATGCTAATTTTGATCTGTTAACTAACAAGTGCCTGATAGTTCTGTTGGACAAAAAAATATTTGATGCGACAGATTAATCAGTTCTGTCGTACCGAATGTCTGGCAAAATTTGTGGTTCATGCTGAGGCCATGGAAAATAAAGGATTCTGGCTTTTATACAGGGATAAGTCGACTGATTTTGCAAAAAAAAAAAAAAAAAAAAAAAAAAAAAAAAAAAAAAAAAAAAAAATGAGTTGTAATGCTACTACATGTGTGTGTACGAGGCTTGCCCCAATAAATCGTAGACATGTATAATAACTTACCTTTTCAACGTCGCAAAATGTTTATATTTTGCGACAATATTATTTGTCCATTTTCAAATTAATATTCACCCGTTATTTGTACATGACATTCCTTGATATCCAGTTATATCCACTTACTTTAAGTTCATAAATGTCATGCGGCGCGCGTAAAAAATATCGTCTTTCCCGCTCACCGTTCCTGAGTTACTAGCGTGATTTAACACATTGGTTTTTATTAAAAGTCGGAAATGTTTATGTAGCCGAAATAAGCAAAGGCAAAAACTGTTTTACGTTAGTGCCAATTTTCAAACCATTGACGTTATTTGTTTTCCAACTAACAAATGCGATGACGTAAAAAGACGACGTTTGCGAAAATTGTGGCACACCATTAATTTATCCGGCTTTGTTGTGGATAGCAAAATGACACATAGGATTCCTAAATGAAAATGAAAGAAATAAGTAGCAATGTGTCCAGGGTACATGTATGGATTTTTTTTTTAAAATTTGATTCTCAAAGAGACATTTAGATATTCGTCGTTGTAAATGCAAAACCTCGTATCTCGATTTTAGAAGATTTTAAAGGGAAGGAAAATAAAATAATGTGTCATTAATACTGATCAGTAAAAATATATCAAAACCGACAAAAATGTCTTAACTGGGCTCGCAAGGTTTTACTTTGAAAATCTCAAAAATCGACATACAAGGTTTTGCATTTACACCGACGTATTGCTTCTCGGAGAATGCTGAACTCGTGTATAAATACAGGCGTGTAAGAATTAAGACGTAACTGATTAGGAAAAACGGTAAACGATTAAGGGGATGTCGAATAAAATGAACTTTGACATGATAAAGGTTCCGCGTATTTAAAAGAAATAATTTTAGTATCAAAAGTGCCCGCTAGATGTGTATAAGGTTCAATTATAACACAAAGAAAAAGCGCTTCGATGGAATTATCTCGGACATTTCGTTCATTTCAAGATGAAAATAACGTTATTATCATAATGACGTTGTGACGTGCGCCAAAATGACTTTGTTTAATGACCATGCGATTGACGCCGTCCTTTTTAAAAAGAAAAGTTTTACCTTACTGCTACCCACTCAATACACCTGGGTAGACTGGGAAGTTGATAAATGTCTTGTCCAAAGACGAACCTACCAAAGTAGGGCCGTTGCAAATTGGGAGCCACATCAAAATTGGTGTAGATAGAGATAATGCTATAATTTGTGTCTAGCAGAGCAATGAAACGATTGAAACTCATTCCTATTAGAGAAGTCAAAACAATGTATTGATTGAGAATCATTAATTTACATCAATATGGATGGAAAGCGTTTTGTAGCTCGACTAACCCACTACGACTACCTAAAGACAAACATATTATGGTAACATTGGACTAGATTACTGTAACTCCCTTCTGTCAAATGCCCCTAAATACATTATTGATAAGTTACAGAGAGTTCAAAATTGTGCAGCCCGGTTAGTTGTAAAGGCACGAAAGCACGACCACATCACCCCAATCCTTAAATCGTTACACTGGCTTCCAATTGAAGCACGCATTAACTTTAAGCTATGTGTTCTGTGCCACAACTACTTCTCAGGATGTTCCCCATCATTTATTAGTGATATGCTTAATCAGTACACCCCATCTAGAAACCTGAGGTCCTCATCCGATTCCCGTGTTTTAATTGTCCCAAAGATCCGCACAAAGAAGTATGGTGAGCGAAGTTTTTCATACTGTGCTCCAGAGCGATGGAATTCCCTGCCGTCAGATATCAGACACATTGAGTCACTACAAGCCTTTAAAAAGCCCTAAAGACTCACCTTTTTCGATTATACTATGACTAGATCTAAATTGTTTGAAATTTAACATTGCGTGAACAGTGTAATCAGTAATGAATTATGTTTTATGTAACTATTTTTTATCTTGTACAGTGCTAAGAGCCTGAATTTTCGGGATGTAGCGCTTTATAAATGTCCATTATCTATATTATTAAAGATGTACGGACAACAAATATGTTCCTTCAGATAGAACATTCCAATTTTGAATACAATTAGATCGATCATCTGCTTGTTTGTCGTAAGGGGAACGGGTTTTAAAAAAAACCTGGTCCTTTCCCAATAATCTGTATGTCTAAATCCTTGGTTGACAAAACACTAACGCTGTTAAAAACAGGTTAGTCTTCAAAGCTTTGAAAACAAGATGGTCGAACTAGATTAACTCCTTTTCAGCAAACACATGAGTAACAGTTGGACATTCACAGCTTATTCGTATGATAAAACCAGCCTCGAAAATTTCAATGACTGCAGAAAATATATCATCTGGCTTTCTTCACTGTTGTCGAACGAAAACGTATAGGCTATACTTGGGCATGTGTGTCCCGGTGGGGAAATGATACGAGTTTCAAAATGGCTTGGCTAGAAACATTCGCAGATGACAGGAGGTACATTTGATCTTTTAAACCTATTTGCTTTCATACTAAGAACTTATTGCCGTGCTTGTATTTAATCGCCTTCTTTCTCATGATTGTTTTGAAATCCTCAGGCATAAATGTTCACCGTATGTACCATAGTGTCAAAATATGTATGCTCATTTGATTCCAAATAAACCGAGTCTAGTTACAGCTGAAAAACAATAAAACTTACCGTTGTTTTTATGTTTTTCATCTTTCCGAGGTCAACGCATGAATTTAGGTAACTGTAATCATTTTCACCAATGCTTTTTAAAAATTCGTACGTCCACGGGGTACTATTATACATTCAAAGTTAAACGATAATCGATACAAATGTTTTGGTATATTTTAGGCTGAACAGGTATCAGTGTGTATAAGTTGTTACTATAAAAAGTAACTTCGTGGGTAAAAGTACAAAATTTTCAAAAACCTGGAAAAGTCTGTATTCATATAGTAAAAATCGACAAAATGGGGCATTTTGGAATACTCAAAAACCTGAACTTCAGGCATATGCCTGAAAACTTTCACCCATGCAAATATACCCCCTGTCTCCCCTCTTTTCCGTTATCGGTCTAGTCCCTCAGTAGTAAAAGATTTTTAATCGTTTATACACATGAGCATTTGACATAACCAAAATTTACACAAACACATCAGGACACGGCTCGGTTTTGTGTTGAATATTGCTAAGCGACGGATTGGTTGGGTGAGAATTGCGGATTAGTCATACAAGAGTTCGGATTGGTATTAATCAATATAGACTGTTTTCTGATGATAAGATGTCTTTGCAACTTCATTTGTAATAATTCAAACATATTTGTCTCAAATGGTTTGAACGCATTAACTAATGAGGACGAGCAGCTGGAGGTTCGGTTAGGATGTTGTGGAAGTACTGGTATGAGAAAGACAGAAATCCATGGTTATGTGCTCCAACCGCCGGCATATGACCATAGCGGTTGAAAACAGCACAAAACGCTAATCGACCAATCACATATCCCGAATATGCCCCATAACAGTATATATTATTTGCAGATTCATTGAACCACTCGACGAATCTTTCCACGAGCCGCTAAAAACATCAGAAACAAGAGCCGTCAGAGACGGACAATGCTCCCCGATTAAGGCACTGTCACAATAAATGTATGCCATGCAGAGCTAAGATTAAGCTAACAAACGTTAAGCCCCCTTTTTCCATGACATACTTTTTATACGCAAATTTAAAGTAGTTTATTATCAAGGGCATCTGATTTGCTACTCAAATATGAAATTTCATCATTAGAGAAAAAATGTATTTGACCTTAAGTCCCCTTTTCCCATGACGAGGCCTAAAATCCAAAAACTGGGAAAAGTACATCGGCATTATGTCATAGGGAGTTCACATGGTAAGTTTCATTTGATTTGGCCCAAGGGTTACAGAGAAATCGCTTCGGACGGACGGACGGACGGACGGAATGACGGACGGACGGACAGACGAAGCGGCGACTATATGCTCTCCCTTCGGGGAGCATAAAAAACAAAACATGAATGTGCCATCTTTGGATTCAGCACAGATAGACTATTAAAACTATATAAGACACTTAAAGGTACACATGGATATCGATCTCAATACACCAACCACTAGCCATCTAATGTAATCATTGTGGCCCAGGAGCGGGTTGATTGGAAACTAAAAAAAGTTGCATCTACAGACATCCAAGTACAGGTGCGAAATTTGTATAAAAACTCTTCTATGAACAAGATGTGTTTGTGAAACACAAATGCCCCCGAAATGGCCATTCTTCAAAAATGTTAAGTTTTCATGGAGTAAAGGGTTATTAAGGGTTAAGGGATGACCTTGAGGACGATCAAATTGCATGGAACAGATATATATCATTGAAAGGAAGTTGCATACCAAATTTGAGCTTTGTATGTCAAATACTTTTGGAGAAAAGGCAAAGGTTAAGTTTTCAGAATAGAAGGTTAAGTTTTCGTAGAGTAAAGGGTTGATAAGGGTTAAGGGATGACGTTGAGGAAGGTCAAATTGCATGGAACAGATGGATATCATTGAAAGGAAGTTGCATACCAAATTTGAGCTCTGTATGTCAAATACTTTTGGAGAAAAGGCAAAGGTTAAGTTTTCGGAATAGAAGGTTAAGTTTTCGTAGAGTAAAGGGTTGATAAGGGTTAATGGATGTCCTTGAGGAAGGTCAAATTGCATGGAACAGATAGATATCATTGAAAGGAAGTTGCATACCAAATTTGAGCTTTGTATGTCAAATACTTTTGGAGAAAAGGCAAAGGTTAAGTTTTCGGACAGACGGACGGACAGACAGACGGACGGACACGAGTAAAACAATATGCCCCCGATCTCTCGATACGGGGGCATAAAAAAGCCACTTTCATTGACATATCACCTCCCAGGCTGATTAGAAATCATACGCTTGCGATTCCTGCTCACTGGCGTTCAAATAAAAACTAAATCTTCTACGACATAAGAAGAATTGCGGCATGTCGGTACCAAAGAAACAACACACATGCGACGTGTGCGATTCCACCTTTTCCCGAAAGGATATTCTATAGGACCACATGGATTGTAAGCACATGAAGAAAAAACAAAACAAAACAACAACAACAAAAAAAAATAAAAAAAAAAAAAAAAAAAAGAAAAAACGTCACAAAGACGAATGAGTGCCTCTAGTTTTCTAGCGCAGATATGTATAATTTGTAAGCATGTGCCATACTTTCGTGATTTGGCTATACCCTCTATTGACACCTAAAACTTCACAATAGATCTTATAGGCGGCAATCACGTGACTTTGTTATGATATGCTTTCCTAACTTATGTAAACAAAAACACTAGGTAAGTGCACAACTTTTGTCAAATTTCAAATCAAATGTTGTCCTGTTAATTGGTTAGTTATCAAATGGTAATTTAAAAGTTCAGCAGTTATTTGGCGAGGATGGAAACATCGCATGCGTGTACATTGCGATCATTCCATCCCCTCAAAAATCATCAGCAACAGTCCCTTTAGATTTAAACAACGAAATAATCCCATCGGATAACACAAAATTCTTTCTTATAAAATAGCTCCTACTTACTAGATCTATAACTGTATACACAATTTGAAGTTGCTAGCACATTAGGTTTTGGACAAAATGACCCAAACTAAAATAAAAGGGAAAAGACAACCAAGGGCAATAAATCAAAAAAGGGCGCAGAGAAACAATTCTTGTGTATTACATTTCTCCTAAATGAGGTCTATCAGTGTACACAATTTGAAGTTGTTAACACTTATGGTTTGAGAGATATGTATCAGACAAAAATGTAAGGATAAAAACAACAAATGGCAATAACTCAGAAAGTGGGCATGGCAGAGTAACAAATCTTGTGCATGACACTTCTCCCCAATGAGATCTATCAGTGTACAACGTTCAAAGTTGCTAGAACTTATGGTGTAGGAGATATGTTCCGGACAAAAATGTATGAATAAAACAACAAAGGGCAATAACTCAAAAAGTGGACATGGCAGGGTAACAGTTCTAATACATGACTCTTGTCCTCAATGAGATCTATAAGTGCACCAAGTTTGAAGTTGCTAGCTCTTATGGTTTAGAAGATATTTCCCGGACAGATATGTAAGAATAAAAACAACAAAGGGCAATAACACAAAAAGTGGGCATAGCAGAGTAACAGTTTTTGTACATGACACTTGTCCTTAAAGAGATCTACAAGTGTACCAAGTCTGAAGTTGCTAGCACTTATGGTCTAGCAGGTATTTCCCGGACAAAAATGTAAAATAAAAACTAAGGGCAATAACTCTAAAAAAGGCTTGGCAGAGTAATGGATCTTAAACATGACACTTGTTCTTAATGAGATCTATCAGTGTACCAAGTTAGAAGTTGCTAGCACTTATAATTTAGGAGATATGTTCCGGACAAGAATGTAAGCGTAAAAACAACAAAGGGCAACACTCAAAAAATGGGCGTGGCAGAGTAACGGTTCTTAATCATGACACTTTTCCTCGATCAGATCTATAAGTGTACCAAGTTTGAAGTTGCTAGCACTTATAATTTAGGAGATATGTTCCGGACAAGAATGTAAGGGTAAAAACAACAACGGGCAATAACTCAAAAAGTGGGCGTGGCAGAGTAACGGTTCTTGACCATGATACTTGTCCTCAATGAGATCTATAAATATACCAAGTTTGAAGTTGCTAGCACTTAAAGTCTAGTAGATATGTTCCGGACAAGAATGTAAGGGGAAAAACAACAAAGGGTAATAACTCAAAAAGAGGGCGTGGCAGAGAAACTGTTCTTAAACATGACACTTGTCCTAAATGAGATGAGATCTATAAGTGTACCAAGTTTGAAGTTGCTAGCACCTATAGTGTAGGAGATATGTTCCGGACAAGAATGTAAGGGTGAAAACAACAAAGGGCAATAACTCAGAATGTGGGCGTGGCAGAGTAACGCTTCTTAAACATGACACTTCTCCTTGATGAAATCTATAAGTGTACCAGGTTTGAAGTTGCTAGCACATATGGTTTAGAAGATATAGACCGGACAAAAGTGTGACGGACGGACAGACCGAATCGAGCAAACGTATAGTCCCAACCGGTAAACGGTGGGGGTCTAATGAATTGTTTCTTGGGTCTGATTTAAGTCGAAAGAGAGATAGCGTCCAAAAAACGAAAAGCAATAACCAGTCACCGCCTGCTTGCATAACTAGCGACTATATTTTAGCAGAAAAATCTGAAAAGTTATCAAAGGATAAGAGAAGGAAACAAGAGCCGTCAGAGACGGACAATGCTCCCCGATTAAGGCATTGTCACAATAAATGTATGCCATGCAGAGCTAAGATTAAGGTAACAAACGTTAAGCCCCCTTTTTCCATGACATACTTTTTATACGCAAATTTCAAGTAGTTTATTGTCAAGGGCATCTGATTTGCTACTCAAATATGAAATTTCATCAAATTCTGACCATTAGACTACGAGAAATTAGAGAAAAAGTGTATTTGACCTTAAGTCCCCTTTTCCCATGACGAGGCCTCAAATCCAAAAACTGGGAAAAGTACATCGGCATTATGTCATAGGTAGTTCACATGGTAAGTTTCATTTGATTTGGCCCAAGGGTTATAGAGAAATCGCTTCGGACGGACGGACGGACGGACAGACGAAGCGGCGACTATATGCTCTCCCTTCGGGGAGCATAATGCTCAATGACAATGCTCCCCGATTAAGGCATTGTCACAATAAATGTATGCCATGCAGAGCTAAGATTAAGGTAACAAACGTTAAGCCCCCTTTTTCCATGACATACTTTTTATACGCAAATTTCAAATAGTTTATTGTCAAGGGCATCTGATTTGCTACTCAAATATGAAATTTCATCAAATTCTGACCATTAGACTATGAGAAATTAGAGAAAAAGTGTATTTGACCTTAAGTCCCCTTTTCCCATGACGAGGCCTCAAATCCAAAAACTAAAAAAAGTACATCGGCATTATGTCATAGGGAGTTCACATGGTAAGTTTCATTTGATTTGGCCCAAGGGTTACAGAGAAATCGCTTCGGACGGACGGACGGACAGACGAAGCGGCGACTATATGCTCTCCCTTCGGGGAGCATAAAAAAAAGAAGTGTGGACAACAGTGGTCCTATCCAAACAGCACTTGGTTTTAATGCCTCCAATGAATAATGTTTTTGAAAAACATCTAGGAAAAAAAAGGAATATGCTTACGACCAGCATTTTTCCCATGTCGGATGTCCTCACTGCTTTTCAGACTTGATAATCTATATATCCTGCTTTTTGATCATACATTGAAGTTCGCCATCTGCAACGGCTTAAACTTTGAAAAAAAAAAAAAAAAATACAAGTACATGGCAGGGTTTTTTCCAGGCATTTTGGGAAAGAGCCCCTGACCAAAACTTGTATTTTTTATCATTTAGGACAGCTGCAACATATAACAGGATTAAATGTCTAATTTCCTTGTTTTCCAGGCACTAATTTGTTTGAACAAAGATATTCCAGTATCATATTTAGTGGGTGTTGAAGATCTTTTATGCATTGTTTGGGGATTTTTTTCTAAATTGCGAATTAATTTGGGGCCTTTTGCATTGGGAATGGGGCCCATGAAGGGCCCCTATGAAATAGGCGAAAAGCCTTGCATGTAGATCTATTCACAGGCGGCAATCACGTGACTTTGTTATGATATGCTTTCCTAATATTTATAAACGAAAACACTCGGTTAGTACACATTTTTCTTGAAATCAAATACTTAACACTCTATATTGAGATACGAGCCATTCAATACTTCGTACTTTCCCTTGGGCGTAGCCAGAAATCTATATTACGCACGAGAACCGGAGAGCACGAGAGTTGGTATCCTTGCTCTTATTGGGGGTTCGGGGATCTCCCCCGAGAAAAGTTCGATTTGTAAGACTTGATATATGTGAATTTTGAGACACAAAAACGGCAAAACTGACCCTTAAAACGATACAAAGCAACCTGCTACCTATTCGCGATTTTGTTACATTACGTACGTGCGTATTTTGCGTAATTGGCGTGCCCTTGCTCTCCGGTCTATTTTGATACCAAGAACCCTAAAATCCCTGTCAAAGCTGCGAACATTCGTGCAAAGTATTTATGAATGCCGTAATATATTTTCTTAAGAAATACCAGGCCTCCTAGCAGACCAAAACAAAAATAAAGGTTTCATAAAAGGCTCCAAAGTATGAAAATAAAGGCCTTTTAGTGTAAAAGATGAAAAAAAAAAAAAAAAAAAAAAAAAAAAAATAAAGAGTAAATAAAGGCCATTTTCGTCCAAAAAAAACCATATTCAAAACCAGAGGCGCGTTCTTTAGAGCGAGATTTCTTGAGATATCTTGAGATTTCTTTAGATGTTTTAGGATAAAGCGCTCTTTTGAGCAAGATTTTTAAGACGATCACTGGGAGCCGCCATTGCTCTATAGTCTCTATAGATCTACTTCTTTCGGAACCCCTCGGTAAAATTCTGTAAAATCTATATCAAAGAGAATTGACCGAGTTGCTCCGAATGCTTCACGATTCTTAAACCGCGGAGTTCCGAATGCTCCATACTTCGTACAAATGACGTCATGATGACATACGTATGACGTATGGAACATTCGGAACACGTCCTTATAATCTCGGTCTCAAAAACGCTGTATCAAAATGGTGATATCTGAATTGTTCAACTACACATAAAAGAAGGAAACATGCAGAACAAACTCCATTAGATCTACTTGCTTTAAATTTGCTCGGCAACCAGTCAGAGCAAATATAAAGGTTATGGATGAGAATTATGGGCTGTTTACGCTTTTTACAGGTTTTCTGGGAAAATGTAAAGGTTTTGAAGGCTTGCTCTTTAATTAAAGGTTTTAAAGGTTTCAATAGGAGGCTTAAAATATTTGCAATTTGTTGAAAGTTCGAATGTTCCCAGCTTTGACAGGGATGAATATGAGGAACCATATCTGTCAAAAATCGTAACTTTTCGTGACGTCACACTACATGCAATGACGTAAAATTGATCAAGATTGAACGTTCAAGACTTTTTGGCTTGTGACCTATTTTTTAAAATCGCATGTTCCTGTACGATCAACGGGGAACACACAACACATCATTGGCCATACGTCGTAAGCATATTTATTTCGTCATGTGACTCGCGGTATTTTCCACTTCCGGGTGCTGTCAAAATTAGATCTATGTATGGCATTTATCATTATTTAGCTGACTTTTCTAGCTACGTAGGCTACACGCAGCCATACCAAACTTACTAAAAAAGATTGAAACATCGATGGGGGAGGAGGGATGCTTAAGTTTGTTCTCAACAAGTCTTAATATTTTGTAACAGGAAGTGAAAAATATTGCGTCTCGACTGGGATTCGAATCAAGGGAATCGACTTTAGATCTACCGTTCCTACGCTCTAACCACTGGGCTACCGAACCACATTTCAATGTTACCACCCGATACAATTATCACAAAGTATTTTTACCCGGCTACAATTTTATGACATAGATCTAGATTCTAGATCTAGTACATCACAGAAATTCCATCTTTGTGAACCTTCATTTTGTCATCTGCCACAACTTGCAAATAGGACTAGTCTATAATTTTGGAAAGGGTTAAAGTGAGAATTGAAGGCCTGCTTCATTTTCAATAATTTGTAGTCAATCAGCTCAGTATATTGCCCTTAACCGAATAGCTGCTATGTTACAACCCGTTTTGAAATAAAAACCCGTTTTGAAATAAATTATTTCAAAACGGGTTACGATGTCATAACCCGTATTTCAATTCGCTGACAACCCGTTTTGAAATAAAAACCCGTTTTGAAACAAAATTTCAGAAATGTCCAAATATGTGCATATACACTTTAAACTGACATCCAGACAACAAAATGACAGAACGCAACATGCTACAGACAGATATAATCATTTTAAGTATGTGTCATAACTTTGCTGAAAATATATTGAAGGTGATATTTCATTCCTATTCACCTCTAAATTACTTGTACATGTAGTATTTACGTCCAGAAAAGTGATATTGCCTGTTTACTATGCCATACACGGTCTTTCAAGTTATAGAGATTCTTAATCAACCCAATTTGAAATATTTTATTTCAAAACGGGTTGCGATGTCAAAAACCGTATTTCAATTCGCTGACAACCCGTTTTGAAATAAAACCCCGTTTTAAAATAAACTTTCAGAAACGTCCAAATATGTGCAAAAACACTTTTAACTGACATCCAGACAACAAAATGATCGAACGCAACATGCTGCAGACAGAAATAAGCATTTTTCAGCATGTGTCATGACTTCGCTGAAAACATATTGAATGTGATATTTCATTCCTATTCACCTCTAAATTACTTGTACATGTAGTATTTATGTCCAGAAAGTGATATTGCCTGTTTACTATGACATATACAATCATTCAAGTTATAGAGATATTCAAAGTGGGTTGATAAAGAATATCTGTAAGTATTATTACCTAAGATGTCATAGTTAACATGCAATATCACTTTCTGGACGGAAATACTACATGTACAGGCAAGTTAGAGGAGAATTGGAATGAAATATCACTTTCAATATATTTTCTGGAAAGTCATGATTCTGGCTAAAATGCCTATTTCTGCCTGCAGCATGTTACGGTCGATCAGTTTCGACGCATGGGAGACAGGAAAATGTGTTTATGCACATATTTTGACATTGCCGAAAGTTTATTTCAAAAGGGGTTTTCATTTCAAAACGGGTTGTCAGCGAATTGAAATACAATTTTCGACATCGCAACTCGTTTTGAAATAATTTATTTCAAAACGGGTTTTTATTTCAAAACGGGTTGTAACACTGCTACCTATATACGTGCTATGGTGCATTGTAAGACAACCTAAGAGAAAGAACGAGGTGCAACGTAGCATTGGATGCAAAAAGTAGGGATGGGAAGAGGGAAAGCACTCGGTTGACTATATAAAGTACATTGACGACATAGAATATGGTTACACTAGAAGTGAAGTCCAGTAATTGGCAACAGATTATCTTCAGTCATACGGTAAAAAAGTGAAATCTGAAAATAGTATCAGCAGTATGTGGTTTTATGCCTTCGCGAAACGGCAGCCAGAAGTCAATATTGTAAAACCTCAAAAGCTGTAAATACCAGGGGCTAAAAGTGCACCAAAAGAAGTATTTGCTCCTGAGCGAATTTATAACATTGACGAGGCAGTGGGTATGGAACACAACCCTCCAAAGAGATTGTTTGCGCAGCAACATCAAAGGCCCAATCAGTAACATCGCCAAGGCAGTCAAATGTTACACTTAATGCAGGAGCGAATGCGACAGGATAAGGAAAGAGTATCATCCACTTTCTATGTCATCATAGGAAAGAGATGGTGTGATGAATTTCTAGAAGGCGCACCAGGATGGATCTGCCGGAAAATGATTTTGAACATTACATGACAGAGATTTAGCCAAACACGCTAAAATTACAGAGAACAATGAAGATCGCATCTTAATCATGTAAGATGGGCATAGGTCTCATATATTTCTAACTCAAACAGTATTGGCAAGAAAGCGAAATGTGATACTGTTTGTGCTTTCTCCACATACTAGTGTAGCGCGCAAGTGGTCCGCTCGCGCTCTAGGGGAAGCTGCGATGGTGGCTCGACGACTCGACCTACATGGTGTTGGATGGCTAGCGGGAAATAAGGGGGGTTGGACTTCACAAAAAAAAATAATTGCCAAAGAGGAAAGGGTTAATTTCAATCTCAAAATGCGGGGCTAAAATCAAGAAGCAAAAGACAAAGGTTCAGTTTAAACTTTACCAAAATAATTAATATTATAACTAAAAATACAATAACAATTCAGATCAAAGTCAACAATTCAGAAAAATCAATAATAAGTGCCAAAGTCAGTGCCAAAAAGTCTTATCTGCAATTTAATTCTAATTCCAAAACAGAATCAAAGACAAAATAATTACGACTGCTAATTCCTACTTAAAACTAATTTAGAATTTATTATGCCCCCTTTCGAAGAAAATGGGGGTATATTGTTTTGCAAGTGTCGGTCGGTCGGTCGGTCGGTCGGTCCGTAGGTCGGTCGGTCTGTCCGTAGACCAAACCTTGTCCGGAGCATAACTCAAAAAGTATTAAAGGTATAATGAAACTTCACAGGCGGATAGATCTCATTATCGAGAGGTGCAGTGCACAAAAACCGTAACTCTGCCGATCAAATTTTTTGAGTTATTGCCCTTTGTTGATTTTATAACTTGATTCTTGTCCGGAGCATAACTCAAAAAGTATGTAAGGTAGAATCATGAAACTTCACAGGTGGATAGATCTCATTAAGGAGAGGTGCAGTGCACAAGAACTGTAACTCTGCCGATCAATTTTTTGAGTTATTGCCCTTTGTTGATTTTATAACTTGATTCTTGTCCGGAGCATAACTCAAAAAGTATGTAAGGTAGAATCAGGAAACTTCACAGGTGGATAGATCTCATTAAGGAGAGGTGCAGTGCACAAGAACCGTAACTCTGCCGATCATTTTTTTGAGTTATTGCCCTTTGTTGATTTTATAACTTGATTCTTGTCCGGAGCATAACTCAAAAAGTATGTAAGGTAGAATCATGAAACTTAATATGTGGATAGATCTCATTAAGGAGAGGTGCAGTGCATAAGAACTGTAACTCTGCTGATCAATTTTTTTAAGGTTATTGCTCTTTGTTGATTTTATAACTTGATTCTTGTCCGGAGCATAACTAAAAACGTATGTAAGGTAGAATCATGAAACTTTACAGGTGGATAGATCTCATTATGGAGAGGTGCAGTGCACAAGAACCGTAACTCTGCCGATCACATTTTTGGAGTTATTGCCCTTTGTTGATTTTCAAACTTGATTATTGTTCGGAGCATAACTCAAAAAGTATGTAAGGTAGAATCATGAAACTTTACAGGTGGATAGATCTCATTATGAAGAGGTGCAGTGCCCAAGAACCGTAACTCTTCCGATCAAATTTTTTGAGTTATTGCCCTTTGTTGGTTTTATAACTTGATTCTTGTCCGGAGCACAACTCAAAAAATATGTAAGGTAGAATCATGAAACTTTACAGGTGAATAGATTTCATTATGGAGAGCTGCAGTGCACAAGAACCGTAACTCTTCCGATCAATTTTTTTGAGTTATTGCCCTTTGTTGATTTTACTCTTAATTCTTAATCTTGCCTATATCTCATGTCCTTTTACACATACAGCCTTGATATCTCACACATAGATACCTCCTATCAACATTGTTCACATTTTACCATGACCTTTGACCTTGTGACCTTGACCTTGGAGTTTGACCTAGTTTAAAAAAAATAAACTGGGCCTATATCTCATGACTTTTTACAAATACAGCCTTGATATTTCACACGTGGACACATCTTACCAAGACCTTTCACAATTGACCATGACCTTGGACTTTGTGACCTTGACCTTGGAGTTTGACCTACTTTTAAAAAACTTTAACCTGGCCGATATATCATGTCCTTTTACACATACAGCCTTGATATTTGACACATAGAATCTTCTGACCAAGACCTATCACATACGACTATGACCTTGGACCATGTGGCCTTGACCTTGAAGTTTGACCTACTTTAAAAAAATTAAACTGGGCCTATATCTCATGTGCTATTACACATACAGCCTTGATATTTCACACATGGACACATCCTACCAAGACCTTTCACATTTGACCATGACCTCAGACCTTGTGACCTTTACCTTGGACTTTGACCTACTTTTAAAAAAAAACTTTAACCTAGCCAATATATCATGTCCTTTTACACATACAGCCTTGATATTTAACACATGGACACCTACGACCAAGACCTTTCACATTTGACCATGACCTTGGACCTTGTGACCTTGACCTTGGTGTTTGACTTACTTTAATAATACATTAACCTGGGCTATATTTCATGTCATTTTACATATACAGCCTTGATATTTCACACATGGTCACTTCCAACCAAGATATTTCACTTTTGACCATGACCTTGGACCTTGACCTTGGAGTTTGACCTACCTTTAAAAAACTTAAACTAGGCCTATATCTCATGTCCTGTTACCTATACAGTCTCAATATTTTACACATGGACACCGACTACCAAAACCTTTCACATTTGACCATGACCTTGGCCTGTGTGACCTTGACCTTTGATTTTTACATACTTTTAGAAATCTTTGACCTAGCCTTTATCTTATATCCTATTACACCTACGGCCTTGATATTTCACACATAGACACCTCCTACCAAGACCTTTCACATTTGACCATGACCTTGAATATTGCAACCTTGACCTTGGAGTTTGACCTACTTTTAAAAAGACTGAAACCAGGCATATATATCATCTCCTTTTACACCTACAGCCTTGATATTTCACACATGGACACCTCCAACCAAGACCTTTCACATTTGACCATGACCTTAACCTTGGCATTTGGCCTACTTTTAAAAATTTTAACCTGGCCTATCTTTCATTTTACTTTTACATACATGTATACAGATTTGATATTTCACACATAGACACCTCCTACCAAGACCTTTCATATTTGACCATGATCTTGGACCCTGTTAACTTGACCTTGGACTTTGACCTACATCAAATGTAGGCCCTTGAGGGGGCATATATGTTTTACAAACATCTCTTGTTCCCAAAGTAAAAATAAAACAAAATAAACTAAAAAAGAATGTTTTTAAATACCTAAAATAAATCTACATGTTTCCTTTCCAAAGTTTAGAAGTGAAGTCCTCCGAAAATCTGTGGGAAGACCGTATTTATACGAGGATTAATACGAGGTTCCGACAGTGTCGTCTATCATTATAAGCCAATCAAGACGCCGAATCCTTCCCACAGTGTTAGGGAAAAATGCTGGAATAGACCCCGCATTTCCAGCAAAATTCCCGCATCATGTGGGAAATGGTGGGAATTTGATACCCAGTGCAGTAAAAGTGCATTTCTAGGGACTTTTTCAATGAAAGTTACGCAAATTACATACTACATACATAGAAAAATGGTTAATCTACGATTCCAGCTTACAAACATACGAAATTGACAAGCAATAAGGCTAAAAACGAGTTGCAAAGACAGATGACAGCTCTAGAAAAGTTTCGTCGTTGGGCTCTAGTCTAAACAAATCCCATCATGCAATGCGAGATGTAAACAAACAACATGGCGGCCATTATACTTTGTCAAGCGCCGATGAAGCAAAAATATTACAATTTGTCTTTTTACAGATAAACTAATGAATGACAACAGGTAATTGATGTATCCTCGTAAAATCTGAACATAACACTATTGATTTGTTTATTTACAACTGTCTACGACTGTTCTAAGGGATTTTAGCTTTGATGCAAGTTGAGTGCAAGTGACCTTGTTTGGCAGATCGAGCACTAGGTCACTACATTACCCCCCTGTTGGTGTGCCAAAGCTCCGACTGGCACACAAACAAAGACGAAATGCAATGCTAGTATGGTCGTGTTCCTGGCTGCGGTTAAGGATACACTAATATCGGTATTACGTTAAAGAAAAACGCTGCGTAAAGAGGAAATATGGAAACGCAAAACTTGTATTTCCAATTTTCCTATGTGCACAGAGAAATCTTATTAACATTCATTATATACATACAACAATCTGTCTAAACGAACAAATGCTAACAATAAAGGCTAATTATTATTACAAAAAAAATGCTATTGTACATTTTCGCATTCAACTAAGTGACTTAAACATTGTAGAAAAAGAGCTGATGCAAATGTAGATCAATTCTTCCTCAATAATGCTTATAATATAACAGGACAATATACATGTGTGAGCTTTTTTTTGCCTTTTGACAACAAATAAATTGACAAACAATTACATTTTGCAAAACATGTAACATTTCAAGTCCTTCATGCATGGAATTCAATGAACAAAACATTGTGGAAAAGGATTGACAATAGCTGACATGCCAGTCAATTTCTTCTCAACAATGCTTGGAATGTAATTGCATAAATCCAATTACAAAGACTAAATTTTTTCGACTAAATTATCATGCTTGAAGCACTACCAATTAATGAATAAACATTTTCATTTACAAATAAGCAAGCAAAATTCACATTAAATTCAGTGAGAAGTGGCAAAGTCTTTTTAAAATAAGCCTAGACATCTTAAATTTTGAATGTTGCGAGAAGATAGTTTATTCTGCTGTGGCAAAATAAATTTTCTCCTGGCTACAGTCGTTTACACAAATTAAACACACATAATGGTCAACAACATATTAATTTAAACATTACAAATATTTAAATAACATTTTACTGCAGATGACGCATTGTTTTCCACTGATGCAGGAGAAAGTTGGATCCTTCATCAGGAAGGTTCTTTCTAACTCTTGGAGCAATCAAATGAATTTATTCAAGACAACAAAAGGTTGGATGTCAGAGCAAAAATAACATTTTACATGAAAAACACAGGTTTTGGTAGACGACTCAGAAATGATTTTGACTGACACAAGAGGGAGTGAGATCTTTCTATAAAAAGGGTCTCTCTCTCCCTTGGGAAATCAAATCACATTTCTATAGTAAACTCAGACAACAAATACTAAATAGAGACAGTGCGATTATGCTGGGGTAAGGCTTAAATCTTATACATAGTACATTATACATAGACAAAAGTTACAAAGTAAAAGTAAACGTTGAGGTCCCTCGAATGTCTTGAGGTGGTAGGTTACTTCTCCATCAGTATGTGATTACGGTCGCGATGTAAACGAGAGTTCATACATCATTGACTAATAAAAGGGGAAATTTAGTGTTCTGATAAAAAGGGCTTAGTGAATTACGCGGGGCAACACTAATGAAATATTATTAAAGTTCTGATAATCACTACACTGCTGATAACGCAATTGTCCAAACATCAGATATACACATGGTACGCAATTACTACGCGGAATAGTCTAAATGTTTATTTCTAGCAATATTTTTACCATGGATAGATACTTTTCACCACGAATCGATACTTTTCACCACGGATCGATACTCTTCACCACGGATCGATACTTTTCACCACGGATCGATACTTTTCCCCACGGATCGATACTCCTCACCACGGATCGACAATCAACTCCTGACTCGCAGTACAGCTTTTGTCTCTCATAGCCCACGATCGGTTACTTGTCCAGGAACATCCGATGGTCACTCAGACGGTCAACCCATGACCAATAAACCGGATGGCCAAATCCCATGGCCCAGAATGTAAACATCGGATAACAGATGGAACTTCATCAACGGATCATCAACTCATGATAACGAAACCTGCCTCTGGTCTACTTGAGGAGACTGGAATTACTGGTGGATGGTCAACCTGTGACCTGGTGCGGAAACTATGGATGTTCAACTCATGAATGGTAACTCTTGTACAGACAGTCAACACATGACCTGGTACAAAATACTGACTGGATGGTCAACTCTTGACCTGGTACGGAACACTGGACTGGACGGTCAACTCTTGACCTGGTACGGAACACTGGACTAGACGGTCATCTCTTGACCTGGTACAGAACATTGGACTGGACGGTCATCTTACGGCATGGTGCTGGACTCTGGACTGGAAAGTCACCATGGCCCTGGCACGGAAACTACAGATGGTCAAACACTGGTATGGTAATACTGGTAACGTCGGACAGCCACCAAATGACTGGTAATGTCATGGAACTCTGTATAACTATAAACAAATAAACAACTGTAAAAACAAAACAAAATTTGTAATAAAATTTGGCCCTTGGTCTGGTAAACTTTACTGGAGGTGCTCGTAGCGGGCTCTCTTCAACCACATCATGTCGCTGGGTTGGTAGTTTCTAAATGGTGGTAAGGGTATTTGGTTTGGAGGCCTTTGCTCTCTGTAGGCTACAATAATGCAGACAGGATCACGGCTATGGTCTGCTGGATTTTGGTCTGGCGGCTTTGGCTTCTCAAAGGCGGTGAAGGCCCAGACATTGGGATCAGGGTTATGGTCCGCGGGATTTTGGTCTGGCGGCTTCGGCTTCTCACAGGCGGTGAAGGCCCAGACATTGGGATCAGGGTTATGGTCCGCGGGATTTTGGTCTGGCGGCTTCGGCTTCTCACAGGCGGTGAAGGCCCAGACATTGGGATCAGGGTTATGGTCCGCGGGATTTTGGTCTGGTGGTTTTGGCTTTTCACACAGGGGGTGAAGGTGCAGACATTTGGATCACAGTTATGGTCCACTTGATTTCGGTCTGGAGGCTCCAGTTTCACACAGGGGGTGAAGGTGCAGACATTGGGACCAGGGTTATGGTCCGCTGAATATCGGTCTGGAGGTCTAGGCTTCTTGCAGGCAGCGAAGGCACAGACGCTGGGACACCAGTTATGGTCTGCTGAATTGTGGTCTGGAGGTTTCGGCTGGTTGTCGGCGCAGACATTTTGGTTATTGTTGCTGTCTGCAGGGCTTTTGTCTGGTGGCTTTGGCTGGTTCAACGTGGCAATCACAGACACAGCATGGTCAGGGTTATATCCGGCTGGACTCTGGTCTGGCGGCTTTGGCTTGTTGTGGCCAGCGTTGGCACAGACATTCTGGTCAAGGTTATGGTTGGCCGGTTTCTGGTCTGGATACTCTGGTATTTGGCATGCAGCAAGGGGGCGGACATCGGGGCAAGGATTATACCGGTAATCTGCCTGGTTGCGGCCGCTTTGCTCACTCACTATGGCAAAGGGTTCTGCTTGCCTCTGGGTTTGTCTGTGCAGGTTGGGCTGGGTCTGCTTCAGGTGCTTGGAAGCTTTGGCTTCTCGGCGGGTACTGTAGGTTGGCCCTTCATTGGATTGCGGTCCTGAAATAGAGCTTAAAGAGCAATTATTATAAGACAACATAAGTTTGACCCTTTTGGCACCTCTCTGGTAGGATTCATACTTCACTGGTTCCGCCATGGCATTGAAGGGTCTATGCTGGTGCCCTTGGGGGAATGGGCTGGTCTCATAGGATGGCATTGGCTAGGGAGGTCTCTATACTGTGTGTAGCACGGCTCACTTCTACCCATGTCAGGCTGCTCACTGGCGCTAGGATGGGGATACCTGCTACAATAGAGGGTTTGAAAGGAGTAGCTTGGATCTTGGTAGATTAAGGAATTTAGCATGGCGTTGGTAAGCCTGGGTTGGTATCTACTCATGTCAGGATAGTCAGTTGAATAATGGAAAGGACTCGGATCCGGATCAGACTGCCCTCTATGGTAGGTGGTGTTCTCTCTGGTCAGGCTGCCCTGGTAATGGCCCAAACTGGGTACCCTGGCTTTCTGGTCTACAGGGGGTCTACACTGGGGAGGAGAGACAAGGCAATAATTATAGAAATTATTCCTACCCGAGTCTGATCTGAGTCTATGGTCTCCTGTCTGTTTTTGGAAGTGGCCCATGGTCAGGTGCTGCAGGCTGGACAGGAAAAATGGTGTGGTTTGGTCTGCTGGATCGTGGCCCGGATCAGGGTACATGGTTGAGTCGGTTTCTGTCTTCCCCGGTTTGGATAGGCCTGGATTCGGCTCTCTGGATCAGCGGGTTGACACCAGAATTATGTAGCGCGCAAGTGGTCCGCTCGCGCTCTAGGGGAAGCTGCGATGGAGGCTCGACGACTCGACCTACATGGTGTTGGATGGCTAGCGGGAAATAAGGGGGGTTGGACTTCACAAAAAAAAAATAATTGCCAAAGAGGAAAGGGTTAATTTCAATCTCAAAATGCGGGGCTAAAATCAAGAAGCAAAAGACAAAGGTTCAGTTTAAACTTTATCAAAATAATTAATATTATAACTAAAAATACAATAACAATTCAGATCAAAGTCAACAATTCAGAAAAATCAATAATAAGTGCCAAAGTCAGTGCCAAAAAGTCTTATCTGCAATTTAATTCTAATTCCAAAACAGAATCAAAGACAAAATAATTACGACTGCTAATTCCTACTTAAAACTAATTTAGAATTTATTCCCAAAGTCAAAATAAAACAAAAGAAACTAAAAAAGAATGTTTTTAAATACCTAAAATAAATCTACATGTTTCCTTTCCAAAGTTTAGAAGTGAAATCCTCCGAAAATCTGTGGGAAGACCGTATTTATACGAGGATTAATACGAGGTTCCGACAGTGTCGTCTATCATTATAAGCCAATCAAGACACCGAATCCTTCCCACAGTGTTAGGGAAAAATGCTGGAAGAGACCCCGCATTTCCAGCAAAATTCCCGCATCATGTGGGAAATGGTGGGAATTTGATACCCAGTGCAGTAAAAGTGCATTTCTAGGGACTTTTTCAATGAAAGTTACGCAAATTACATACATAGAAAAATGGTTAATCTACGATTCCAGCTTACAAACATACGAAATTGACAAGCAATAAGGCTAAAAACGAGTTGCAAAGACAGATGACAGCTCTAGAAAAGTTTCGTCGTTGGGCTCTAGTCTAAACAAATCCCATCATGCAATGCGAGATGTAAACAAACAACATGGCGGCCATTATACTTTGTCAAGCGCCGATGAAGCAAAAATATTACAATTTGTCTTTTTACAGATAAACTAATGAATGACAACAGGTAATTGATGTATCCTCGTAAAATCTGAACATAACACTATTGATTTGTTTATTTACAACTGTCTACGACTGTTCTAAGGGATTTTAGCTTTGATGCAAGTTGAGTGCAAGTGACCTTGTTTGGCAGATCGAGCACTAGGTCACTACACTAGCCATCTGACCTACCCCCTGGACGTTCTTCAGTACATAACAAATTTCAGCTTTGTTTAAAGTTTTCAGACGGACACGAGTAAAGTTGAATGCCCTCAACCCTTCGATACGGGGAAAAATTGATTATTTTAAGGACAATAAAACTTTATCTGTATTTTTCAAGTTGACCGCTTAGTGGATGCCGTAGTAACAACATCGTAAAGAAAGGGCAAACACCCTCTTCAATTCCACATTTCTCTGTCAAAATGGCTTACGTATCGTATATTTATTACAAAATAAATTTCACAACCTGGTAGTCCTATGTTGAAGGTTTGATGAATTCAGATGAAAGTCATGTGTAAAGTTACTTTTGCCTTTCAGTATACATGTATAACGAAAGGATGACATTGCTCTTACCAGAATTCAAATGCATATACACGTTTTCTCACAACACTTAAATCGATATACAATATATTAAACCTTTATCTTCTACATCGCTATTTTTTCCATATTCTCACACATTCGTTGGGGAAAAGATTTTAACCATCTAACTATTCCAAA
Source organism: Fragum sueziense (assembly GCA_963680895.1). Classification (NCBI taxonomy): domain Eukaryota; kingdom Metazoa; phylum Mollusca; class Bivalvia; order Cardiida; family Cardiidae; genus Fragum; species Fragum sueziense. The sequence goes on from OY804601.1 coordinate 21,400,227, forward strand.
ATATAAGGACAGAATTACTACATGTAATGAAAGCATAATTTCCTCTTTCGTCGAGTATTAGAGTGACAGCTTGCAGATTCGTAGTTTTGAAGGGTTTTAAATTATAAAATACTTACACTCTCAAATATTCTTTTCATGTTCAGCAGCCAAAATAATACATATTTCTTCTTTATTTTGCTGACGTACTTTCGATTTCAGCACTTCCGGTTTCTCAGGGAGCCATCCCCAACTCCACACAGCGACATTCAGAATGTCACGTGATATCGTAAAGATGGTTGAAATTTATTTAAATTTCTGAAATCATTTTTCAAATTCCAAAAATATTTTAATTTATATTCATATATGACACCTCATATTCTTAAAACATTACTAAAACCGTGTTTACTTTTTTAAATAAGAAACAAAATAAAAAATATTCAATAACCTGAAATCTCAAGCTGTGCCGGCAGAGATCTCCCCAATCCCAATTCAGGGGAGATAACTGCGAAGGAGATTGGGAGCCATCATTATTCAACCGCCATAAAATTATTGACTTACACCATAGGGGTCTGTAATTTGACCCTTGACACCTTCTAGTCATTACTTATGACAAGGGATTTTCCTACGTTCACTCAAATCGTCACCCCCTCTATCACAAAATAGAGCGGAACTTTTTCAAATTACCAGATAATCTGTCCAATCTTTCGTTAACTAAGAGCCAACATATTTTTCTTTTTCTTCAAAGAAAATGCAATTGTTTTGGGGTTGGGTAACGAAGTCTGACTTCTGCAATGGCTCAAAGTTGAAATTTCCATCGAGGTTTTGCTTCATTGACACTTCCAAGTTCAGTCGATTTCAAGATATGAGCACGCTTGAGATCGAACAGAGCGCCCATTAAACTGTATGAACACCAAAAGCAAGTCTAAATTTAACACTAACCTGTTACATTCGTCTTCTCTAGTGGCTTAGAATAAAAACATTTTACGATTTTTTTCCGTTCAGCAAAGTATTGACATGAAAGCAGACATCTTGAAAAGGTGAAGTAATTGGCGACAAATAATTTCATTGGTCGACTCGTTTCTGTTAACTTGTTCGTATATTCCCCCCGAAAATCGAGGCACCACTTCTAGCGTTAGCGCCACTAGCTAGACTAAATGTGTTTTGAATAATCTACATTCTAATAATCTTCTCTTTACTGCTGAAAAAAATAACATGAGGGAACATTTTCTAACTTTCCTTTGTCTCCGTAAGCTAAATGTTTAAATATCCTCTGATTCCCGCTCTTACATCATGAAACTGTTAAAAAATAGCTTTAGAAATCGAATACCAATCTCGCACGAGACTGTCAAAACGATAGTCGGCCAATGTAATCATTCGCCGCTAATTGCGTTACCAAAAACGTGACATCGATTATCCAACGAAATTACCCATCGTTACATCTGACCCAGATTGGCAGTTTCCTTTTGAAAATTGGACAACAAACCTCAATATCACCGAATTCTCAAGTTTTTTAGGTTTACAGAAGACGAATGTGACAGGTCAGTGTTAGATTTAAACTTGATTTTGGTATTCACGCAGTTTAAATGATGTTTTGTTCGATCCCAAGCGTGCTCGTATCTTGAAATCGACTGAACTTGGTAGTGTCAATGAAGCAAAACCTCGATGGAAATTTCAATTTTGAGCCATTGTAGCAGTCAGATTTCGTTGTTCATCCCCAAACAATTACATTTTCTCTGAAAAAAAAAAAAAAATATGTTGTCTCTCGGTTAACGAAAGATTGGACAGATTATCTGTTAATTTGAGTAAAAGTTCCACCGTATTTTGTGATAGAAGGGGTGACGATCAGATTGAACGTAGAAAATTCCCATGTGATAAAGAATAGTCTAGATGGTGCCAAGGCTCAAATTACGGACCCCTATGAATGCACGTGGTACTGTTTGCATCACAGTTTTGTGAAAAGGATGATAAGCAGAGATTAAATATAGCTTTTAATCTATAAAATGATCATTTTTACGACGATTTGCAAATTTTCAGCCTGATTTATGGAAAAAGTAAGTGATTTTCAAGCTCTGGAAGACGATGTGGTATTGACAACTTTTCTGGGGGCTAACAGAATAGAACAGAACAATGGTAAAACTCAATTTGAGATGTTTTACAAGATTTAAAGCATGAAAACTGATATAAAACACAAAAAATCTTTAAATTTGAAATAAACGGATAATTTGATTCACAAATAAAAAAAAGAAAAATAACTTTTAAATCTTTAAATTTTTAACTGTTAATAAACACAGCCAACTGGCCATCAGGGTTCTGTATATAAGTGTCTATCATTCTATCCTGCAGGTATTACACAGCCAAGGAGTGTTGAGGACTATACTTAGATCAACTTCAGCTTCACCCGACTAGCAGGCATAGTGGTACCATCCGTCGTCATACATGTCACAGCCAATCCATTCAAACATATTTGATCCTGTTAGACAAATCTGACACAATGTTTGGCTATCAAGAGTATCATTGTACAGTTACTACCTGGACATCTATATCTTCATCAACAACTGTGTATGTTTGCACGTTTGTTTCTGGACTTGGCTGGTTCAGAAACGCTGGAGGTGGAGAATTATTCAGTTCTTGTGCCGTGATCACCCCAGCTGTGTCTATGGTTTTTCTCTTATTCTGCTTCTCAAAGGAGGGTTCTACCAAAACTTTCTGTAGATATCATCCCAACTTTGACCAGCTGGTTCTCAGTACTGGAATCACATGTGACATACACTCTCTGCACTCTCAGTCAGGAACAGACGAAGTTTATGATTTACTGCTACGGTTAGGATGGATTCTCCGAGGTAATCGAACCTTTGAAGGATCCAAAGGATGTATTCCAATCATTGAGAAAGCGGCACTGACGCTACTACCTTCAATTTTATTCATATCCAAATGCAACAGTTTTGTGACGTGGGATTGTTTTAAGTCCAGTATATCCCAAAGATGTGGCCATATTGTTAACATGCGTTTTGAAAAGGTGATAGTACCCAACATCGAGTGGCTGGAGCAAATTTGGTAGAGTGGGACAGTAGACACAGTAGCTCAATATGTTCAGACTTAGCATAATCTATTAGTTCAGTACTGAGATGAGAACTGTGATTATCCATTTCGACTAGAACAGGCCTGGACCTTCCGATTGCTTTACAAAGCAATCTTTGAACTATGACAGGAATATACAGCTGTTGATGTACCCAGAATCTGTAGTGATAAAGCTCCACTCATCTGGTATACCTTCAGAATAGTTACTTCGGGGAAGGTTCTTGGAGAAAATTACCAGTGGAGCAACTGCTTTGCCTGCAGCGGATATGGCGACATAAAAAGTTGCATGTCCACTTACTGAAACCATTTGTTGATATGCTACTCGTGTTCCTTTGAGTGCCGGTGCCCGAGAAACCCGTTTCATCTAGGTTATATATTCTGGTTGGGTCATTTTCAATCCCAAACTTATTAATGGTTTGTTCTAACAGCAGATAGAAATGGTCAATCTGATCTTGGTTTACTTCAGCGCGTGAATTTTCCAAAGGTCTGGGTGTCCTTAAGGAAAGAACATGTTGTCGTTTCAGAAAATTTCGCATACATGAATCTGTAGGTCTACTTTCTAAATTTATTATTGTCTGCGACCACTTACTTTAAGAATGTCAACTACCAGCTTCTTCATTACTTTTCTAGTAAGAGGAAAACCACGCTTACCCATATAGGTGGCATAATTGGCAAGATCCAATTTTTCAGAATCTGTGAGTGCCCTGTTACGCCCTCGTACCAGTGATGTTCTGTTTTGTACTGCAAATTTTATGCGGTCCCTAATAGTATTGAAAGGAACACATGTTTCCTCAGAACTTTTCCAAAGGGACATGCCTCTCTTTACTAGGGACTTGGCCCTTTTGATGGCCTCCTTGTTGTTCTTATAGTACTTCATAGAGTTGAGGGTTCTGGGGAGGAAAAGAGATTATATTTCATTTGATATGAATTACACTTCAATTGTAAAAAAATCTTTTAATGAATAAATCTTTTATTTTTCATTTTTGTAGACCTGTTCGATTTGAAGATGAATCTAGTTATGTTAAATAGAAAAAATATTTGTATTCATTTGCTTTTTTTCTTACTTTTGGATATCAAATAATGATATGGTTTTACAATTTATTTGAATCAATAAATTAGAGCTATATTGAGTTCATATGTTCTCGTTGTTTTTCTCTTTTCAATATACAAGGGCCGTCAGAGACGGACAATGCTCCCCGATTAAGGCATTGTCACAATAAATGTATGCCATGGAGAGCACTTTATTGTCAAGGGCATCTGATTTGCTACTCAAATATGAAATTTCATCAAATTCTGACCATTAGACTAGGAGAAATTAGAGAAAAACTGTATTTTACCTTAAGTCCCCTTTTCCCATGACGAGGCCTCAAATCCAAAAACCGGGAAAAGTACATCAGCATTTTGTCATAGGGAGTTCACATGGTAAGTTTCATTTGATTTGGCCCAAGGGTTATGGAGAAATCGCTTCGGACGGACGGACGGACGGACGGAATGACGGACGGACAGACAAAGCGGCGACTATATGCTCTCCCTTCGGGGAGCATAAAAATTTGCATATCGGGTACGAAAATACACTGGGATGAATGAACTAGCGTCCCAGCTAATAAATAATGAAAGCCTCCCTTAAGGGGAATTACTCTTTCGTCACGGGAATGGCAGTGGCCCCCAGAAGATCGATGCAAATTTAAACAGCAGAGCAAGTATCATCAAAGTAAGTAGTTGTAACAGAAAGTAGGATAATTTTCTAACCTTATACTGCCCTGATTGAATTTTCTAATGGTTCTGCAAGCCTTTTTTGAATATAATAACATGCGAGTTCGTGAAAATTCAGCTTCGGATGTTGGACAACAATCGTCTGCAACGCTCACGAGGCATCAAACGCGCGAAATTTGGCACCGAAATTAATCAAAGGACACACAAAGGAAGTTCATTGTGCATTAAATAACCCCTGCTTAGCATATTCAATGCATCATAGTCCTAAAACCGCCGAGTGTACGAATCTGCAAGCTGTCACTGTCACTCTAAGTTATTCTTTATAACAAAGTTGGAAATCAGATTTTATTTTTTGAAGGTTTTGAAGAAAAGACCCGTGTTTTTGGTGTAAAGATATTTTGCCGAAGGTATTTCAATATTATTTCAACCTAGTAGTTAAAGTGTTTCATTGTTTGCGTTCAATCTAAATAAAATCACGAACTGCCATTACACTTCAACGAAAACAAACACGAACTCAGTCACAATTCATTCCCTAAAGGCATCGTATTGGCATGTCGGAATAAAAGTGGAATAGCAGTTACAGAATAAACGGTATGTTCATGTTAATATACATCATACATTAAAGTGACATTTACATGTACAGTAAATCATAATTCTATCTGGAAGAGCATATTTTCTCAAGATAATAGTGAAAATCTTAACCTTAAATATTGCGCCGTTTACGAGAAATCTATATTTTTGTGTTAAAGTTAAATTAAAGTTGGTGTATACAGCAGTTCATATGTATATGGATTCTGTTATTCCTGTCTCAGCTTTAAAGACGTATTTTTCGCTTCAAAAAGCTGATAGCATTTATAGGCATTACAATAACCAATTTTGGTACCAAGAAATAATTTGGAAAAAATGATATAAGAATGTGATGTTTCTGTAAAGAGAAATTCTATAGCAGTTTTTTTTATCTGAAAGAACATATTTTCTCACTTAATATATAAGTAAGAGTATAACGCCGTTTACGAGGAATCTATATATATACTGAGAGGCAAAAGAAAGTATACACTTTTTGTTTATCAATATCTCGCTTAATTTCAATCGTATCGATTTAAAATTTTGTACGTTTCATTGCTATCCATATACCAATAAAACAGTGTCGACACATTTCACTTGAAATTGCTTGAATACCCATACTCTTGCTACATGCCGATTTTGCAAACTTTACACGTGCGACTTTATGGATTATCAAATATTGCTGTTAATCCGCTTCTAATTTCTTTATTCTTTATCACAACAAATCACAACGTTATATTGTCTCTAATGTTACAACACAATTCACGCTGGCTGGTTGAATTTGATCAATATGTCACTTTATAGCAATAAGTCCCATTTTTCTATGACGCAGCATGATGCGAAAGAAACGCGACACTCTTTACACTTAGTAAGGTAGCTAGGAACATTTTGCACATTTTTTTTTACAAAATCCGTCAATAAATTTAGTAGGAGTTATGTCAGATAACTTGTTTTTATCAAGCATCCTTTTGCCGTGACGCGTCGTTATATGGAAAATCACCAACAACGTACGCATGTTCCTGGGTGATAAGGCTCTTTCTGTGAAAATTTGATCCCAATCCATCCATTAATGCAAGGGTTGTGTCAACGTAAATGTTTGCATTAATTTATTGACGAAATCCCCTTTTTCGATGACGCTGTATGATATGAAAAACATTGGCAACGAAAGAAAGGACAGATAGACTTGATAGGCGGACAATGTAACATCAATAAACGACCATCTTCGGCGAGGTTTAAAACCCGTACATAATCTATAAATCGTTTTCTCAGAAAACGTGGAAGAACTAGGGTGTATACTTATTTTTGCCTTTCAGTATAGTTTAACTCAGTTCACATGTAAATGGAATTTGGCAATTACATATAAACTTTAAAAGCTTTTTTTCTAGCTTATCAGCAACCGATGGTATTCAAACGTTTTAGAAGAACAAGCAATATTGGCATCAACACAATATAATATACTTTTAAAGAGGTGAATTTGGAATGAAATTACTCTTTAATGTGATCCGTCCGTCGCACTTAAAAACATTTTGAAAGATGCCCAAATATCGTCTCAATTCAGTATGTGCGGACTGCGTCGTCTGACTAGGATCAACAGTTTACGCTCCAAGATGATTTTCCAAATCTAAGTTAGTATTTAACCTATCATACGGTGAGTAAATCGCCATTTAACCTACTGGACATTCGTATATCTGGCCTAAAAGTCGTTTATTTCATGTTGCACGCCAATCCAACGGCATTTCTATTTTAGAAATCAAGGTCTTGTTTAGGGAAAGATGAAAATTAATTTGCCGTTTTAGTTACCGCTGATAAAAGCGTCCAATGTTTACTCATTGTTCAATAATGTACTTTTATTAGCTAGACTAGGCCAATATTGTCGCTATATTATTTACATTGTACTTTAGAAAAAAGCGATTTGTTTTACTTAATATCCTTTACAAAATCTCCAGTAACGATATTTTGACACATGTTTACGAAATATAAATGTAAACAACACAATATCGAACTCCAAAATAATATTATTTTGCATGTTATGGTACACACACCTGCAAGATTTGAACCACACACGCAAAATTGAATTGAAAATTGAGAAAGCTTTGTCTAAACAAAGTATGCCATAATATCGTAACTGAACCATAGTAATTTTTTTCGTAGCCACACGACGCCAAATTTATTTCCTCCAAGTCAATACCTACTTAAGAGGATCCTAATGGAGAAATGTTTGAGTAAGCATTGTGGATAAAAACTTAATATCTTTAAAACCATCATTTTCTCCATTTTTCTCATCATTTTCTGTGTCATATTGTTTGCAAATGTTTCCATAGCAACAGTTTTGATCGCTTGCATTAAGCAGGAACTATATATCTCGTCTCAGTAGGGGTTATTTTTGGTACTCGAGCGTAAACCAAAAAGAAGACAAAGTACAAATCATAAATAAAATTTACACATGTACTCCAGGTCGCAATGCACATGTTCTTTTGCTATACCAAGGTCAACAGAATGATGATTTTTTTTTCGCGAGCGCCATATTTAAATTAGCTGTTTAGCGACGCGATTTGTAATTATTAAATAACATGTTTTAACTTTATAAAATAATGCGCTATTCACATTTTAATAACATTCAATCTCAGGTGTAGAAATGAGTTTTGTAACATTTCTTTCATTATGATTTCCTAAAATAACTCGACCAAATACAGGTATTTCCGGGTTGAAGCAATTATGATGTTACTGTTCCCACTGCTGAAATTAAGTTTGATTTTACAATTGTTAAGATTATAAAATTGTATTTAAGTGTACTTCAACAAAATTAATTAAGTTTATGTGAATTAAATGGCTGTTAAACGAATTTATTAGTTTTATTTTAACGCAACCAAACTTTTTTTTTTATTTTATTTTTGTATTGACTTCCTTTTTCGATAAGGCTTTTCGCAGCTGTAGTAATGTAAAGTGCTACTGTTTAGTCATGGATATCGATGTTTTCACTGATTTTAAGATAAAAAGTATCAGCAGTTACTTTTACTGTAAACCGATTGAGTTTAAGAATTGAAACATGTATATGTGATGCATTTATTACACGTTTAGCCATTATGTAGCTCACAATAAATGACTAGCATTTCTATCCTATGGCGTTTATCCTGACCCATAAAAGATTAATTTACACGAAGATGTTTGCTTTGTGAAGCCATTTTAATATGTCAAACCTTGTTTTAGAGTTAGTTACTTGTAGTGGTGATTAAGAAAATACAAACATGACCCTTTTATTTACAAGCTCCCGGATAAAGCTGTTGTCATTTCCGGACCCATAGTATTATTGTTAACAGTGTGGTATTGCCACAGAGCACAATCTACCGTAACTCATAGATCTAACATTTTTTTTCTTAACCCTTTCCCAAACGGCAAAATTATAGGGTGATCCACTTCAAAAACTGCCACATATGACAAAATGGAAGTTATTAAAGATAGAATTTGTGTAAAATGCTGCACAGAAAATAATGAGACAAAAGGAGAAACTGCTGGTTATCAGCAGTTTCTTCTTTTGTCTCAATATTTTCCCAAGCCTTTTCTACTAGGGACGTGAAAACCAGGTCTTGTTTGGGAAAGGGTTAATAGATGTATTCTAGTTAAAGGGTCGATCTCGTTTACATATCAAGCATTCAGGTTAAAGTGATTGTTGAAGAAACATAATTTGCAGTTCACAAAGTGCATTGCAAATAAGCTGGTCATCTGTTCACGGTGCCACGTGCGTGGTCACATGTATACAGATGATATTGAATTTTAAATTTGCTTTGAAACTAGAGCCATGATTCTAAATATTTTGACTAGATCTATTTGAAACACGCGATTTACAGAACAAATTTGAAGAAAGGCACGTGCCTTTTAAAAACTGTGTGGAAAACGAAAATTGCATGTGTCAATTTCTTCATTTCCCACGTTTTCTAGCCAGACCCGGACCGAGAGACAAAAAATATCAAATGACATTAACTTGATATTGTAACATCTTAGAATTTGAAGATTCCATTTTTTTGTCATGTGGGTTGTGGGGTCTGTCGGGGCATCTAGGGGACTGTTTTTACATTTTTTCTAGGAGAGGCCTCACTTGAAAAAAAGAAAAATATGTTGAAGCTCGGGCTTCCATAGCTGCGATATCGTAGCCACAAACTTGATAATGTGAAATTGTTTGAAACCCAGATCAAAATTCGAAAAGGTTTCTGTTACATTATTGCAACTAGGGCTTCAAGGCCTCTCTCTAGCAGCGATCGTAGCCAAAAACTTGATGGTGGGTAGCCTATTGGTTTGTGAAACGCAGACCAAAATTCAAGAAGATTTCGGTTACATTATTGCAACTACCAGGCCTCTGCCAAGATACCCCCTGGATCTACATTGCTGGCAGAAAAAACAACTACTTGCCATTCCGTCGGTGTAAATGCAAAATCTCGTATGTCGATTGGGGCAGTTTTCAAAGTAAAAACTTGTGTGCCCAGTGTAAACGATTCTCGCAGGTTTTGAGATATTTTTACTGATCAGTATTATTGACACATTATTTTTTAACAATATGTCCAAATTTCAAGGAAGACATTTCAGTTTGGGAAAAGTTATTACACTTTTTCCCTCCCCTTTAAAAATTTCCAAAACCGAGATACGAGGTTTTGTATTTACAACGACGATATATAGTTAAACGACAAAGTGACCTTTTGTTTGCTCTACAACCCTGTTTAGCGTTCGACCTACTTTTTGGACCAATGAAATTGCAGTATATTTTAAAAATTGGCCGCTCTATTTCGCATAAACGGGCTGCCGGCTAGTTTATGTGACGTCTATACATAGCCACGCCCAGTCTCCAATGAATCGCTAGCGAACACTGAGTCAGATAGAGGCTGTAAATAGAGATTAACTAACTGAACAAATGTGATATGAAAATTATTTCACGAGAATGGGGTGTGATGCGGTTGAAAAAACGAGTCCGCTAGGACGAGTTTTTTTTAACCGCATCTTACCCCATTCGAGTGAAATAATTTTCATAACACATTTGTTCAGTTAGTTAATCTATTTATTACATACCTATTTTGGGAATTCAACCCTCAGTTTGGGGTAAAATCTTTTAAAAAATAACGTTCTCATTCCAATCTGATCCAAGGCTTTACACCGCGCATGTATACATTTTCTTTGTGTATTCAGAAAAAAAGGCCGCCATTTTGTTTAAATTTTGAAGCGAGCAAAGAATGAAGCATCTATCTGGACATTAAATCATCAAAAATAATTGTAATGAACGAATAAAAAGCGACCTGAATAAATTTCAATCTTTCTAGTCTAAAGTTTCCAAAACTCCAGTCTAAGTTACCAATAAAAACAACAACAAGGTCAACAGCTGGAATGACAGATTTACTAAAGAAACAGAATTTTCAGCGGAAAACTTGATTTAGCGTGTTTTAGACAAAAGGGATGGTCTAGCAACAATCTTTATCCAATTCTGTGATGTGTCGTTCGGTTGCTTTGAGCAGGCGTGAAAAACAACTGTCTATGCAAGCGATTTGAATGTAGGCCTATCACGGAACAAATTTCGTCATGTTTCCCTTCAACACTCCAGCGCTGGATAGATCTTCGCTTCCATGATAAAAATGTAGAAAAAAGGCGAAAACAAAGAATTAAGGTTAGTTCTCTTTAGATGTTTTTCTTTTTTGCAGGTAGATCTAGATCTTATTTGACATACATTTCCGATGTTATGCATGCATGGAAGGATAATGAATTAATGGGGAGAAAAGAATAAAAAAAAAGTAGTTTCGGCAGGAGTGAAATATTTCACTGCGGTGAAATATCAAAATTTATTTCACTGTGAAAATCCAGGATTTCACTGCTAGGAATGTAATAAAGTAGATTCTACGCGATATAAACATTCAATGCGCTGCGCGACTATTCAGCCTCTATCTAATACGTAGACATATTGACACATGCTCACAAATAGGTCAATCGCTGCAACTATCTGAATACACGTCATAAAGACGTCACATTCAATGTTAGGTTTGAAGCCTGTGTGTACACACGTTTCCTTCAAATTTTATAGGCATACACGCAAACTTTATGATGTAGGTTCTGCTCAGAAATCTTTGTAGACCGTGACTTCGTAATCGATGTTCTGATTGACTGACTCTATACGTTCGACAAGTCGGATTCACCGTCATTAATAGCTGCGATATCGTAGCCACAAACTTGATGATGGGTATTGGTTTGTGGCTACGAGTCCACCCTATTCCTTCGTGTGGAGCAAGACAAAAGAGTGGAAAACACATTTTCTTGCATAAATTTTTGAATACTAACATATCTAATCAGATGTGTATCCCATAGAAAGATATTCCATGGCACAAATTCAAAGTATCAACAAGAATTCAATATTGTTATCAATTATTTCTTCCAACAGAAAATTCAAGTCTCTGTAGAATAAAATAGGTGGGTACTCCGCTTCAAAATTAAATTGAGCTTTATTTGAAAGTGATTTCAACATAAAACTATGCTGGATTGACAGACAAATAGTTAACCTGTTGTCAGGTAACATTCTTATTACATTCCATGGCTTTATTTTGAAGTTTGACTATGCTAAACTTGCTGGAATGAATCATTCCAGCACCTGCTCCATTGCAACGAATAGGAAGGAATTGTAACCGAAACCAAGATCAAAATTCAAAAAGGTTTCGGTTACATTATTGCAACTACGTCATTAATGGCCATCGCAAAAAGATCTTTTCATGACTATAGTTTGACCTGTGAGTATTGTCTGCGGTATGCACTAGATTTAGTTGGTGAGAGAAAGAAAAAAATCTCCATTGAATATTTGTAATGATTTATTATGTAGGCTATTTTGATTAGTCACGCTTTACATGTGTAATTAGTCCTAAATTTATAAGCCCGGACATATTTCATTGTCCGGTCTTATCAGATCCGCCATTTTGTATATAAAGCACTTCCGCAAGGAGGAAAATGTCGATGTTTAGCCCTCAAACTAATATGTCTTAAATCGAAATTTTGATTTAAAATAGTATGGTTTGTAAGATAAATCAATTGGTTTTCACTTCAGTATAATTTTGAAAATGATAGAAAATTGATTGATAAGAACCTTGGGTAGCGCCTGAATAGAATTACCCCGCCCACTTTCAATATACAATATACACCAAACCAAAGGTCCGTTCGATTCAGACTTTTCGGCAAAACACGTCCCCTTGATGTATCTATTTGTACTAAAAACATCATTGGAAAATTTAGGTCCCAGGAAAACGGCCTTATGGAAACTCCTCCTTTCGCAACTTGAACTATTTGTGGGAAACCTCCGAAATAATCAATGACTGTGGCCTTATTTGCGAGGGGTACGTGGAAAGGTTTTGTAGAAGCTAGCACTGAACATTTGCACGTGTATTTATCAACTATACTATACCATAGATCCTTTCGTTGATTTATAAGAATGAATTAATTTGACCTACCGTGCACCTGACATCAGTAGCCGAATCTGTCTTCGACGACTCTCATCTGTCACCGACGCAGCCGGTTGTACGGTGTGATGTGTAGTAATTCAAAGGAAAGGTGGATCATTAAACGCTGACATTTGTCAATATGAGTCAGTGTGCCTATCCCAACTTGTTTCTCTTTTTCCTTAGCCCATATTTCTGAAAAGGCCAGAATGAAATCAACAAGGTGTCAAACTGTCACAAGATACGCCTGTAAGTTCACTGCTTTATGTCGACAGGGGGAGCAGGTTGGTAAAAGTTTCATGATCCTAGCTATTATACTTTTCGAGATATGCCCTGAAAAAAAAATGAAGTATGAAAAATAACAAAGGGCAATATTTAAAAAAAATAGGCCAGGTAGAATTATGGCTCTTTTGCACTGCACTCCCCTTTGATGAGATCTATACACCCATGAAGTATCATGATCCTAGCTATAATACGTTTAGAGATATACTCCGGACAAGATTGTATTATGAAAACAACAAAGGGAAATAACTCAAAAAATAGGTCATGTAGAGTTTTGGTTCGTTTATAATGCACTCCCTCTTGGTGAGATCTATACACCCATGAAGTTTCATGATCCTAGCTATTATACTTTTAGAGATAAATTCCGGACAAGATTCAAGTATGAAAAAAAAAACAAAGGGCAATAACTCAAAAAATAAACCAGGTAGAGTTATGGTTCTTGTGCACTGCACCCCACCCCCTTGGTTAGACCTATACACCCATGAAGTTTCATGATCCTAGCTATTATACTTTTAGAGATATACTCCAGACAAAATTCAAGTATGAACAAGAGGGCCGTTGGCCCTAGGTCGCTCACCTGAGATGGGGTTTTATAACAGATCAGATTTCTTACAGGTAATGCAATAAAGGGTCAAAGATCATATGAACTCCGCTATGCGATTTCAAACCATAGACAAGAGCCGTCAGAGACGGACAATGCTCCCCGAATAAGGCATTGTCACAATAAATATATGCCATGCAGTGCTAATATAAAGCTAATAAATGTTAAGCCCCCTTTTTCCATGACGTATTTTGTATACGCAAATTTAAAATAATTTATTGTCAAGGGCATCTGATTTGCTACTCAAATATGAAATTTCATCAAATTCTGACCATTAGACTAGGAGAAATTAGAGAAAAACTGTATTTTACCTTAAGTCCCCTTTTTCCATGACGAGGCCTCAAATCCAAAAACCGGGAAAAGTACATCGGCATAATGTCATAGGGAGTACACATGGTAAGTTTCATTTGATTTGGCTCAAGGGTTATGGAGAAATCACTTCGGACGGACGGACGACGGACAGACAAAGCAGCGACTATATGCTCTCCCTTCGGGGAGCATAAAAACCCAGAAAACTACCATAGTGCAATATCATATGTAACTCAAATATGGTGTTTCATCCAATTCGGCTATTTCGTTATGGAGAAATTGCTTTGGACAGATGGAATTAAAATAAAACATACAGACTGACAAACAAACAGAAATTTACAAATTGACCTAGATCTATGACCTTGAACCTACCTAAATATATATTTCAAATAGAACATCTACTCATGATAAAGAACACATTTACCCATACATTTTTTTAAATCCATGCATAAATGTAAATGCTATGTGCCTGATAAGCAGATTTTTACTAGAAGTCCCCTTTTTCTGTGACAAGGTTTTATATTGAAAAGCAAAAAAAACGTACCTCTTAGCAATATCATAAGCAATGCAAATATTAAGTTTTGTCAAATTTGGCTCTGCGGTTATTGAGAAATTGCTTCTGACAGATTTCGTGTAATTTCTCTTTTTCTGTTGCAATGGCAATCAGAGTTGGTTTTTTTTTATAAATTGCAATTCTGTTATTAATTTTTGAAATGTGACCTCCTAAGGAATATTTCTGCCTAGTTTGTTGGAAATTAGCCTGATAGTTTAGGAGGAGATATCATTCAACGATGTCATTGAGATTTGGTGGAAAATCTCCTTTTCTGTTGCCATGGCCACCAGAGCTTTTAAAAGGTTTCAATTCTTTTAGCAATTTTTAAAAGGAACCTCCTCAGAAATATTTCTGCCAAGTTTGGTTGAAATTGGCCAAGTAGTTTAGGAGGAGATGTTGTTCAAAGAAATTATTGAGAATTAGTCAAATTTCTCCTTTTCTGGTGCCATGGCAACCAGAGTTTTCAGTCAATTTCAATTCTTTTAGCAATTCTTAAAGAGGACCTCCTAAGGAATATTTTTGCCATGTTTAGTTGAAATTGGCTTGGTAGTTTAGGAGGAGATGTCGTTCAAAGATAGTATTGAGATTCAGTCAAATTTCTCCTTTTCTGTTGCCATGGCAGCCAGAGTTTTTTATGGATTTCAATTCTTTTAGCAATTCTGAAAGGGGGTCACCTAATGAACATTCCTGTCAAGTTTAGTTGAAATTGGCTTGATAGTTTAGGAGGAGATGTCGTTCAAAGATAGTATTGAGATTCAGTCAATTTTCTCCTTTTCTGTTGCCATGGCAACCAGAGGTTTTTATGGATTTCAATTCTTTTAGCAATTCTGAAAGGGGGTCACCTCAGGAACATTCCTGCCAAGTTTGGTTGAAATTGGCCAAGTAGTTTAGGAGGAGATGTCGTTCAAAGATAGTATTGAGATTCAGTCAAATTTCTCCTTTTCTGTTGCCATGGCAACCAGAGTTTTTTATGGATTTCAATTCTTTTAGCAATTCTGAAAGGGGGTCACCTCAGGAACATTCCTGCCAAGTTTGGTTGAAATTAGCCTAGTAGTTTAGGAGGAGATGTCGTTCAAAGATAGTATTGAGATTCAGTCAAATTTCTCCTTTTCTGTTGCCATGGCAACCACAGTTTTTCATGGATATCAATTCTTTTAGCAATTCTGAAAGGGGGTCACCTAAGGAACATTCCTGCCAAGTTTGGTTGAGATTGGCCATGTAGTTTAGGAGGAGATGTCATTTAAAGAAATTGTTGACGGACGACGGACGACGCACGACGGACGGACGCCGGACAAAAGGTGATCACAATAGCTCACTTGAGCTTGTGCTCAGGTGAGCTAAAAACAACAAAGGGCAATAACTCAAAAAATAAGCCAGATTGAGTTATGGTTCTTGTGCACTGCACTCCGTAATGATGAGAAAAATGAAACTACCAAGTTTAAAGTCAATCGCACTTAAGGTGACAAGAGTTATGCTCAGGACAAAGAAGTGGACGCCGCCGGACGCCAGGACATCACGGGTGATCCCATAATACGTCCCGTCTTCGACGGGCGTATAAAAAGTGTAAATTACAGGGGAACCCCTGTCCATTTTTTTGTTAGATTCAAACTTTAAGTTTTTTCCCCAAGATTATTTTGAATATATGGGGGGGGAGTTTAGAAAAATAACAAGAGCTGTCACTGTAAGATGACAATGCCCCCGACACCGCTTTGATTTTAAATTATGGCCAATCTATGTTCAAGGTCAAGATCATCCAGGGGTCAAGGTCACCAAAGTATGTGCCTACAGAAAGGTAATGTACCAAGGAATGTTGTGGTAAAGTATGAAGCGAATATGTTAAGTAATAAGGAAGTTATGGCCAATGTTAAAGTTTTTGGACGGAATGACGGACAGACGGACAGACAGACGGACAGACGGACGGACGGACGGACAAGTCAAATTTATGATGCCTCCCTATCGGGGGCATAAAAATATTTTTTTCATATCTTATTTGTTTATCAAAGTTTCAGGATTTCGGTGGAATTTATTTCTCAATCAGAAGAACAGGAAACAGAGGTTGTTGACAAGCCAGGTGACAGTTCTAATTGTGACAAATCTACAGTTCCTCAATGCAGTGTTCGGATGAAGTTTGTTCCCTCATTCCCTCCTAACAAATAAGTCAAAACTAATTATCATGACAGTCGTCCATTCCACTCCACCCGCTATGAATCAAGATTTCCATGGCTTTATTATAGTCAGTCCAAACAGGGATACATGTGCAATTAATGCGAATCTTTTTCAATTTGTGATGACAAATCGACCCCGTATGTCACTTGTGGTGCAATATTGGTCCGTCAAGGTTAGAAATTCATGAAAACTATGAAAGGCTCAAAACATCTGCAGCAACTTATTCTACATGCACATCAAAAACTATTCCTGAAATCCTGGCACAGAAGTATACACAAGTAAACAGACTTAGACATGGTGGAGAGTCCCTAAGCACGCTTTTAAGTGAGTGCGATGCTGCTAAACGAATGTGTGGTTACCAGATGGGCAGATATAGACAATCGAAGATTAGGCGAAGACATTTCGTATACTAATAATTAAATAAGCATGGTATCAACGTATCAGTACGTATACGTTCGCAATACTGGCAGGTGTACTGCAGGGAGACACCCTTGCACCGTTTCTTTTTATCATCGCTTTGGATTATGCGCTCCGATGTGCTATTACGGGTAAAGAAGAAAGACTCGGGTTCACGCTGGAGAAGAGAACCGGCACACTTCGTCGGCCAATAGCAGCAAAGATGGCAACAGATTTTGACTTCGCAGATGACATCGCCTTGATATCAGACACAGCAGATCGGGCAATAGAACTTCTCAATAGTGTTGAACGCCAATGTAGAAGAATTGGTCTGCAACTGAATGCAAAGAAAACAGAGGTCATGGCCTACAACACCGACAGCTCGGAAGTGACAACGCTAGATGGCACCAAACTAAAGGTAGTCACCGATTTTAAATATCTGGGATCAAGGATTGCTTCATCTGGGAAAGATTTAAGGACCAGAAAATCGCTGGCATGGAATGCTCTCCATAGGATGAAGAAAGTTTGGGAATCCAACATGGACCAGAAACTGAAAAGGAGAATCTTCGTAGCTACTGTGGAGTGTGTCCTCATCTATGGATGTGAGGCCTGGGCTTTGACGGTGCAGGAAGAGCGATCGCTGGATGGAGTCTACACACGCATGCTACGCATGGCCCTCAAAGTGAAGTGGGATGATTTGGTCCCGAATGTTGATCTTTATGGTGGCCTGCCAAAGCTCACAGACAAGATCAGGCAACGGCGTATGCAGTTGGCTGGACACTGCGTGCGTCACCCCGAGCTTGCGGCCAGCGAACTGATACTATGGGAGCCTAAACATGGGAAATACAAGCGTGGACGACTGAAGACAACGTGGCTGGACACCCTCAGAAGAGATACTGGGCTAAGGGATGTGTCTGAGATGAGGACTCTAATGAATGACAGAGAAGCATGGAGGATGGCGATTCGTTGTGCCCGTGTAGGCGTCGGCTGACGCCCTCGACTTCGACGAAGCATGGTATATTGATTCCGCTTACAGTACATCGCAACGTCATAATGACGTCATTTATCCAGTACTAAAAATATCGCCGTATTTCGCTCTCGCATTGCTTAATTACGGACTACTAAACCTGGATAATTACTAAACGTTGATGACTATCTATCAGGAGTTATCCGTGAATCCATGAGTTATTGCTCTCCGAGACTCGTGGATTATTTATCGTGTCGCTTAACTGAAAACCGTGGTTAGAAAAGAACGAAAGATGACGGTAGAACAGTGAACTACGATTATTTCTTAATTTGACAATTGAAACTTTGCTATATTTTAGGGAAAGGGAAGAAGTTTGTGCCAATTTTAATCCCTAAGATATTGTTCCTGGTGTCAGATTGCTTGTGAGATTTGAAAGGCCAAACTAGATCTATAGCATTCCTGAGAGCAAGAAATTTTTATTAGCAACGGTAAAAAGAACTTTGCACTGTTCTGGATGGCATGCAGTGATGAAAATGATTCAGACTCTAAATTGGTTTGGTTTAATGAGGTTTTACGCCGTTTTCAACTTCTAAGGTCATATCGCGGCGGCTGGAGCACCTAACCATGGATTACATACCAGTACTACCGCAACACCCTTACTGAGCCTTCAGCTGCTCCCCCATATAGGTTCACGATATCAAACCATTGATGGGTAACAAATTATGTAAGTAAGGGTATTTGCCGCGGCCGGGTATCGAACCCGGGACCTCTCGAATGAGAGGCAGATGCGCTACCAACAACGCCTTGGCCGCGGCCACAGACTTTACATGTAAGGAGAATAGTGCACCCGGCGTGGGACTCGAAACCACGACCCCTGGATTACTAGTCGGAAGCTATAAATAACCAATGTGCTAGTCGGGCACATGGTCGTGTTTCTATCCTACGTCACTACATTAAGTTCGATTGCGAACTAACGGTCGACCAAAATGTCTGTGCATCAGTGGCGTGTCATCAACCTTTTCTCTAATTTCTTATCATTCTAAAATCTTGTCTAAGCTCATCTTTCATACTGCTTATACTACACCAACCCATTATGTCCTGGTCAGCTGTGGATTCGAAAATTATTTTAAAACACTACATGATGACGTCACAATTCAGTTCGGCTTCAAACGGACTCTTCATTTCAAGGGACCAATGTCACTACAGTCCTATTTATAAGCCCTGACATACGACTTCACACATTTAGACTTTATTGTGTATGCCAGGTTTTTATCAGATCAATTTTGTTTCAAAAGCAACTATCGCAACGGGTCTATCGCGTATGTTTAGTTAATCCGAGTTTTCTCTGATGACATTCGCTCTTTGATATGTTAATGTCGCTCATGCACATAAATGGGCTAGATCTAAATATGAAAATATTAGAATGCAAAAATTGCCAAAAAAGTATTTTTTGACATTCAACTGCACATAACTCAGCGCTTTCTACAGAAATCTTGTCCAAAATCACAAACGTTTATGACCATACGCATTTTGACACAGTTTGGTTAAGATCGGATAATATTTGCGGATTTTTAGAGTACAATCCTGATATTATGGACGGACGGACAGCAGACGAAACTGGCCGCAATAGCTTAATTGTAGTAGTATCTTCGATTTGCTGGGGCCACCTAAAATTAAAGCTCAGTGAGCATTTCAGCCTTCATAATTTTGCAATGACAAATTATTGACAAGTACTCCCCTAAAATATTATTCAAATATATCGTTTTATAAAATTGTGTTGATGTTTTCGCCAAAGTTGGGATATGAAAATATACAAACAAGAGGGCCATTGGCCCTGAAGCGCTCACCTGATATAATAAGGTTGATTGGACAAAAAATGTGACCTCTAGGGTGCACACAAGGTTTAACTAAGATTTGACCTCGTGACCTAGAATTGATCAAGACAATCATTCTGATCAATTTTCAGGTTGATTGCCGAATAATTGGGCAAAAATGTGACCTCTAGAGTGCACACAAGGTTTTACAAAGATTTTACCTCATGACCTAGTTTATGACCCAATTTCAAACTTGTCCGAGATTTTATCAAGACAATCATTCTGATAAATTTTCAGGTTGATTGGGCAAAAAATGTGGCCTCTAGAGTGCACACAAGGTTTTACCAAGATTTGACCCCGTGACCTAGTTTTTGACCTCAGATAACCCAATTTCGCACTTGTCCAAGATTTCACCAAGACAATCATTCTGAGCAAATTTCAGGTTGATTGGGCAAAAGATGTGGCCTCTAGAGTGCACACAAGGTTTTACAAAGATTTGACCTCATGACCTAGTTTTTGACCCCAGATGACCCAATTTCGAACTTTTCCGAGAATTGATCAACACAATCATTCTGATCAATTTTCAGGTTGATTGGGCAAAAAATGTGGCCTCTACAGTGCACACAAGGTTTTTCTAAGATTTGACCACGTGACCTAGTTTTTGACCCCAGATGACCCAATTTCGAACTTGTCCGAGATTTTATCAAGACAATCATTCTGATCAATTTTCAGGTTGATTGAGCAGAAAATGTGGCCTCTAGAGTGCACACAAGGGTTTTCTAAGATTTGACCCCGTGACCTAGTTTTTGACCCCAGAACCCAATTTCAAACTTGTCTGAGATTTTATCAAGACAATCATTCTGAGCAAATTTCAGGTTGATTGGGCAAAAAATGTGGCCTCTAGAGTGCACACAAGGTTTTTCTTAGATTTTACCCCGTGACCTAGTTTTTGACCCACGATGACCCAATTTCAAACTTGTCTGAGATTTTATCAAGACAATCATTCTGAGCAAATTTCAGGTTGATTGGGCAAAAAATGTGGCCTCTAGAGTGCACACAAGGTTTTTCTAAGATTTTACCCCGTGACCTAGTTTTTGACCCACGATGACCCAATTTCAAACTTGTCCAAGATTTCACCAAGACAATCATTCTGAGCTAATTTCAGGTTGATTGGGCAAAAAATGTGGCTTCTAGAGTGCACACAAGGTTTTACAAAGATTTGACCCCATGACCTAGTTTTTGACCCCAGATGACCCAATTTCGAAATTTTCCGAGAATTGATCAACACAATCATTCTGATTAATTTTCAGGTTGATTGGGCAAAAAATGTGGCATCTACAGTGCACACAAGGTTTTTCTAAGATTTGACCACGTGACCTAGTTTTTGACCCCAGATGACCCAATTTCGAACTTGTCCGAGATTTTATCAAGACAATCATTCTGATAAATTTTCAGGTTGATTGAGCAAAAAATGTGGCCTCTAGAGTGCACACAAGGGTTTTCTAAGATTTGACCCGTGACCTAGTTTTTGACCCCAGAACCAAATCTCAAACTTGTCTGAGATTTTATCAAGACAATCATTCTGAGCAAATTTCAGGTTGATTGGGCAAAAAATGTGGCCTCTAGAGTGCAAACAAGGTTTTTCTAAGATTTTACCCCGTGACCTAGTTTTTGACCCACGATGACCCAATTTCAAACTTGTCCGAGATTTTATCAAGACAATCATTCTGAGCAAATTTCAGGTTGATTGGGCAATAAATGTGGCCTCTAGAGTGCACACAAGGTTTTTCTTAGATTTGACCCCGTGACCTAGTTTTTGACCCCAGAACCCAATTTCAAACTTGTCTGAGATTTTATCAAGACAATCATTCTGAGCAAATTTCAGGTTGATTGGGCAAAAAATGTGGCCTCTAGAGTGCACACAAGGTTTTTCTAAGATTTTACCCCGTGACCTAGTTTTTGACCCACGATGACCCAATTTCAAACTTGTCCGAGATTTTATCAAGACAATCATTCTGAGCAAATTTCAGGTTGATTGGGCAATAAATGTGGCCTCTAGAGTGCACACAATGTTTTTCTAAGATTTGACCCTGTGACCTAGTTTTTGACCCCAGATGACCCAATTTCGAATATGTCCGAGATTTTATCAAGACAATTATTCCGAGCAAATTTCAGGTTGATTGGGCAAAAAATGTGGCCTCTAGAGTGCACACAAGCCAAAGGTTGACGGACGACGCACGACGGACGACGGACACAGCGGTATCACAATACCTCACCATGAGCACTGTCGTACTCAGGTGAGCTAAAAATGAAAACTTACGTAAAATACCAAATATTTTAATATGTATCATAAGCAAGCCACTGGATCTCATATGTTAACATGGGCTCATACGCAAAGCAGTGTTTTAAAAATTTTCGCTGGTTATTTACGTTTAGATAGAAAATTGACGAATAAAATCCTTGTGTAACGCCTGAATAGAATTACCCCGCCGCTGTCAATTTACAATACATACCAAACCAAACGCCGGTTCGATTAAAACTTTTCGGCAAAATATGTCCCCTTTATGTGTCTATTTGAACTAAAAATTTGATTGGAAAATTCAGGTCTCAGGAAAACCGCCTTATGGAAACCCCTGCTTTCTAGACTAGATACACTTAGACGTAGCCATGTCCAAGATCAGACTTCGAATTCACACTTGTGCTCATATTCCATGTATTGTGTTAAATGCATTTGCAAATGGATACTTCTTTTGTATAGACAAACACTTGTGCGAGAGCATCGCTCAGCGAAACTCTTGTTCTGGATACAACATGCGTGCACAAAACCCAAAATTTAAATGGAGCAACACACCATGGGTAAAGGGATTCTTTCCATATTATGTAAAGTATAATTGGTTATTCTTTCTCGTAGTCTGCCCACGCTTTTAATGGCGGGGCTCATTTTACATTCTTGCTTTAGGGAATGTCAAACAAAATGTGTCGGAGCACTAGAAAATATTGGCAATAAACAATGTACAATATGTTAGTAATTCGGTAAAAATAGGGCGGGATATGGAAAATGGCATGCTGATGCAACGTATTAGAGGCTATCATGTTAAAGATTATTCTCTGTCTGAATACAACCCGATCAGAAACTATACAGCTCTATCGTGCTGTTTCAGGTCATGAGGTCGCAAGTTAACAGAGAACAGTGTGGCTTCTGATCAGACTATGTGCATGCGTAGGCTGATCTAGAACCACCTGGGTCTTCTCAAATGCTTTAATGGGCTTGTCGCCATATTCTGACTCAAATAGCAAAAATGTGCATACGGGTGACATAAACTCCCACTGCACAACCTGTGGAATTGTCCTGAGAAAGGATGGAAAATATACAAAATGAATGAGACAGTAGACAGCAAAATATCCCTCCATTCTCTTGTTTGTTTTCTTACAACATCTGAGAGAAAATGCGCTCTTTTTATATGTGGCCGCTTCTCTCGTGGAGCAACTTTCATTTTTTCTTCCATGAATAAAAGATGAGATTTATGATTTAGAATGGATTCTAAAATGAATTACACATTTTTCAGAATGCTAGGCATATGGAAACAAGTCTATTATATGGTAAGTACTTAGAATATACTTGTTCACAATTTAGCATTTTGCCACATATTACATATAGAAAATGCTTAAAAACGAAACAAGAGAAAAATGCTAATTACAAGTATTAATTTCCTTCTGCATCAATCTGTATTGTATAGACATTATTTTTCTGCAGATACTTTCAAAATTTACCATTCTGAAGTTTTGCCGTTTCTGAACTTGAAAAATGATGAAAGTATTTAGGGTCCATTCTGTCCGAGCATTTATGAATTTTATCTTGCAAATTTAAAGCTGCAACAACGCATACGGTCAAATTGCGGGAAAATATTTGGACTTAATGCAAAACGTTTGTGCTAGTCACCTTTGACTTGATAACAGAAGGCGATTCAGACAAGGAATGAACAAACAAAACTAAAAAGAATTTGCTGCATTTAAGGGAAATATGTGGCCAAACCGTTAGTAGACAAGTGGAAATATATTATTACCGCATACCCATTAGAGAATTTGTATTAAAGGGACACTTCTGAGATAATATAAACATCAAAACTACATGTAAATTGTCTAAGAGTACGTTGTTTTGGGTAAGAATAGAAATATAACGTGTTTCCCGAGCCAATTTATTTCAGTAAGGAACTACAAACGCTCAGTCTGCGGGAATCGCAAATGTGGGTAACATTTTTAAGGAATAATTCTTTTTATACCCAGCTTGATTGTGAAGTGTTTTCATTGTTGGAGATTGACATTTTGTAATAGCGCAGGAATTTCTTACACATTTTAAAAAATTATTTCAGTTTTTATTCGCATTGAATTAGTCTGTGGCTCCGTTCAATTTGTAGCTTTCTGTAATTGGAGATACAGTTAATGAATAAGAAAACCAGATTCCTTTACAAATGTTTGCTCTTTGGTGCTTCAGTTGTAGGAAAAAATAGAACCCCTTGTATTTTACTCCAAAAGCAGGCATGAAAATAATTTGGCATCTTAAAAATGGATCCATGTGCATTGAATAGTATTCTGATCAATACATTTCCGTAATAACATTTACGTTTCTCTTTTTTTTGCGATCGGGGGCCCGTCATGGTTAGTAATGGGGGGGAGGGGGGTCCGTTTAATGATAGGAAAGCAGTATGGGTCCTGATCATAGTTTCCTTCGCTGTATAATTATCTTGCACTTTCATGGTCTCGATATGATGATCATGATGACCGTTTTTTATACGCCCGAAGGGTCGTATTATGTTATGGCCCCGCTCGTCCGTCCGTCCGTCTGTCTGTCCGTCTGTCTGTCTGTCCGTCCGCGACGTCGGAATTATTCGGATGACGTCGAAAACATTCAGCGATGGAATTTTCTACCGCCGAATGTTTACGACCGCGCCTAAATATGTTCGGATACGTATCGACGACACTCGAAACATTCCGATGTTTTATGAATCTCAAAATGGCCACATTATGGGTATTCTGCCTTATAAGTCAAAATAAGTTTTCATAAGTGAAAATAAGTTTCCGTCCTCGTCAATGGATACCAAACATATTAAACAGTATTCTTTTGAAATAACTATATCTACTGAAAAACGGTAGGAAGAGCAGGGGTAAATAGATATGACCATTGAAATACATCAGGAAAAGGAAAGAAATTGCTCTTTTCGAGCAATTCATTTCCCTTTCCTACTATCGGTATATTTCAATTATAAACGTACTTGACGAGTCACTAAAACGATCAAATAGCATTCTATGCAAAACTGGACAAATTTCGAATATCCGGACATGTCGGAAGTTAAAAAACGTTCCCTACAAATTCGACACGACACTTTTTACTTTATTTGAGTCGGGATCGGGCAAAAAGGGACCCTTTATGGCAATTTTGAAAACAGTTTCTAATAAGTTTGAGGTAAAATGCAGTCTTAATTTGATTCGTACTGTTGAATTACAGTTGCTACAGGTCAGGCTTATATTGGTCAATATTGTTCTCAAATACCTTACGGACTTTGTTCAGCTCCTGGTGCATTTACATATTCAAATGGTAGGCACTCGGTGCAATTATATGGGTAAATATTTGATATGTCTATATTAGGAAAGTAATAAGAGACCTCTTTTACGTTTAACTTATCATTTTCCATTTACAATCGACAAGTTGTCATAACAATGTAAAACTAGGCGGCTAACAAAAACAAGCTTGTTTTTGAATTCGTCGATTGAATTTTAAAAGATTATTTGTGTTGGCATGCGCAATGCAAGGGTTTTGAGTCTAATCCTATTTTTGTTTAGAAGAAATCCATAATAAGGAACATGCAGACGAGTTGACCTGCGACTCACTTGCTTGCATGGTTATTTACCCAAGTATAGTCAGCAAACATAATGTGATTATTGACAACAACTCGTACAATATTTTCGTAATTGTACAAACTTTTGAGCTCACCTGAGCACAAAGTGCTCAAGGTGAGGTATTGTGATCGGTCGTTGTCCGTCGTCCTTCCGGCCGGCCGTCCACAATTTCTTTAAAGATCTTCTCCTCCCAAACCAGTGGACCAATCTTCTTGAAACTTGGCAGGAATGATCCTTGGGTAAAGGGCTTTCAAAGTTGTTAAAAGAATTTGATTCCATCAAAGACTCTGACTGCCGCGGAATGAGAAAAGCGGAAAATAGCCAACTCTTTTAAAAATCTTCTTCTGCCTAACCAGTTGGCCAATATTCTTGAAACTTCAAATAAATTATCCTTGAGTGAAGGGCTTTCAAAGTTGTTAATAGAATGTCATTCCATCAAAGCCTTTGGCTGCCGCGGCATGAGAAAAGGGGAAAATAGCCAAATCTTTTAAAAAGCTTCTTCTGCCTAATTAGCGCGCCAATATTCTTGAAACTTCACATGAATGATCCTTGGGTGAAGGGCTTTCAAAGTTGTTAAAAGAACTTGATTCCATCAAAGACTCTGGCTGCCGAAGCATAAGAAAAGGGGAAAATAGCCAAATCTTTTAAAAATCTTCTTCTGCCTAACTAGTAGGCCAATATTCTTGTAACATAACATGAATGATCCTTGGGTAAAGGGCTTTTAAAGTTGTTTAAAGAATTTGATTCCATCAAAGGCTTTGGCTGCTGTGGCGTGAGAAAAGGGGAAAATAGCCAAATCTGTAAAAATCTTCTGCTTTCAACTAGTTGGCCAATATTCTTGAAACTTCCCATGAATGATCCTTGGGTGAAGGGCTTTCAAAGTTTTTGAGAGACTTTGATTCCATCAAAGCCTTTGACTGCCGCGGCATGAGAAAAGGGGAAAATAGCCAAATCTTTTAAAAATTTTCTGGCTTACTACATGTAGTTGGCCAATATTCTTAAAACTTCACATGAATGTTCTTTGGGTGAAGGGCTTTCAAAGTTGTTATAAGAATTTGATTAATATCAAAGCTCTTAGGCCAGCGGCATCAGAAAAAGGGCAAAAGAGCAAACACTTTTGAAGAGGCTGAATTTTGTTTCATTCTTTTGAAAAACTGAGGAAAATGGGCTTTATTGCAAAATTCTTAATTTGCTGCTATACAGGTCAAAATGTTTATTTCAACAAGGCAAAAAATTTCAGGTGAGCGATCTAGGGGCATCATGGCCCTCTTGTTTCTATTTAGATATTGACGTTATTTCTATAATGATGGGGTAACGTGTAAAAATATGCACACGTGCACGGTCAAGTTTGTACCCTTCCCGCGGGTACTCGTTTCAACCATATTAACAGTCCGTTTGGGTGATCATTTCGTCGCTCAATGTGTCGGGCATTTTCGAACAAAGTTGTAGTTGTTCGGCTACATAGATGTTTTCCAACCATTGGTTGGAGACAAACATAAGAGGAGGTGTTTGCAGTGACAAGGGATCGCAGCCGGGACCTCAGGAGCAAGAGTACGATTCACTCCTAACTGCACCATAGCATTGTGTGTAAAATGTATATTTCTCCCAAACTCAATTTCCGTGCAAGTGTTCTTAAAACTGTAAATAGTGCGGACTCTATAGTGCTAACTCCTTCCAACTTATGGAACTTTGCATATGTTTCGGCATTGGTATTAAGATACAGGTCTCTGTCGGTCAGCATTTTCCATTTCAAGCGTGTTAAACAAAGAGGGATATCACATGTTTCAAATATTTCTATATGCAGCAGACGAAAGTGTCTAAGTTTGTTTAATTATTTGACCAGTTTCTCTACGTAATACATTTTGCTAACACAGCGTGGGTTGTCGAACAATCACTGTTATTCGTTGAACGTGTACACACAAATTATATAGTGGATATTCCGGATTTCGATATGATAAATATAAGGTCTGTAATTTTATTTAATTTCTTCATCCTGCCAATAATAAGTCAATTTCGGGACAATTTTATACGCGAAAGGTGTCAACAGGTTCAGATTTCTAATTTGTCATAAGTATTATATAAGGGACATCTTGCGAGCTTCAGGTATTTTCTTATGAAGCAAAGGAAAAGTCTTGGGAGTTTAAATATTTTAACAACAATTTTCAAATTAATTTTGTTGTTCGCCGAACATGATTATGAAGGATTGAATGATTGTGGAAAAATATTGATTTTGATTTAATAGATAAACTTTTTCTTTGACTAATCAAAAGTAGGATTCATTTCAAGAGCGGAAAATATCGATCGGGGTCAGTATGCGAATTTT
Organism: Fragum sueziense; assembly: GCA_963680895.1. Taxonomy (NCBI): domain Eukaryota; kingdom Metazoa; phylum Mollusca; class Bivalvia; order Cardiida; family Cardiidae; genus Fragum; species Fragum sueziense. The sequence goes on from OY804601.1 coordinate 21,428,318, forward strand.
GAATACATTTATAAGGTTTACAACGATGACATTATTGAACATGCAGCGCTGTGTTTGGTCAGCGTCTCGGAATAAAGCACAGTTAAATCAGTATCACATCGTGAGTTTCCAATATTTGTATGCACCGCAGACGAAAATGTTTGAGAGTTTGTTTTATCATTTGACCAGTTTTTCTACGCAATAGATTTTCCGGACATAAGGATATTCATATAACCGTTGTTATTCATAGAACGTTTGTGAATGAAATGTTAATTGGAATTAATACATTGGACATTCATATTGGAGAGAACGGATATTGATATAAATTATAAAAGGTTTGTATATATTTAGTTGTTGCAAAGGTTACATGTATTTAAAGGGTAGGCGAATTTATTGTTGGTATTTATTTGATGTGTTTGTGACTAGTCAGGCTAAAATGGACCATCTAGGATGTGTGAAAAACTGACCATAGTCAATATGCCCGGACTGCACAGACAGGCAAGAGTCGAAACTTGACACTTTAGTAATTTTCTGATTCTAGATTCCCCTTTATTACTTTATGTTGATTTTCTACATGGGGACGTCTGGTTGATGCTTGCTTAGTCTGATGTATTCTAAAAAATGCTTTTATGGGACTTAACAGAAAAAAAATTATCGCGAGGAGTCACATATTATATTTTTACAAACATTTTGTGATAGTGGACAGAGAAATGTACAATATTTAGGAAAAAACTCATGTTTGAAATCAATTTTAAAGGGTTTGTCGAATACAATAAATCACTGCCTGATCAATCAAGCCTATTTGAATAATGATTTATAATTTTGTACAATTTGTTCTTTTGTTAACTGGATTCGGTGGTTAGATTAAATAAGATTTCTTAATAAAAGTAGAGATTTTATTTTTACTGATAACACCATGCATGTATTATCCTTTCCCGAACAATGAATAAATTGGTTCACATGATCATACGATTTTGGGCTATAAATATTTTCGGTTATATACTACATCAATTTTAGTTTGAAAGTCTTTAATTTTCGAAGGGTTTAACCCATTACCTCACAACGACTATCACCATGAAATAATGGCTTTGGAAAATCCGGCAAAGTCTGCGTCGTGGTTGCGTCCGCCAAGATCGTACGTTGCACGTTCGTGCATCGCACCACTATGCCTAAGTTTAAGAGGCAAACTGTACTCAGGAGCACGTACGACAGATTGTAAGATAGGCTTAAACTAAGAGCCTTTACACGGAGAATCTGTAGCTAGTGAAAGCGTTTTACGTCAGGGGACTATCGTTTCAATCACGGATCAATTATGAATGAAACTTAATCAGCGACCACGTTTGCCATAAAATACAACATTCAGGAAAGTCATAAACAATAAGCGTTCACTGTGCATGGATCCACTATATTCTGTTTCATGGATAGCAGGGAAACAGACTAACAATTCTAACTTAGGGACCTAGAACAGCATCAATACATAACATTAAAGTGACATTTCACAATATTTTTTACATACATTTTACTTTCATTTTATCTGAAAGAGCATATTTTCTTATGAAAATTCTGAAAAATTCAAGCCAAAATATCGAACCGTTTACGAGAAATATATATTTTCGTGCTAAAATTTAACAAATTGTTGTGGACAAAAGTTTAGTTTTATATAGAATTTGTCATTTCTGTCTCAACTTTAAATGCATATTTTTCACATATAAATAACAACTTCAAAAAACTGATAGCATTTCTACGCATTAGAATGCACAATCTTTGCATCAAGACATACTTTTAAAAAATGAAATAAATGTGAAATGTCACTTTAAGGGTATGGGCATTTTCTGTAAATATTCAGGGGCCTAGCCCAAAATCTAGGGGTCATGGGCGACTGAGTTCCTGTTAGTCTTTAACTCTGGATAGTTTTCTGAACTTTGGATATTTTTGGACTGCTACAGTTTGGCTGGAGAAGACAAAGTAAGCCTACCGGTGTGTATGGAATTTGTAAACCATGATATAGTATGGAACATGTTAAGACAAAAGAAGAAAATAGGGGCGTAAAAACCAAGTCTTCCTTGGAAAATGGTGGAAAGAAAACGGTATAATGCAAAGGCAGGCGATTTCCAACTCCGAACGAGACGGGTTGATACATTTACGTATAAACTTACTGGAAAGAAAAGGTTGTTGGATACTAGTCCTCTCCCAAACAAGTTCTGGTTTTGATGTTTGTGTCAAAGATAGGTTTGGAGAGCATTCAGCATTTTCTCACTTGCCCTCATTGCTTTCTATATAAAGAACGCTGATTACAATGATTGAGAAATACGTCAGTGTCTGTTTGTATCTCCTTGGAATACGAGAAATTGGATCAACCCGTAATCTTGTTTGGGGAAGTGAGTGTTAAAGGTCTTTATTTCATGGATGTAGTTAAACGAGTCTCCTAATGGAACTTCACAATATGTTTGCTTTATCGATAGAAACGTTTAGTTAAGCGATTAGTTGATAAAACCCTGAACGTCAATAATGGTTCCCCCAATCTTTTTGGTACCCCGATTACCGTTGTTCACGTTTTCAAATGTCGTAATTACAGCTCAATCGGCTGTACTTTCTGCATTTTCGAACCTGACCAAAACAAATAATGTTTGTGTGACGGCATATTGTGATTGGTCTAGCAAATTGATATTTTATACGCTCAAGTGAATGAAGAACAGCAGGACCATAAGCATGGCCTGCCGTCGGTCTTCTTTCCGCCCGTCTGTGGATAAACTGTAAAAGGGGACACTGGTTGCGGTTAACATTTTAGTGGTAAATTAAAGAAGCCTCGTGAAAACTGTTGAGAGGACTTTACTTGTTTAGTTTGAAAAGTGTCCAGTACTTTGACTAGAAAATATCTCGGTTGAGATATGCTTTACGAAAAATGTTGGGAGAGAACTATGACAAAGGATGAGTGTCAATAAGGCCCTTTCCGTGACCCAACCCGATTTTCTTCATTTTCGCCACACATAACCACTAACATATTGACCTTCTGTAGGCAAAGTATCAAATTGAACGGAGCCTTGGTTTTGAAGATATATAAAATCAAAGTGGGTGGGGTAAGTCACCCACTATGCCATTAGATGGTAATCAATTTCTTGTACACTTTTACTAACAATTTATAACTTGAAAATTGCTGATGCAGTGGAATATATGTGTATTGCACTTTGAATACACGTTGTTGTTTATTCCATCGGATGCCGTATACAGGAGAAAAGGGGCATTAAACATGTTTATGAATTTTTAGGATTTTTGGATGGGCCAACTTTACGAAAAACCACAACAGGCTTTTATTTCTTATTGTACATGTATTTGATTTATCGTTTTGGTGGTGATTGAAGATATATTACCGTAATTTGTAATATGAAAATTTTCAATATAGCTTTTTCAATTTCTGGATTACTTGCCCTTGATTTCTTGATAAAAATGCCAAAAATTATAAGAAGTACTATTTCGTGTCTGAACCAAAAATATCTGTATGAATCACCATAAAATACCAATATGAGGACGATATGAGCCTTATGGACACAATAACATCAGAAAAAGAGGTTGCAATTGTTATCTCAGCAGAGTGGGTGGGGTAATATACTCCAAAATTAGGCGTGAAACAGACAGGAATTTTTCATGGTCAGAATTGCTTGTATAGCATCTTAAATGGATTGTAGCTTTGTTATTAGCTCATCTGAGCACAAAATACCTAAGTTGAGCTATTTCAATCGCTTTTTATTCGTCGTCTGTCTGTGTATCTACCCATCTGTCTATTCTTGATTTGGTTTTTACACTCTAGCATCCGCAAATATGAGCAAATCTTGACCAAACTTTATCAAAACAAGTATGGCCATAAGTCCTCTTAGGAGTTCGAATATGGGCCGGATCGAAATAAAAACTCCAGAGTTATCTGCCCTTGCACGTCAAAAATAGTTAGTTTTGACATTGTTTCCCCTCTTTCATCTCTATCGACCAGTCAAGATGAAAATTAGAAACAAGGTTGGTTACTATATGAGCTATAATGAATTTTAAATTCTGTCTGATCGAATCTAAAAATTGCGAGTTATGTGCCCTTGAATTTGAAAAAAATTGCTGTTTTCAACTTTTTTACTCTAACAAACAAAAATACGGACCAATGAAGACAAACCTTCGACACAATGTTGGTCACTATAAGATCTTGAATGAGTTCAAATTTCAGCACATTCGGACAACAATTTGCGAAGTTACCTGCCCTTGAATTTGACAAAATTGCCGTTTTTGACTTTGTTTCATCCTTAAAAAACACAAATATAGACCAATCAAAATGAAATGTTGACACAGTGTTTGTGACTATAAGAACTTGGAGAAGTGGGAATTTCAACATATTTAGGGTAAGACTTGCTCAGTTTTCTGCCCTTGTATTCGACAAAATAAGATTGAACACAAAGTCGAAAATGGTAACTTTCAAATCCCATCTGATTGAAAATCGATGTCATTCGAGCACATATGGTACCCAATATTGTGATTAATTTTCATCTTGATTGGACAATAGATGTAGAGGCTATAGTAGAAACAATGTCAAAACTAGCTATTTTTAACCTGCAAAGGCAGACAACTCTGGACCTTTTTGTTTTATCCGGCCCATAATTGAACTCCTAAGAGAACTTATGACTATACTTGTTTTGATAAAGTTTGGTCAAGATTGGCTTATATTTGCGGATTCTAGAGTGTAAAGACCAAATTAAGAACAGACAGATGGGCAGATAGACAGACAGACAACACACAAAAAGCGATTGAAATAGCCCAACTTGAGCATTTTGTGCTCAGATGAGCCACTAACAACGTTACCACACATTTAGGATACTATACAAGCAATTCTAGCTATGAGAAATTCCTGTCTGTTTCATGCGTAATTTTAGAGTATATTACCCCACCCCCACTGCTAAGATAACAATTGCAACCTCTTTATCTGATGTTTCTGTGTACATAAGGCTCATATCATCCTCATATTAATATTTTATGGTGATTCATACAGAATTTTTTGGTTCAGACACGAAAAAGTACTTCTTATAATTTTTGGCATTTTCATCAAGAAATCAAGGGCAAGTAATCCAGAAATTAAAAAAGCTATATTGAAAATTTTCATATTACAAATTATGGTAATATATCTTCATTCACCACCAAAAAGATAAATTACCCCACCCACTTTGATTTAATATATCTTCAAAACCAAGGCTCCGTTCAATTTGATACTTTGCCTACATAAGGTCAATATGTTAGTAGTTATGTGTGGAGAAAATGAAGAAAATCGGGTTGGGTCACGGAAAGGGCCTTATTGACACTCATCCTTTAAGGGTCTTGGGACAAATACATGGGCTGTGTAACTATTTTTATCTTGTCGACACATACAATTCTACAATGTAAACTCAATTTACATCGATTTTGTCTAGATCAAACATCGCCAATACTGTTGATATTGTAGCATTTCGGGTCAAAAGTTATGTAAGAAGGTCCAATTAAAACATGTTTGAAGAACATTAATGGATCCATTGCATTTTCCAACTTTATTTCAGTCACATCGTGGCCAAAGACTGACCACATAATTATGTCATATCTTTGAAAATATACAGCCGTTTGTTAGATCACAATGCTATAACCTAGAAAGCGTAGGAAAGCCTGAATGTTTTCTCTCTTAGAAATATAGCCACAACTGCTGAATGATTAGAGTAATCCTATCCTAAACAGGATAAAGTCCACGTATTGCAGTGTCTGTATTCAGCAGATAAATGAAACATTTGTCTGAGATTGTCCATTATATTTATTCTAATGGCCGTCTGGCTTTGACATTTTATCTCACTCACTTAGATACTGAATATAAAACAAGACTGCAGACGGTGCGATTATGTCATGGCAGGGCGGGTTTATTTTTCTCATACAATAAACAATTTTTAAATTTCCTTTCTTTCCTCGCTTTTAGTATATTGCAGCTTCTTTCAAATGTCCCCAATAAAAAGTTCAGCGTAATTTTTTGAAGGCAAGTTTGAAACGTCAGAAAGAGAAGAAATAATTAGCTCTGTGGGCAGGTATGCATCTTGGCTAAATTTTGACAACTCCCTGAATCCAAATTTCTTTTAAAACAAATCATTTCACGGATTTCAACCAAACTTAGCAGGAAGCATCCCAATTGGAGGCCGCGTCAGATTTTGTACAAATCACGGAGTTATCTTCCTTTTGGGTCCCATTAGGGGCCAAAAGGGTGGTAAATTGGGTACATCTTAAAAAATTTTCTTCTCATCAACCGGCTGTTGGATTGGATGCACATTTGGAATTTCAAGTCTTTAGGGCAAGGACTACAAAGTTTGTGCAATAGAAAAAAATCCGTCAAAAACGGCCGTGATGGGAGGATGGGGGGGGGGGGGGGGGGCTTCGGGTTATTACTTAAATTTAAACATGTTCTACTTCTTTTAGAGAACTATTAGACAGATTTCAACAAAACTTGGCAGGAAGCATCCCCACGAGAAGCCACTTCAGATTTGTACAAATCATGGAGTTATCTCCCTTTGGGGCCCCAAAAGGCGTAATGAGGGTATATATTCAGAAATGTGCTACTGTTGGATTGAATTCACATTTGGTATTTAGAGTCTTTAAATAGTGCAAGTTTGTACAAGAGAACAAAAAGAAATGTTGGTGTGTGTGTGTGGGGGGGGGGGGGGGTTGGTAAATGGGGTTGATTAGGGGTTCGCGCTATTAGTTAACTTTTAACATTTCCCTTAACTATTTCTGCTTAATTGATTCAGGTGACCGATAAGGCCCTCTGGGCCTCTTGTTCTTTAGCAGGACCTCTATAACCCATTTTCAAGGCATTAATGTGGACGTTTTACACTTTGATTTTTTATGATAGACCACAGAGGAAAATAAACACACACAGAAGAAAGACAATTAAATATCCTAAACATACCGTATATCACAAACAATATGGGTTTTCTTGTAAGGTAACTATAAAGACAGATGGTTGAGTTGTTAGTGCGCAACATTTTGCGCATACCCTAAATATAACTTAATAATAGCTAAAAGAATTGAAATCCATTACAAGCTCTGGTTGCCATGGAAACAGAAGAGGAAACCAATGACATCTTTTAATGACATTTCCTCCTAAACTACCCAGCTAATTTTAACCAAACTTTGCAGAAATATTCCTTATGGGGCCCCTTTAAAAGAATTGAAATTTATAAAAAAAGAACAAACTCTGGTTGCCATGGTAACAAAAAAAGAAATTACATGAAATGTGTCTGAGGCAATTTTTCCATGACCGCAGAACAAAATTTGACAAAACTTTGCATTACATATAATATATCTAAGGGGTAATTTTCCTTTTTTTTCAATATGAAGCCCCGTCACAGAAAAGGGAAACTTCTTGTAAAACTCTGTTTTGCTGACATCATTCATGACCCTATGGTTGGAAATCACACGTGTTCATTTCATCATTGACCCTTTATTGCATTACCTGTAAGAAATCTGATCTGTTATAAAACCCCATCTCAGGTGAGCGACCTAATGCCAACTGCCCCCTTGTTTGTAACAATGCCATACTCGAGGAGGATAATCCGTCTTTGACGGCTCTTGCTAGATACCCTACCATTAATAGTGGCCTGCAATCTGTTTCCAAGGATCGGTTGGTTTGTAGAATCTTTTTTATTGTTTTTTTTTTAAAGTAACTTACAATATTTGTCTTTCCTACTTGTACAAATAGCACTGCTACGTCAGACAAAATCTGCCTTTGCCAAATACTTCAGGCTAATTGAACCTGAAAAAAGAAAAAATATAAATGTAATTGTGTGTTATCAATTTCCTAACAGGACATAACTATATGATGACTATTTTAGTAGATCTATATTGACTAATATAAAAATAACAAAAATGTTTCGTTGATAGGAACAAATTCGAAAACTGATTTTTTTTTGTTTTGAATGATTCATGCTTTGTAATAAAAAATCCATACTAAGTTATTTGAAGGGATGGAAAGGATCATATATTCAAACTAATCTAGTCTGATACAAAAATGTTGGATTCGTATACAAAGTATATTCTTTTAATGTCAAAAACTAGGTCATAAGGTAAAATTTTAGAAAAACTATGTTTGCACTCAAGAGGTCAAAGTTTTTGCCCAATCAGCCTAAAGATTGGCCAGAATGATTGTTTTGATAAAATCTCAGACAATTTCGAAATTGGGTCATCTTGGGTCATAAACTAGGTCACAAGGTCAAATCTTAGTGAAACGTTGTCTCTAGAGGTCACATTATATTGCCCAATCAACCTGAAAATTAATCAGAACGATTGTCTTGATAAAATCTGAGACATGTTTGAAATTATGTCATTTTGAAACATAAACTATGTCATGAGGTCAAATCTTAGTAATAACCTTGTGTGCACTCTAGAGGCCACATTTTGATCCAATTAACCTGGTAATTTTTCAGAATGATTGTCTTGATAAAATTGCGGACACGTTCTATATTGGGTCATTTTGGATCATAAAGTAGGTCACGAGGTCAAATTTTAGCAAAACCTTGAGTGCACTCTAGAGGTCACATTTTTTGCCAAATCAATCTGAAATTTACTCAGAATGATTGTCTTTATAAAATCTCCGACGGGATTAAAACTGGGTCATCTGGGTTCTTTAACTAGGTCATGAGGTCATATCTTGATATAGCCTTGTATGCATTCTAGAGGTCACATTTTTTGCCAAATCAACTGAAATTAAAATGATTTTCTTGATGAAAGTTTAAAATTGGGTCATCTGGCGTCATAAACTAGGTCACAAGGTCAAATTTTAGTATAGCCGTGTTTCACTCTATTTGACATTATAGGCCACATTTATGCCCAATCAACCCCGAAATTAGTCAAAAGGCTCTGTCTTGATCAAAATCTCAAACAAGTTCAAAATTGGATCATTAGTGATCTTAACTAGGTCACCTGGTCAAATCTGTATAAAACTGTGCATTCTAGAGGCCACCTTCGCAAGCCAAGGGTGACATCTACGACGTAACGTCGTTTCTGTATTCACCATTGGCGTATTCAGTCCGATTTTCTTGGTCTCCTGGAAAGCGTTTCTATGGTTCTTCAACAACGAAAGCCTTTATTTTTTTCCTGGTAAGTCGTTTTTATGGCATTACGCCATTTAGATTCTCCCAAAACCTGTTCAGGGCTTCCGTAAAGAAAATCAACATTCCCAGCTTTCAAATCATCCATTTCGTCCCCGTCTTTGCCAATGTATGAAGCTCGGTATCCTAAAGTTTATAATCGTTCACACTGTTCTTTCATAATCGGAGCCAGGAGGCTACGACGAGAAAGCACGACCCCGGGAATACATTCATAGACCAGCGATTTTCCACTCCCGGTCTTAGTTCCCATAAAAACGTCTTTTCCTCCAATAAACACGGTAATACAATATTCCTGGTATTGGTAAGTTCACGAATTTGAAAAAAAAAATAAATACAAATTTAATTTTTGACATCTGTCGTAACTAATGACGCAGCCATGTTTGACAGAATGCCTAGTGTGTTTTGTTACGCGACGTTTGATTGGTTAATTTTTACCGACGGCTGACTTGCCAAACGACAGTCAACCGCTAGATGGTGCATCGCGAACCCAAATGATTCGGACTAAATCCGCCAAGGGTGAATACTCACGTAGGTGGGTTCAACCTTTGCTATCGAAGATGTCTAGAGTAGAGGCTAGTTGCATCATATACATAAAGCTATTATTTCAGGCGAGCGCTTCAGGGCGAATGGCCCTCTTGTTTTATAACTGCTAGGGTGACTCAATGGCACGTCGAACGTGTAGACGAGGGGACTTGTTGGAGTCAGAGAAAGAAATCAAGCCTCGTCTAAAATCGAAAGACGTAGTTGTTTAATTGTAGATAGTTCTATCAGTTCAAAATATTCAGGATACATTTCTAGCTAAGGTTTCTACTGAAGATCGGAAATGGTGTTCACCTTATCAAAGCTGAAGTTCGAGTCCTGGAATGCCGTGTGGGCTCAGCTTATAATTTGTTTTGTAAACACAGGTTTTCTGTGCTTTCTGCACAGAACATTTTTGGTCGACACACACCTTAAAAAACTGTGCTCACACTTCTCCACTGTGTGAGCACCAATAATGAACAAAAAACGCCCTGTAAATCTCATTATATTTGAATGATAAATAAATAAGCACCTGAGAAATAATACTCAGGCTGAAACTGGCTTAAAGGTGGGCCTGCTAGGATGTAGAAAATGCAAATGGCACAAAAATTACAAACCAGAAATAACGTATATGAAATTACCAACCTGAAGGGGTCAGACCTGGGGTCGATTACATGCCAATGTAATCGATTACAATTACAATTACTTGCATTTTCTTTGATTACTGATTACATTGTGATTACACAGTTTTCAAATGTAATTGATTATAATTACAATTACTTTTGCAATGTAATCATGATTACATCTGATTACATGTGATTACATTTTTTATTAACATAAATATTAGGGTAATGTTTAAAGATACCGAATACTGTTCAAAAGATATGTTAAACAACAGGATAAAAGGTAAATAAACAAATATTCTCCAAATCTCCTCTTATCATTATGTTTAGTGTCTTATGTATGGGTGCATACTACAAATCGAAATATGTCAAAAGCTTAATAACCCTATAGGATTTTTTTCTTTTAATGAGAGAAAAAGGGAATATTAAGAATGGGCTAAAATAGCTATCAACAATTTTAATCAATTTGATTTATATGTTTTCTTTTTGCTACAACTATGATACATAAGTATGAAATGGTGGCATGTGGAATTGGGTTAAATGATATCATTTAGAAGAAAGCCCTTTCAGCAAACAGCTGGTGCACGTCCTTGTTAAACTTCAATTATAGATACTTTTTGTTTTAGACAAGTTCTTGCAGATAGATATTTAAGGAATCACATCAATTGCTAATGTTTGTTATCAGGTGCCGGAAGCTTAATACAATTAAATCAACAGTTCAAGTAGTTGAGAGAAAAAAGACAAAAACAAATATAGTGATAATATAATAAACACATATGTTTATACATTAAAGTGACATTTCACATTTATTTTTCATAATTTTTACTTTACTTTTATCTGAAAGAACATATTGTCTTATGAATATTCTGAAAATTTCAAGCCAAAATATTGCACCGTTTACGAGAAATATATATATTTTTTGTGCTAAAATTTAACAAATTGTTGTGGACAACAGTTCAGATTTATATTGAATTAGTCATATCTGTCTCAGCTTTAAAGGCTTGTTTTTCGATTATCAGCAACAACTTCAAAAAACTGATTGCATTTATGCTAATTAAAATAACCAATCTTGGCATCAAGACATATTTTAAAAATTGAAATGAGAATGAAATGTCCCTTTAGTGAAATGAATTGAATTTTGATATGTATTAATTAAACATATTGCTTTCACTAAAGAATACTTTGTAGTTCATACATCACAGTTTTACATTTTCACAGAAACGATATTTAACAAAAGGTAAGTTTATTTCTAGGTAGAAAATATTGTCGTATATGCAGAAATTGCATATAAATTGCATCATTTTCCTTGAAGTTTTCTAAATGCCCTCTTCTTAATAGACTGAAAATTAAATGCGATTATGAATATGATCATATATTATCATAGGCATGGGCGTGTTTAAATTAACTACTGCAAAATGTTAAATAAAACATGAAAATCAACTCTATAATCCCTATGAAAATTTTGAATGGAATAAAGGGTTGCATTAAAATCAGATAATCAAGCTAGGGCCTAGGGGCAAGAGATTATCTAAGGTTGACACCTTATTCCCTTAATCCCCTAATACCAGTTATTGGAGCATTGTTTTATCTATAACAGAATATCAATTGAAATGATCAGTCTTTAATCCCTTACCCTTAATAGAAAATGCATTGGAAAATATTGATGCAAAAGAAGAAATGCTGATAATAAGATATATTTTCTTGTTAATTATTTTTAGCTCACCTGAGCACAAGGTGCTCAAGTGAGCTATTGTGATCACCTTTTGTCCGGCGTACGTGCGTCGTCCGTCGTCAGTCGTCCGTCGTCCGTCAACAATTTCTTTAAATGACATCTCCTCCTAAACTACTAGGCCAATTTCAACCAAACTTGGCAGGAATGTTCCTTAGGTGACCCTCTTTCAGAATTGCTAAAAGAATTGAAATCCATAAAAAACTCTGGTTGCCATGGCATCAGAAAAGGGGAAATTTGACTGAATCTCAATACTATCTTTGAACGACATCTCCTCCAAAACTACTAAGCCAATTTCAACCAAACTTGGCTGGAATGTTCCTTAGGTGACCCCCTTTAAGAATTGCTAAAAGAATTGAAATCCATAAAAAACTCTGGTTGCCATGGCATCAGAAAAGGGGAAATTTGACTGAATCTCAATACTATCTTTGAACGACATCTCCTCCAAAACTACTTGGCCAATTTCAACCAAACCTGGCTGGAATGTTCCTTAGGTGACCCCCTTTAAGAATTGCTAAAAGAATTGAAATACATAAAAAAAACTCTGGTTGCCATGGCATCAGAAAAGGGGAAATTTGACTGAATCTCAATACTATCTTTGAACAACATCTCCTTCTTAACTACTTGGCCAATTTCAACCAAACTTGGCTGGAATGTTCCTTAGGTGACCCCCTTTAAGAATTGCTAGAAGAATTGAAATCCATAAAAAAACTCTGGTTGCCATGGCATCAGAAAAGGGGAAATTTGACTGAATCTCAATACTATCCTTGAACGACATCTTCTCCAAAACTACTTGGCCAATTTCAACCAAACTTGGCAGGAATGTTCCTTAGGTGACCCCCTTTCAGAATTGCTAAAAGAATTGAAATCCATAAAAAACTCTGGTTGCCATGGCAACAGAAAAGAAGAAATTTGACTAAATCACAATACTATCTTTGAACGACATCTTCTCTTAAACTATTAGGCCAATTTCAACCAAACTTGGCAGAAATATTTCTTAGGAGGTTCCTTTTAAAATTTGCTAAAAGAATTGAAATCCTTTAAAAGCTCTGGTAGCCATGGCTACAGAAAAGGAGATTTTCCTCCAAATCTTAATGACATCATTGAATGATATCTCCTCCTAAACTAACAGGCCAATTTCCACCAAACTAGGCAGAAATATTCCTTAGGAGGTCACATTTAAAAAATTTCTAGCAGAATTGCAATTTATAAAAAAACCAAAACAATTCTGGTTGCCATGGCAACAGAAAAAGAGAAATTACATGAAATCTGTCAGAAGCAATTTCTCAATAATTGCAGAGCCAAATTTGACTAAACTAAATATTTGCATTGCTTGTGATATTGCTAAGAGGTACTTTTCTTGGCTTTTCAATATGAAACCTTGTCACAGAAAAATGGGACTTCTTGTGAAAATCTGCTTATCATGGGCATAGCATCTACATTTATCCATGGATTTAAAAAAATGTATGGGTAAATATGTTCTTTATCATGAGTAGATGTTCTATTTGAAATATATATTAAGGTAGGTTCAAGGTCATAGATCTAGGTCAATTTGTAGATTTCTGTTTGTTTGACAGTCTGTATGTTTGTCAGTCTGATCTGTTATAAAACCCAATCTCAGGTGAGCGACCTAGGGCCAACGGCCCTCTTGTATCAGTAAAAAAATCAAGTTCATATACCTTAAAAGAGACACAGACATCAATCTAGATCCAATTTCCCACAAGTAAAACAGAGTATTATAGTAATCGATTACATGTAATCACGATTACAGATTACGATTACCCCAGGTCTGGAAAGGGTAGTTCATTTATGTCCATTGTTAGCACTCATCGAGCTTTATTAAGTATTAAAATCCAAGTCAATGAATAACGTCCGGGTCCGTTTTATATTGTCCCTGTTTTGTTTTGTAAAGGTTATGTATGCCCAACCTTCAAAAAGCAATTACGTCAGAGGCACGTCATCTGTGCTCAGCGAGATTCAACACACCGTACAGCCGGCTGCGTCGGAAGTCCGCAAAGACAGATTCGGCATCTGATGTCGGGTCAAAAAAAAATAAAATTTAAATCGGAGAAATGCTCCAAGGTAACCACAAGACGTTACAATAGGTTTTGGCTTAAATACATGTACCAGGCAACCGGAAGTGTGGCAGAAATACCTAGGCTACTGAGACGTCTGGAATGACACCTTAGTACTTCCCAGGTAGCTAAAACTGAATGAGGGCTCGTTGTCAATCAGAATTATTGACGCAGAGTGATGTCACATCTCATACTTACAGTTAACCTTTCTGTTGTGAAAATGCAGACGTGACGGTGACTCTTTTCAATTTGCAATTTAGTCAAGTTTTTGTCAAAGGGCCTTGATGAAATTTTAGCATTTTCTGTGAAAATGGTTAATCTTTCTTATTTGAAAATTTCAAGCCCCTGTCTAAAATATTAATGGTGTTATATAAAGTAACATGCCATGGCGGTTTAGAAGATCTGTTCAGTGTAGTTGATAAATACGCGTATAAATGTTCAATGCTTGACGAAATAAACGTTTCCACGTATCCCTCGCAAATAAGGTCACAGTCATCGACGCAGCTGGTTGTATGGTGTGTTAATACCGCGGGGTGTGTCTCGTTGACCTTGTCTCGTTTTGGAGCAAAAATAAAAATCTGTAAACACGATTGATCTAAGGATTGATCTATAGCAAAGGAAATATGGTTATTCGCCGTGATTGAGGTTGTTATACATTGCAAATTGTTTTCCATGCACAAATATGAGTTCCGGAACAGTTCGGAAGCATAAAAACATAGCATGGGTCCCTTTATATCTTGCTATAACACTCCACAAATGGTTTTACAGCTCTTTGTTTACATTAATATAGAGCAGTAGACAGCAAAAACGTGTCAACCTTCTAACGTTGCTAGGGTAATTTACCCACAACGCATTGTAATGACATAGTTAAAAATGGCTGCCAAGGCGCTCGCTACCCCATGTGGAAGTAAAACAAAACATACAAGCAAACTTAAAATGACGAAATACAGCTACAATAAGTGAATAGATCGATCAATGGATTCATTCTGTTCGGATCTCCGTAAGAAATAATATTGCACACTCTGTTATTAGGATTTGGTCTACTGATTTGTATGGGGATATTCGCTGGTAAACAATGAAAGTGAAATTAAATTTATAGGTAAATACACTACTCTCTCTCCTATTATGTCAAAGTTCCATCCGACAAAGTCGACATAAATCAGGGCAGTGACTAGATTATTTGATCAATCACGATCTCAACGAATACATGCAAAATACAAATAATAACTTATGAACACATTTGCAATCTTACAAAATCTTACAAACATCTTTAAAGGTCACTGAAATCCTAAAATAACTTACTGAAATCTTTGGAGAAGTCTGAAATCTTACCATTTTTGAAATCCCTCAAACGTTACTGAAGTCCCAGGGCACTTAAAGTTGGTTGTCAGTACATCTCTAACTGGAAGCAAACTATCTAGATTTAATTTCCTTTCTCAAACCAAATACTAAGTATGCTGTTAGTAGCAATCTCAATCCAAATTACAATGCACCACCATTGTACCAATGCAATTAGAATGATCTCTCCCGTGGATTCTATTATATAAACACCAATGAGAGTCACATCTCACAGTTCACCCAAACTGAAATTGCTTTTCAATCCATGAGGTATACTTGTAGGGTTCTGGTGTATAATCGATGTTCGCAGTATGATAGTGTTAGAGTTGCTAGCGTCTGTAGGAATTCGAAGTCGAATGTAAACTGTTGTTTGTCGAGTTGGATGTGAAGGAAATTTCGGTACTGTTTGATTTGTAGGTGGTTTCGGGAATTTGATTCTCGGTAGAAGTAGGTAGATGTAATTCAGCCACCTTGTAATCTACATTTACTCTGATGTTGTAAAATGATTTGTTCTCTATTACAATCTACTATGGCCAAGAATTCCCGTTCTTGTGTCGATTGTACTGTACGACGCGTCTTTGTAGATGTCCCTTAATAAAAAGACCGAAACATGAACAGGTTGCAGTAGTACGGAGTCTTATCCAGAGGTAGGTGGTGATTTAACCCTTTACCAAACAAGACCTGGTTTTTTCGTTCCTAAGAGAATAGGCTTGGGAAAACATTGAGACAAAAGAAGAAACTGCTGATAACCAGCAGTTTCTCCTTTTGTCTCAATATTTTCTATGCCATATTTTGCACAAATTCTATCTTTGATACCTTCCATTTTGTCATTTGTATCAATTTTTGAATTTGATCACCCTAATATTTTGCCATTCGGGAAAGGGTTAATAAGATATGATGTTCCATTCTGTACTTAGGGTTCCATATATTTCTGTTTCTAACCTTTACAGTAGATGCATTTGTATGTTCGGTTGTACTGTGACACTGAACTACACTTTTCCAAACGAGCCTGTCATGTTTATTATTGACGACTGTCCAGTTTTTTTTAGAACCTGTAACCCCCCCCCCCCCCCCCCGCCGCTACCGGTATAGTGGATATCCTTTCTGTCTTTGAATTATATTAGCGTAACTTTAACAGTGTTGAAGCTTGAAAAATACAAGTAATATAAAAATCTTTATTTATGTAATTTGAAAATAATTGGATTTCAGAATTTTTTGTCATAAATTTTACTATTATTTTTATCTGAAAGAGCATATTTCCTTATGAAAATTATGAAAATTTCAAGCCAAAATATTGCGCCGTTTACGAGAAATTTATATTTTTGTGATAAAATTGAACAAATTGTTGTGTACAACAGTTCGGATTTATATGCAATTTATCGATTATGTCTCAACTTTAAATGCGTGTTTCTCGCTTATTGGCAACAACTTCAAAAATCTAATAGTATTTATACTCATAATCATTAGAATAACCAATCTTGGCATCAAGACATACTTTAAAAAATTGAAATTGGAATGAAATGTCCCTTCAATAATGTGAACTTATGATTTTTTGCTGCGGTGACGGAAAGCTTTAGCGTAATTGCATGCTTAAAGAATGGATAGGAGTCGAGGATATCGCTACGCTAACTATACACAAAGCATAGAGTCTTTTTTGTAAATACAAAGCAGCACGATTCCTTCTTTTGATATGTATGTTTTTTACGGAAACGTGTATTCATGTATTGTCTGAGAGTCTATTAAGATACACAATAGGTCTTTGGGGTCCTTACATTTATTATTAAGACATTTATTGGAATTCCTATCATTGGTAAGGAACACAGGTAAAGTTTGGAGGAACAGAACCTTCTTTCTCACCTGAGCGTGCGTATAATGTATCTGAAATCGGTTGTTTTGTTTTTTCTTTCAGTTGTGCCAAATTATTAATATCCAAAGTTTTGCATTATTGTATCTTAAAAACGTATGCTTCTTAAAATGGATATATTAGTTTTAGTATATTTGGCATCTACGAGGGTTGTCCCAGCAAATCGTGGACTGGGCTCATTCTATGAAAAATAATTATTGAACAAGCTCAATTTTTTCGTGTATATAACAAATACTGTATGTACCTATCTATAGCTTCTCTTTGCACAAATCAAACTAATGAGGTATGCAGACCTGGCACACGCTGACGACGTTATATGTTCTTCAATGTCGCTCACTTAACGTCACTCTTTTTCAAAGTATATACCGCCATGAGGGATACAGTTGTGGTGTCGCTTCACCCACTTTTGGAAAACATCACTTAACCATTCACTTTCCAATGACCGAATCGCACGCGTTAGTTCTTATCTGTCATGAAATCGATGACCCCTAAGATGTGACATTAACATGGGAAAATATGCAAAGTCCAGTGGGGCTAGGTCTGGCGATTATGGTAGGTGCACGACTCTCTGTAAGACCCATCGATCTCAAGTTGTGTTCTTGAAGTAGTATGACTTGGCGCATCCTGATGAAGGATTACATTCTCGGTGTTGTTGTATAGGGCTGGACGCTTCTTGCGCAAGGCATTCATGGGGTGTTGGCGTATTGTCTGAAGAGAAACAACAAAGACTATTTAGTTTTATGTAAAGCCTGTTGTTACATAAAGTGACATTTCAGAATTATTCTTACATAAATTTTTCTTTTCTTTTATTCTATCTGAAAGAGCATCTTTTCTTATGAAAATTCTGAAAATTCCAAGCCAAAATATTTAAACGTTTACGAGAAATATATATTTTTGTGCTAAAATTAAACAAATTGTTGTGGGCAACAATTCAGAATTACATAGAATTTGTCATGTTTGTCTCAACTTCAAAGGCTTATTTTTCGCTTATGAATAACAACCTCAAAAAACTGATATCATTTTTACGCATTAGAATAAACAATCGATGCATCAAGATATACTTTTAAAATGTAAAATGTCACTTTAACATGTCATATTGATATATTTTACGACAGTTAAGGGGCTATTTATTTGATTCTTTGTTACTGACTGTACCTGGATTTTATTATGTTTCAAAATGGTAAAAACTATGTAATTAAGAGATTAAGGTATATGGCCCATCATTAAAAACACCACTTTTTAGCGATACGAAATGCTTCAAATTACACACACTTGTAAATTAGCTTCACATAAGTTGATTCAACGTGCCGGATTTCAAAATCATGCTTCAAGAAGAGAATAATTTACATATATTGTTTTACTCTATATTTATATGCAAGGGAGGTATTTTTGAAGATTTTTGTCAAATATTTCCATAAGTATGCACTGATTCAAAATTCTAAACCGTTCAAAATGCTTATGTTTGTATTTGGAATGGAAATGTAACATAGTTAAAGTGACATTTCAGAATTTTTTGTCATAAATATTACTTTTATTTTTATCTGAAAGAGCATATTTCCTTATGAAAGTTCTGAAAATTTCAAACCAAAATATTGCGCCGTTTACGAGAAATTCATATTTTTGTGTTAAAATTGAACAAATTGTTGTGGACAACAGTTCGGATTTATATGCAATTTATCGATTATGTCTCAACTTTAAATGCGTGTTTCTCGCTTATTGGCAACAACTTAAAAAAAACTAATAGTATTTATACTCATTAGAATAGCCAATCTTGGCATCAAGACATACTTTTAAAATTGAAATTAGAATGAAATGTCCCTTTAAGGATTTACTGGTACTTTTCAATTTTCGCCTCTGGCTCTTTAGTGCTAATGATAGGTTGTATACGTAAAAGAACTCTCTACTTACCATTGAATAGTAGTTGGCACCAACTGTTTTGCCGGTCTTTACCATATGTACTAGGACGACTCGACCCCTCTGATGTCTAGGAAGACTATAAACATCACTTTTCCCATAGACTTAGTAGTCCTTGCCTTCTTTGTTGGGTGCTGTTCTAGTTTTTCCACACCATATCACGTAGTGGTACTATATACATGTACGTTTGATTTTTAATGTAGTCTCGCCTTGAATTCCATATATGGATGTATATACCTTAAACATGTGAACTTTCGTTTTGTCGCTTACTAAAATGTGATTGATGTTTTATTACAGTTTTATCACCAAGTATATATGAAAACGCATTTACCAGTTGATATAAATAATGGGGCCAGAAATGGCTTCTGGAGTCGGTTGTGGTGTTATGCTGTCGGTCATCTACATTAAAGTTATCTTCTCAAACATTGTTGTTGTTTCCTTGGTTCCACGACAATCAAAATTAAAATATCCCTCGTAGATGACTTTTTGAGTCCTTTCTTTTTGGCCCTAGATTACGCCCTAAAGGTAAGACCTGGGTAATACACTTCCTGTATTATCGTTATATTTCGATTTATACCGTTAATCCGAGCATTTTGAAAGTAATGATAGATGCAATGTCGCCTGTTTCCGTTACAACGGGGAATATTCGTGACTTTTTTGTGAAAATGTCTCTGAATTGTATTAAGAGTGGGCAAAACCCCCAACAAGAGTCAAAGAAAGTCTTTGAGAGCAAAGAAAATTACCTCCCTTGAAATCGTATATTCGCACTATACAGATTTCGTTCCATAACTGGTCACAAAGCCCATTACCCAGGTTTTACATTAAATGCCTTTCTTTTTGGCCTTAGATAAGACGATGCACCACACACCAATGTAAACTCTTACTGTAGCGATGTTGTTTTGATCCCTAAAAAACACAGCCTGTGCCCCTTTAACACGTTATTCCAAATATTTTTTATGTTTTTAAGTTTTATTAATAATCACGGGCTAGTGACTCGAATTGGCTTTATTCGGACGACGTCGTAAACGTTCGGCTGTGGAACGTTCCCCCGCCGAATTTTTACAACGTCGCCCGAAATGGTACGCATATTTGCAGCAGCTACAGATTTACAATAAACTGGTAAACAGAAGGCGACCATTTCGCCCCGGAACTTCCAAATCTCGTATATATGTAAATGAGTTTGGAACGAGTTTCCTTGACAAGGTTTTCTGGTAATATGGTAATAGACGACATATGTTTAAATCATTCTAGAATATGGAAGAACATGAAACCTATTAGGTTTGTTTAGCAAAATAGGATACTTCCCTTTACTTACTCATTTCCACACAATGACTCGTTTGGGCTCCCCCATATAGCATAAGCAAAGCTTTAGAAAACATTGAAAATGAAGAAATTGCTTGTGTCAAGCAATTCCTACATTTTCGACAACGATTTCTACCAAAACGATCAACACATTTTTAATTCCACTCACTTCAAAAAATTGTCTGCAACACCTTTTTCAATTGGACCAGTCTACAATCTGGCCATTTATAAAGGGGTTTGCAAAATAGGATACATTACTTACGTCTTTTGTGGCAGAATATACTAGAATTAAAATTCCATATTTTAGTGGCGAGACAAAAACATGATTTGGACAAAGTTTCGGAAATTCTTTTTAACTCTTTCTCTTTGCCTTATCAAATATTGCCGTTAAATTCACCTGCTATTTTTAAATACCACATTCGATCACGTCTCAATACGTTTAGTTGTTCGATATGTTTTGCAATCCAACGCTAAGAAAGGAAACTACAAATGCTGGATCGAAAATCACTAAGAAAAAATGTACGGCAGCACCAGATAATGTTACATGTAATGTTTTTACAAAAAGAAGTGTGTATTCCAAGCTTTATTTGAAGGAAAAGGGCCGTAGTCGTTTTCAAAAATGTGCTATTTTACATTTATGCAGTGTTTTTCTTGAAACTATTTCTATAAATAAGATGAACTGGCATTCGAAACGGGTCTAAAAAGCAGATCTGCAGATAAGAGGGGGTGGTTGCTTTTCAAAATGCAATATTTCTTTCTTTGTTCATAAAACCATCGGTTGTAGGTACGTCTTGTCCGTCTGGATTTCACACCCTATTACGTGCTATCACTCGGGCCGTTGCAAGCCTCATGTAGTATCATCGATAAATGGCGGGTGTACTGGATAGGTCATACTTTTCCCATTTTTGGAAAGCAAATTTGCAAAATTTTTGTTTCGTGTTATTACGCTTCTTAGCTATATTTTGTAGTGTACTGGACTGGCCTTATATTTGAGTACCTACATGTCAAATACTAGCCCAAAGATTTCTCAACAAAATTATTCAACAATAAAGACGTAACTGCACATATTTTTATGTAAAATCCACCTTTCCATGCAAATTTCAGAAAAACACTAAAGTGAATGTTAGAAATTTTATTATGAAATGGAAATCTAGTATATTATCTAACAACTACTTTACAACCCTTTAATTACCAGTAACAACTTTTACTCAATAACATAAAAGAATTAGGAGAAATAACAGAAAATAATTGTTGCGTTTCTTCTTTCCTCTAGTATATTTAGTTACAGTGTAATTCAATATATACGTATTTATATTAACTCATTTTCTTTTTTTTAAAGTAAAATACTTTCCGCATAATATGATCAGAATTCAAGGTAATTGGATTCATACAGAGAAAAAAACCCGGCTCATTTCTCGTGAAATAATACGACGAGGTGGTTTTTATTTTGAAATACCAACTTTCTTTGAAATTTATTTGTCTGTTAAACCCTAGCTAATGCTACTTTTTAAGGCCAGCGTCGTTTTTATAACGATTGCACTTTTGCTCATTTATTGAAGAGTAAAACGTTTATATATTACGATCCTACTTTATTTATTTTTAAGTCTTAACCACTGAAAGGGTGCATTTCCAAAGAGTAAAGACACATCACAAAAATGTTTAGGCATACGTAGTAGCAGCGTCTGTATTCTTGTTTAATATCCAGTATGTAAATAGAGAGATGATAGACTGTCAAAGACAGACATCTATCAGAAAAAATATCTCATAAGAGGTTTAACTTTTTATACGCCGCCGGAGGCGGACGTATATTGGCGTCATCTTCTCCGTCTGTCCGTCCGTCCGTCCATCCGTCCGTCCATCCGTCCGTACGTCCGTCCACTTTTCTTGTCAACGCAACTCCTCCTAAGTTTCTGGCTGGATCTTCTTGAAACTTGGTCAATGTTATCACCTCAATTCGTAGATGTGCATGAAGGAAGGATTTTATGGTTCGTCGATTTTTGCCTGAGTTATGCCACTTAAAAACTTAGTCTCTGGGGCTTATTGAAATTGCAGCCTTGTCAACGCAACTCCTCCTAAGTTTCTGGCTGGATCTTAATGAAACTTGGTCAATGTTGTCACCTCAATTGGTAGATGTGCATGAAGGAAGGATTTTATGGTTCGTCGATTTTTGCCTGAGTTATGCCCCTTAAAAATTTAGTCTCTGGGGCTTATTGAAATTGCAGCCTTGTCAACGCAACTCCTCCTAAGTTTCTGGCTGGATCTTAATGAAACTTGGTCAATGTTATCACCTCAATTGGTAGATGTGCATGAAGGAAGGATTTTATGGTTCATTGATTTTTGCCTGAGTTATGCCCCTTAAAAACTTAGTCTCTGGGGCTTATTGAAATTGCAGGCTTGTCAACACAACTCCTCCTAAGTTTCTGGCTGGATCTTAATGAAACTTGTAGTCCGGCAGATATCCACTTATACCTTGCAGTGGAATATAAAGTTTTTTTCTTTGCTGATTCCTGGAGTAGACATCCTACTGTTAAAGATTCCGACGGGTGCCATCGTGTCACCCTTTAGCATTTTGAGAAATTCAAGATGGCCGCCAAGATGGTGGAAATTACTTAAATAGTCAATGTAAGGGTTTTATATAAATTCATATGAAAACTGATACAATTTAGGTAAAATATCTAAAATACACTTACTGTTGCTCTAGGAATGAAAATCAATAAAGATAAGACATATTTACACATTTCGTATGACATTTTCGTGTAATTCACGTTACATTATGGGATAATTGTTTCATTTGTTTACTTATCCCCTTTTATTTGGACATGAGTCATTCAAACACAACAGTGAGTGGTTTTGTTTTCAATTCATCACTTGAATCTTTTGGTGAGAGCAAAATAAGAGCTGTATAAATGTATTATGTAGTTTACGTTACCTTAATATTAGCGTATGAGCTTCATTCATTCACTTATCTTCTATCATTTGACCATACGTCGTTTAAACACGACAGTGTATGGTCTGGTTATCAATTCATTCCCTTTAAAGCTTTTTGTACTAACAAAACAGCAGGTTGTATAAATATATTATGTAGTTTACGTTACCTTGATATTAGTATATAAGCTTCATTTATCTACTAATATTTAGCCATAAGTCGTGAAAAATAAAAGTAAATACTTTGACTACCAACTTTTTTACTTGCAGCTTTTGGTAAGAGCAAACCAACAGTTGCATAAATGAATCATGTTATTTACGTCAGCTTTATTTCGTGTACCTTTACATACTTATAAAAATGATTATCATAAAATGAACAGAATACCCCCACAGATGGTTATAGCGGGATAAAATAGAGTTATAAGTAATTTAAACAAGGCACACCTGTAGTCTCTGATTCACAAACCCATCATGTTCTAGACACAAAAGAAAAAAGTGAATTAAACGTATCTTATTAGGGCACAATGACTAGTATTGGCAAATGAAAATCCCTTGTCTAGCATAAAAAGAAGTGCATAGTGACCTAGTGCATGACAAACCTTAACTTAGTCATGACTAATCCATATACTACATCTGTGTCTCTAGGTCAAACGGCACGAGAAATGGAAAGATTGTTCAAAGTTAAGCACAAAAAGTAGGTCACCCTATCCTGATTTTGGTACATGACATAGCTTTTAGTCAGTGCATATTTGCACATTAAATTTGGTATCTCTAGATCAAACAGTACCTGAGATATGAAAAAGAAAGGAACTTCGAACTAAGTAAATTAGACTCAAAGTGAATAGTATGTCACAGTGACATCGTTTCGGTACAAACTGCTTTTGTTGGTCATAGCGTGTCTTATATTAAATTTGGTTTCTCTAGGTAAAATAGTGCAGGATATATGTAGCGGAATAGAACCGTTCGCAGGCTGCCCGATCGCCTGACAAAAGAGTATACGATAATACCCAGCAGTTGAAAATGGCGTTAAATTGCAATGAACAAAACCAAGCCAATTGAAAGATTATGTATAATACCCGTGGTATATTGCTAAGGGGCCAAAACTTGCATACATGTTCTATATAAAACAATAGATTTCATTGTGTACTCGTAGTTCTGGGTGTTTATGCTTTCATTGTTACATAGCACCCCTCTTTGGTATTTGCTAAGCAATGCACATCCTTTTCTAGCATAGCACAACTACATCTAGTTGAAGAACATGGTCCATCACTTCCTCACTGCTATTTTGTCTTTTTCGAGAAATCGTTATTTCCATTAGCTAGAGCTACACACTCGGCTTGGGAACAATCAGTTGTACTAGCACTTGATCCCTTGATCCCACGTCTAGTTGATCTTGTGAAAGAGTGCGTTTTCAATTTTGTGCTTGATTCCTTTCATCATTGTATTAAAATGCTTGTATCCGGAGAGAATGATACTAGCTTTTTGACATGCTACCAACTAAGTACTGCATGCAACGTGACAATACAGCTTATGTAGCCTACTAGTATCACTGATTGACCTCGAAGTTGAAGGTCTAGCTCTTCAAAATGATAAAAATGTCAGTATGGAAGAGATGGACCTAGTTTTTCTACTATATGCAGTTGTACTAAGGCTAGAATGGGATGTTATAAAGCACATGCCGAGGAGGTGTGCTGTTTAACACTGAATACTGTAGGAAACCCGAAATACACTATATGGAAAACAAACTTTTAAACAGTAAGAAATGTACGGTGGGTCAAACGTATAATATAAGGCTTAATTGACAAAACGCCAATCGATAGATCGCTCCGCTCAACGAAGAATTTAAGACAAACAATGGGTGTGTGGCATTTTTCTAATCGTCCATGAGTTTATTGATGGTTTTGATTGACAGCCGGGGTTTGGTCAATTGGCGGGGCGTAAGGTTACCGGGTTCGTCCGCTTTTGTTCCGCTCCATATCTCGTACACAATTTTACCAATTTCGATGTGTGTCCCATACCAAAAGTTGGTTGCTATCACCTTCCTTTCACTTTGGTTGCTCTTACTTAGAAATTTTCTTCCACTCAATAGCTCATGTACTGTTTAATGTAAGGGACGCCAAATTTGTTGTGTAGATGCGCAATGACCAAAAGCTTTGCCGTGCATCATTGTACCAAAACCAGATCGCTGTGACCTACTTTTTTACGATTGTGTACTCTTAGTTAATTACTCATCTCTGTATAAAACATAATGTGTGTGCATCAGTGGCTACATGTTTGTCTCGTTTCATAAAGCTTACCTATACCGGTATTTCACCCTACTTACACAAATCATCTAAGTTGCATTTCCTCCGATTTTCAGTATTCTTATGATCGTTACAAGTACATATATCAGTACATGAAATTAAGGTAACGTAAGCTACATACTGCATTATTCAACCTGCTGTTTTGCTCTTGACATCATCTTCTAGTTAAACAATTGATAAGCAAACTATTCACTGTTGTGTTTAAATGATTTATGGCAGATTTGTGGCCACATAATAGTAGATAAGTAAATAAATGAAGGTAATATGCTAATATTAAGGTAACGTAAATTACATAATACATGTATAAAACTTTGGATTTGCTGTTGAAAAAAGCATCTAGTAAAGATATTGATAGATAAACCATTTGTCGTTGTGTTTAAAAGACTTATGGTCAAAATGGTAATATTCTGGTGAATACATGAAGCCAATTATGCCATAATGTAACGTAAGTTACACAAAATTATCAACTGAAATACATTCATACAACCCATATTTGGCTCTCACCAAAAAATTAAAGTGAATGAATTGATAACAAGACCATGCGCTGTTGTGTTTGACTGACTTATGTCCAAATAATAGTGGATAAGTGAATAGATGAAGCAATTGTCCAATAATGTAACGTAAATTACACAAAAATGTCAACTAAAATGGTAGAAATATGTCTTATCTTTATTGCTTTTCATTCATAGAGCAACAGTTAGTGTATTAAAGATAGTTTACCTAAGATGTATCATTTCTCATATGAATTTAAAACCCTTACATTAATTATTTAAGTAATTTCCGCCATCTTGGCGGCCATCTTGAATTTCTCAAAATGCTAAAGGGTGACACGATGTCACCCGTCGGAGTCTTTAACAGTAGGGTGTCTACTTTAAGAATCAGCAAAGAAAAAAACTTTATACTCCACTACAAGGTTCAGCTAAAATATGGGGAATATCTGCCGGACTATTGGTCAATGTTATAACCTTAATTGGTAGATGTGCATGAAGGAAGGATTTTATGGTTCATTGATTTTTGCCAGAGTTATGCCCCCTTCAATCTTAGTCTCTGGGGCTTATTGAAATTGCAGCCTTGTCAACGCAACTCCTCCTAAGTTTCTGGCTGGATCTTAATGTCACTTGTTCAATGTTATCACCTCAATTGGTAGATGTGCATGAAGGAAAGATTTTATGGTTCATTGATTTTTTTCCAGAGTTATGCCCCCTTAAAACTTAGTCTCTGGGGCTGAAACTTGGTGGATGTTATTACCTTAATTGGTAGATGTGCATGAAAGTAAGGATTTTATGGTTCATTGATTTTTGCCCCCTTCAATCTTTTTTTTTTTTTGGTCTCAAGTTTTATAAGTGGCGGCGTATATTGTGACGATGGCACTCTTGTTTTACATTGAGTCACACCAAAAAGGAGGCTTTTCGTTTACTCTACAATGCAAACTACAGCAACTGATCAGAATCTAAATAGTATGCTATCCTTATCCAATGCTAAACATCCTGATCAGAATTAACAATGACTGAGAGAGTATTGTGAAAATTAGAGCACAAATACGACTGGTAGCTAGAAAGGCACAGTTTCGGTGATACGAGGGTTGGTTGGTAAGTAGTGAGCCTCTCATCTAAGGGGCCAAGCCATGATGTCCATTTTCAGCCCCTATATTCTCTGGCTATATGATGCTAGGTTCCCACTGCCGATCAAATTAACTTGACCAAACTCGATCAAGCGATCGAGGTCGGTCGGCAGTGGTGATCGAGTATGGTCTGCAAATATCGGCAATCCTGCCAATTTGTTTTGACACGTCAAAAAATCCGTATAGCGATCGAGTAGAAAGCACATCGGGAAGTTGCTCGAGTATCGATCGTAAAGAAGATCGAGCTGATCGACAATCACTCGTGTAAAGATTGTGTGTGATCGAGTCGATATCTTTTACTGGGATTTGATTGGATAAACAGATGGAGCAGAAGTCGAGTTGATCGGGAGAGCGGTCGGGAATAACTCGTACAAGTCGAGATGATCGAGTGCTTCCAACTGCTCTATGGCAGCGGATCAACTCAATCTACTCGATCGCTTAAATGCCCTCGATCAAACCCGACCATACTACTTCTCGATCTCTAGTCGATCAAACCCGACCTCTTCACTCGAATTGGTTGAGTGAACAGATGAATCAGAGGTCGAGTTGATCAGGATGTGGTCGGAAATTACTCGAGTACAAGTCGAGGAAAACGAATGCATGTTCAGTGCAGGTCGGAATACAGATTATCAACCCGATCATACTCGATCTCCAGACCCGAGTGATTCTCGATAAGGTCGATCTTCTACCCGACCAATACACAATCGCTTCTCGATTATTTTTGTACTCGATCGCACTCGACTATTTTTGCATGTCAAAAAAACTCGAGTAGGAAGCCCGAGCGATGCAGATCAATTTGGATCACCTTGACCTCTCCCGACCACCCTTGCAGATTGAGCTCGACCTGTATTCGATCGCTTTATCGAGTTGGTCTGATCGGCAGTGGGATTACTAGGTCGTGTGGTTATAAATGTGTACAAACAGCACTAGATCCCGCGAAGATTTTCTTAACAGAAATATTGAAAATTATCGGAAACGGTGTTTCATATTATTCCCTGATTTAAGACATAACACTTTCGATTGAAATAACGGTATTTAATGCCTAAAAAATACATAAATCGTTATATTTAATCGGATTAAGGGTGAGTCAATAGCTAAAAGTACTTTTACGTCACATTTAAATTATGTATTTGCTTAAACCCACAATATCATGAAATGATCATGAATATGTGATAATCACAAACACTGCAGAAAGAAAGATTTTCATTCAGAACACCTAGAATAGAATCAGCTCGATCTGGTCGTGTATAGATCGAGATGGTCGGGTCTTGGTCGTGTAGGGCTCGAATTAAGGTCGGGATGGTCGGGTAGAAATCGGAAAGATGGTCGGGCTTCAATCGGGAAATGATCAGGAGTGCTCGGACGGGGGTCTAGTTAGATCGACTGATGATCGAGAAGTCGTGTACAGACATTTGCCATTTGGTCGGGCTTGATCGGGGAAAGTAGGAGGTCGTGTTGATCGAGTTAAACAGGTCGGCAGTGGGAACCTAGCATAAAGGAGTGCAGCCGAAGACTGGTGTCATTTGGTCAGTTTATGTTGAAGAGGAAACACTCTTGAAAGTAAACCGGGCAAATGGCTTTTGCAAAATGGACAAGGTTGCTGAAAGAGCAGTGATTCAATATCTGTATAAAAAGGGTCTAACTTCGAACGCCATCCATGCAGATTTGGTTTCATAATTAGGGAATGATAGCCCTTCGTATGCTACAGTAAAGAGGTGGGTAGGGGAGTTCAAGCGTGGAAGGCAGAGTCTTGAGGACGACGTCCGCCCTGGAAGGCCTGTCACCGTTGCAACACCAGAAATGGTCAATAAAGTCCATGATATTGGTTTGACTGAAAGGCGAGTTACAGAGAGATATATACGCAGTAAAACTGGTATTCCACAGGAAAGAGTAAATTCCATTCTCACGGAAAATCTTGAGATGAAAAAGCTCTCTGCCCGCTGGGTACCAAGGCTTCTGACAGTTGACCAGAAGCACGCTAGGCGCACTATGTCACGTACTAATTTGAGTCTTTTAGAGGCAGACCCAGATAACTTTCGGCAGAGGTTTGTAAGTATGGATGAAACTTGGTCTATCACTTCACCCCAGAGTCAAAACCCAGATAACTTTCGGCAGAGGTTTGTAAGTATGGATGAAACTTGGTCTATCACTTCACCCTACAGTCAAAACAACAGTCCAAACAATGGAAGCACCCTGGCTCACCCCAACCCAAAAAGGCAAAGGCTGTCGGTTATCTGGGATGCTGATGGCATGTTGATGGTAGATTATCTACAAATGGCTAAACAATGAATGGACAGTATTATACGTCACTTTTAAGGCAACTGAAAGAAACCATCAAGCTCAAACCACGTGGAAAAAACTCGGCAAAGGTGTACTGTTCCACCAGGACAATGCCCCTGGTCACAAATCAGCCATTGCCATGGCTGCCATCAATGCCTGTGGGTTTGAACTAGTAGAACACCCGCCTTATTCACCTGATCTTGCTCCATCGGACTTCCACAGTAGAATAAAGCTATTGCTGATACCCACTTTCAGTCAAATGATGACATCATACATGTAGGGGGGGGGGGGGGGGCTTTCTGAACGATCAGGAGAAGGAGTTTTACAAAAGTGGTATTGAGGCCTTAAAACATCGCCGGAAAAAGTGTATAGGCATAGAAGGGGATTATGTTGAAAAACAAAATTGTTTGACAGTTACAATTCAAACATTTCTATGTGAGGCTCACTACATATCAATTAACCCTCGTATGCATGTGCGCGAGGCGAAACTAATGTTTCAAGATATCTACATAAACTCTATTGCACGGTAAATCATGCGTTTTGACGTAATACAGCGATAGATTTTACTTTAATTTTCACGAATGCAGTTTGTTTTGGTAATACGAGATCGTTGATTTGAAAAAAAAAAAAAAACACATTCATTATTGACCAGTGGTTGAATTCCCAAAACTCAAGAGAGATGTCACTAACAGATATGCCGTTATAATATTTTTGTCAGAATGATAAGTTGTTTGTGTATAGTATATTACTGGGCCGAAAAATAAATTCTCAGAATGAATATACACCAGTGACCTAGTCAAAAACGAATTTTTGTATGTCCATGAAAAAGGCAACATATTAAGAGAGACGAAAGAAACATCAATCCCCGGTACTATATGTATTTTAATTAGAAATATTCTGATTTTTTTTGTCAATTGTCTTGTCTTCTGCAACGCGTTTTTGGTCAAACATGAATGTTGTTCTAATTAATAATATCGTTAGATTAATGGTAACTATTTAATCATATGATGTAACGTAATAAAAATGTTCCATCCCCATAGTATCTCTGAGAAACAAACAGACATACGTCTTTCAATTGATAAAAGAAAGCATTCCTTTTCGAAGAATCTTAGAACATGAAAGACTTCGTTTATGAAAGCGTCATCCCTTTTAAAGGGCCAGTCAATTCTGACTAATGATAATGAGATGCTTTCTTCTGGTGGTACAGAGTACACACTCGTCATGCAACTATGAATAAACAAAAGCCATTTGACAACATGTTAATATATTGTGTTCAAAGATGAAGAGCAGATTTCGTTAATGATAGGAATGAATGTAGAGAGAAACATTTTGTTTTCAATTTTTCTCGTTCTTATAAATTTCAGACATTTACGAACAATTACCATTGCAATATCAAGTGTAAAAGTTTCCCGTATGAATAAATGTTCAGAACTAATAGACGCTTAACTATTTTCTCGCCCACCTATTTGAACCAATTAGTACCATATTGAGAATTGGACTCCATTTAATAGTCTCATAATTCATTTCCTTCTATATAAAAAGTCTGATGACATTGTATTAAAACTGAATGACTGGAACTTACAAAATTAATTCTAAAGTACTTTTAAATGAAATAACTTTTAAACTCGTGGTATCCTGAAAGGAAAAAAAAAAGAATATATCATTTACCGGTACATAAAATTCAGTTAACTTATACAAAACATAAATATATTGCTATGTCTACCTTTTTCGACTGTACTTTTCGTTTAAGATAAAGCAAATTAAGGATTTGAAATGCATAACCTTGAACGTGTTATTAAATTTACTAGGTTTTGCCACGATAAAAAAAACAATGCACTTTCTTCGGTACTTGTTACCGTTGCTCGTTGTTTACTAAGTTTTACTACGAAACAATCAATTTGAATCTGTCAATATGAGCGGTTTAGACTCGGGTAGAGAGTATTCCTTTGGTAGAAATTGTGATGGCATAGATACGCGTTTATGTAATTTTGTTATGACTGTCAATTCTTTGGCAGTGAAGAGATGAAAACTCGTGCAAGTTTCTTTGAATTGCCAGGTTGTCTTAAAACTGAACATTTACTGTACATATGGGGTGAGAATTCGAACGAGTATATTTATTTTGAAGTTACACCAAATAATTTGTTTTCGATCGATTTTGTTTTAAATACTGTCGTCGTATTCGCGCGTGTTGTCCAGACCTTATATCCAAAAAGCAGACACAATTACCAAAATATAAACCATAATCTTTTACTGTTCAGAAACTATTTTTTAAACCTGTTTTAAACACAAAGACTCTTGAATGGCAAGCTGCAACGTTAAGGTAACGAAATGCTAATTCATATAGAACCAACATCCATAAAAACAACTTGCGTTTCTATAGTACCATTATGTCACATTATTATAACGTTATTAGCCGTATATGGATGCAAGTAATTTCCGTGTTTATCCAGCGGACGAAAATATAATCATAATTGACATTTATAGTAATGCTGCGGCAGACAATATTCCTGTTGGGTGATGCATAAATTTGTAGTATAAATCTGTACCAAACTATTTAATTTTGATACCAATCAAGATAATCAAAAAGATATTTGCTCTCCAGACGAACACCTTAATTAGCGCAAGACATCGGACGTTCGAACCCACAACAGAGAATGTTCAAAAAGTCTCTTTTCATGACATATTCACTATTGGTACCACCAAACAAAATAAAATCCTTATTATCCAGCTTAAACAACTTTTGGGACATTTTTCAAGATATATTATTATTCAATATATTCATTTTCACCGAGGTATACTATCTATGTGGCATCAGATTGCAAAGAATGAACCATTCATATTTATTAGACATATACCGATGCAAATACGAGATTCCGTAATACGCCTCTAAATCTTTCAATAACACTTGTTGGTGCACGTAGGTGGACGAGTATCTTGACGTCAATCAACTGTGAACTTTTCGTCAACGTGCGGAATTTCCTTAAGCTTTGGGAACACCATCCTTGTATTTTATCTTTTTCTAGTTCGTGATTGCAGAATGTTAGATTGTTTCAATTTTAAATCTGCTACAAAATACAAAATGCGTTTTAATCTTCCCTTTTCCAAACAATATCTTACATAAGTTAATAAAACTGTTAAACATTGAGAGATATCAACGCAGAGCTCCAGATAGGATGCGTATTTGCGTAAAATACGCATTGATTTGGTCTAAATACGCATTAACGTTCATGAAAATGCGTACAGATACGCATTCAAAATAAGGAATACGCATTTGGTAATCATCAGTTAGCGTATCAAGATCGAAGAGCACCGGAAGAAATACATAGAATAGGAAATTCCAACGATTAAAAATAACATTTTGGTCTGTAAAAATAGCTTATCGAAGTGTCTAAAACGACTCAGCCAATCAAAACCAGGAATTATTGGGGAATACCAATTACGTCACCAGCCGAGCAGATGACAGTCGGCTATTCCGTAGATCTATCGAATGCTGCCAAGTGGTGTATTTTGTTGGAATTTCAGTCAATCATTGATCTCCGTTAAATTTTTTTATATTGAGCAAATCGTTTATTCGATTTTGATTGGATGATAAATATCAGGCCATTGCATCACTTCGTAAATCGGAATTTGCAACTAGAAGAAGTTTTTTTTTAATCTGGAAACGAGTAAATTCACTTCTGAGCAAATCGTGAAGGCGGTTTTGGCTGATATAATTTCTGAAGAGGCCCTACAGTACAGACAAAGATAGCCCACAATGGTAATCTCGTTCAGAAAAAAAAACACTTTATGGTCGGAAATATAGCGCCATCTAAAAGATGTCCTAGAACTCGAAAATGAAAGTGGGTCGTTCCGCCGGTGTGGTGCTCCTGTTAAATTTAATCCTTTGCCAAACAAGAGGGCAAATACTCCTTGCCTGCAAAAAATATCTGGAAATACGCTTTGGAAAAAATTCTGACGGGTAAATGCTCCTTGCCTCAAAAAATTATCTGAAGCTCTGTCAACATACTGTTGATAATCAGCATATTCTCATACTATTAGTTAATGATGTACATACACACTTTCTGTATTTGATATCAATAATTTCGGTGTCTGCACCTCCTTTCAAATTGATTCATGTAGAATTTTTCCGTTTGGGAAAATGTTGAAAAACTATGATGTTTTTGTTTCGCTAGTTTGAAAGTGTATTGAATCTCAACATTGAATGCATAACCAAAATTGCTGCAAAGTTGTTAGCAGGGCATGGTAATTAGCCAGAACCGTTAAACCATTTATCGGATGGCAACAATTAAGATTGATCCAATTTCACAGATGCTGTAGACAATAATTTCAAGAGAATGGATTTTCACTTTTTATACGCCCGTCGAACCGTCGAAGACGGGACGTATTATGGGATCACCCGTGGCGTCCGGGCGTATAGATCTCACCAAGGGGGAGTGCAGTGCACAAGAACCATAACTCTACCTGGCTTATTTTTTTAGTTATTGCCCTTTGTTGTTTTTCATACTTGAATCTTGTCCGGAGTATATCTCTAAAAGTATAATAGCTAGGATCATGAAACTTCATGGGTGTATAGATCTCACAAAGGGGGAGTGCAGTGCACAAGAACCATAACTCTATCTGGCTTATTTTTTGAGTTATTGCCCTTGTTGTTTTTCATACTTTAATCTTGTCCGGAGTATATCTCTAAAAGTATAATAGCTAGGATCATGAAACTTCATGGGTGTATAGATCTCACCAAGAGGGAGTGCAGTGCATAAGAACCATAACTCTACCTGGCTTATTTTCTGAGTTTTTGTCCTTTGTTGTTTTTCATACTTGAATCTTGTCCGGCGTATATCTCTAAAAGTATAATAGCTAGGATCATGAAACTTCATTGGTGTATAGATCTCATTAAAAAGGAGTGCAGTGCAAAAGAACCATAATTCTTCCTGGTCTATTTTTTGAGTTATTGCCCTTTGTTATTTTTCATACTTCATTTTTGTCCAGGGCATATCTCGAAAAGTATAATAGCTAGGACCATGAAACTTTTACCAACCTGCTCCCCCTGTCAACAAAAAGCAGTGTTACGGGCGTATCTTGTGACAGTTTGACACCTTGTTTTTTTGCCTTCGTGTGTAGAAAATATTGTGTAAAATAATAAAAATTACTTGTGACATTCATTTTCTAAAATATTTTCAAAAACATTTATAATTATGGGCGTAAAAGGCAATACTATTCAGTAACTTGTTAAAGAATCAGCTAAAGCCATTCTGTCTGTATACTCCAGGAAGTCTTAATGCATCTCGCGAATTAAATGTCATGAATCTATCGGGAAACCATCGATTTTCAGCGAAAAGGCTCTCTTTCCTGCTCACAGCTTCACACTTTACAGGGATTGTGTTAAAAAGTGTTGTTATTCCTGTTTGCATTTATCAATTCCCAAATCCCCTTTTTGGAGCAATTGCAGTATAATCAATTGCAAAAAAATGTTTGATAACGCTATTCTGGAAATATGATGGATCAATAAGAAATGCAAGTTGACTGCATTTTCTGTTTTATCATTATGTTTTTACAAGACATTTACTGTTTCGAAAGGGGTTAATGGAAAAGGTTGAATCGAATGTGTATTAATTTGACTTCGTCGTTTCTATATAGTTATATGTAATGGATTTTGATTATGAATTAATATTAATATCCCAAAAATTTGATATCTATAGCATAGATAAGTGTATTATGTACTATTTTTGTATTCAATGATAATACTTTCATGATGAAACTGAACTGTATAAAGGATTGCATGTAAAGTAAGTAACTTACAAAACATTTTTGTGCACATAAAACATCAATTTTAATCATCCTATCAATTTGTAAAATTATCTGGTCGATACATGTTGCCTCTTACTCCCCACAAGATATAGGCCTTAGAAAACATTGTGGAAAATAAAGAAATTGCTTGTGACAAGCAGTTTCTTCATTTCCCACAATATTTTCTACTACAAAAGACCCAAAAATTTACAATAACTTGAAATTGTCGTCTGCAACAAGTTTGAATTCAGACAAGTCTTAAATTTTGCCGTCTGGTAATGGGTTAAGAACAATTCGTTATTAGTCCCCCACCGGTTACCGGTTGGGGGACTATAGGTTTGCTCGATTCCGTCTGTTCGTCCGTCCGTCTGTCCGTCACACTTTTGTCCGGGCTATATCTTCTAAACCATATGTGCTAACAACTTCAAACTTGGTGCACTTGTAGATCTCATTGAGGAGAAGTGTCATGTTTAGTAACCGTTACTCTGCCACGCCCACTTTTTGAGTTATTGCCCTTTGTTGTTTTTACCCATACATTCTTGTCCGGAACGTATCTCCTAAACTATGTGTGCTAGCAACTTCAAACTTTGTACACTTATAGATCTCATTGAGGAGAAGTGTCATGTTTAAGAACCATAACTCTGCCACGCCAACTTTTTGAGTTATTGCCCTTTGTTGTTTTTACCATCACATTCTTGTCCGGAATGTATCTCCTAAACTATGTGTGCTAGCAACTTCAAACTTTGTACACGTATAGATCTCATTGAGGAGAAGTGTCATGTTCAAGAACCATAACTCTGCCAAGCCCACTTTTTGAGTTATTGCCCTTTGTTGTTTTTAGCCTTACATTCTTGTCCGGATCATATCTCCTAAACTATAAGTGCTAGCAACTTCAAACTTTGTACACTTATAGATCTTATTGAGAAGTGTCATTTACAGGAATCGTTACTCTGCCACGCTCACTTTTTGAGTTATTGCCCTTTGTTGTTTTTACCCTTACATTCTTGTCCGGAACATATCTCCTAAAATATGTGTGCTAGCTGTCCCTCACACTTTTGTCCGGGCTATATCTTCTAAACCATATGTGCTAACAACTTCAAACTTGGTACACTTATAGATCTCATTAAAGAGAAGTGTCATGTTTAGAAACCGTTACTCTGCCACGCCCACTTTTTGAGTTATTGCCCTTTGTTGTTTTTACCCTCACATTCTTTTCCGGAATGTATCTCCTAAACTATGTGTGCTAGCAACTTCAAACTTTGTACACTTATAGATCTTATTAAGAAGAAGTGTCATGTTTAAGAACCATAACTCTGCCACGCCCACTTTTTGAGTTATTGCCCTTTTTTGTTTTTAGCCTTACATTCTTGTCCGTATCATATCTCCTAAACTATAAGTGCTAGCAACTTCAAACTTTGTACACTTATAGATCTTATTGAGGAGAAGTATTATTTACAGGAATCGTTACTCTACCACGCTCACTTTTTGAGTTATTGCCCTTTGTTGTTTTTACCCTTACATTCTTGTCCGGAACATATCTCCTAAAATATGTGTGCTAGCAACTTCAAACTTTGTACACTTGTAGATCTCATTGAGGAAAAGTGCCATGTTCAAAAACCATAACTCTGCCACGCCCACTTTTTGAGTTTTTGCCCTTTGTTGTTTTTACCCTTACATTCTTGTCCGTATCATATTTCCTAAACTATAAGTGCTAGCAACTTCAAACTTCGTACACTTATAGATCTTATTGAGGACAAGTGTCATGTTCAAGAACTGTTATTCTGCCACGCCTACTTTTTGAGTTATTGCCCTTTGTTGTTTTTACCCTTGCATTTTTGTCAGGAATATATCTCCTAAATCATAAGTGCTAGCAACTTCAAACTTTGTACACTGATAGATCTTATCGAGGACAAGTGTCATGTACAAGAACTGTTACTCTGCCATGTCCACTTTTTGAGTTATTGCCCGTTGTTGTTTTTAGTCTTACATTTTTGTCCCGAACTTATCTCCTAAACCATAAGCCCTAGCAACTTCAAACTTTGTACACTGGTAGATCTCATTGAGAAAAAGTGTAATGCACAAGAACTGTTACTCTGCCACACCCACTTTTTAGTTATTGCCCTTTGTTGTTTTTACCCTTGCATTTTTGTCAGGAATATATCTTCTAAACCATAAGTGCCAGCAACTTCAAACTTGCTACTTTTGTCCCGAACTTATCTCCTAAACCATAAGCCCTAGCAACTTCAAACTTTGTACACTGGTAGATCTCATTGAGAAGAAGTGTAATGCACAAGAACTGTTACTCTACCACATCCACTTTTTTAGTTATTGTCCGTTGTTGTTTTTTATCCTTACATTTTTGTCCGGACCATATCTCAATGGGGAGAATCACGTGATTGACAATGGTATTTAACACGAAAAAATGGCGACGAAATGACCGCTTCGGCGTGAAAATTCAAACTTTAGAAAGGTATGTATTAAATCTACGTTGTCTTTCAGACAAGCCACCTATCCTAAAGTACCCGCTCTTGTCTTAGGTTTCTACAGATACCAAATTTTCCCTTATCCGTTGGCTGTATTTAGAGAACACTCAAAGAATGTTTCGGAAATTGAAAAAAATTTGGATGTGTGTTAAGCACGTCGCATCATATTTACAGCTTTATTTCTTACACAAAGCGCTCTCTTTTCACACGGTATATTTCCAGACCTCTTTT
Source organism: Fragum sueziense (assembly GCA_963680895.1). Classification (NCBI taxonomy): domain Eukaryota; kingdom Metazoa; phylum Mollusca; class Bivalvia; order Cardiida; family Cardiidae; genus Fragum; species Fragum sueziense. The sequence goes on from OY804601.1 coordinate 21,466,431, forward strand.
TATCGAAGACATTTCATTATAGCCCTTTTACAAGGTCCGTGTTGACTTTGATAAGCGTTTTTACGAAAAAGATGTTAAACACACGTAAAATACTGTAGTGTTTGGCACGCCGAGTTCTTGTGAGTGTGGTGTTAAACACGCAAGTGTACCATAGTTGTGTAGAATGTGCTGACTGAGTTTTGCTTTTAATACACTTAATACACTTATAGAAGCCAGATGTGATCGTCTGATCACATTTAGAATTTCTATGATTCTTCGGCCCTTTTTTATACGTTTTCCCCGTTGATTAGTGTTTATTTTTGAGGACTTCCGGTTTCATTTTCAGTCAATGGTTCCTCACAAGTTTATCACACAATATCTTATCAACATATATGTTCACTTCAATTTGCTTACACTTTTCGCACAACACTCTTCGTTGCGTTTACTGAATATGTTTCATTGAATGCTAACTTGTACACTTATTTTTGTAAGCATTTTCTTCGATTCTTTAAGCATAATATTGACTCAATTATACTAAGAATTTATATTTCTTAACTTTAATTTAGTAAAAGCTGGTTTTGATTTTAAAAGATAGAAACTTGCATTATGTACAAAAAAAGATAAACTTTTAAAACCATTGATGTTTACCAAAAATGGTAATCATTTACTTTATATGCCCTGCTTTTGCCCTATGATTATGAATATTACTTAGGAAATTATTGATTGAATTGAATAAAGTGACGTATTATTATAATCAATTATTCATTCGTATTTTGGCCCTGCCTATAGTAATAATAACAACTGTAACTTTTCTCTTATTTATTCTTGCATGTATGAAAATACAGAATTACTTTTATTATTATTACTGTTCTTATAAATCTGTTATGGCTGTAATTTTACATTTGAATCAGGAAATATGGCAGTCCATCGCTTTCCTGTCCTCCCCTTTATTTTTATTAAGTTGCCAGGATTATAATTATATAGTAATGGTTATAGTAAAATGCTTCTTGCATTTCATAGTTATAGTAAAATGCTTCTTATGTTTCATATTGCACGGCTCTGTCTTGTAGTCATTTTACTAAGTTACTTTTATAGCATTTGGCTTCAAATTTATTGAATGCTTTCCATATTTTATTCAGCCTTTAAATGCATAGATGGGGGTGCCTGTACCACCTCATTTGGAAGATCATTTCACTTTTTTTGTAGCCCTAACACTGAAAGCATTTTTCTACAGTCTGTTCTACGCCTTGTTTGGAATAGTTTTAAATTGTTTCCCATGGTGAAACTTTCTTTTCTTAGTGTTATGGTGTTTTTCTTATCTATTTTGTTAATAAGCCGATACATCTTGATTAGGTCTGCTCTTTCTCTCCTGTATTCTAGAATAGGGAGTCCACGTATTCGAAGCCTTTCAGTATATGATTTGTTTTTCAGTTCTTTGACCATTCTCGAAGCCCGTCTTTGGACATTTTCTATTGCGATTGCATCATTTTTGTATCTAGGACTCCAAATTACTGTAAGTACTCTAAGTGTGGCCGTACCATTGACTTGTATAATTGCAAAAAAAAACATCTTCTTATCCATATATAAGTGAAATATTTCATTATAATTTCCATATTTCTATTTGCAACGTTTACTTTGTATTTAACATGGCTCTGAAAAGTAAGTTTGGAGTCACAAATGATACCCAGATCTTTTTCTTTGTCAACATTTTGAATCTCATTAATGGAACCGTCTGTGCTTTTTATGAAGTATTGGTTTTGGCTTTCATTTTCAAAATGTAGGGGTTTGCATTTATTAGTATTGAACGACATTTCCTTTTTTGCCAAATCACAAGCATTAAAGATGTTGCCTTGTAGAAGGTTTTCATCATCTGGCTTTCGAAGGTATATTTTGTGGATTGAAATTGTTTGAACATCTGAACAATGCACAGTTAAAGTCTGGCACATTATTGGGCAAATGCACATTTGATAGTGACAAAATACAGTTTCAGCAAGGTTTGATGCACTTTACACTGTCGATATAAGAATGGGTCAATTACACATGGAATACAATGATTATTGATACGATAGAAAATGATTCAATTCTATCCAGTTCACCATGACGTATTTACTGACAAATACAGGTGATTCGTCGCTGTTATTGTAAAATCTTATAGATCCACATCTACAAATTCTTCCGTTAACCCCGGTTTATTTTTTTTTCCGTCGCAGGTCAGACATGCTGATTTCCCTTGAAGATTCTCCACCAAACCTGACATAATATCTCCATCTCTACCTGGTTTTCTTTCTCCGGTGATATCATACGGATTAAATGATCAGAGAATCTTTGGATTTGGAACGGCAAAATTAATATCTGCAGATCTAGCAGAGTACTGACCACGTCAACAAACGTTCATGACAGTATCACCTTGACTCTTTGGACCACTCATAAATCTTTATAAACCTTTCACAAAAGAGTCTATATCCCAGTTTCGTGAAGGGTTAACGAGGACATCACATTTCAGTTCAGAATTAATGTGTCTGTGTGAATTTGTCAACGAATTTGTCATGGAAATTATATATAACAAGAGATTTTGGTTAGTTAGAGGAATCAAAGCCGATTTTGTTTTTTCCAAGTTCGTAAAAGATTACCCCTTGTGATGTCTTTCATATGTTACTGTAAGTTAACACCAGATATTAGTGAGATTGGGTAATGTATAAACAACCAATTTGTCCAATATCCGTGGCTTTCCTATTACACGAGCAACTATGTGCGTGTTTAACATCACACTCACAAGAAGTCGGCGTGCCAAACACTACATCATTGTACGTATGTTTAATATCTTTTTCGTAAACACGCTTAACACAGACAGCACGGACCACGTAAATGGGCTACAATGAAATGTCTTCGATAAAAAAGGGTCTGGAAATATACCGTGTGAAAAGATAGATCTTTGGTTAGGAAATAAAGCTGTAAATATGATGCGACGTGCTTAACACACATTCAAAATTTTGTCAATATCGGAAATATTCTTTGAGTGTTCTCTAAATACAGCAAACGGATAGGGGAAAGTTGGGTATCTGTGGAAACCCTAGACAACAGCGGGTACTTTAGGATAGGTGGCTTGTTTGAAAGACTACGTAGATGTAATACATACCTTTCTAAAATTTGAATTTTCACGCCGAAGCGGTCATTTCGTCGCCATTTTTTCGTGTTAAATACCATTGTCAATCACGTGATTCTCCCCATTGTATCTCCTGAGCCATCAGTGCTAGCAACTTCAAACTTTGTACACTTATAGATCCTATTGAGGACAAGTCGCATGTACAAGAATCATTCTTCTCCGCCCACTTTTGGAGTAATTGCCCTTGGTTGTTTTTACCCTTATATTTTTGTTTGGGACATTTTGTCCAAAACCTAATGTGCTAGCAACTTCAAATTTTGTATACAGTTATAGATCTAGTAAGTAGGAGATATATTATAAAAAAGGATTTTTTGTTATCCGGTGGGGGACTCCTGTATTGCATCGCAATCCGACATGCACTTGTTTTATTTGTTTCCTGTTAGTGTTACTGCTGTATTGAAAAATGTTACCGGAACGGCTCGGACCTCTCCAGTATAAAAGTTTGAAATGTTGGGACAGCCTCAATAAATTATACTTGATTTTCTAGGTACAAGACTAGTGTACTTTTAAGCGTTGTCTTTACTCTTTAGCATTCACAAGCTTCAATACTATTCAAGTCAATTAGAAATCTGAAGTGAATATTTTACTTATTATCTAAAATCGTTCGCAAATGTAGGTGATGGGTAAAAGGGTCAATCGGATCGGAAGGATGATACAATGTTCAGTTACACAAACAAATTGCAAAAATGAGTTCAAAATAGTTGTCAGTAGTTATCGGTACATAGATTTATATAATATCGACAAATTGCATCGACACCAATTACTTTATTTCTCATTTCGAAAACACATAATTTAGAGTACTAATAAACTATTTCAATATTAAAACTTTTGCAAAAACAAAAGGAGCATGAACAAATGATTACTATCTCTGAGCTCTGAAAATAATCTTGGCAATAAATTGGTTTCAAGTTGCATTAACCATTGGCATAATTCCGTATGTAAATATATTCAAACGAAAGCCACATTCTATTACGTTTTAGTTTTCTATTTACGTGATTCTATACATATTTGATTCCACGTTCCAGTTTGAAAATTATGCTGAATGTTTGGTTTAGTAGTTGAGTTTTCGACGATGGCAAATAGGAATGAACGTTTATTGTCGAAGTAAAACAATCGTCTCCAATGCTCATCAATTGGAAAATAAGATGGGTGCTTATAACTTCTCTGGCGGTAATCACATGACTGATGTATATTTTCGTTTGTCAATAAGCATGTACTTTTCATTCTTTTTTACAAAACAATTAATTTCTTGCATTTAAAGACCTGTAAAAGTACTCGCCATACTCTTCATTTTTATACCCCCCACAACAAAGTTATGGGGGGTATACTGGAATCAGGTTGTCCGTCCGTCCGTCTGTCCGTCCGTCCGTGGACATAATCTTGTGTCCTCTTCTCCTCCCACAGTTTTTGACCAATTTTTCTGAAATTTTACCAGGATGTTTCCTATCATATGAAGTTGTGCACCTGCAATTTTCATCTTGATCCAGTGATTAGTTTTAGAGTTATGCTACTTTGAACTTTTTAATGGGGGGGGGGGGAAGTAGTCAAAATTACGGGAAGTAGTCAAAATTTACAATTTCGTTTCTGTGTTCTAACTCAAGAACCGTTTGACCTAGGATCATGAAACTTTACACAGTTGTTGGCCATGACCCAAGGAGGTGCCCTATCGTTTTGGGGTCACCAAGGTTAAAGGTTAAGGTCACAGTTGGACTTTGTTTAAAATCCGTTTCCATGCTCTAAGTCAAGAACCTTTTGACCGATAGCACTTTTTCAGTGACAAGGCTTTAGTGGGGGGTATTCGTCCGCTTTGCGACAGTTCTAGTAAAGTTACAAATAGAGTGCCTCAATTATCTATCAAAACTAAGAACACTCTTCAATTGTGATGAACCCACTTTTGATGAATGTTCTCAGCTTTCCGTTTATGGCCGTTTTTTTTTCAATGAGCATTTGACTTTTTTTAATTTAGCACTTGCTTAATGTGAAACAAGTATTACAAATGTAAATTATGACTAAATCACATTTAAATTCTTAAACGTTCTCAAATTAAAAGCTCTCCAACCAATTGTGGATAATCATAATAATATAATTTTAGAGCTCCTATGTGACAAACAGCTCGGAAAGAATTTGTTAGTATTGTGTTTGTTGTGAAGAGCTTTACACACAATCAAATTAAAAGTTTAAATTGGATCCCCTTTTTTAACCCATATTGTTATGTACAATATCGCAGCTTTTCTTCAATATCAATGCAACTACCGGTTTACAAAAGCTGAATTTACGATGATTTGGAAGAAAAGCGACAATATGTAATATTATTAATATTAAGAAAATCATAAATGTAAAACTGATTTCAGCGTAATAAACGGAAATCGAAGAATGTCCAGGAAATTCACCAAAGCTATGTTTTGTTTCGGAGAGTCCGTATAAGGCCAACGAGATTTATTTGACATAACTAGGACACAGAAAATAATGTTCCGTTTGTCTGGCACATGAAAATCTCCTCTCGATAAACAATACGTCGATCAGCTATTGAAAGATCATAACATCTGTTAAACCATGCTTTAGTTACAAGGTTTTTGTCCCTGGCTGACCATTGGACTCTAGGATCAAATGTCAACTGTATTGTTCGGGAGAGTTTTTCCACTAAGTCTATGAATCATAGATTTTCCTGACAGATTGCTTTTAATATTTCTGATGTCTGTTGTATAGGGTTTCGACAATATAACAAACATTTTCAGACTGGTTAATGTACCAGAACAGGACATCTTTTTTACCATAAATTGGCTTTAAAATGTTTCATTTCTACAACCCCTTTTTCAAATCAATTTTTACTTCTATATTTCAAGCTTAAAGGGACATTTCATTCCAATTTCAATTTTTTAAAGTATGTCTTGATGCCAAGATTGGTTATTCTAATGAGTATAAATACTATTAGTTTTTTTAAAGTTGTTGCCAATAAGCGAGAAACACGCATTTAAAGTTGAGACATAATCAATAAATTGCATATAAATCCGAAGTGTTGTCCACAACAATTTGTTCAATTTTAACACGAAAATATAAATTTCTCGTAAACGGCGCAATATTTTGGCTTAAAATTTTAAGAACTTTCATAAGGAAATATGCTCTTTCAGATAAAAATAAAAGTAAAATTTATGACAAAAAATTCTGAAATGTCACTTTAATGGCCTTACTTATTTTAAAACATATTTCACTTTTAATTATTTTATGACAAAATTGCTTGTTCCGAATAAACTCGTGTATTGAACAACCAAGGAATGGAAACTGCAAGTGGCCGCAATTTTAAAATATATATCAAAATTTCACAGACTAATAATGCTTATTCTGTTGTCATCCTACAGCTTTTGAATTAACTCTCGTCGTCATGCAGTATATTAATCTGAAATGAATTTGGCGAGTATATTCATTAATTACTTTAATAACATACACTCAATTATATTTTCAGGCCAAATGCTGTAGTCTGCGATGTCGATAGAAAAGATGCAGCGGCTTACTGATTCCCCTCGTAAACCGACCCATCTACAGGTTGCTCGGAAACTGAGCCGCGGTGACGACGATGATGACGTGTATGACCTTGAGGAGTATTATAACAGACAGGAGAGGCGGGGCTCCAGCCAATCAATGTCTAGATATAACTCGTGTCCTCAATTAGCTGACGTCGAGGAAGAGTTACAAGAAACGTTTGAAAAAACTGTTGATGATATAAACACTAATGCCGGTGCCTTGGGTCGCGATTTCGCTCATACTGGTACAGCTCATTCCCGTTCACCCCTGCTACAAAGAAAGCTATATTTAGAAAATGGACAAGTTTCAGACACGCCCACCCCACCTTCAACTCCTAAAAGCAGGCGGAGCATAATATCGTCACGTGACTCTATTTTATCTTCTCCTGATAAAACATTCGTATCGACCTCACCGTTTGCGTCACCAAGATTGTTGTTACGTAAACAAATCAAGTCAAGTGCTTTAAGTAGGGATTCATCTGTTGATAGTATAAGTGATTCTCTAATGAGGCAGACGGAATTAAGTGTTGAAAATGTGAATAAATTCGATTTAATACAGTCAAGCGACTCTTCCAAAAAGCCTAAAAGAAATGACAGTTGTAAATCAAAAGCGCCTGTCGTCACTGTGACGCACCATACAGGAGATCCGGAGACGGTTAACAAGTGTGAGAACTGGTTACAAACACTAAATATAGCAAAACAAGACAGGATTAAATCCAGAAGTCATATACAACTTCCACCTATATGATCTAAACTAATTCCATAAGACTGGGATTTTAGATGGTTAAAATTCCAGATATATTACATATGACGAATGATAGAAGGAATAGTGTAATATAAGAATGAAAATACATTCCGTGGTGAAATTGAAAAGTATTACTGCCTGTGGGACCAGCAAACCAAATAGATAAATCAGTCACTTTTTTGGAAAATTTGAATTTATAAAGTGATGCGGTACTTAATACAGATTTTCTTTTGAAAATAAAAATATATTATTGAACTGGTCTGATCAAATGCCTTCCCTGGTTTGCACGTGGACGAATATTCTTTTTTCACAATGTACAACCACTACTGCTACTTCTGGTTTCATTTGGCATTGCACTGGTATATGTGTTCTTATTTTGCAAAAAGCTAAACAAACATCAAATTGACTTAAATCATAGTGTGTGGATATAAAAGGAAAGCAAGAAAATATGACGGGATTATTCAAGGAAAAAGTCCAAGTGTGTAATTTAAGATAATTAAAGCTACTACTGTGTCACGTTAAACGAAATCAGTAATACCTCAAAAATATTAAAGCAAGTAAAGCATTATATCGGATCATTGTAAAATAGACTGAAAATTGCCTTGGTATGTGTAGTTCAGTAACGTAATTATGACACATGTTTACAAAATATAATACTTCTGTTATTGTCCAGCAAGATTAACCCGGGACAACTTAATTTTCGTGTGCAAAGTCCGTTAGTTGAGCGTCTTAACAAAACATTGCCGAAGCGGGGTCATTACATATGCAGATGTCCCGGGTTAATCTTGCTGGACAATAACAACAGAATATTGAACTTCTTAAACTACTGTAATTCTTCAATCGATGGTTCAAATTTTGCAGGTGTCTCCCACGAGCACGATTCGAACCAACACATGAAATAATCATTAAACGTTCAGAACACGTACGTTTTCAGCTTCTTTACTTTGGTAACAAAAATAATGTAAACATTTGCCATACTATCGTAGCCGGACTACAGCTTAACACACGAAAATGTATTCATGAGAATGTATAATGACGCATATCAATACAAGAAAAATAGATTGAACGGAAAATTTATGGTAATTTGTTCTCTGTGACGCTTGTAGGACGGATATCGTCGTTGTAAATGCAAAACCTCGTATCTCGGTTTTGGAAAATTTTAAAGGAGATGGAAAAAAGTGTAATAACTTTTCCCAAACTGAAATGTTTTACTTGAAATTTGGACATATTGTTCACAAATAATTTGTCATTAATACTGATCAGTAAATATATCTCAAAACCTGTGAGAATTGTCTTTAACTGGGCACATAAGTTTGTACTTTGAAAATTGCACGAATCGACATACGAGGTTTTGCATTTACACCGACGATATGTTACATAATAAAAGTTGACTAACTATAGAATACAAGAGCTGGAACGTGAAAAAAGGGCTTTTGTTCTCTATAACTTTTCTCGTATCCTGTTACAACCATGTACTGTGACCAGATTTAACTAAGATTATGGAGTGGTCTAGATCCATGACCAAATTTAAGCTCTGCTTTACTAAGACTTTAAGACTTGGAAATTTATTATGAAGGTAGATGATATTGAAACATTGTGGCAAATGAAGAAATTGCTTGCGACCAACAATATCTTCATTTGTAAGAATGTTTTCTATCCAAAAAAGACTAAAATGTACAAGAGCCGTCACAGACGGACAATGCTCCCCGATTAAGGCATTGTTACAATAAATGTATGCCATGCAGAGCTAAGATTAAGCTAACAAATGTTAAGCCCCCTTTTTTCCATGACATACTTTTTATACGCAAATTTAAAGTAGTTTATTGTCAAGGGAATCTGACTTGCTACTCAAATATGAAATTTCATCAAATTCTGACCATTATACTATGAGAAATTAGAGAAAAAGTGTGTTTGACCTTAAGTCCCCTTTTCCCATGACGAGGCCTCAAATAAAAAAACTGGGAAAAGTAAATCGGCGTTATGTCATAGGGAGTTCACATGGTAAGTTTCATTTGATTTGGCCCAAGGGTTATAGCGAAATCGCTTCGGACGGACGGACAGACAGACGGAATGACGGACGGACGGACGGACAGACGAAGCGGCGACTATATGCTCTCCCTTCGGGGAGCATAAAAATATTTCATTCAGTTGAAAATGTCGTCTGTAAAATCTTTGAATTTTGATTAGTCTTAGATTTTGCCGTCTGGTAATGGGTTTAATGTAAAACATAAACCTGGTCTATTCGCACGAAAACAATTGCAGATAATAGTTCCTGTTAAAGTGACATTTCAGAAAATTTTTTACATGAATTTTACTTTTATTTTATCTGAAAGAGCATATTTTCTTATGAAAATTCTGAAAATATCAAGCCAAAATGTTCAACCGTTTTTGAGAAATAAATATTTTGTGCTAAAATTAAACAAATTGTTGTGGACAACAGTTCAGATTTATATAGAATTTGTCATTTCTGTCTCAATTTTAAAGGCGTATTTTTCACTTATAAATAACAACTTCAAAAAACTGGTAGTATTTCTATGAATTAGATTAAACAATCTTTGCATCAAGACATACTTTTATAAATGAAATAAATGTGAAATGTCACTTTACTAAGTGACAGATCTGAGAAGAGTTTGAAGAAGAGACAGCGAAAAGAACGCCAGAAATTTCAGGATATTGTGGATCGTAAACAGCACCTAATTAAAAAGTTATTGCAACGTTTTACCGTATTACTCATAAACATGTATTATGTATAGTACAGTAAATGGTCCTTCACATCCAACAAATCCCTGTCATGTTGCAAACTTCTTTGATTCACACAATATCCGTGTCTAGGAAATAATTTAAAGTTATGTGCAATTGAAGTAACGCTGTTTTACCACGTGGTTCGCCGCCGTGAATGGAGAAAGTCTAAATTAGTGTGATATTTTGTCATTCACAAAATTTGGGAAATGAGTCGATAGGATGGGCTTGTTTCAAATGAGCTTGACTTTAACGAGGCCCAATTCAACCGAACTAAATACTGTTTTATGACACTGAGGCGACGAAGTTTTTTAACATTTTCCCAAACAAGACCTGTTTGACGTCCCTAATAGAAATACAATACAATACAAAAAGTTTATTAAGTATTTTGGCCTCTTGCCCATATACATAGCATGGTGAAAATAGCTTGGGAAAACATTGAGACAAATGAAGAAAATGCTAGTCGGCAACGCTATTCAGCATTTTCTCCTTTTCTCTAAATATTTTGTGGGGCTTCATTTTATTAACACTCTCTGCCACACCGTTCAAAAAAGTACAAACATATTTGGGAAAGGGTCAACCTTTGCTTTCACACAAAATTCGCCTTGACATTTGGAATCGTTCACACGTTTCTCCCTGGAACAAACAAGAGGACACGACCTCTGTTTCTGTGAAATGTTGGTGTCGCGTGTAGCATGATCACAAGAACGTTCAACTCGACAGATAGGTCATATTGGTACTAGAACTCGGAAATTCTCATTTGAATGGCTGAAGTTGCATGAGCGTTGAATAATCTATTTTATAGTATGTCCGATAAAAATCGGCGGCACAGGCTTGTCGGCGTCTCCGGATATGTTTACCAGTCAGTAGAACAAATAAAACAAGAGGCCCAGAGGGCCTTATCGGTCACCTGAGTTGAAAGGGCAGATGACAAGGAGTTTTTCTTAAGATATACCAAATTTTGGTTAAAATCTGTCCAATGATTTTTAAGAAACAGTCGAAAATGTATAAAAGTTAACGCTTTTTGGCCCCCTTTTTTTGGTGTCTAATTGGGCAACAGGACAAGATAACCCAATGACTAGACCAAATCTGAAGCCCTATGCTATGGGGATGCTTCCTGCAAAGTTTGGTTGAAATCCGTCCAATGGTTTTCAAGAAAAATTCAAATAATGTAAAAATTCAACACATGATGCATCCCCCACCCCCACCCCCCTATAGCTTGGCCATTTTTAACAGATTTTTTTTCTTTGTACAAACTTTGTATTCCTTGCCCCAAAGGCCCTAAATACCAAATAAGAACCGAATCCCACCGCTGGTTCATGACAAGAAGATTTCTTAAAGATGTTCCAAATTTACCCATTTTTGCCCCTTTTTTGGTGCCCTATGGGCCCCAAGGGGAGATAACACCATGACTTGTACAAATCTGAAGCCATTCCCCATTTGGATGCTTTCTGCCAAGTTTGTTTAAAATCCATCCAATGATTTTTAAGAAACAGTCGAAAATGTATAAAAGTTAAAGCTTTTTTGCCCCTTTCTTGGTGCCTTATGGGGCAACAGTACAAGATAACACAACGACTAGTACATATCTGAAGCCCCATGGGGATGCTTCCTGCCAAGTTTGGTTGAAATCCGTCCAATGGTTTTCAAGAAAAAGCTGAAAATGTAAAAATTCAACACATGATGCACCCCCCCCCCCCGATCCCCGCCCCTAGCTCAGCCATTTTTAAACGGATTTCTTATCTTTGTACAAACTATGTAGTCCCAAAGACTCTAAATCCCAAATGTGAATCCAATCCCACAACTGGTTCATGACAAGAAGATTTTTTAAGATGTACCAAATATACCCATTTTGGCCCCTTTTTTGGTGCCTTATGGGGCACCAAGGGGAGATAACACCATGATTTGTAAAAATCTGAAGCCCCTCCCCATGGGGATGCTTCCTGCCAAGTTTGGTTGAAATCCATCCAATGGTTCTCAAGAAGAAGTCAAATATGTTAAAAGTTAACGCACGACGCCGGACGAAATACGGTCACAATAGGTCACCTGACCGAAGGTCGAATCGAAATAATTAATATATAATTGAATATATCGTTTGTCCGAGTAGTCACTTAAAACCGACGCACCGGCGACGTCAACATTTTCTCAGTTCACGACACGATCCCATCCAAGTCATTAAACATTTGAGCCAGGATCTGGAAAAAACGTCCCTTAAGGCTTTTGAGCCAAACATAGATCCAGATCAGCCTGTGCATACGCACATTCTGATCAGGATCGATGTTGTTCTCTAATAGCTTCCTCGTGACATGTAGTAACTTACAGAGAGCAACATGGATGCATGCAGGATTGCATTTGACAACAGGCTGATCTTGAAACTCATTTTTTGAAAATACTATAAGGGGCATATTTCCAGATCCCTGCTTATTAGTCCCCCACCGGTTACCGGTTGGGGGACTATAGGTTTGCTCGATTCCGTCTGTCCGTCCGTCCGTCCGTCCGTCCGTCCGTCTGTCCGTCACACTTTTGTCCGGGCTATATCTTCTAAACCATATGTGCTAACAACTTCAAACTTGGTACACTTATAGATCTCATTGAGGAGAAGTGTCATGTTCAAGAACCGTTACTCTGCCACGCCCACTTTTTGAGTTATTGCCCTTTGTTGTTTTTACCCTTACATTCTTGTCCGGAACGTATCTCCTAAAGTATGTGTGCTAGCAACTTCAAACTTTGTACACTTATAGATCTCATTGAGGAGAAGTGTCATGTTTAAGAACCATAACTCTGCCACGCCCACTTTTTGAGTTATTGCCCTTTGTTGTTTTTACCCTCACATTCTTGTCCGGAACGTATCTCCTAAATTATGTGTGCTAGCAACTTCAAACTTTGTACACTTATAGATCTCATTGAGGAGAAGTGTCATGTTCAAAAACCATAACTCTGCCACGTCCACTTTTTGAGTTATTGCCCTTTGTTGTTTTTACCCTTACATTCCTGTCCGGAACATATCTCCTAAACTGTATGTGCTAGCAACTTCAAACTTTGTACACTTATAGATCTCATTGAGGAGAAGTGTCATGTTCAAGAACCATAACTCTGCCACGCCCACTTTTTGAGTTATTGCCCTTTGTTGTTTTCACCCTTACATTCTTGTCCGGAACGTATCTCCTAAACTATGTGTGCTAGCAACTTCAAACTGTGTACACTTATAGATCTCATTGAGGAGAAGTGTCATGTTTAAGAATCATTACTCTGCCACGCCCAATTTTTGAGTTATTGCCCTTTGTTGTTTTTACCCTCACATTCTTGTCCGGAACGTATCTCCTAAACTATGTGTGCTAGCAACTTCAAACTTTGTACACTTATAGATCATATTGAGGACAAGTGTCATGTTTAAGAACCACAACTCTGCCACGCCCACTTTTTGAGTTATTGCCCTTTGTTGTTACCCTTACATTCCTGTCCGGAACATATCTTCTAAAATATATGTGCTAGCAACTTCAAACTTTGTACACTTATAGCTCTCATTGAAGAGAAGTGTCATGTTCAAGAATCATAACTCTGCCACGCCCACTTTTTGAGTTATTGCCCTTTGTTGTTTTTACCCTTACATTCTTGTCCGGAACGTATCTCCTAAACTATGTATGCTAGCAACTTCAAACTTTTTACACTTATAGATCTTATTGAGGAGAAGTGTCATGTTCAAGAATCATTACTCTGTCACGCCCACTTTTTGAGTTATTGCCCTTTGTTGTTTTTACCCTCACATTCTTGTCCGGAACGTATTTCCTAAACTATGTGTGTTAGCAACTTCAAACTTTTTACACTTATAGATCTTATTGAGGAGAAGTGTCATGTTCAAGAATCATTACTCTGTCACGCCCACTTTTCCAGTTATTGCCCTTTGTTGTTTTTACCCTTACATTACTGTCCGGAACATATCTCCTAAACTATATGTGCTAGCAACTTCAAACTTTGTACACTTATAGATCTCATTGAGGAGAAGTGTCATGTTCAAGAATCATAACTCTGCCACACCCACTTTTTGAGTTATTGCCCTTTGTTGTTTTTAGCCTTACATTCCTGTCCGGATCATATCTCCTAAACTATAAGTGCTAGCAACTTCAAAACTTTGTACACTTATAGATCTTATTGAGGACAAGTGTCATGTTTAATAACTGTTATTCTGCCACGCCCTCTTTTTGAGTTATTGCACTTTGTTGTTTTTACCCTTGCATTTTTGTCCGGAATATATCTCCTTAATCATAAGTGCTAGCAACTTCAAACTTTGTACACTGATAGATCTTATCGAGGACAAGTGTCATGTACAAGAGCTGTTACTCTGCCATGTCCACTTTTTGAGTTATTGCCCTTTGTTGTTTTTTAGTCTTACATTCTTGTCCGGATCATATCTCCTAAACTAAAAGTGCTAGCAACTTAAAACTTTGTACACTTATAGATCTCATTGAGGACAAGTGTCATGTACAAGAACTGTTACTCTGCCACACCCACTTTTTAGTTATTGCCCTTTGTTGTTTTTACCTTTACATTTTTGTTCGGAACATATCTTCTAAACAATAAGTGCTAGCAACTTCAAACTTGCTACACTTATAGATATCATTGAGGATAGGTGTCATGTACAAGAACTGTCACTCTGCCATGTCCATTTTTTGAGTTATTGCCCTTTGTTGTTTCTATCCTTACATTTTTGTCCCGAACTTATCTCCTAAACCATAAGCCCTAGCAACTTCAAACTTTGTACACTGGTAGATCTCATTGAGAAGAAGTGTAATGCACAAGAACTGTTACTCTACCACATTTACTTTTTTAGTTATTGTCCATTTTTGTTTTTTATCCTTACATTTTTGTCCGGACCATATCTCCTGAGCCATCAGTGCTAGCAACTTCAAACTATGTACACTTATAGATCTCATTGAGGACAAGTGGCATGTACAAGAATCATTTTTCTCCACCCACTTTTGGAGTTATTGCCCTTGGTTGGTTTTACTCTTATATTTTTGTTTGGGACATTTTGTCCAAAACCTAATGTACTAGCAACTTCAAATTTTGTATACAGTTATAGATCTAGTTAGTAGGAGATATATTATAAGAAAGGACTTTTTGTTAGCCGGTGGGGGACTCCTGTATTGCATCGCAATCCGACATGCACTTGTTTCTTTTCAAAATATTACCAGATTGACATAACGATGCTCAAGGTGAGATATTATGGTCACTTTATGTCTGGCTTTAAAGCACGTGTGTCCGTCTGTCTAATCACAGTTTGGTGTTAGCACGAACATCAGAATATATCAGCTAATCTATATCTAACTTGGTCTGAACATGTATGGCCCTTGCATAAATTTTTATTTTCTTACATTTGTCTCCCATGAATGCATGAATGTTCGAAAATCATTTGGGTGAGCTAGACACGGAAAGGGCGTGGTAGCAATGGTTAGAGAAATTGCAAAAATACATGGTTAGGTGCTCCTGCTGCGATATATCCCTTTTGGTTGCAAGAGGTGTTACACCACATGCAATGAGAAAAATCGGTGTGCATGGTCTGAATAACTATTGGATGGATTTGGTTCAAGTTTTACATTTATATTCTGTTTAAATTTTGTTTTGGGAAAGGCAATGTTTGGGCAAATTATCATCTCTCTGATAGCATCGGCTTCTATAGATTTTATTTTAGTCAGTGAGATATTGATCAGATTATTTATTTTGCAATGGTTAAAAATCTCACTACGGCACCATCAATCTCGCACTTACTCGAAATGGTGCTCAAAGTCAGAAGCTAGGGTGAGCCCCAAGGTCCCTTTATACGTGGGTAGCCTTTTTAAACAACCATCCTTATCCAGATTATGATTGGGGGGTCTCTTTTTTAATTATGAACGACATGGACCTATTACTGACTGCTATCTGGTTTTATTTCATATTGTAAATAATGAAAAAACATACAAGGGTTCTTCAAAGACTTCACCAATCCAATCTGATTTGGTTTCCATTTGGTATAAGAAAAAAATTATAAAAAAACGTCTACTTTAGTACTACGTTACAAAGCACCATAGCATGTACCTAGGCTGCTAATGGGTTCAGGGCACATACAACTGATTTAACCCTTTCCCAAACGGCAAAATTTTAGGGCGACCCACTTAAAGAAACTGTCACAAATGACAAAATTGGTGTTATCAAAGATAGAATTTGTGTAAAATATGGCACAGAAAATACTGAGACAAAAGGAGAAACTCTTCTCGGACATTAGACAAAACTCTTTGTCTATCACCATGGATGCGTGTCTTTGAATCGTGTAAGGGAGATATTTTAATAGTTGCAATACCTACACATGGATTTCTGTTGTGTTTTTTTTCTATCAATTATAAATGCAAGCCTCTAGCTGTTCATCTCGCATTTTCCAAATCCATTGGTGGAAGACAATGACCCGTCAAATTACAAAAAAAATGTAAACATTCCTTGGGACAGAAATTGATTTTTGTGAATTGGGTTCTAAACATACAGAGAGTTCTGTTGTTGCAAGAGTAAATATAGTCAAAAATTAGTCAAAACTGCAATTTTTGACAATCAAGGCAGATAACTCGGGTATTTTTGATTAGATCATAATTTCTGTAAGGAATCTCAAAGAAGGTTGCCCAAAGATTATTCGTGTGAAATTTGGTTGAAATGCATCCAGTTGTTTTTCAGATGAATATTTTTTTTTAAAAAAAAAGTTTGAATAAGTTTAAATAGTAGTAATAAAGAGTAATAAAAGTGGGGTCCAAACGGACCCCAGCAAAAAAAAAAAAAAAAAAAAAAACAATATTACAGGCTCATATTTTGCTTAAATCTGAAAATGTTGCGTGACATGAAGAAGGTTGTGGTAGACCAACAAACTCCTAAAATTCGGACACCAGAGTGCATGCACTAAAACTATGAAATGCAAATAATGACGCATGGGGTCAGATTGACCCCAGTTGGTAGGATGAGGGTTAAGAATGTACATATCAATAATGACATATGAATGAAATTTATGATAAAACGTATTTATCATATACACTAATATCACAGATGTAAGAAGAAATAAAGAGTAATATCACAGTTTAAATTATCACAGTTTGTTATAGAGATTAATGTTTTTGAGGAAGGCTAAAATTGATTCAACACGAACACTTTCAAAAAGCGTTCTTAAACTGTCAGCGTTAAAATATCGTGATCGGATGGGGCAAAAATCTATGCAATCAATGAATATATGCTGCATAGAAAATGGAGCATTGCATATAATACACTCTGGTGGGTTTTCACGAGAAAGACACCACGAATGAGTGAATCGACTATGACCTATGCGACAACGTGCAAGTATTACTTCCTCTCTGCGAGTGGACCTGTAAGCAGGGTACCATTCGCCAATAATAGGCTTAACAGCTCTAAGTTTGTAAAAATATCCAGATCCCACTTGGCAGGCCAAGTTTGAATGTATACTGAGCAAAAAAAGTTAAGCACGTTTTTTAACACATTATTTTTTCAGTTTATGATAATTAAATGAATATTGCTTTGTGCTGTTCAGTTGTCCCGATCGACAACCATTACGCATAAAGTGCGTGTGTAGAGTGAACATTCAGTGTATTGGACAAAGTCCAGATTAGCAAAAGTCACGTGCGGCACGTGTGCAGTGACATCGATAATGCCTAGCGTGTCCAAAGCACACGATTACAAAGATCTGTAAGCAGAATCTATTTAACTGTTACAAGTTCTTTGAAATTGATTATGGGAAGGCGAGAAATGATGACGTAAGTTCGACGTCAGAGAGCTCTTTGCATGCTCCAAGCAGGTTTGTCTGTTAGAGATGTCGTTTTGCATTTCAATTGTCTCGAATTGACAATAACGCGCCTATGGCACTTGGTTTATGCAACTTTAGCCACCAACGACCGACCTAAATCTTGCAGACCGTGTAAAACGACGTTCAGGGAGGATCGTTTCACAGCGACGTCCTGACGACGTTTCGAATTCCTGTTTAGTAAGAATTTAGTGCTACTCCTCCAGGACGTCACAGGGTATACCGTTAGTGACCAGACTGTCCGGAACAGGCTCTGCACAACTTGCATCAGAGTCCTCCGATCTTACATCAATGGCGTTAAGCATCGACAGGCAAGGCGTCAGTGGGCATGGACACATCGATATTGATTCAGGAGACATTGGACTGATGTCCGGACGAATATCATTTTACGTGTCATTAACTGACGGCAGGATTTGTGGTTGGAGAAGATGGGTTAGGCTTGATACCAATAACGTCATCATTTAGACAGTTACGTCGAGTGCAGCGTCAGTTTTTGGCAGGAATAGATGAAAACAGTTAAACAGACCTCATTTCAGTTAATGGCAACCAAACGGTGCAAGGGTACTGCCATGACATTATCCAACCTGTCACTGGACCGTCTTACAACGACACAACGTTGTGATATTTTTATAAAAGATAATCACCGCCCACTTACTCCAAGGAACATACAGATTGATCTCCGCCTGAACTGCTTAATCACCAGCAAAAGAACACATAAAGAACATTGTTGGACGTCAGACTAGAGAAAGTAATGACGTCTGTAACGTCAATGGCATTGAGCGTCATCTGCAGTATAAATGGGCAAAATTCCTTTCTGTGTGGTCAGGAAGCTTGTCTGCAACATGGGAAAACATTGAATGGCGGTCCTAGCTGCTTTTGCTGGTCATTCGCGTCATTGAAATTTGCTTGACTTTCGATATCAGACCCCTGTGCACTTTAACGTAAGATACCTAATCAACGCTTAAGAATTTTGAAACAAAATATTCAGGAAGCGCCAGAAAATTGAATATTCAAACACATTAGTGTTATCTTTTTATCGATTTTGGAATAGTTTTTGACTAGGAAAGAACATTTGCCGAGTGTGCTAAACTTTTTGTGCGTAGTATATGATGAGATTGAAGGTTTGAAGTCTGTATAGGGGACTTTAACATCTGAGAACGGGAGATGAAGAGCGACTTTGGTTAATGTATCTGCTTTGTCATTACCAATAATTCTAACATGACTAGGCAGCCAGCAAAACACAAGTTGTTTTATGCGCACTTATTCTGATATTCGTGCGAGAACACGAATAATTAATTGGCTTTCTAGCTTCTGGTTAAAGAGCTTTCAAAACAGAGACATTGTTTCGAGTTATCACCAAATACTGCCGAAGCGCCGACGGAATCGACATCTTTAGAGCCGTCCGTATAAAGTGCATAAAAGGATGAATAATGCTCTTTAACCCTTTCCCAAACAACAAAATTTTAGGGTGATCCACCTCTAAAACTGCCACAAATGACTAAATGGATCTTATTTAAGAGAGGATTTGTGTAAAATATCATAGAAAATATTGAGACAAAAGGAGAAACTGCAGGTTATCAGCAGTTTCTTCTTTTGTTTCAATATTTTCCCAAGCCTTTTCTATTAGGGACGTCAAAACCAGGTCTTGGTTGGGAAATGGTTAATTTCATTATATTTGGTATGAAACAGATTTTAGTCAGTGTCCGACTTTTTGCTACAAGAAAGATCAAATCGGAAGTCGAATATATTGAAGAGACAGTTTCTCTCTCCTGAGTGTAAGAGATGACTCTACATATAGACTGTTAACAGGGGATGTTCTAAAAGCTCCAAGAGCAAGACGTAATCCTTCATTTTGAATCGGATCTAAAACATTTAGATGTGATGGTTTCGCTGATCCATAAACAATACAGCCATAATCAAGCTTGGATCTAACTAGAGTGCGATAAAGGCGCAAAAGAACATTTCGATCCGCACCCCAATCTGAGTGTGACACTGTTTTTAGAATGTTAAGAGCTTTTTTGCATTTCTTTTTCAAGGCTTGAATATGCGGTAGAAACGTAAGCTTGTGTTTAAAATAGTGTTCGCCGTTGGTCAGGCATTCTAGAAGGACGGCCCTCGACCATGTTTCTTTAAAGTTACAACGAGTATAAGGGAAAGTTATCGGCAAAAGTCTTACCTGAAGCGGGCAACTTTTATTCGTTTAACATGACCGATTCGTGACGGCACTAGTCACGTGGGTTGTACACCATGAATTGTTCCGTCCAATTTTCAGGTTGATCTTTCAAAAATAAAAGACCCTGTGACCATTCATTTTTACTCCAGTTGACCCAATTTCGTTCGAACTCGTCTGTTATTTCATCAAGACAATCATTCTGACCAAATTTCAGCTTGATCGGACAAATAATATGGCCTCTAGAGTGCCTATAAGTTTTTTTAGCTCACCTGAGCACGAAGTGCTCAAGGTGAGCTATTGTGGTCGCTTTTTGTCCGTCGGCGTCCGTCTGTCTGTCTGTCCGTCTGTCGGTCCGTCTGTTCACATTTTGTTGTTACCACTCTAGCACCCACAAATATTGACCAATCTTAACCAAACTTTGTCAAAATATGTATGACTATAAGTTCTCGAATGAGTTCAATTTTGAGTCAGATTGGACCAGGAAGTCTGGAGTTATGTGCCCTTGAACGTCAAAAATGGCTAGTTTTGACTTTGTTACCACTCTAGCATCTACAAATATTGACCAATCTTAATCAAACTTTGCAACAATGTTGGCAACTATAAGTTCTCAGATGAGTTTGATTTTGAGTCAGATCGGACCAGGAAGTCTGGAGTTATGTGCCCTTGAACGCCAAAAATGGCTAGTTTTCACTTTGTTACCACTCTAGCATCTACAAATACTGACCGATCAAGACAAAACTTTGCCACAATGTAGGTGACTTCGATTTTCAGTGTGATTGAAGTAGGAAGTCTGGAGTTATGTGCCCTTGAATTTGACAAAATTGTTTTTTATGCTCCCCGAAGGGAGAGCATATAGTCGCCGCCTCGTCTGTCCGTCCGTCCGTCCGTCATTCCGTCCGTCCTTCCGTCCATCCGAAGCGATTTCTCTATAACCCTTGGGCCAAATCAAATGAAACTTACCATGTGAACTCCCTATGACATAATGCCGATGTACTTTTCACAGTTTTTGGATTTGAGGCCTCGTCATGGGAAAAGGGGACTTAAGGTCAAATACACTTTTTCTCTTATTTCTCATAGTCTAATGGTCAGAATTTGATGACCTTTCATATTTGAGTAGCGAATCAGATGCCCTTGACAATAAACTACTTTAAATTTGTGTATAAAAAGAATGTCATGGAAAAAGGGGGGTTAACGTTTGTTAGCTTAATCTTAGCTCTGCATGGCATACATTTATTGTGACAATGCCTTAATCGGGGAGCATTGTCCGTCTCTGACGGCTCTTGTTTTGACTTTGTTTACACTGTAGCATCTACTTTTATTGACTAACCAAGACAAAACTTGGCCACAATGTTGGGGGCCATAAGATCCTAGATGAGTGAAACTTTCAGCTTGATTTTACTAGAAAACCATAGTTATTGGACCTTGAATTTCACAAAATTACAGTTTTCGGCTCTATTTTCACTCTAACAATATATTGACCAATAAAAAAATGGACATAATGTTGATGTTAATTCTTTTATCAGAACAGAGTTATGTGCCCTTGACTGTGTTGTTTTCTTCCACTTTGTTTTTACTGTATCGGCCACAAACATTGATCATTCAAGATTATGAAAGCAGTTTTCAGCTGGATCATAATCTCACATCTTAAATTATGTGCTCTTGACAACATTGTGACTTTCATTCAATCTAGGTTCAGGTGAGAGATTAAGGACCATCATGGTCCTCTTGTTTTAAGATATGACTTAGATTATTTCTCCACTTTATTTGAAAAAGCATGATGGTCTTGATCTAATCTCGGCATAACTGGAAATTAGGTCAAAAACTAGGTCACGCGGTAAAATTTTCTAAATGCATGCACTCTATAGGCTCTATGTTTCGTCAGACCAAGTTGAACTTTTGTCTTGATAAAATCTCTTGACAAGTCAACTGGGGACGAAAAGTTTGGTATTAGGTAAAATGTTCGGGAAGGACTTGTATGCACTCTACAGGCCCAACTTTTGCACGATCAAAATGAAGTTGTGTCAGAATGATTGTCAAGACAACATCTAAATTATGACTTCAAAATTAAGTCAACTGGGATCAAACGCTAGTTCATGAGGCCAATACTTAGTATTTTATATGCTTATATGCTCTACGCATAGATGAAACCATTTGGTAGAATAGACACATAACTAGAAAGCCATGAAGGGCTTGAGTCCCTCCACAATTTCTTGTTATAGCAAATCTGAGTCTTGGTTTTTCAAAACTTGTGGTTCTTTGAAAAAAAAACAGTAAAATACAGCAGTCCGGTCAATATCATAGTATTTTATGACTGTTAGTTGGGGTTATAAGGTTGAAAACTGCAATTTTGTCAAATTCAAGGGCATATAATTCAGGATATGAGATTCAAATCAAGCTGAAAATCACACTCAGGAAAAATCTTATGATTATCAACATTCTGCCTAAAATTTGTCTTGATTGGTATACATTTGTGGCTGAAAGAGTGAAAGCAGAACGAAAACGGAGTAAAAAACTGAAATTTTGTGAAATTCAAGGGCATATAACTCAGGACCTGAGAATTAGATCAAGTTTAACCTACACTAAAGCAGGATCTTATAGAAACTTTACCAACATTATGACACAGTTTTGGCTTGATTGGCCTATATTTGTAATTGTTAGAGTGAAAACAAGGTCAAAACAGCTTTCTATGACATTCAAGGGCAGAGAATTCAGGTCGCCCTGCTTCAATCAAAATTCTTTGAAGGAATTTGAGGGAGGGTCATCCAAAGATCATAAAATCGGCATCCCGGCGGCAGCAGCGGCTTATTCCTTTGATCAGACATTTGGTACCAGCACGCAGCCGATTCAGGAAATTTTGGTGTTGCATAAAAGAGTTTGGTACGTCGGCGACGTCCACCAAGTCGGCAGAAATCAGTCAGACGACCGGCAGGCAGTATCCTGCCAAATACAAATGTAGCCTGCGATCGGTCAACGAGACTTTTCCAAATTTTTCAAGAAAAAAGTAATAATATTTAAGCAATTAGTCGATTCATCGGTAGATTTTAAAAAGAAAAAAGGACCGACGCGCCGCCGATTATGAAAACATTCTGCATTAGTCGACCGAGGCCTCGGGAAATAAACCACATGTCGAATAATCTCAAACATTATCTCTGATTGCATCCAAAATACGTCATTACCTTATCGCGGGCATGTCGTAACGTTAATGCGAAACCTCCTTTACGTTAGAAGGCCTGTATCTCATTAGCAAAGCCAGTGTTCCTGTAAAAACTAGTTTAGTAACTCGTTTTAAACCAGGACATGGGAAAGGGTCTCTCAAAGCGTCTGTGTTTCCATATCAGTCTTTGTTTAAGAGAAAAAGAAGTTTATTTTAAATCGTTAAAGAAGGAAGGTTAAGAATAAACACCAACATGCTGATTTCACCTTAGTTTTAATCTAGAAGTTACGAGATCTATATTCATCCACCTACCTGTGTGAATATCGTGTTCTCGTTAAAACATCCCCTAATAAACTCAACAAAGTAAGTAGAATATGTACTTTTTGATGTACCAATGGCGAAAACTCCTTCATGTTTTTTGCCAATTGTAGAAATTCTAACGATCAAATCTTCTAATTCATCTCCTGATATATCTGTTATACAGTCCATGATGGTACAGAAAAATGGAACAGCTTTCATCTGATCTGTTACATCTTTCTATGTTGACCCTGCAATGAAAGACAAATAATCTAAAGCAGCATTGTTGTGGTAGGTTGCTATTTGCAAACCTTGAAGCCAGCCTGGTCTGATTTACATCACCTCTGTGTCTGTCAAAGGTCGGCCTTACCTTGTCACATCATGAATGTTTCTAAAAGGGTAAGTAATGCGATGTCGTTCTGTAGCGATTATCCAGTTGTACTGATACTGACCACAACAATTAATTTAAAATGGAAACGAAAATATCTTTTGTGTTATTCCGCTTGTTGCATTATTTTACGAATATTTCTGACAGTCACAATCAGTCGTCTAGTTTCCCTTTCAAATAAGGTCCGAGATGAAAAATCACGAGAACTAGCAGTAAAAAGAGAAACGTCAACGAAATACGGACATGTGCATAGTAAGAGCTTTTAATACGATTTCCGCATAGCGCCCATGTAATATTCGACCCGGAATGAATTGTGGAAAACAATCAAATGTGAGGTTTTTTTTAGATGTGTATTCCATTTAATTTGTATTATGCATATCGTCAATCGCACGCTTTTCTGCAATTTTTACATTTTTCACTAAATTCTCTTTAAATTATGGATATTCTTTAATTAGGTTTATAAATAGAAGTTAATTTTAGGAAATAATACTATTTCCCATCAATTTCAGCATATCACATGTGGTTTAATTTCATATGAAGAAAAAATGACTTACATTAACTCTTAAAAATGCTTAGATTTTCATGTAACGCGTAACGAAATTCAAATATAATTCAGAGATAAAATGCAATAGAATTGCTAATCTTTGGTGGATTTTCAAAATTCTTTCAACGTCAGAATCCTTATATCATGCGTTAATTTGACATTTGCATGAGCGACATCAGAAATGTTATTAGCGTCAAAACAAAGTAAACTATGCCAGTACGTACTCATGTAACGTTTCTCATCATACGTCGGCTACCATTTGTAAAAATGAATTTTTATATATTTTCCGCTACACTCCTTCGATGATTTTCATTTCATTTAAAAGTACATTTTGTCAACAAAAAGAATTAATAAAAATATTTTTGAAAGATTGAATATTAATGTGTGAAATAAAATCGTAGAAAAATTACATTTTTTCTACCTTGCTCAAAAATTGTGTTTATCTAAATGAGGTTCATCTCTTTAACTTCCCCGTTTAGTGCGACACGCGAAAGTCAGCACATGTTTATTACTACTGGCAAAAAGTACACATGATAAACTTTAAAATAGTATATAATACAATATGATCAATCTAAACGTTGTATAAATGCAACTATCATTTCAAAATTACATTTTTTCTACCCGACGCGCAACGTCATTGTAGCGTTATATCATAGACGCACGCTATTTTGTGTGTAATTTGAATTACTGTAATACCAAAATTGTTTATATATCTAAAACTAAGGATAAAGATGTTGTTTCTGTAAGTAAAGAGATTGATTTACTACTTTATAATAATTATAATTTTATCTTAATTATCAAATACACATCGATAAAAATTTGATCTGGGTAAAAGATATACTGGCAAAATTGATGCAAAAGGATAAAATGTTGGTTGTAAGTATTTCTCTTTTTGCTTTAACGTTTTCCAAAGTTGTTTTCTTTTTTACAAAATCTGACAATAAAAGGTCTGTTGCAAGCATAGAACACTTTTTCTGAAAGCTGAATTGTACAACAAAGCAAATGTAGTTAAATTGGATTTATTGACTCACTGAAAAACTATCGCGTCAAAATGAGAAATTCTTTTTATAACCAAAAACTCACTGTTTTCACAAACCTTTCCCTTAAGAAATTTTCATAAATGTCCAGATTTTAAATTATTGGACATTTGGCTAGTTTTGACAAGCATAAACAAACTACGCGTAAACATATTTTGTTTACATAACGTCAGGTACCTACATAACGTTGGATAACATTAGTTGAAATGACGTTACGTCGACTTGCGGAATAGTGTGCTATTGACGTTATACGTTAATGATTTTATATATAAAATTTAGGCCACCGGAAGAAAACCATTGCTTTGAAATATTTCATAAAATAAATCACGGACAGTCGGTTCCGTGAACTGCGGATCCATATCGGACCGATTCAGCTTTTACGAGACATGTCCCTTGACTGAAGAGTTTCTGAAAGAATGGACTACCACTGCATAAAATCACACCAATTGTCAAGTTATAACGATTACCACTGGGCTAAAATTGTTTATTCTAGTTAAAAAAAATAATGAAAGTCCAATTTTTATACGCCGCCGGAGGCGGTCGTATATTGGCGTCATCTTCTCCGTCTGTCCGTCCGTCGATCCGTATGTACGTCCACTTTTCTTGTCGTCGCAACTCCTAAGTTTCTGACTACATCTTTTTGAAACTTGGTCCATGTTATCACCTCAATTGGTAGATGTGCGTGACGGAAGGAATATATGGTTTATTGATTTTTTTCCTGAGTTATTCCCCCTTAAAATTTAGTCTCTGGGGCAGCGTATATTCTGACAATGGTCCTCTTGTTTCTGTAGCTCTCGTACATAAAAGGGCTGAACAAAGTCTGACATGTCAATATACAACAGATCAGATTTTTCAACGAAATTTATTCATATCGTATACACATGATTTAAGGGGAAACATTATGTTTTCATGAATTTAAATGAGCCGCGTCATGAAAAAACCTGCCTTAATGACATTGATGACGTTATCGGGAAATCCACTTTTAAAAGTGACGTCACTTTTTTATAGAGTTAAACCAGGAAGTGTAAACATTAGATCGGATCGTGTTTGAATCCACATTTCGTTTACGTGCTTATTTTTAATTTGGAATGAATTATGGATCAGGAATTAGAGGTGAGTACTATTATTTATTTTATTTCATTTTTTGCTCTATGCAATTTAAATTTGTTTACATACGCATAGAAATCGGCGAATCGTCGAAGCCTAATAAATGAATATTAGTACTGTATAGCGGACGAGAATTCACCTGGCAGAGCTTTACATTCGTTTAGCATGGGCTGCTCTGCCAGGTCGATTATCGTCCGCTATAGATCTAGTGAAATGGCATTAAACCGAAAAAACAGATTGAAAAATTCTTCAAGACCCACTTCTATCTTGAATTTGAGAAATATGTATTATTAAAACAATATATTTTCCATTTAGATCTATATAAATCCTTTATTTGCAATATTTTTTGTGAGAAAAATGACGATATCTTTACTCTATTAACCCGATATTGATTTCATATACTTTATAATAATCCGCGTAGATCGACGATTACATAGCGCAGTCGGTAGAGCTCTGGTCTTGTAATACTTTTCTCCCGGAGAGCACGGGTTCGAATCTCCGCCAAATCATTCTTTTATTTTTTTTTAATTCATTATGTTTTCCTGATTTTCCTAAATATGTTGTTTTCCAGTCACTCACGAGTTAAAGATTATAATAATAATAAAGTCGGGTAAATTCGACAGTCGTCAAAATTCGGCACCCTTCTATTATTTTTACAGTATATGACACACAATTCGTGATAATAGCATTCTAATACTCAACACCTTATGTCGGGGCAATAACTGACGTATGAAAATATTTCATGTCCTCCAAACACCCACCCTTTCCCCGAAAAAAATCGCGGAAGAAAAAGGTCGTCGAATTTTCTGATGAGCAAAAATGACCGTTACAGATTATCGTAAGAAAGTGGATCTAAACAAAGACATTTGAAAAATTATGAAAATCATTTTAATATGATAAATGTTTCAATACTATGCCGGAAATGTATATATTTTCATAAATCATTTGATAAAAAGCATCTCTCCGTTTATTTTCAACTTGAGAAAGGGTGTCGAATTTATGCGACAAAATATTTCAAGATCGTATAATTTCGACATGCCCTAAAACGTGATTAATTGTTTGAATTTGAATGTTCCTACATCGACAGAAAGTTCAACAGACTACAGTTTGGTTGTTGCGCTTATTTTGAACAGTAGAAATGGCACTGATGCCCTTTTCATCAACCAAAAAACAATTTTGATCTTAATATACGCATTATTAACAAATTCCACATCAATTTGCATCTGAAACGTTTCACGCGGAAAACTGTTCCATAAGATTCATATTTTGAGGTCAGTCAAAGTTCTCGACTGTAGAAGTGCGTGAAGTTGGCAGGACATTAGACATTAGACGAATGTCTAATCATCGAATTAGACATTCAAATATGAATGTCTAATTCACCGAATTAGACGTTAGGCATTCGATTAGACATTCGATCAAATCCGTTTTGAATGTCTAATTCACAGAATTAGACGTTAGACATTCGATTAGACATTCGACCAAACCCGTTTTGAATGTCTAATTCACCGAATTAGACGTTAGACATTCGATTAGACATTCGACCAAACCCGTTTTGAATGTCTAATTCACAGAATTAGACGTTAGACATTCGATTAGACATTCGACCAAACCCGTTTTGAATGTCTAATTCACCGAATTAGACGTTAGACATTCGATTAGACATGCGACCAAACCCATTTTGAATGTCTAATTCACCGAATTAGACGTTAGACATTCGATTAGACATTCGATCAACCCCATTTTGAATGTCTAATTCACCGAATTAGACGTTAGACATTCGATTAGACATTCGACCAAACCCGTTTTGAATGTCTAATTCACCGAATTAGACGTTAGACATTCGATTAGACATTCGATCAAATCCGTTTTGAATGTCTAATTCACCGAATTAGACGTTAGACATTCGATTAGACATTCGATCAAATCCGTTTTGAATGTCTAATTCACAGAAGTAGACGTTAGACATTCGATTAGACATTCGACCAAACCCGTTTTGAATGTCTAATTCACCGAATTAGACGTTAGACATTCGATTAGACATTAGACCAAACTCTTTTTGAATGTCTAATTCACCGAATTAGACGTTAGACATTCGATTAGACATTCGACCAAACCCGTTTTGAATGTCTAATTCACCGAATTAAACTTTAGACATTCGATTAGACATTCGACCAAACCCATTTTGAATGTCTAATTCACCGAATTAGACGTTAGACATTCGATTAGACATTCGACCAAACCCGTTTTGAATGTCTAATTCACCGAATTAGACGTTAGACATTCGATTAGACATTCGATCAAATCCGTTTTGAATGTCTAATTCACCGAATTAGACGTTAGACATTCGATTAGACATTCGACCAAACTCTTTTTGAATGTCTAATTCACCGAATTAGACGTTAGACATTCGATTAGACATTCGACCAAACCCATTTTGAATGTCTAATTCACCGAATTAGACGTTAGACATTCGATTAGACATTCGATCAAACCAGATTTGAATGTCTAATTCACCGAATTAGACGTTAAACATTCGATTAGACATTCGGCCAAACCCGTTTTGAATGTCTAATTCAACGAATTAGACGTTAGACATTCGATTAGACATTCGACCAAACCCGTTTTGAATGTCTAATTCATCGAATTAGACGTAAGACATTCGATTAGACATTCGATCAACCCCATTTTGAATGTCTAATTCACCGAATTAGACGTTAGACATTCGATTAGACATTCGACCAAACCCGTTTTGAATGTCTAATTCACCGAATTAGACGTTAGACATTCGATTAGACATTCGATCAAATCCGTTTTGAATGTCTAATTCACCGAATTAGACGTTAGACATTCGATTAGACATTCGATCAAATCCGTTTTGAATGTCTAATTCACCGAATTAGACGTTAGACATTCGATTAGACATTCGACCAAACTCTTTTTGAATGTCTTATACACCGAATTAGACGTTAGACATTCGATTAGACATTCGACCAAACCCGTTTTGAATGTCTAATTCACCGAATTAGACGTTAGACATTCGATTAGACATTCGACCAAACCCGTTTTGAATGTCTAATTCACCGAATTAGACGTTAGACATTCGATTAGACATTCGATCAAACCCGATTTGAATGTCTAATTCACCGAATTAGACGTTAGACATTCGATTAGACATTCGATCAAACCCGTTTTGAATGTCTAATTCACCGAATTAGACGTTAGACATTCGATTAGACATTCGACCAAACCCGTTTTGAATGTCTAATTCACCGAATTAGACGTTAGACATTCGATTAGACATTTGATCAAACCCGATTTGAATGTCTAATTCACCGAATTAGACGTTAGACATTCGATTAGACATTCGATCAAACCCGTTTTGAATGTCTAATTCACCGAATTAGACGTTAGACATTCGATTAGACATTCGATCAAATCCGTTTTGAATGTCTAATTGACAGAATTAGACGTTAGACATTCGATTAGACATTCGATCAAACCCGATTTGAATGTCTAATTCACCGAATTAGACGTTAGACATTCGATTAGACATTCGACCAAACCCGTTTTGAATGTCTAATTCACCGAATTAGACGTTAGACATTCGATTAGACATTCGACCAAACTCTTTTTGAATGTCTAATTCACCGAATTAGACATTAGACATTCGATTAGACATTCGACCAAACCCGTTTTGAATGTCTGATTCACCGAATTAGACGTTAGACATTCGATTAGACATTCGACCAAACCCGTTTTGAATGTCTAATTTACCGAATTAGACGTTAGACATTCGATTAGACATTCGATCAAACCCGATTTGAATGTCTAATTCACAGAATTAGACGTTAGACATTCGATTAGACATTCGACCTAACTCTTTTTGAATGTCTAATTCACCGAATTAGACGTTAGACATTCGATTTGACATTCGATCAACCCCATTTTGAATGTCTAATTCACCGAATTAGACGTTAGACATTCGACCAAACCCGTTTTGAATGTCTGATTCACCGAATTAGACGTTAGACATTCGATTAGACATTCGACCAAACCCGTTTTGAATGTCTAATTCACCGAATTAGACATTAGACATTCGATTAGACATTCGATCAAATCCGTTTTGAATGTCTAATTCACCGAATTAGACGTTAGACATTCGATTAGACATTCGACCAAACCCGTTTTGAATGTCTAATTCACCGAATTAGACGTTAGACATTCGATTAGACATGCGACCAAACTCTTTTTGAATGTTTAATTCACCGAATTAGACGTTAGACATTCGATTAGACATTCCACCAAACCCGTTTTGAATGTCTAATTCACCGAATTAGACGTTAGACATTCGATTAGACATTCGACCAAACCCGTTTTGAATGTCTAATTCACCGAATTAGACGTTAGACATTCGATTAGACATTCGATCAAACCCGATTTGAATGTCTAATTCACCGAATTAGACGTTAGACATTCGATTAGACATTCGATCAAATCCGTTTTGAATGTCTAATTCACCGAATTAGACGTTAGACATTCGATTAGACATTCGATCAAATCCGTTTTGAATGTCTAATTCACCGAATTAGACGTTAGACATTCGATTAGACATTCGACCAAACCAGTTTTGAATGTCTAATTCACCGAATTAGACGTTAGACATTCGATTTGACATTCGATCAACCCCATTTTGAATGTCTAATTCACCGAATTGGACGTTAGACATTCGATTAGACATTCGACCAAACCCGTTTTGAATGTCTGATTCACCGAATTAGACGTTAGACATTCGATTAGACATTCGACCAAACCCATTTTGAATGTCTAATTCACCGAATTAGACGTTAGACATTCGATTAGACATTCGATCAAATCCGTTTTGAATGTCTAATTCACCGAATTAGACGTTAGACATTCGATTAGACATTCGATCAAACCCATTTTGAATGTCTAATTCACCGAATTAGACGTTAGACATTCGATTAGACATTCGACCAAACTCGTTTTGAATGTCTAATTCACCGAATTAGACGTTAGACATTCGATTAGACATTCGATCAAACCTGATTTGAATGTCTAATTCATCGAATTAGACGAAAGACATTCGATTTGACATTCGACCAAACTCGTTTTGAATGTCTAAATCATCGAATTAGACGTTAGACATTCGATTAGACATTCAACTAAACGCGTTTTGAATGTCTAATTCACCGAATTAGACGTTAGACATTCGATTAGACATTCGACCAAACTCGTTTAGAATGTCTAAAACACTGAAATAGACCGTAACAAGCGACTCGTTGTCCTGAAATTAATGCTTAACATAGCAAAAGCTTTATTGTAACCCTACCACTAATCAGCATTCCAACTCTTTCCCCAGTACCGCCGCTAATCCTTATGTCAAGAGAGTGGAACAGCCTCAAACGCTTATGTCAACTGACTGGAACAGGCGCCTGAATTGACAATTACGCACGATTATTTGCTTAAATAAATTTAAAACAGAGCAGAAGCCATAACCGTCCCTCTGTCACTATCACTTACCCCAACCCTTAACCAAGTTTTACCGCATATCTTTATGTCAAGGGAGTGGAACAGCCTCAAATACTTATGTCAAGGGAGTGGAACAAGCGCTGCAATCTTGACCCATACCACTAACAATATTTTTTTGATGTACTAGTAATGGCAAATTATAACAGTACAGTTAAACCTTGAAACGCATGAATGTTCATGCAAATGAATAAAAACATAATGAGAAAAGAAGAAATTGCCCATTCTGATCATTTTTTTCCCATACTATTTTAAACTAATTATTACATTTCCAATGATAATAATGCATCTTGTATAAGCGTTTGATATAAAATGCCTAATGATCCTTTTATTTGGTGACCATTTTTGATAACTTCAGCAGAGGGTACTTTTGAATGTTCATCACACTGACGTACATGAAGCTATATAGTAGGGCCGATGCATTTTATTGTGCTGGCGAGTTCACGATTTTACAACTTTTTGACCACGGAATTTTTGTCCAGGAATTTTTGGCCATGGACGTTTGGTGGTCATCCTTTTGGGAAAAATGCGTTTTGTCCAAAGTAAACTTTTATGGTGTTATTGTACATTATTTTCCAAATAAGTATTGTTTTTAACCAATTCAATTAATGTATTCTATAATGTTTATAAATATGATTATGATATTTGAATTTGGTAAACACATTTGAAGTTGAGAGTTTTAATTAGCATCATCTTTGATGATGTTAAACAATAAGATCGTAAAGAAATAATAGGATGAAAATTTATATTTTAGAAATATCTTAGCTTTTACCATTAACGTAACGTTAAATGTTGGAGCTAAAAGAACTTCACGCCAGAATGAACAGCGAACGTCGTTGTTTTTAAGTGTTTTGCGAGAGGACGTAAAACATTAAGTATCTCTAGCCTTTATCTATCAGCTATCTTTTAATAAACTTATACTTACACCTTAAAACATCAACTAAGAAGATTCTGTTATTAATTTTTTTAAGAATAAAAACATTTGGCATTATTAAATCTTTTTTATCTATTTAAACAGATTTTTACGACACCAAATCGTCTCGTGTTACATGAAACAACAAATCGTCGGTGGAAAGTCAAAACCTCGTAACTTTAGCTTATCTAAGCTGTAGTTACGAGGTTTTGACTTCCCACCAACGAAATATTATAACATTTATCCAACAAACGCAATACACTAATTGTCTTTTTCCACAAAAGTTTTACATGTTTAGAATTTGAGATTGAAAAGTGTTTCGTGTTTTTTTCACATTTATTGTTTATCGTATGTGTAAATGCAAAACCTCGTATGTCGACTTCAGCGATTTTCAAAGTAAAACATTGAAACGTAAAACAACACTTGCGGGTTTTAAGATATATCTTTATTGATCAGTAATAATGACACATTATTTTTGAACAATATGTCCAAATTTCAAGTAAAACTTTTTAGTTTGGGAAAAGTTATTTCACTTTTTTCCTTCCTCTTCAAAATCTGCCAAACAAGAGATACGAGGTTTGCATTTACAAAGACGATATGCAATAAAGGTTAAATTTGGAAACTTTGGCATTCGCGTGTTAACAGAATTACCAAATCCGATTATGAGAAACATGTTTGTCCATTTTTGCCATTCTTCCTCTGGTTGACTATCTGTGGATAAGACAATTTGCGGCGATAGAAAATGTAGAATCCACGGTGCCGTTATACGTCGGTTTTTTGTCTACGTTTCCCACAAACGTTATATAGAGCAACATGGGACATTTGTGTGGACAAAGTGGAATTTCGATTATTACGGCATTCTTCGATCGATCCTAAAACTTAAGAATGAAAATATTGGCTCTATAAGCTTATACAAAAATATGTTCAACAGTGTATTTGCATGCGAGAAGAGAATATTCAAATCATTTTAATTTGACTTAACTTTGTTATCATTGGACATTTTTGTGAACAAGGCATTTTTTTTAAAATAAATTCTTCTTAAGGTGACCGATTCGATTCGACTGCGCATCCAAAACGCGCCTGTTGTCGTAAATAAGATAGCGACCTAAAGTTTTAGAAAAAAAGGTAGAAAGTTAGATCCGTTACATTTTTTTTTTAGATAAACTATACAAACTTTTGCATCAGTTTTTCATCGAACAAGAATAAAAAGTGAAAATATATCAGGCCGTATTTGAAATGTTTTGATGACGTCATTTAAACACGTGCGTTTTGGCGTTCAAAGTAACGACGTCGGTAATACGGTTAAGGTAAGATACGCAAAATCGGTCGATTTCTGACGAATTTATCGTTAGAAAAGTCCAAATTTGGTTCGAATTATCGGAATCTACTGGCTTTTGTCTAATACGTTCCACTTTCACACTACAGTCCAGACATTACACCAATGTTAGACAAATATAGCTTGCTCCAGAGCCATTTAGGCCTAAAATTTCCATTTCTCACAATAGAATTAAACAATTTTGAGACGTCAAACATTTATTTTAAAATCTATTTTATGTTTTAATCAAAAAAGCAATATATTACGATCATGATTATGATTATGTTTTGGTCAATACATCCTATAACTATGTACTAATAGCTATACAAAATCGAGCTAAAAGGCTGCTTTTTTTTCTGTGGAAAAGTACACGTTTGAGACGGTCTCCCGTTTATGTACAGTGGTGACATTTGTTTTTTATTTCTTTATTTTACAGATTATTTGCAGGTTCATCAATTGCCAAATCATTCTTTATTTTACAGATCATTTTCTGGTTCATCAATTACCAAAATATTATCAAATTCTCTAGGGCAGAAATTTCTAAAATTGTAACATTTGCGTCAAAAATCAGCTGAAACACTGCTATTCCGGCTATTTTGAGACAACCCCCAATTCATATACTGTGGTGACATTTGTTTTTCATTTCTTTATTTCACAGATCATGACCAGGTTCATCAATTTACAAAATATTATCAAATTCTCTAGGGCAGAAATTCTTTATTTTCTAACATTTGTGTAAAAATATGCAAATTTTCCATTGGCCTCCATGTTAAAAATAGCCATTTCAGTACTGGTTTTGAGACGGCCCCCATTCTTTCCCTAGATGGTACCATATCTTTTTTATTATCTTAATTTGTCAGTAAGGATTCACTTTATAACATGCGACAGTATGAGTCAATTCTCCAGGACAGTTTTCTTGTTATGGAATCGCATTCGGCCACCTTAAAAACATTTTCGAAATGTAACGAGTTTCTTAATAAATAAAACAGAAAGATATTTTTCGAGTGTTTCTTTCTGTAATAAAAGTTGAAACACAAAAGATATATAGGCTTTTAATATTTAGTTTTCTTCAATTTTGTAAAGCAAATCCACTCACTTTTTTTTTATTTATGACGAAAAATATCACATTTAATATTGAGTTAGATCATTCACCTGAACTGAAAGTTTTGCACATAAATGATAATAATTTGATCATTCGCGTTTTTCATATTGCACTTAAAAGGATGGGTTGCAACAAGGGCTCACACTCGCTCAAAAAATAGATTTTCTTTAAATTCTGTAAATTGATAGGGTTACATAATATCTTTAATTTGTACGCGTAAAATATGATGAAGGCTTACTTTGGAGAAAATGGCTAACAGAGTGGGTGGGGTAAATTGACACGAGAAGCAAACTATAACTTTGAAGCTGAATAACTTTTTCTGTATAGATCCGATCGAATTAAAAATTTTGCATGTACTTTCAATATACCTAGGACATAACATGTTAGGTATCATTAATTATATACATGTATATCAGTTTGATGATTTTCTGTATTTGTTCTTCTGTCAATCTCAGATTATGCTTATTTTTGATGTACTAAATTTACGAAATTATCTCTACAACTTTTTACTTTTGTATGAGTTAACACGATATTTAGTGAAAATTATAACATATGATGTAACTAAATATGTGTAAACTTTTTATTAGATTGATTGAATAGAACCAAATGCATTTGACCTTGACCTTAAAAGATTATTCTAAACTATTTATTTATAAGATTTTGGGCTTAATGGTATCATGAAAATTAGTATATGAAGTGACTTTTAGAAAAATAAAGTCATTTTCATGATATCCTAGATGTAATTACTTAGTTCAGTGGAGGATTCACAACTGATACTGACCTTTACGCACATAATAATAAAATGTTTTGAAGAGGCAAGTGGACAATTTACTTTTCAATAGATATTATTGTTTTGTATGTCAAGGTCAAGGTCTGCTGTGAAATTAGCATTGAACAAATTTAGTACAGCAAGAATATATTATATCTGTGACTTTATTTATTGAAATATATTTTATAATCCCATTTTTATATCAAGATGTAGCTGGAAATTATTATTTAATTTTCACGACGTCAAAAACCAAATTAGCTCCAACTTTTGACAACATTTTATTTACTGTCGATGATTTTCATACTTTTTATGTTTTTATAAATTTTGAAAATATAAAATGAAGGTATTATAATATATGATATTTCAATTATATTTTACCAATTGTTAAAATGTCACATGAATGAACATACTCGTTTCATATCAGTATACAAAATAAAGGTAGATAAATCAAATTTTCAGAAATTCAACAATCCCTTTCAACTGTTAACAATAATTACATACGATTTATGAAGATAAATTTATTCATCATAATATTTTTAGAAAATAGAGTTTTGCCAAAAGGTCCGTTTTCCTCATACGACTGGCCATCACGGCCATGGCCAAAACGTCATGGTCAAGGTGTTCGTCCATATTGCGGTAAAGGGTTTGTCAAGGGAGTGAAACAGACCAAGAACGGTAATGGAATTGGTCGCAGAATGGACATCGTGCTGGACATTTACTCCAGAAGGCCTATCCGAACAAGAGCCCTACTACCGGCTCTACCTCCAAGAGCTGTGTACATGTGTAAGGCGTTTGCCAATGAAGTGGCACAGTTGAAAAACTGTTTGTAAATGGATTAAAACAGGCCCCAGAATGAACAACGAGCCCGACCCATACTCATAAAGTCTAACGCCAACACGAACCTCAGCCCAGGATCTACCGTTACCGTTGAACCTTGTCCTGACACATACTCCAAGATCGCTGTAAATTGTTTGTTAAATGAATGGCACAGCCGAAAAAAATGTTTGTCAATGGAAAGCAGTAACAAATGTTGATTGATCAATGAATCTCGATTGAAGGGCGGTTTGGTCAATATTTAAGGTTTACAGACCCTAAAAAATCACCCCTTTCTATCCATACGAAATGCATCAAATTACTCACACTTGTACATACACTTAAAACAAGTTGATTCACCGTCACGGTGCCGGATTTCAAGATAATGCCTCAAGAAGAAAATAATTTACAAATATTATCGTTTTCTACATTCATATGCAAAGGAGGGAATTTTGAACATTTTTGTAAAATATTTCCATAATTATACATTTATTCAAAATTCTGTATTGTTCAAAATCCATTTGTTTGTATTTGAATTGGAAATGTATCACAGTTTAGGAACTACTGGCACTATTCAAATTTTGCATGTGTCTCTTTAGTGCTTATGAGGGGTTGGATATCTTAACAAGCACAGAAGCATATAACGTTTAATCTTTCAGTGTTACATACAATTTGAACATTATGCATATCTAAAACACCATTATTCCAATTTGTCTACTCCTAGTATGTCTACTGTTCCAATTCATCTACTCCCAATATGTCTACTACTCGTTTATATTTCCTATATTTTTTTTGTATGAAAATTTTAACTTTATGTCAAACCATAGATTACTAAAAAATATTCAAGGAACATGGAAACTGTGGAAATGCGAAAACAAAGATTATTCTATTTCTCTATTAATGCTATCCGGAACGACAAATTTCAAGTATTCCAATTTTAAATTTGTTAAAGACGACATATTGAATGTTGACAGAGATCTGCTTTATGTTGCACAGAAAACATTAAGACAAAAGAGAAATTTGCAATTGCTAAAGCAGTTTCTATTAATCCTTTCCCAAACAAGACCATTTTTTGATGACCGTATTAGAAAAGGCTCGTGAAAACGTTGAGTCAAAAGAAGGAAATGCTGATCATTAGCATTTTCTCCCTTCCTCTCAATGTTTTCTGTGCTATATTGTATAAAAATTCTCTTTCTGGTTACTTTAATGATGTCGTGTGTAGCATCTTTAAATTTGGACCACTTTGTACTTTTACCGTTTGGGAAAGGGATAATGGCGTCAGAAGCAGGTCTTATTTTATTTTTCTTTAACAAAAACATTTGAGAAGATATTGAGGCAAAATAACAATTCTGAATACCAGCATACAAGCCCGCCGCGTGGTTTTGGAGATTTGGACGGCGGATGGGAAGGTTTTGGAGGTGTGTCCCCTACCTGTACGTAAGAATTTCTTATCATTCATAGTAATAATTAAAAGAAATGACGCCATTTCCTGAATTACAAAACCCACTATTCAACGATATAGAATCAGTGAAAAAATATCTACAAATGTCTATAATTTTAGACTGAATACAAGTGTGTATGTTACTTATTGTACCAGATTGTGACAATATAGGGTATGAATTATACTGTCAGAACGACTATTTTTATAACAACAAAAAAAAAAAAGAAACATTGTTGGATATGTTATTTCATGCGCCCCCCCCCCCCTCGAAAAAAGAAGATACCCGGTTCAAACGTCTCTAAACGTGAATGGCATTGGAATAATCAGGAGTCACCAGAAAAACAAGAAAAAGGGTGATTAAATGCGTTTTCTTCTATTTTTTACTCTGTGATATAACAGAATTTGAATTTACCAGAATAATATCGTCGTCTGTGACTGCTTCAACCCTTTGCCAACGGTGCAAAATGGGACTATTTTTATTTTTAAAGTTTGTAAACAACATAACGGACGTTGATTAAGTTTAATTTAATCTATTCTGATGCATATGCATTTTTTAGGGAAAAGGAGAAAATACTGGTCGTCAGTCTCCCTTCTTTCATCTCGATGTTTTCCCAAGCTTTATTGCACACATGAATACCAGGTCTTGTTTGTCAAAGTATTGAAATTCACTGGCATACACTGTAATCATTTTGGCACAGGTGTGAAAATATCAAGATTTTCGAAAAGGCATAATTATATTGAAACTTATTTTCAATAAATTCATGTAATTATTTTTATACAAAGGTTCTGTTTAACTATTACGCAATCAAATGAATCAGTTTGCCCTCGAGTACATTATTTAATAAGCTAGCCAATTTAATAAAATAAAGGTCAAGGTATTCTAGTAAATGGTTAATCATTAATCCAGCTAGGATTAGAATTAATTCAGAGTAACATAATGCCGGTAAATTTTCCATTGCGGCGCTTGTTCCACTCCCTTGACATAAGTATTTGAGGCTGTACCACTCTCTTGACATAAGGATATAATTATGCGGTAATACTTGGTTAAGGGTTGGGGTAAGCGCTAGTGACAGGGGCACAGGTATGGTTTCTGCTCAATTTTAAATTCATTTTAGAAAAAAAATCGTGTGTAATTGTCAATTCAGGCACCAGTTCCACTCAGTTGACATAAGCACTTAAGGCTGTTCCACTCTCTTCACATAAGGATTAGCGGCAGTACTGGGGTAAGAGTTAGAATGCTGATTAGTGGTTGGGGTACATTAAAGCTTTTGCTAAGTTAAGTATTAATTTCAGGAAAACGAGTCGCTTGTTACGGTCTATTTCAGTGTTTAAGACATTCAAAACGAGTTTGGTCGAATGTCGAATGTCTATTCGAATGTCTAACGTCTAATTCGGTGAATTAGACATTCAAAACGGGTTTGATCGAATGTCTAATCGAATGTCTAACGTCTAATTCGGTGAATTAGACATTCAAAACGGGTTTGGTCGAATGTCTAATCGAATGTCTAACGTCTAATTCGGTGAATTAGACATTCAAATCGGGTTTGATCGAATGTCTAATCGAATGTCTAACGTCTAATTCGGTAAATTAGACATTCAAAACGAGTTTGGTCGATTGTCTAATCGAATGTCTAACGTCTAATTCGGTGAATTAGACATTCAAAACGGGTTAGGTCGAATGTCTAATCGAATGTCTAAAGTCTAATTCGGTGAATTAGACATTCAATACTGGATTGATCGAATGTCCAATCGAATGTCTAACGTCTAATTCCGTGAATTAGACATTCAAAACGGGTTTGGTCGAATGTCTAATCGAATGTCTAACGTCTAATTCGGTGAATTAGACATTCAAAACGGGTTTGGTCGAATGTCTAATCGAATGTCTAACGTCTAATTCGGTGAATTAGACATTCAAAACGGGTTTGATCGAATGTCTAATCGAATGTCTAACGTCTAATTCGGTGAATTAGACATTCAAATCGGGTTTGATCGAATGTCTAATCGAATGTCTAACATCTAATTCGGTGTATTAGACATTCAAAACGAGTTTGGTCGAATGTCTAATCGAATGTCTAACGTCTAATTCGGTGAATTAGACATTCAAATCGGGTTTGATCGAATGTCTAATCGAATGTCTAACGTCTAATTCGGTGAATTAGACATTCAAAATGGGTTTGGTCGAATGTCTAATCGAATGTCTAACGTCTAATTCGGTGAATTAGACATTCAAAACGGGTTTGATCGAATGTCTAATCGAATGTCTAACGTCTAATTCGGTGAATTAGACATTCAAAACGGGTTTGGTCGAATGTCTAATCGAATGTCTAACGTCTAATTCGGTGAATTAGACATTCAAATCGGGTTTGATCGAATGTCTAACCGAATGTCTAACGTCTAATTCGGTGAATTAGACATTCAAAACGAGTTTGGTCGATTGTCTAATCGAATGTCTAACGTCTAATTCGGTGAATTAGACATTCAAAACGGGTTGGTCGAATGTCTAATCGAATGTCTAACGTCTAATTCGGTGAATTAGACATTCAAAACGGGTTTGGTCGAATGTCTAATCGAATGTCTAACGTCTAATTCGGTGAATTAGACATTCAAATCGGGTTTGATCGAATGTCTAATCGAATGTCTAACGTCTAATTCGGTAAATTAGACATTCAAATCGGGTTTGATCGAATGTCTAATCGAATGTCTAACGTCTAATTCGGTGAATTAGACATTCAAAACGGGTTTGGTCGAATGTCTAATCGAAAGTCTAACGTCTAATTTGGTGAATTAGACATTCAAAACGGGTTTGGTCGAATGTCTAACGTCTAATTCGGTGAATTAGACATTCAAATCGGGTTTGATCGAATGTCTAATCGAATGTCTAACGTCTAATTCGGTGAATTAGACATTCAAATCGGGTTTGATCGAATGTCTAATCAAATGTCTAACGTCTAATTCGGTGAATTAGACATTCAAAATAGGTTTGGTCGAATGTCTAATCGAATGTCTAACGTCTAATTCGGTGAATTAGACATTCAAAACGGGTTTGATCGAATGTCTAATCGAATGTCTAACGTCTAATTCGGTGAATTAGACATTCAAAACGAGTTTGGTCGAATGTCTAATCGAATGTCTAACGTCTAATTCGGTGAATTAGACATTCAAATCGGGTTTGATAGAATGTCTAATCGAATGTCTAACGTCTAATTCGGTGCATTAGACATTCAAAACGGGTTTGATCGAATGTCTAATCGAATGTCTAACGTCTAATTCGGTGAATTAGACATTCAAAACGGGTTTGGTCGAATGTCTAATCGATTGTCAAACGTCTAATTCGGTGAATTAGACATTCAAAACGGGTTTGATTGAATGTCTAATCGAATGTCTAACGTCTAATTCGGTGAATTAGACATTCAAAACGGGTTTGATCGAATGTCTAATCGAATGTCTAACGTCTAATTCGGTGAATTCGACATTCAAAACGGATTTGATCGAATGTCTAATCGAATGTCTAACGTCTAATTCGGTGAATTAGACATTCAAAACGGGTTTGGTCGAATGTCTAATCGAATGTCTAACGTCTAATTTGGTGAATTAGACATTCAAAACGGGTTTGGTCGAATGTCTAATCGAATGTCTAACGTCTAATTCGGTGAATTAGACATTCAAATCGGGTTTGATCGAATGTCTAATGGAATGTCTAACGTCTAATTCGGTGAATTAGACATTCAAATCGGGTTTGATCGAATGTCTAATCGAATGTATAACGTCTAATTCGGTGAATTAGACATTCAAAATATGTTTGGTCGAATGTCTAATC
The DNA here is from genome assembly GCA_963680895.1 of Fragum sueziense. Lineage (NCBI taxonomy): Eukaryota > Metazoa > Mollusca > Bivalvia > Cardiida > Cardiidae > Fragum > Fragum sueziense. Next base: position 21,508,814 of record OY804601.1, read on the forward strand.
GAATGTCTAACGTCTAATTCGGTGAATTAGACATTCAAAACGGGTTTGATCGAATGTCTAATCGAATGTCTAACGTCTAATTCGGTGAATTAGACATTCAAAACGAGTTTGGTCGAATGTCTAATCGAATGTCTAACGTCTAATTCGGTGAATTAGACATTCAAATTGGGTTTGATCGAATGTCTAATCGAATGTCTAACGTCTAATTCGGTGAATTAGACATTCAAAACGGGTTTGATCGAATGTCTAATCGAATGTCTAACGTCTAATTCGGTGAATTAGACATTCAAAAAGGGTTTGGTCGAATGTCTAATTCGGTGAATTAGACATTCAAAACGGGTTTGATTGAATGTCTAATCGAATGTCTAACGTCTAATTCGGTGAATTAGACATTCAAAACGAGTTTGTTCGAATGTCTAATCGAATGTCTAACGTCTAATTCGGCGAATTAGACATTCAAAACGAGTTTGGTTGAATGTCTAATCGAATGTCTAACGTCTAATTCGGTGAATTAGACATTCAAAACGGGTTTGTTCGAATGTCTAATCGAATGTCTAACGTCTAGTTCTGTGAATTAGACATTCAAAACGGATTTGATCGAATGTCTAATCGAATGTCTAACGTCTAATTCGGTGAATTAGACATTCATATTTGAATGTCTAATTCGATGATTAGACATTCGTTCGAATGTCTAATGTCTAATGTCTAATGTCCTGCCAACTTCACGCACTTCGACTGTAGAAGATGAATATATTAAATATGACGAGTCTTACTTTGTAAGAAACATCCTTATTAATCCACCGCAATAGTTAACAATCCAACGCATAAAAATTAAATATCACTCAAAAATTTGACCTTTGTTTTAATGTGCACAAATTCCTTATTTAGCGACAATCAAAAAACCCGAATGCGGTTCTTTTAATTCACGTGGCACCGCCTTGTAAATCTACTGAGTAAATTGTGTTTGATTGATTGGTCGGAACAGTTTGTCAGTCTCCGCCCATTCGATCATTTATATGCTTGATTGACAGGGATATCCACGTGCTGATTTCTCATTCCTTTGTCGGAACAAAATGACGTCATACAATCGTCATACAACTAACCGTCTACGGGAGAGTTTAAAACATCAAACAAAGCCGCGAAGCCACGCGCGCAACACCTGTTATTGAACAGTTTCCGAAAAAAGAAATAGACTCATTCCCATACAGTAATTAAAAGGGAACAGTTGTTGAAATTTCGGGCTGCGCATGTTAAGTTAAGATTAATTTGGTCATGGATTAATTGAACCATTAATTGGAATATTTCAGCGACAAGGTATTACTTTTACATTGTTGTTTGGCGACCGCGGTGTTTTAAATGAAGAAGGAATATTTCGTAGATGTTTTAAGGGAATATTTGTGGTTTAGGATATGACTTTGCGCGGATGAACATTTAAAAAAATCACATTTCGCAAATTGATCTGTCTCCGAATCGTGGGTGAGAATGAAAATCTCAATAAAGAAAAATCAAGTGCATCGTTATAATCAATATATTCACCTGATTTGAAGTTTATAAGAGATATTAACATCGTTTTCTGATTATTTCCTTACACAAATTCTTGGGGTGTCGAATTTACCCGATATTTCAAGCCTCTGGTTGGAATTAGGTGAGTTATAGTTCTCATTTTGTTTAAACCTTTCCCAAACAAGAACCGAGTTTTGACGTCCCTATTAGAAAAGGCTTGGGAAAACATTGAGGCAAAAGAAGAAAATGCTGATAATCAGCATTTTCTCCTTTTGTACCAATAATTTCTATGCTATATTGTACAGAAATATCATTTTACCAACATCTATTTTGTCATCTGCAGCAGCTTTCAAATTGGACTACACAACACAACAAAAAACATAACTTATATGAAATGCGTGAAGTTACATACACGAGTTTCAAATCTTATTCTTTATCAAACTTGTAACTTAAACCTGCGAAATATTTCTTTTGGTATGTGTTATTATGATTAATAACTGTAATCAATATTTTCAGGAAATTTCAGTATTTCCGGTTCGCAGCAGACGAGCCTGGAGTGGTAACTGTAAAGGAAAATTATGAAGGAAAAGAAAAAAAGATGTGTTTGCTGAAAGACCCCGCCTTTCCATTTGAGAACATTGAAAGACCATATCGTGTCGGTTGTCAAGGTCTAACTGTTGAAAGGCAGCGATATCTCCAACGTTTTGTGAGACCATACGTCAGACCAACCAATCAAAATGATTTCTGTTCAGATCCAGCTGCACATTTATGTACAAGTAATGACGTTACAGGAATCACCGACTCGTGCTTTGTTGTTTATATTGCTTTGATTACTTTACTGTTCTACAAAAATTACATTATCATTACAACAGAAATACAACATATATTTTTTTCACACTAATAAAGTAACGAATAAGTGTAACCAGTTTTTTTTTGTGGTTCACAGCTTCTGGTGAGACGTCGTATCCATAATTCCATGGTTGCTATGCATTTATATGATAAACATAACACTGGTTGCTAGGCAACAAAAATAGAAATTGCACTTTACATGAAGATATCAATGTCTTGACTTTATTTCAACTGCATTATTACAATATATCTGAATTAGCGATAAGAAAACAGTCTGGTGAGAAATCACAAATATTTCAACGAGTTTTTACCGACGTCGCAATTTGTTTTCATGACGTTCTCTATGCTCTTTACTCCTACGTCCTATAAAATGCTGTAGCTCAGTGAAAAATCAATATTTTTCAATACTGTTTTCGATTTTGTTATCCTAAATAAATGATCTTTACAAAAACGTAAAAATCTGAAAATGTGAAATTTTGTCATTAAGGCAGGTTTTTCCATGACGCGGCTCAAATATAATTGTTTTGTTTCCCGCACTTGCAAAACAATCCTACGGGAATCATATATTATTTTCATTTCCAAACAATAATTCAAAGGGGGTGTTCCATTTGTGCCCACGCACAGATTTTCTTGTAACTTTACACATAGAATACCTCTGACCTATGAACTACAAAAATATATTTCTTTTACTCAAAGAGTGCATATAGGCCTATACGTGGCACCTTAAAATGTTCCAGATTTTTATAAGTACCCGTCTTACAAAAACTCGATGTTGGCTATCTAGTTTTGGTATTCATCCACATTTTTTAATCAAAACAGCAAGAAGAGTCCTCGTAGAAAATTTTGATACCAATAATGTTGGTACCAACATGAGCAAATAATTTTTCAGAAATTTATTTAGTCAGAAATTGTCAGAAAAATAGCCTAGAAAATTTCGAAACCTAAATTTCAATCAAATTTTTTTGTATGTTCCCGTCTTTGTCAACATATGAAATTGATAAGAAAGTTGGCCATATATGTATCCTATTCGCATGCAAAATTTTGTAAAAACTTGAAACCGGTAAAGTTGTCAAATAATGAGAATTGTGATCAATGGCACCATAAAATGTTCCCAGTTTTCAATGGTACCTCTCTAGCAAAAGCCTAATGTTGCCAACCCAGTTTTGATATTAGTCCCCAATTTTAAATCAAAATAGCAAGAAGAGACATTGAAGAAAATTTTGAGACCAAAATTGTTGATACCAACATGCACAAGTAATTTCTCAGAAATTTATTTAGTCAGAAACTGTCAGAAAAATAGCCTAGACAATTTCGAAACCTAAATTTCAATCAAATTTTTTTGTATGTTCCCGTCTTTGTCAACATATGCAATTGATAAGAAAGTTGGCCTTATATGTCCTCTATTCGCCTGCAAAATTTCGTGAAAATTTAAAACTGGTAAAGTTGTCAAATGATGAGAATTGTGATCAATGGCACCTTAAAATGTTCCCAGTTTTCAATGGTATCCGTCCAGCAAAAGCCCAATGTTGCCCACCTAGTTTTGATATTAGTCCCTAATTTTAAATCTGAATAGCAAGAAGAGTCCTTGTAGAAGATTTTGAGAACAATATTGTTGATACCAACATGCGCATATAATTTCTAAGAAATTTATCTAGTCAGAAATTGTCAGAAAAATACCTAAAAAAATTCGAAACCTAAAATTCAATCAATGTTGTTTGTATGTTCCCCCTCTTTGTCAACCTATGAAATTGATATGAGAGTTTGCCATATATGTCCTTTATTCGTATCCAAAATTTATTGAAAACTTGAATTCGGTAAAGTTGTCAAATAATGAAAATTATGTACAACGGCATCTTAAAATGTTCCTGGTTTTCAATGGTATCTATCTAGCAAACGCTCAATTTTGCCTACCTAGTTTTGATATAAGTTCCCAGTTTTAAATCAAAATAGCAAGAAAAGTCATTGTATAACATGTTGATGCCAATGCTGTTGGTACCAACATGCCCAAATGATTTCTCAAAAATATATTTAGACGAATTTGTCAGAAAAATAGCCCAGATAATTTCCAAACCTAAAATTCAATCAATTAGAAATAAACCCATTACCCAAATTTGACTTTGATACAGTCATTTTGTTGGCTTTGGTCATCTGTTTGGAATTATTTACGAAACACATATTTCCAGTCACACATATTTCCAGTCGTGATTTCACAGCTTCACATGTCATAACAAGTATTTTTGTTTTCATTTGTTTATCTTTAAGTAAGCCAATGGATTCTAGTAACAGGACAGAATAGTTCACTTTAAAGCATTCGGCATAGCTTACTCCAGTTATAATTTTAGGACACATTTTGAGGATCAATACATTAAGTAATACTTAAACATATCAATGCCATTTTTAAAACTTTAACAGCTTATATCATATAATACATTTTGAATTGTTAACTATGTTATTAACTTAAAGTACCCTTTGAGAGTGTGCGTGTCCCTCTGGAAAAAGAAAATAGATGCATTTAGCCAGTATCCTCTACTATATGGCATACATGACATGTGGACCATCTATGATATAAATATCCAAAGGCTTAATGACATACACTTTCACGTCCATTTTTTTTATCACGTACACATCGCGTCCAAAAATATTCTGTAGGACGTGTCATTTGTTGCTGTGCTCCGGTCGTGATGTGCAAGACAAATTTTGTATGTGACCAAGCCTTACATTGAAGAGTTCATTTCTATTTATCGTTTAGTCTCGTGAAAACTGTTATAGACTATGAAATAATTATTTGAATTCCAAGTGCTGCAAGTGATCTCTTGCTTTTTAAGCCTATTAACTACAGCTTGATGATCTTTACGACGTCAATTAACCGTTATATTTTTAATGTTGTTGTTTTCGATTACTCTTGATATACCCTTAAAACTGAAATAAATCGCGATAGAGGGGCATGCTACGTTGTGGAACATACACACGGGTAAAAATAAATTGGTCAATCTGTAGGGGCAGTTAATTTCTGTCAAGGAAAAATTCAAATCGTGTTCATTTAGTCATTTTATTCTTAATCAAGTCTTTATATACATGTACATTTACTTACCCTAATTGTTGGTTTCAAATATTGTTCATAGGGAACTAGTCCTCATTAAAAAGTGAAAAGACCTGCATGGTGCCAGTGCTAAAATTTCTTTGACCCTAGATAATGTGATGCATTAAAAAAATCTGCACTCCCTCACAATCCCCAGGATCGTCTGACGCCAGAAATATCTATGGGTCCCTATATGAAAAATACCAAAACCTACACTCGTGGAGAGTAGTGTGGCAAAACAAAATGGGACATAGGCAAAAAGCTGATGCATGTTCTTCACATATCTGAGATTGGCAAATGGTTTATAAATATTTCATTAAAGCAGTGGATAATTCACCATAATAATAGAAATATTAGCAATTTGGCATTGAAGGGCACAATTGATGAACAATAAAAACTGTTTCTGTGTTCTTTTTATTATCTCGAGCAGTGTAGTAAAGAAATGTTGTATGTATCTCAAAGTAGTCTAAGTGCTGATAAGCCACAAAGGAAACTTTAAAAATGTGACATAATAGGTAAAATATGTAACATTATTGCATTACTTTTATTTTTCATCTCCACATTTCATAATGCATTCCACTGTTTTTGGGCTTTTTCCCCCGCCATTATATTGCGGGTGGGTGGGGTAAGACAAAGTGCCATTAATTCACAAAAAGCATAATTTTGTGTGAAAATGCTAAAATTCATGTTATACATAAGTTGTTGATGTCAAATCAAGATAAAACAAAGCAAAAAGGACTATTTGCGTAATGCATATAGAAGGTATAAAGTAAAATCTTAGATTTTACATTCTTAGAAATTTGGACCACTTACACTAAAATTAAAAAAATGACACTGTTACCGGTTTTATTTTTACTTAGTATTTTAATATAAGCACAAGCATATATGGGGGCAATTTTAATATAAATTTCATATGTTGACAAAAACTGAAACTGTGTGAAATTTAGAATCAAATTTGGTCAAAATGTCTAAAAGCTAAAAGTTTTGTTGATGACGTCATACAAAAAGTAATGGCAAATTGTTTTTTATAGAGTAATGTATACTATTTTGATAAATTCTTGAAAAGTAATTAATTAACATTATTTCTGGCGCAAATTTTGCTCGAATACAACAATCCTGAATGTATATGCCCTCTTTTAGTTAGGATACCCCCCATTTTTAAGCAAAAATCTTAAAATTCTTAGAAAAATATTTTCCGGAATAGATTTTTGGAAAATATTTCGGGAACAATGCCGTAATACAGAACACTAACTTCATGCCAAATTTCATTAAATTCGGAGCGTGGGCACAACCCTATGGGAATTTCTGATAGGGTGGAACACCCCCTTTGATTAAAGCCGGGTTTTTTTTGTAAAATTTGAACTATTTTAAACAATTGACCACCCTTTCTTTAGTTTTCCTTTTTTTAATTCAAGAATTTATTTACTCTCTTTGTAGATTAAATAAAGTACAAATATTAAACAAACGAAATATTTTATAGATCGGTTTTATCGTAAACCCGGTTCTCGATTACTTGATAATAGAACATTTTGCGAAATTTTGACAATTAGCTAAGCAGATTAGTGTTAAAATCATGCATTTAATGATGCAAGCACAATTTGGCACAACATTCATAAGACCATGTAGTTTTATAAAAACCCGTTAGCCACTCAAAAATTCAAGATGGCCGCCATTTTTCAAGATGGCTTCCATTGCCGATTTGAAAATATCGATCTCACTCTAAAACCTGATATAATTGACCGATTTTTGTAATTTTTGTACCAAAATGTATGTATTTAAACACAAGAATTCAGAATTTAAGCATATTCTATGCATACAATCCCTCCTTGATATGTTTTTTAGCAAAACTGGGCAAAATAAGTGGAAATTATATTATCAACCTTTAGGCATATTGTTTCTTTCCAACAAAAATGTAGTTAAGTTCATGTTGACTTTCTTCTTCAAAGAGGTATTTTTTTTAACATTAGGGTCATTATGATTTCTAGTAACGGTTATGGGAAGCTGTTTTTCAATACGAAGTATTATACTTGGTACCAGCTCTGTGATACCTTTCGTTTTGGTCAGAAATAATGTGACGTAGGACGCAACGGTGTATGTCCCTAAGTTAACTCAAACCTGGTTACATAGATTATCTAGCATTGGTCTCCTTAAATCGTTACATACATAGTTTACCAGCATGCTTTCCTGGAGCGTCAGCATTTACATCTGCAAAATCCAGGGCAGGGTAGGCTAAACCGATAGCATCAATCTTTTCTTGCATTCTTGCAGCCACAGCAATTGATGGAAGTGATTCCAGACAATATGCCATGTACTGCTTTATTGCTTCCATTCCCATTCAGGGGGGCCTCAACACTTCCATTTTCTGACCCCCATGTGTATTCTGCTTGGTGAATATCAGGCTTTGTGTATATTCCAAAGTTGCGCTGGTTTGTTATATTGCATAATATAACTTGGTATGCAAATATTTCCAGTCTCTACACTGGCCATAAAAAGAGGTAGATTTAGTCTTATATACGGATGACCAATGTTCTTGATCTGTTTTGCCAATTACTATCTGGATAGAAGATAGCAGTCTCTTGTCCTATCTCGTCAAGCTGAAACAACATCACAGCTTGTGAAGGCATGAACTACAGGAGTATCTCCCACTTTCTCTCGCTTTATTCCCAAAACAAATACAATGTATTGTATGTAGTGACATCCACCATTAAGTAATACCCTAACCAAAAGCTCTTCAACACCAATATCATTAATATGATAAGCACATCTTTGTACTGGCTTACTTATCAAACACATATTTCCTCGTGGTTACAAGACACAGTTCCTTCGAGACTGGTTATGCACATCTCTTTATTCACTTGTTACAATATGACAATATTTTGCTGGCGTATCTGAACAATTTGTTCAGCCAGAAATTGGAAAATCAGAGTTGTTTTATTGTCCCCAAAACATAAATGCTTTGCTTAGGTGGACTGTCTTCGGTTAGTTACTCTGTATTCGATGTATTGTCTACGATTTAACCTAGTTTTAGATTCTAGGATGCTGTGTCTGTATACATTGAAAATGAACTCGATTGACATATGAAAACCAATGAAGCTTAAACTGATCCATTAACTATGATGGCATAAACTACTGGTCTTGTATCTGCAACTGCAGCTATGGTTTCCAGATATTGGGCATTTTGGGACTTATTACGTGTGAAGTTTTCAGCTCCAAATAAATGCAACTGGGAAATATCTATTTTAATAAGGAAAGATTTATATGAGGTAGCTTCCTCATGATAAGCAAGTTACGAACAACTTCGAGAAAGGCTGACAATTTTATTTTATGATCTTTAGCTTTCGATCACGAGGAGCTGGGGCCCGTGTTATCAACGATCTTACGACCACGTTTTTGTGTAAACTGCGTGACAATACATCTGATTGCATGAGAAATCAGATTGGACCAATAAGATTTGATGTTACAAGTAATTACTCAAAACATAATCGTACGATTGTTGATAATACGGGCCCCTGATTCTGAATTACTTAATTCTGAAAAAGAAGCAAGGTAAATTGGACTACGAGGTCAATAGAAGTGGCCTTCATCACGATTGTCTGAAATCCATGTTAATGCAATAATTCAAGTAGGTTCCTCCAGTTTGGCATTGGATTTGACCGTTTCAAAAGCACCTACGGTGACTATAATATCATCTTCATGTAAAGATTAAGCAGTTCTGGATTTTCCTCTTAAAAATGATTTCTCTTATCTGTCATGACAAGGTGCGTCTTTCCAAAATAGTTGAAGAATTACTGTTGACCCCAGGCTGTCTATTCATGGTATCTAACCTGTCGATTGTGACTGATCATGGTGAAATTCATTTATTCAGCTTGAAAGACCTGAAGACAACTGGGTTCATTTGTTTAAAAGATAACTTGTCTCGAAGATAAACAGGTATTCAACGTGCATAGTATACAAAGTAAAACTAACAAAAGGGTATGGGTGTACTCAGCGTCTGATAGTTCAACGTAACAAAAAGGAGTTGCGCGTTGCGCGCATAAGAAATTGGGCATATTTTCAATTTGATTGCAGATAATTCAAGAATGACTAGAGCGGTATGTACATCAGTTTACTAGACACTCTGGAGCGGGGGTTCATTCTTTCATGTTGGATTATCTTCTGACAGACTTAGAGGAGTTGCACACATTTTAAGACATTGATAAGGGAAAAAAAAACAGATGGAGGAGCGGACAGACAGACGATCAGTGCCATAACATTATACGACCATTCAGGCGTATTAAAATGAAATTGTATACACTCAATATGACGTGCCTGGCGTACAAGGCCAAAAAATAATGGCATCTGTCACCATGTTCATTAGTTGCATTGCCATATTATTTTTAGGCACATTTGATTTGACTTGTACAGATAACTTTTGATATGTGAACTAGTCATGTTCTAGTTACAATAGAAACGTACAAATATTGTGATTCTATAGTTCCACTTTGAACTTTAGGAGCTCAATCAGCATCTACAATAACTACACTCTCCCAACCAAGAAAGTGTATTAAAGTATCAATAGATCTAAAAGCACCAATTTGAATATGTTGACTATAAAGCATGATAACAAAATTGTCTTCATCCTTCTGTTCTGGCAACTGCCATTGAATCATTTTAGCAATTGCGAAGATATGTTGATTAGCCGTAATGTCTTGAATATGACCAGGTATTGTTGTCACAGAAAGAGCTTCTTCAAGCAGAAGTTTTGGGGCAACAAGTCAACAGTATATCCTTATTTATGGATACATAGTGTGCCCATAAGGTTAAATTGAAATCCAAACCAATGATTTAGGCCAGATCCTACTTTTCCAAGCATTTCGTAGCTGAAGTATTGGTATGGGATCTACACCATTTTAGTATTCAGCCCCATTACCACTGTTTTGGCTCTCCTTCGTTTGAACATCTTGTCCTATCAGATGCAGCTATCTAGTTAATGCATATAACAAACAGTTAGCAGTAGGACAGACATATTATAATATAAATTAATATAAATATATAGCTCACTAGATTACATATTGGACACTTTACAATCGTCCGAATAAAAATAAAATTTTGCTAAACTGACACCGGACCTTTTTCTAGCTTTCACAGCAGTGTGGTTTTCAATGTGTGCCTGGTTGTTCATAACATTCCTTCGTACATTTTCAAAGAAACTTCTCTGTCGCCGATGAAGCAATTAGGAAGTAGAAGACTAGTAACGATCCTGGAATACTCTTCGGGAATAATGAAGATTTTTGCTGCAAAAAAATAGATTAAGATATAAGAAAAGGATTTTTCGGATAAATGGGTGGCCATGTTGATATAAAGCGGCCATATTGACCCATTAACTACAAGTTTTTGCCATTTTCTTCACCCCTTTACACATTGCAGTAATTCTAACATTTGATTTATCGAGAATCCGCCCTTAAAGTCTATACAAAGTTTGTAGGGGTATAATTCCTATCATGATTTGGCGGCCATCTTGACAAATGGCCGCCATGTTGAAATTCCAGGTGGCTAACGGGTTTTTTTCTGTAGAGTGACCCAATATGAATGTTTGTGCCAAGTTTCATGCTTGCATCACTAAATGCATGATTTTGATGAAAAATCCAATTTATCTGCTGGGCTAAATAATGTTTATCAACATCTACTCTTTCATTAGTTATGTGTGTCATTACGAGAACAATCAAAACCGTGGTTTAATTGGGCAATAATGGTTTATCATGATAAATCGGACTATATTCAAAGTCTGATGCTGCAAACCCAAAGCAAACGCTTGACATGTAATTTTGGAGAATCATCTCGTGAGCTTCCGGCCTTACCTTCAGGTATAAGTGTCTGTTTTGATTTAAAACTTCTCTTGTGACCAATCGTGCATCCTGATAGATCGTGCGCCAAGATTTTTGAATATGTAGAGTTGTCGCATGGATGTCATTTGATGATGTAGACTATGTTGAAAAATTCACTCTAAAAACCCATTTATACAAGTCCTTATGTACAGGGATTCGAAACATTCGCCAGCAAATCCGCACAACAATCAATTGTAAAGGAAAAAAGTTCGCTTCATTTAAGTTCATTGTGGCCTTTTTAGTGGCCTACAGCACTGGTCATTTTTGCAGTCCCTTTATCATAAAATACCCGTGACCCACATCAAGGCCTTTCATTCTCTTCTAATGTACATAGATGGACGAAGTCTGTAAATGGCTTACGGTGTTTATGTTTAGCCAAGTAATGCGCGTTTCTGAACCTGACGGTCAACTGGTCAAACTCAACCCTTTTTTTTAAACTTTGACATGCACCTCTCGGCTTTTGTTTTCCCATCTCTTTTCTTAGAAAGATGTCTCAGTGCAACCTTCGAATGACACCTGCTTGATTCATGCGCCTTGACTGCAACCAGAAGCAAATCTTCATATCCCAAAGGTGTTGAAAATGATGTGCGTGTTTTCTCCGTTTCCAAACACAACTCGAAAAACACTGTGTTTGTCACGGACGAATTAAACCGATCAATCGTCTACGACACAAGGATATACTTCATATTAAATATGAAGAATATCATTGTGTCGTAGACGATTGATCGGTATAATTAAATAAAATTGAATTAAATTTAATCGTAAATATTATTTACGCTTCGTCGCCGCTCTGCACGCATCATCAATGGGCTTCTACGTAAGTATTTCAAAAACAATTGTAGCTTCCTCGGTCGGCTATTTTGATGATAGGTGGGCTTATTCGATTTTTAAAACGGATAGCGTTGTGTAGCGCCGAGATCGAACATTGGAAAAATTACCACTTTAGAAACAAGACAAATTCTTGAAGCATAGCATCCAAAGTAGCCGATTTTTTTTGCGTCAGCATTTAATTCAAATAGTTTCTGGTGTCTACTTCATGGTGATATCAACATGTACTTATTACCGATTTTCTTTCAAGAGTACTTCTGTAATGGAGATGATAAACGTCTCGAGTGAGTATATTGAGAGAAAAGTTCTGAAGGAGTTTAGACAAGAAAAAGTGGACATTGCTAGCGGATGGAAGCACTGATGCTAGGAACAGGACACAAATTACTCTTTTTGCTAAATGGATCCGAGCAAACGGGTCAAAATAACAAATCCCACGTTGAGAAAATCACCAATTTGGCTCTTTTGAGATGGAGGAACCTGTCGTTGAACCAACAGGCGTTTGTCGGTCTTGATGATGGCAGCATTATGAGTGGTGAAAGAAAATGTGAGATCAACCCATTCATAATTTCAGTGATATCTTTGCTGCAGACTATATTCATCAATTGATCGAGATAATGGATACATAATGGCGAATATGTGTTTTTAGACAGTTTAACCTCAAGGTACACTGGTTCACAGTCATTCGCAGGGGAGGCCTACCAGATGCCCCTATACAACCAGTATACCAAACTCCAATGTTTCACATAGAGCACCCCATAGTTAGCTCCCGGACACATACAAGATCACCAAATACAGCTTTAGCAGTGGACACAGACTAAGTGGCAGCAACAGTGCGTACCATGGCCTCAAACACAACGGTAGCCAATACAGCAGCAGATACATCAGGGGCCGGACACCAGAATTACCTGTTACCTCACTCGAGTCAGAAAGTAGTGATAAAAGAGAACATTATACTAAGAGTCTTAAACCAGTATCACGTTACAAGTATGTCTGAAGTGAAAAGACGTAAACGGCCACAGAAACGGAAGGACGAAGCGCTGTTAATAACCAGCAATTGTGGTAAAGAAATGTAGTTCATTTTCACATTGGCATAACTAAGGCGAATCCAGTTTTATGTCAAAAGTACTTGAAAACACCTCTAGATTTATAATTATGTATGTTCAACGGACCTTCTTGTAAACCCTTTTCTCCGTTCTTTTATGCATTAAATTTATCCAGAGGAAGTACAATATGTATTTACTCATGTTAACACATGAAAGGAACATTTAACTGCAGAAATTTTGCAACTTAGTTTTGTTAACCTACATAGATCTGTTGGTTACATGGTCGCATCCGTCCATTTGATTGTTTGTTATGGGCGGTAGGTAACGAAGTGGAAATATTATATAGCACAGTTTAGAAATGCGTCGTCAATGAACGTTGATAAGTTTAAAGCGTTGTCCTTTACAGCCTGTGAGTTATTGGTGTAAAAGAATTCAAATTGAATAGGTGTTTAGGACAGAAATCTTATTGAACAAAGACTCTAAACCGAAAGATTGATAAATGAACAGAAACATGTATCAACTAAAATGTGCCAATTAACCCTTTCCCAAACAAGACATGGTTTTGACGTCCCTAAAAGAATGGCTTGGGAAAATATTGAAACAAAAGAAGAAACTGCTGATAACCAGCAGTTTCTCCTTTTGTCTCAATATTTTCTACGCCATATTTACACGAATTCTATCTTTCATAACTTATTGTTTAAACGCCGCCGGAGGCGGACGTATATTGGCGTCATCTCCGTCTATCCGTCCGTCCATCCGTACGTCCGTCCACTTTTCTTGTCAGCGCAACTCCTAAGTTTCTGGCTGGATCTTCTTGAAACTTGGTCAATGTTATCACCTCAATTGGTAGATGTGCATGAAGGAAGGATTTTATGGTTCATTGCTTTTTGCTTGAGTTATTCCCCCTTAAAACTTAGTCTCTGGGGCGGCGTATATTGTGACCATGGCACTCTTGTTGTCATTTGTGACAGCTTTTGAAGTGGATCACCCTAAAATTTTGATTTTGTCGTTTTGGAAAGGGTTAAGACACAAAACTAAAATAAACCATTTCTTAAACAGCAAAATGTCAAACTAGAGATCTATACGATTTTGGAAGGAGTTGCATGCGACATAATACGTTAATCGATGTAAAAAGTAGAAAATTTGTTTGCTCTAGCACATAAAGCATTTTGTGGAAATGAAAAAGTGCAGATTGTGCTCAGTTGATGACGTTCTGGCCCAAATTGTCAGTTAAATTCGGTTGTATTGACTGCCCAAAAACACACAAAGGATGTCATCTATTTGTTCTTTGTCAACGCAAAGTTTAATCTAAGCCAACTCAAAGATACAATTTATGGACTGTCTGAAATTGTTGATTCCACCGATTGAGGGTTTAGGGTTGGTTGGTGTTTGATGGCTGGTCGATGGGTTATAGCTGGTTGGTTTTTGGTTTGATGGGTTATGGCTGGTTGATGATGTGGAAATTGTTGACGATTTCTGTTTCTCAGTCATGATAAGTGTTTATTTCTCCTAGAAAGTCGCCATCTGTTGTTACTCATTTACTCGGTCTCGGCGTAGTGTTCTTTGTCACCTTTTTCCCACAATCGAGGCATGTCATCTCCTCAGTAGACAAGTCCTGTGACAGTTCTTTTTCCGTTCTCATAAATTCCTCCACGGCTTCTCTCCAGACTTAATGGCAGTCATTTTTTTCTATCGAGCGGTCTTCCTGGAATGACTTGCATGGAAACAACAATTCCTTTGATACCATATCCCTGCTTGATGGACAGTTGTCTATATTCTTAATTTTTGATTGGATATTGGCTAGAGTAGGCGCTTTTAGGTATGCTTTGCTGGCGAGTATCGCTATTTGGTATCGTGTAATAGGCTGGCCTATGTTTATCTGCATATAATTAGCACACAATAAAATAACCAATCTTTGCATCAAAACTTGCATCTTGATAGAACAAAAACCTTTTGAAAGGCTAAAAAACCGCAACATCTACGGACTGGAAGACGTGAGATGTGTGCGCTGGCAATACGAACAGAATGACATACCTTTCTGGCCCACTCAATTCGGGAGTATGATGTGTGGGACGTATGGATATCAAACACCAACAGTATAAGACCTTCGTCCGTGAAACCACCAACAAAGTTAGTGAGGAAATTATTCGCCTGATATTTCCTGGATATGACCGTATCAGACCACCCAGAATCAGACGTCAAAGACGAGTTTCTGTTGAAGCTCCAGTCAGTAGATTTTCAATGATAACAGAGAAGGGAGGTATAGAGTTTCCAAGTGCGTTGACGCATCCTATCACAGTAGACAAGCTGGGCAAAGTTACGGTCTTAGGTTTACTGCCGGGAGTTGCTTTTTATTTGGTGGGCAGTCGTCAGGCTGAAGCCATTTCTCATCGACATTGAAAATTAGATAATGTATTTGTTGAAGGCTTTTTGGCAATATCTTTCAAGTTTCTTCAATAAGCATCAACATGCTCGAGTGTTGGACACTTTGCTTGGGATGTATCCAGCTTTCTGGGAGACAGTCACGTAAGTCAATTCTGCCATCTTCTTAAATACGAGAAAACCCAGATATAACTCAGCGTCTTCTTTACGGTTTTTTTTTTCAAAGTCAAACATTAATTCTCCGACTAACAGTTGGAACCGCCTGTTAGTGAACCCAGAGCCCAGCTGCGCCATCACCTCGGCATGTTGAACCAGTACCATTCCTCTCCTTCACAAGTTTACTGTTTTTTAGGGTTTTGACTAATTGTGCATTGGCAGCAATATCAATCTCTTTTCTGCAGTATGTAACAGATAATGCTTTGTGCTTATCTTTAGTTTCCTTGATCCCCACCAGTCCCATTGGCCATTTCCATACTCTAAAGACTATTAGTTCTTGGATCAAATTTGCAATCTTAGCACATGGTAATTTCACAAAATGACGAATATTAAGTTATCAACATGGCCCATTATATATGCTGTATGGATATAACACATACTCTTCCGCACTTATCTTGAAAATATTGTTGAGTCCTAACAGTTCAATAGGCTAGAATAAATTCACAATAAAGCCATTCGAGCCAAGAGCATAAATTCAAGTTATCGATATCAAGGAGGTAACGTCAGCCAATATCCGGTGTGTCCGCCATGTGCATTGATGACACTAAGACACCTCCTCATTGACAACACATAATTGTTGATTAATTTTTGTATGTCTTTGGATGTTTCTCCCCTGCATGCGGCTGTCTCGGAGCAACACGGGGTTTCTGTAAAAACCTATTTAAACTCATTCCACACGGTTTCAATTACATTTAGATATAGTAATTATCATGGCCATGGAAGCTGCAGAATACTGTATTGTGCGAGCGTATATACCCGCTGCCTGAAGATGTGCGATTGCAACATGAACGGAAATGTCTTGTTGATATCTCACGGCATTTTGGTTTGCGGCTCAACGGATTTTAATTGATTGAAAAATTCATAACATTAACTGCATTTTTTTATAGATATGTAACATGTAGGTGTTGTGTAAGAAGTGCCCCTGAGTGTAGATACGTTTAATCATAATTGTATGTTATAATGCATAATTAGGTAAACTGTGACACCGATCATCTTAACGTGGAAATAGCAACACATTGTCTTTAAGGGACAAAACATTTAAATTTCATTTTTAATGTAAGCCTTGATGCAAAAATTGGTTATTAAAAGCTATCAGTGTTTTGTAGTTGTTGTTTATAAGCGAAAAATATGCCTATAAAGTTGAGACAGAACGACAACTTCTGTATAAATCTGTTTGATTTTGAGTAAACCGGTACCTTTGACATTGCTTGAAATTATCGAGAAAAAAAACCCGATAAACTGACGTCACAATAAAATTACGCACGAAGTGCTCAAGGTGAGCTATTATGGTCACTTTTTGTCCGTCCGTCCACAATTTCGTGTTTACACTCTAGCACCTGCAAATGCAAGCCAACCTTAAGCAAACCTGGTCAAAACATGTATGACCATAAGATCTTGAATGAACTCGATTATAGTCCAGATCGAACCAGAAAGTCCGGAGTTATCTGCCCTTGATTGCGTAAAATACCTAGTTATGACATCGTTTACACTTTAGTATCCACAAATATCAATCAATCAAGACAAAAATCTGACACAATGTTGGTGACTATAAGATCTCGGATGAGTTTAATTTTCGGTTTGATCGGATTAGAAAGTCTTGAGTTATGTGCTTTTAAAAATTGACAGAATTGCCATTCCCGACTTTGTTTACATTCTAGCGTCTACAAATATAAACAAATCAAGAAATCAAGACAAAACTTGGAGATAATGTTAGGGACCATAAGATCTTGTTTTCAGATTGATCGGATAAAAATGTACTGAGTGATACGTCCGTGAAATTGACAAAATTGCAGTTTTCGACTGTTTTCGACTTTGTTTACACTCTAGGATCTACAAATATAGACCAATCTAGACAAAACTTGAACACAATGTTAGGGACCATAAGATCTCTGATGAATTTGACTTTCAGATCGATCAAACAAAAAAAATGTCCAGTTATACCCTTGAATTTGACAAAATTGACTGTCTTCGACTTTGTTTACACTCTAGCATATACAATTATGGACCAATCAAGACACAACTTGGTCACAATGTTACCGACTATAAGATCATGTACGAGTTCGATTTTCAAATTGATCAGATCAAAAGGAGTTATATCCCCTTGAATTTGACAAAATTCCCGATCATCACTGTTTTCGACTTTTTTAGTCCCCTACCGGTGTTCACACCGGAGGGGACTACAGGTATGCCCTCCGTCTGTCCGTCCGTCCGTCTGTCCGTCCGTCTGTCCGCTCAAATCTGGATCCCGCGATAACTTGATAACTAAGCAAGCGTTTTTGATGAAAGTTGGTATATGACTAGATGGCAATGTGTAGATTATGCACATCATTTTATTTTTATGCCCCCGATAGGGAGGCATCATAAATTTGACTTGTCCGTCCGTCCGTCCGTCCGTCTGTCTGTCCGTCTGTCTGTCCGTCCGTCCGTCTGTCCGTCATTCCGTCCAAAAACTTTAACATTGGCCATAACTTCCTTATTACTTAACATATTCGCTTCATACTTTACCACAACATTCCTTGGTGCATTACCTTTCTGTAGGCACATACTTTGGTGACCTTGACCCCTGGATGACCTTGACCTTGAACATAGATTGGCCATAATTTAAAATAAAAGCGGTGTCGGGGGCATTGTCATCTTACAGTGACAGCTCTTGTTGTTTTTCGACTTAAATTGAGGTTGCTATGGTTACAGAAATAGTGAAAATATGGCCAAAAATGGGATCCTGCGATAAGATAATAACTAAGCAAGCTAGTTTGATGAGACTTGGTATATGACTATATGGCAATGTGTAGATTATGCACATCATTTTATTTTTGTTTTTAGACTAAAATTGTTGTTGCTATGGTTACGGAAATAGTGAAAATATGGCAAAAAATATTGGATCCTGCGATAAGTTAATAAGACTTTTGTAAGCAAGCTAATTTGATGAGACTTGGTATATGACTAGATGGCAATGTGTAGATTATGCACATCATTTTATCTTTGTTCTTTGACGAAAAGTGCGGTTGCTATGGTAACGGTAATAGTGAAAATATTGCAAAAAATGGATCCTGCAACTTAATCTATTATTGATTACCATATTGAGTCAATGTGAAGCCGGTAGGGGACTTTATGTGTTGCATACAACACCAGATACTTGTTACACTCAAGAATCTGCAACTATTAATACGAAACTTGGACACAGTGTTGGTGACCATTATGTCTTGGATGAGCTTGAACTTCGGTCTCATCGGACTAGAAAGTCATGAGTTATATGCGCTTGAATTTGTCAAAATTGATGTTTTTGATTGTTTCAGCCTCTTTTCACACTATAGCATCCACAATTATTAACCATGACCAAATATGACAAAAATTAGACACAAATTTGCTGAACATAAGATCTTGCACCAGTGTGAATTTCAGCTTAATCAGAATAGAACTTGCTGAGTTACTTGCTTCAAATTGACAAATTCGCCGTTTTCGGACTGATTTTACTCTTACAACCACAAATAGCGACAAACCGAGACAAAGTTTGTACACAATGTCGTTGACCATAAGTTTGTTTTCAGTCTTAAAGTCACAAATATTTATTGATTTGAACAAAACTGTGGCTTATATCATCTTGGTTCCGGTGAGCGATTTAGGATCATCATGGTCCTCTTGTTTTCGTTTTAAGATTCGGATTGGTTTATTGGGGTTTACGACGTTTTCAATTACTGAGGTTATACCATGGATTCCTGGCATTTCTGTCGCCAGTACTACCACAACAGCCTATCCGAGCCTCCAGCTGCTCCCCCACATAGGTTCACGATATCAAACCATTGATGGGTGACATTTTTGACACATTCGGAAATAACAGTTCTTAGATAAAGTTGATAGTTATAATTGTGCACCTGGGATGGGCAGTGAACAAGAGGCAAGTAAAAGTTTAATTCTTGTCACCTTTGATTTGATATATTTCGACTTTTCATACAATTTCCGTAAGTTATCCGAAGCTCCGTCCTTGGGCTTATTTGAATAGTTCCGAGTAGATAAATACTTTACTCAAATAGTTGAGGATACCTTGAATAATTTTGTTGAATACAAAAGATATTCTTTTTCTAAAGGAACAACGAAGATGTGAAATAAGATATAAGATTGTCTAGTCGGTAAACTCAGAAATCGCATATAGACTAACCCATCCCAACCAAACAACACTCCGTTTATCAAATCCGTGTAAAAAAAGAATTACCCTAAAATGTGAAAGAACAGATAGTGTTCCCGTAATAATTTATTTACTTGATTTTCATCGAAATTTTATTAACAAAGCTGTTACTTTAAAGTGACATTTGATTTCAGAATTTTTTGTCATAAATTTTACTTTTATTTTTATCTGAAAGAGCATATTTCCTTATGAAAATTCGGAAAATTTCAAGCCAAAATATTGTACCGTTTACGAGAAATTTATATTTTTGTGTTAAAATTGAACAAATTGTTGTGGACAACAGTTCGGATTTATATGCAATTTATCGTTTATGTCTCAACTTTAAACGCGTGTTTCTCGCTTATCAGTAACAACTTCAGAAAACTGATTGCATTTATGTTCATAAGAATAATCAGTTTTAGTATCAAGACGTACTTTAAAAAATTGAAATCAAAATGAACTGTCCCTTTAATGCGGCTTAAATATTTTGTGTATAAATATATTCAGCATACTTAGAAACAATGTAGTCACTCGCGGTGTAATGGATAAGTCCAAATTTTTGTTTTACGGTCGGCAATGGCTCGAACCCCCTCCGCGACACTTATTTGTTTCTAATTTCATTTTTACAGACCTCTGTGAAGTTGGCTACCTATTCCCTATTCATTACCTATTCACACGTGAAGTCTGTTACCTATTCCCTATTCCCTATTCATTACCTATTCAAGTGTGAAGTTGGTTACCTATTCCCTGTTACCTATTCATTACCTATTCGAGGTTTTAGGTCTGACTTGACCCCAAAGTGCGCCAAACATTGTTAAACCGTAGACTTGATGCCTTGTCAATGATTGTCTTCATTTCAGTGAAAAAAGAAACACCCAACTGGTGAAAATTGACTTAAAACATGCATATTAGATATCTTCATTGAAAGTTCATTATCTATTTGAAAATGACTCCCTGCCGTCCCGGGCAATATATCACCATTACTATGTCCAAAACATCTGAAGGATTTAAAAAAAATCACACAAATGGAGCAAATTGGCTTATTACCTATTCAGAACGCCCGTTACCTATTCGTTACCTATTCGAACAAACGACTCCCTGCCGCCCTAGGCAACAAAATATCGCCTCTTACGATGTCTAAAATTACAGAATAGTTCTAAATTCAATGCCCTGTCACAGCAGAAGCTAAAAATGTCATTAAAACTGGTGGGAATTGGCTTGTTACCTATTCAGAACGCCCGTTACCTATTCGTTACCTATTCGAACAAACGACTCCCTGCCGCCCTACGCAACAAAATATCGCCTCCTACGATGTCTAAAATTACAGAATAGTTCTAAATTCGATGCCCTGTGACAGCAAAAGCTAAAAATGTCATTAAATCTGGTGGGAATTGGCTTGTTACCTATTCAGAACGCCCGTTACCTATTCGTTACCTATTCGAACAAAAGACTCCCTGCCGCCCTAGGCAACAAAATATCGCCTCTTACGATGTCCAAAATTACAGAATAGTTCTAAATTCGATGCCCTGTCAAAGGAATAGCTAAAATGTCATTTAAACTGGTGGGAATTGGCTCGTTACCTATTCAGAACGTCCGTTACCTATTCGTTACCTATTCGACCAAAAGACTCCCTGCCGACCTATGCAACAAAATATCGCCTCCTACGATGTCCAAAATTACTGAATAGTTCTAAATTCGATGCCCTGTCACAAGAACATTTAAAAATGTTATTCAAACTGGCGGAATTGGGCTTGTTACCTATTCAGAACGTCCGTTACCTATTCGTTACCTATTCGAACAAAAGACTCCCTGCCGACCTATGCAACAAAATATCGCCTCCTACGATGTCCAAAATTACAGAATAGTTCTAAATTCGATGCCCTGTCACAGGAATAGCTAAAAATGTCATTAAAACTGGTGAGAATTGGCTTGTTACCTATTCAGAACGCCTGTTACCTATTCGTTACCTATTCGAACAAACGACTCCCTGCCGACCTATGCAACAAAATTTCGCTTCTTACGATGTCTAAAATAACAGAATAGTTCTAAATACGATGCCCTGTCACAGGAATAGCTAAAACGTCATTAAAGCTGGTGGGAATTGGCTTGTTACCTATTCAGAACGTCCGTTACCTATTCGTTACCATTTCGAACAAACGACTCCCTGCCGACCTATGCAACAAAATATAGCCTCCTACGATGTCCAAAATTACGGATTAGTTCTAAATTCGATGCCCTGTCACAGGAATAGCTGGAATGTCATTAAAGCTGGTGGGATATGGCTTGTTACCTATTCAGAACGCCCGTTATCTATTCGTTACCTATTCGAACAAACAACTCCCTGCCGACCTATGCAACAAAATAACGCCTCCTACGATGTCCAAAATTACAGAATAGTTCTAAATTCGATGCCCTGTCACAGGAATAGCTAAAAATGTCATTAAAGCTGGTGGGAATTTGCTTGTTACCTATTCAGAACGCCCGTTACCTATTCGTTACCTGTTCGATACCTATTCGAACAAACGACCCCCTGCCGACCTATGCAACAAAATATCGCCTCCTACGATGTCCAAAATACAGAATAGTTCTAAAGTCGATGCCCTGTCAAAGCAATAGCTAAAAACGTCATGAAAGCTGGTGGGAATTGGCTCGTTACCTATTCAGAACGCCTGTTACCTATTCGTTACCTATTCGAACAAACGACTCCCTGCCGACCTATGCAACAAAATATCGCTTCCTACGATGTCTAAAATAACAGAATAGTTCTAAATACGATGCCCTGTCAAAGCAATAGCTAAAAACGTCATTAAGGCTGATGGGAATTGGCTTGTTACCTATTCAGAACGCCCGTTACCTATTCGTTACCTATTCGAACAAACGACTCCCTGCCGCCCTAGGCAACAAAATATCGCCTCTTATGATGTTTAAAATTACAGAATAAATCTAAAGTCGATGCCCTGTCACAGCAAAAGCTAAAAATGTCATTAAAGCTGGTGGGAATTGGCTCGTTACCTATTCAGAACGCCCGTTACCTATTCGTTACCTATTCGAACAAACGACTCCCTGCCGACCTATGCAACAAAATATCGCCTCCTACGATGTCCAAAATTACAGAATAGTTCTAAAGTCGATACCCTGTCACAGCAAAAGCTAAAAATGTCATTAAAACTGGTGGGAATTGGCTTGTTACCTATTCAGAACGCCCGTAACCTTTTCGTTACCTATTCGAACAAACGACTCCCTGCCGACCTATGCAACAAAATATCGCCTCTTACGATGTCTAAAATTACAGAATAGATCTAAATACGATGCCCTGATAAAGAAATTGCTAAAAACGTCCATAAAGCTGGTAGGAATTGGCTTGTTACCTATTCAAAACGCCCGTTACCTATTCGTTACCTATTCGTTACCTATTCGAACAAACAACTCCCTGCCGACCTAGGCAACAAAATATCGCCTCCTACGATGTCCAAAATTACTGAATAGTTCTAAATTCGATCCCCTGTCACAGGAATAGCTCAAAATGTCATTAAAGCTGGTGGGAATTGGCTTGTTACCTATTCAGAACGCCCGTTACCTATTCGTTACCTATTCGAACAAACGACTCCCTGCCGACCTATGCAACAAAATATCGCCTCCTACGATGTCTAAAATTACAGAATAGTTCTAAATTCGATGCCCTGTCGCAAGAATACTTTAAAATGTTATTCAATCTGGTGGAATTTGGCTTGTTACCTATTCAGAACGCTCGTTACCTATTCAAACAAACGACTTCCTGCTGACCTATGCAACAAAATATCGCCTCCTACGATGTCCAAAATTACAGAATAGTTCTAAATTCGATGCCCTGTCACAGCAAAAGCTAAAAATGTCATTAAAGCTGGTGGGAATTGGCTTGTTACCTATTCAGAACGCCCGTTACCTATTCGTTACCTATTCGAACAAACGACTCCCTGCCGCCCTAGGCAACAAAATATCGCCTCTTACAATGTCTAAAATTACAGAATAGTTCTAAATTCGATGCCCTGTCACAGCAAAAGCTAAAAATGTCATTAAAGCTGGTGGGAATTGGCTCGTTACCTATTCAGAACGCCCGTTACCTATTCGTTACCTATTCGAACAAACGACTCCCTGCCGCCCTAGGCAACAAAATATCGCCTCTTACGATGTCTAAAATTACAGAATAGTTCTAAATTCGATGCCCTGTTACAGCAAAAGCTAAAAATGTCATTAAAGCTGGTGGGAATTGGCTCGTTACCTATTCAGAACGCTCGTTACCTATTCGTTACCTATTCGAACAAACGACTTCCTGCTGACCTATGCAACAAAATATCGCCTCCTACGATGTCTAGAATTACAGAATAGTTCTAATTCGATACCCTGTCACAGGAATAGTTAAACATATCATTAAAACTGGTGGGAATTGGCTTGTTACCTATTCAGAACGCTCGTTACCTATTCGTTACCTATTCAAACAAACGACTCCCTGCCGACCTATGCAACAAAATATCGCCTCCTACGATGTCCAAAATTACAGAATAGTTCTAAATTCGATGCCCTGTCACAGTAAAAGCTAAAAATGTCATTAAAGCTGGTGGGAATTGGCTCGTTACCTATTCAGAACGCCCGTTACCTATTCGTTACCTATTCGAACAAACGACTCCGTGCCACCCTAGGCAACAAAATATCGCCTCTTACGATGTCTAGAATTACAGAATAGTTCTAAATTCGATGCCCTGTCACAGCAAAAGCTAAAAATGTCATTAAAGCTGGTGGGAATTGGCTCGGTACCTATTCAGAACGCTCGTTTCCTATTCGTTACCTATTCGAACAAACGACTCCCTGCCGCCCTAGGCAACAAAATATCGCCTCTTACGATGTCTAAAATTACAGAATAGTTCTAAATTCGATGCCCTGTTACAGCAAAAGCTACAAATGTCATTAAAGCTGGTGGGAATTGGCTCGTTACCTATTCAGAACGCTCGTTACCTATTCGTTACCTATTCGAACAAACGACTTCCTGCTGACCTATGCAACGAAATATCGCCTCCTACGATGTCTAGAATTACAGAACAGTTCTAAATTCGATGCCCTGTCACAGGAATAGTTAAAAATATCATTAAAACTGGTGGGAATTGGCTTGTTACCTATTCAGAACGCCCGTTACCTATTCGTTACCTATTCGAACAAACGACTCCCTGCCGACCTATGCAACAAAATATCGCCTCCTACGATGTCTAAAATTACAGAATAGTTCTAAATACGATGCCCTGTCACAGGAATAGCTAAAACGTCATTAAAGCTGGTGGGAATTGGCTTGTTACCTATTCAGAACGCCCGTTACCTATTCGTTACCTATTCGAACAAACGACTCCCTGCCGACCTATGCAACAAAATATCGCCTCCTACGATATCCAAAATTACACAATAGTTCTAAATTCGATACCCTGTCACAGGAATAGCTAAAAATGTCATTAAAACTGGTGAGAATTGGCTCGTTACCTATTCAGAACGTCCGTAACCTATTCGTTACCTAATCGAACAAAAGACCCCCTGCCGACCTATGCAACAAAACATCGCCTCCTACGATGTCCAAAATTACAGAATAGATCTAAATTCGATGTCCTCTCACAAGAATACTTAAAAATGTTATTTAAAACTGGTGGAATTTGGCTTGTTACCTATTCAGAACGCCCGTTACCTATTCGTTTCCTATTCGAACAAACGACTCCCTGCCGACCTATGCAACAAAATATCGCCTCCTACGATGTCTACAATTACAGAATAGTTCTCACAGGAATAGCTAAAAACGTCATTAAAGCTGGTGGGAATTGGCTTTTTACCTATTTAGAACGCCCGTTACCTATTCGTTACCTATTCGAACAAACGACTCCCTGTCGACATATGCAACAAAATATCGCCTCCTACGATGTCTAAAATTACAGAATAGTTCTAAATTCGATGCCCTGTCACAGGAATAGCTAACAATGTCATTAAAACTGGCGAGAATTGGCTCGTTACCTATTCAGAACGCCCGTTACCTATTCGTTACCTATTCGAACAAACGACTCCCTGCCGACCTATGCAACAAAATATCGCCTCCTACGATGTCCAAAATTACAGAATAGTTCTAAATTCGATGCCCTGTCACAGGAGTAGCTAAAAATGTCAGTAAAACTGGTGTGAATTGGCTCGTTACCTATTCAGAACGTCCGTTACCTATTCGTTACCTATTCGAACAAAAGACTCCCTGCCGACCTATGCAACGAAATATCGCCTAATACGATGTCCAAAATTACAGAATAGTTCTAAATTCGATGCCCTGTCACAAGAATACTTAAAAATGCTATTCAAACTGGTGGAATTTGGCTTGTTACCTATTCAGAACGCCCGTTACCTATTCGTTACCTATTCGAACAAACGACTCCCTGCCGACCTATGCAACAAAATATCGCCTCCTACGATGTCTAAAATTACAGAATAGTTCTAAATACGATGCCCTGTCACAGGAATAGCTAAAAACGTCATTAAGCTGGTGGGAATTGGCTTGTTACCTATTCAGAACGCCCGTTACCTATTCGTTACCTATTCTAACAAACGACTCCTGCCGACCTATGCAACAAAATATCGCCTCTTACGATGTCCAAAATGACAGAATAGGTCTAAATACGATGCCCTGTCACAGGAACAGCTAAAAACGTCATTCAAGCTGGTGGGAATTGGCTTGTTACCTATTCAGTACGCCCGTTACCTATTCGCTACCTATTCGAACAAACGACTCCCTGCCGACCTATGCAACAAAACATCGCCTCCTACGATGTCCAAAATTACAGAATAGTTCTAAATTCGATGCCCTGGCACAAGAATACTTAAAAATGTTATTCAAACTGGTGGAATTTGGCTTGTTACCTATTCAGAACGCTCGTTACCTATTCGTTACCTATTCGAACAAACGACTCCCTGCCAACCTATGCAACAAAATATCGCCTCCTACGATGTCCAAAATTACAGATTAGTTCTAAATTCGATGCCCTGTCACAGGAATAGCTTAACATATCATTAAAACTGGTGAGAATTTGCTCGTTACCTATTCAGAACGTCCGTTACCTATTCGTTACCTATTCGAACAAAAGACTTTCTGCCGACCTATGCAACAAAATATCGCCTCCTACGATGTCCAAAATTACAGAATAGTTCTAAATTCGATGCCCTGTCTCAGCAAAAGCTAAAAATGTCATTAAAGCTGGTGGGATTGGCTTGTTACCTATTCAGAACGCCCGTTACCTATTCGTTACCTATTCGAACAAACGACTCCCTGCCGCCCTAGGCAACAAAATATCGCCTCTTACGATGTCTAAAATTACAGAATAGTTCTAAATACGATGCCCTGTCACAGGAAAAGCTACAAACGTCATTAAAGCTGGTTGGAATTGGCTTGTTACCTATTCAGAACGTCCGTTACCTATTCGTTACCTATTGGAACAAAAGACCCCCTGCCGACCTACTGTAAAAGTCTTTATTTTCGCGAGCTCAACATTTCGCGATTTCGTTGTCTGGGATTTATTCGCGAGTTTGTAAATTCGCGCGTGTTTGATGTAAAGCTCGGGTATTTCCGTTGTTTTCCGGAAATAGTCGCTTCGTTATATTCCGTACATGTCCGTTTAACCCCGATAAATACACAAGCGATGGTTAGACAAAATGTTTATCACACCTGTCTTCTCTTTATAATTGTTTTCACACCTTTTCATATGTAACTGTTAAAAGGACAATACATGTATTGTCCCTACATGTATGGCAAAAAGTGAATAACATAAGAACGTAACTGCTTCATTTTTCCATTAAATGTACTTTACTTCTGAATTGTAAACGATAAAGAGGTCACCCTTTTACGTTCATATTCTAGGAAAACACATGCAACATTTATACTTTGTATTTGTAATCATGTACAATGTATATCATCATAATATTATAACATTATGATGTTAATTGCATTGTTCATACATTGAAAGGTGGGTAACGATCAAAATTTCCGATTTTAAGTGTTTTAATGAACATATAAAATTTCGGAATGTTCCGGATTCCGAAGAACCATCGGCAATCTCCGGCATTCTGAGACTGATATATTCACGAAATTGATGAATTCGCGAGATAGCCTACTCGCGAAAATTAGCGAAAATTAAGTCCTAGCGAATAAATAGACTTTTACAGTATGCAACAAAATATCGCCTCCTACGATGTCCAAAATTACAGAATTATTCTAAATTCGATGCCCTGTCACAAGAATACTTAAACATGTTATTCAAACTGGTGGAATTTGGCTTGTTACCTATTCAGAACGCCCGTTACCTATTCGTTACCTATTCGAACAAACGACTCCCTGCCGACCTATGCAACAAAAAATCGCCTCCTACGATGTTTAAATTTACAGAATAGTTCTAAATACGATGCCCTGTCACAGGAATAGCTAACAAGAGGGCCAAGATGGCCCTGCATCGCTCACCTGAGAGGACTTTGAAACAAACAGCTTGCAAACTTCAAACTCGCATGACCCATTTTTTACATGACCTAGACATCATCAAGATAAACATTCAGAACAATTTTCATAATGGCGAGTAGATATTTTGGTTCTTAGAACAAAAAACAAGATTTGACCTTTTGACCTAGTTTTTGACCTAACAATAGCCACTTTCTACATGACCCATTTATCATCAAGATAAGCAATTCTGAACTATTTCCACAATGATGAATAAATATTGATTTTTTTGGCAAAAACAATATATGACCTAGGTTTTGACCGCCCATGACCCACTTTATACATGCCCCAGATATTGTGAAAATAAACATTCTGAACAATTTTCACAATGATAAAGTAAATATTTTGGTTCTTACAGCAAAAAAAATTGACCTAGTGACCTAGTTTTAGACCTACCATGACCCACTTTTCACATCACCAAGATATCATCAGGATAAACATTCTGGAAATTTTCACAATGATAAAGTAAATATTTTTGGTTCTTAGAGCAAAATCAAAATTTGACCTAGTGACCTAGTTTTTGACCTCACATGGCCCCCTTTTCATATTGACCAGATATCACCAAGATAAATATTGTGATTAATTTTCACAACGATAAAGTGAATATTTTGGTTCCTAGAGCAAAAATAAGATTTGACCTAGTGACCTAATTTTAGATCTCACATGACCCACTTTTCACATCACCAAGATATCAGGATAAACATTCTGAACAATTTTCACAATGATAAAGTAAATATTTTGGTTCTCAGAGCAAAATCAAAATTTGACCTGGTGACCTAGTTTTTAACCTCGAATGACCTGCTATTCATATCACAAGATAAACATTCTGAATTTTCACAATGATTGAGTAAATATTTTGGTTCTTAGAGGAAAAACAAAATTTGACCTAGTGACCTAGTTTCTGACCTCACATGACCCACTTTTAAAATGACCCAGATTTCGTCAAGATAAACATCCTGAACAATTTTCACAATAAAGTAAATATTTTGGTTCTTAGAGCATAAACAAAATTTGACCTAGTGACCTAGTTTCTAACCTCACATGACCAACTTTTAAAATGACCTAAATTTCGTCAAGATAAACATTCTGAACAATTTTCACAATGATAAAGTAAATATTTTGGTTCTAAGAGCAAAAACAAAATTTTCCTAGTGACCTAATTTTAGACATAGCATGATCCACTTTTCAAATCACCAATAAATCATCAGGATAAACATTCTGGAAATTTTCACAATGATATAGTAAATATTTTGGTTCTTAGGGCAAAATCAAAATTTAACCTAGTGACCTAGTTTTTAACTTCGAATGACCTGCTATTCATATCACCAAGATAAACATTCTGAATTTTCCCAATGATTGGGTAAATATTTTGGTTCTTAGAGGAAAAACAAAATTTGACCTAGTGACCTAGTTTCTGACCTCACATGACCCACTTTTAAAATGACTCAGAGTTTGTCAAGATAAACATTCTGAACAATTTCACAATGATTGAGTAAATATTCTGGTTCTTACAGGAAAAACAAGATTTGACCTAGTGACCTAGTTTCTGACCTCACATGACCCACTTTTAAAATGACCCAGATTTCGTCAAGATAAACATTCTGAACAATTTTCACAATGTTTAAGTATATATTTCCGTTCTTAAAGCAAAACCAAGATCTGACCCAATGACCTAGTTTTTTACCTTACATGACCCACACTTTGTACATAACCTAGATATCAAGATAAGTATTTAGGATAATTTTGACAAAGATTTGGGCAAAATTGGCATCTCTAGAGCAAAAGAAAGGATCTGTAATATTTGACCTTTTGACCTACTTTTTGACCTTGAATGACCCTCCTTTGATCATGACACAGATATCATAACGATAAACATTTAGAACAATTTTGACAAAGTTTGGACCAAAATTGACACTTCCAGAGCAAAATAAAGGATTTCACAAGATTTGACCTCATGACCTAGTTAATGACCTGGAATGACCCACTTGACATAGCCTAGATATCATCAAGATAAACATTCAGGACAATTTTGACAAAGTTTGTGCCAAAATTGGCACTTATAGAGTAAAAAGATGGATTTTACAATATTTGACCTAGTGAACTAGTTTTTGACCTGGCTTGACCTATTTTTTATTATGACCTAAATATCATCAAGACAAATATTCTGATCAATTTTCACAACAATTGAGCAACAAATATGGCCCTTAGAGCAGAAAGAAGATTTGACCTAGTGACCTACTTTTTGACCCCAGTATGGCCTCGATTCAAATTCTTTGAAGTATTTTGAAAAAAGCATGACCAATAGATCATATGTGTGAAATATGATTGAATTCTGCTCAGTACTTTAGGAGGAGAAGATTTTTTTGAGAAAAGTTGACGGATGGACAGATAGACAGACAGATAGACAGTTAGACAGATAGACAGACAGACGCCGGACAACAGACCGATCACAATACCTCACCTCGAGCACTTTGTGCTCAGGTGAGCTAAAAGCGTCATTAAAGCTGGTGGGAATTGGCTTGTTACCTATTCAGTTTTAATGACATTTTTAGCTTTTGCTGTGACAGGGCATCGAATTTAGAAATATTCTGTAATTTTAAACTTCGTAAGAGGCGATATTTTGTTGCATAGGTCGGCAGGGAGTCGTTTGTTCGAATAGGTAACGAATAGGTAACAGGCGTTCTAAATAGGTAACAAGCCAATTCCCACCAGCTTTAATGACGTTTGTAGCTATTCCTGTGACAGGGCATCGTATTTAGAACTATTCTGTAATTTTAGACATCGTAGGAGGCGATATTTTGTTGCATAGGTCGGCAGGGAGTCGTTTGTTCGAATAGGTAACGAATAGGTAACGGGCGTTCTGAATAGGTAACAAGCCAATTCTCACCAGTTTTAATGACATTTTTAGCTATTCCTGTGACAGGGCATCGAATTTAGAACTATTCTGTAATTTTGGACATCGTAGGAGGCGATATTTTGTTGCATAGGTTGGCAGGGAGTCGTTTGTTCGAATAGGTAACGAATAGGTAACGGGCGTTCTGAATAGGTAACGAGCCAATTCCAACCAGTTTTAATGATATTTTTAACTATTCCTGTGACAGGGCATCGAATTTAGAACTATTCTGTAATTCTAGACATCGTAGAAGGCGATATTTTGTTGCATAGGTCGGCAGGGAGTCGTTTGTTCGAATAGGTAACGAATAGGTAACGAGCGTTCTGAATAGGTAACGAGCCATTCCCACCAGTTTTAATGATATTTTTAACTATTCCTGTGACAGGGCATCGAATTTAGAACTATTCTGTAATTCTAGACATCGTAGAAGGCGATGTTTTGTTGCATAGGTCAGCAGGAAGTCGTTTGTGCGAATAGGTAACGAATAGGTAACGGGCGTTCTGAATAGGTAACAAGCCAATTCCCACCAGCTTTAATGACATTTTTAGCTTTTGCTGAGACAGGGCATCGAATTTAGAACTATTCTGTAATTTTGGACATTGTCAGCGTAGGAGGCGATATTTTGTTGCATAGGTCGGCAGGGAGTCGTTTGTTCGAATAGGTAACGAATAGGTAACGGGCGTTCTAAATAGGTAACAAGCCAAAGTCCACCAGTTTGAATAACATTTTAAAGTATTCTTGCGACAGGGCATCGAATTTAGAACTATTCTGTAATTTTAGACATCGTAGGAGGCGATATTTCGTTGTATAGGTCGGCAGGGAGTCGTTTGTTCGAATAGGTAACGAATAGGTAACAGACGATCTGAATAGGTAACGAGCAAATTCCCACCAGTTGTAATGACATTTTTAGCTATTCCTGTGACAGGGCATCGAATTTAAAACTATTCTGTAATTTTAGACATCGTAAGAGGCGATATTTTGTTGCCTAGGGCGGCAGGGAGTCGTTTGTTCGAATAGGTAACGAATAGGTAACGGGCGTTCTGAATAGGTAACAAGCCAATTCCCACCAGCTTTAATGACATTTTTAGTTTTTGCTGTAACAAGGCATCGAATTTAGAACTATTCTGTAATTTTAGACATCGTAAGAGGCGATATTTTGTTGCCTAGGGCGGCAGGGAGTCGTTTGTTCGAATAGGTAACGAATAGGTAACGGGCGTTCTGAATAGGTAACAAGCCAATTTCCACCAGCTTTAATGACGTTTTTAGCTATTCCTTTGACAGGGCATTGTATTTAGAACTATTCTGTAATTTTAGACATCGTAGAAGGCGATATTTTGTTGCATATGTCGGCATGGAGTCGTTTGTTCGAATAGGTAACGAATAGGTAACGAATAGGTAACGGGCGTTCTGAATAGGTAACGAGCCAATTCCCACCAGCTTTAATGACATTTTTAGCTTTTGCTTTGACAGGACATCGAAGTTAGAACTATTCTGTAATTTTAGACATCGTAGGAGGCGATATTTTGTTGCATAGGTCGGCAGGGAGTCGTTTGTTCGAATAGGTAACGAATAGGTAACGGACGTTCTGAATAGGTAACGAGCCAATTCCCACCAGCTTTAATGACATTTTTTGCTTTTGCTGTGACAGGGCATCGAATTTAGAACTATTCTGTAATTTTGGACATCGTAGTAGGCGATATTTTGTTGCATAGGTCGGCAGGGAGTCGTTTGTTCGAATAGGTAACGAATAGGTAACGGGCGTTCTGAATAGGTAACAAGCCAATTCCCATCAGCTTTAATGACGTTTTTAGCTATTGCTTTGACAGGGCATCGTATTTAGAACTATTCTGTAAATTAAGACATCGAAGGAGGCGATATTTTGTTGCATAGGTCGGCAGGAAGTCGTTTGTTCGAATAGGTAACGAATAGGTAACGGGCATTCTGAATAGGTAACAAGCCAAAGTCCACCAGTTTGAATAACATTTTAAAGTATTCTTGCAACAGGGCATCGAATTTAGAACTATTCTGTAATTTTAGACATCGTAGGAGAGGATATTTTGTTGCATAGGTCGGCAGGGAGTCGTTTGTTCGAATAGGTAACGAATAGGTAACGGACGTTCTGAATAGGTAACGAGCCAATTCCCACCAGTTTTAATGACATTTTAAAGTATTCTTGTGACAGGGCATCGAATTTAGAACTATTCTGTAATTTTAGACATCGTAGGAGGCGATATTTTGTTGCATAGGTCGGCAGGGATTCGTTTGTTCGAATAGGTAACGAATAGGTAACGGGCGTTCTGAATAGGTAACGAGCCAATTCCCACCAGCTTTAATGACATTTTTAGCTTTTGCTGTGACAGGGCATCGAATTTAGAACTATTCTGTAATTTTAGACATCGTAATAGGCGATATTTTGTTGCCTAGGGCGACAGGGAGTCGTTTGTTCGAATAGGTAACGAATAGGTAACGGGCGTTCTGAATAGGTAACAAGCCAATTCCCACCAGCTTTAATGACATTTTTAGCTTTTGCTGTGACAGGGCATCGAATTTAGAACTATTCTGTAATTTTAGACATCGTAAGAGGCGATATTTTGTTGCCTAGGGCGGCAGGGAGTCGTTTGTTCGAATAGGTAACGAATAGGTAACGGGCGTTCTGAATAGGTAACAAGCCAATTCCCACCAGCTTTAATGACATTTTTAGCTTTTGCTGTGACAGGGCATCGAATTTAGAACTATTCTGTAATTTTGGACATCGTAGGAGGCGATATTTAGTTGCATAGGTCGGCAGGGAGTCGTTTGTTCGAATAGGTAACGAATAGGTAACGAGCGTTCTGAATAGGTAACAAGCCAATTTCCACCAGCTTTAATGACGTTTTTAGCTATTCCTTTGACAGGGCATTGTATTTAGAACTATTCTGTAATTTTAGACATCGTAGAAGGCGATATTTTGTTGCATATGTCGGCATGGAGTCGTTTGTTCGAATAGGTAACGAATAGGTAACGAATAGGTAACGGGCGTTCTGAATAGGTAACGAGCCAATTCCCACCAGCTTTAATGACATTTTTAGCTTTTGCTTTGACAGGACATCGAAGTTAGAACTATTCTGTAATTTTAGACATCGTAGGAGGCGATATTTTGTTGCATAGGTCGGCAGGGAGTCGTTTGTTCGAATAGGTAACGAATAGGTAACGGGCGTTCTGAATAGGTAACAAGCCAAAGTCCACCAGTTTGAATAACATTTTAAAGTATTCTTGCAACAGGGCATCGAATTTAGAACTATTCTGTAATTTTAGACATCGTAGGAGGCGATATTTTGTTGTATAGGTCGGCAGGGAGTCTTTTGTTCGAATAGGTAACGAATAGGTAACGGACGTTCTGAATAGGTAACGAGCCAATTCCCACCAGTTGTAATGACATTTTAGCTATTCCTGTGACAGGGCATCGAAGTTAGAACTATTCTGTAATTTTAGACATCGTAGGAGGCGATATTTTGTTGCATAGGTCGGCAGGGAGTCGTTTGTTCGAATAGGTAACGAATAGGTAACGGGCGTTCTGAATAGGTAACGAGCCAATTCCCACCAGCTTTAATGACATTTTTTACTTTTGCTGTGACAGGGCATCGAATTTAGAACTATTCTGTAATTCTAGACATCGTAAGAGGCGATATTTTGTTGCCTAGGGCGGCAGGGAGTCGTTTGTTCGAATAGGTAACGAATAGGTAACGGGCGTTCTGAATAGGTAACGAGCCAACTTGCTCCATTTGTGTGATATTATTTTTTAATCCTTCACTTGTTTTGGACATAGTAATGGGGGTATATTGCCCGGGACGGCAGGGAGTCATTTTCAAATAGGTAATGAACTTTTAATGAGGATATCTAATATGCATGTTTTAAGTCAATTTTCACCAGTTGGGTGTTTCTTTTTTCACTGGAATGAAAACAATCATTGACAAGGCATCAAGTCTACGGTTTTACAATGTTTGACGCACTTTGGGGTCAAATCAGACCTAAAACCGCGAATAGGTAATGAATAGGTAACAGGGAATAGGTAACCAACTTCACACTTGAATAGGTAATGAATAGGGAATAGGGAATAGGTAACAGACTTCACATGTGAATAGGTAATGAATAGGGAATAGGGAATAGGTAGCCAACTTCACAGAGGTTTTTACAGCTATTTTTTCGTACACGACAGCTTTTCGCATGTTAATGGCAACTTTTATTTTGTATTTGATTGCAAGTCGCTTTCAATCATTTTGTTTTAAATGCTTAAGATTTTACATTTTCTATTTCGCAGGAGTAGGAGATTCTCTTCAGTGCCCATTTCGGACGATCTTCTTCTCGACCTGCTTCTCAACAATCTAAGTCTCAAGCGCCTACCTCTTTGTATCCAGATTCAGAAGAAAGTGACCAGGATGAAACGGATCGCGTCGGGCCAGATGTTAAGGATAGAACAAGATTATATTTTGACTCCCTAGAGGATGAAGATATTGGTATTGGTGGGATAAATGTGTGCGACGACGACCCAGACATGAACAAGAAAAACAAAACAAAAAACACGGCATTACAGGGAAAAGGTATTCACTAATATTTGATGATATGAGAACTGTTATCCAGTTTATATCCAATTACTTGGTTGAATTCGGATTGCCACAGTCTGCGGCTCCTAGGGGAACAGACAACAGTGCTCCAATCTATCTAACATCGAGCACAACAAAACAGCATAGAACAGCATATTTAGTAAGCTGTGATGAAACAAATTTAATATCTGTAAAGTACAGTACCTTCAATAACATTTGGAGATCTTCTTTGTCACATGTAAAAATAGTTACTTCGCGGGATGATGTATGTGCACAGTGTGAGAAACTCAGAAAATGCCCTAAAATGGATGCGAGAACAGAGGAAGAAGAAAATAGCATCAAACTCAATGGGAGACCATATCATGAGTGCACAACGAGAGAGGGACGGCTAAAATACGTGTATTCAAAGATCCAGAGAAAATAATTGCATACACTATACATTTGATTTCAGTCAGAATGTTTGTCTCCCCACACCATGCAAGACAGATGGGCCCGTTGTATTTTCTGTCTGCGAGGAAGATTCAGATAAGACGGGATACTTCGACAGCTTAACATTGATGTGGACGAAAACCAAACTATTGGAGCAGGCGGGACAGTAACTCAGGAGCCTAACGCAGTTTTTTCAACGATAGACTGGGCCCTTACCAACCGTAACAGTGGAGAGACTAGATGCAGCATTCATGTTGATAACTGTGCAGGTAAACATGTCATGAGTACCACTCAATTGTATACGACATAACACAGTTTGCATCAAGGTAAATATTTTTGCATGTCGTACCAAGGATATCAATAAACGCCCAAAATCAACTTTTAACTCTTTTTATTTACTTTTCGAACACACTTTTTATGAATAGTATGTTTGAATAAGTAATTGTTTAATATATAATAAACCACGCTTCAAATCAAAGAGTTCAATTTTGATTTTTACCATGCCTTTTCTAACTGAAGCTGATAGGTATATATCAATATGTAGATCGTTCTTCCGGACTCGTTTTTTTTATCTCAACCACATCTCACCCCATTCTCGTCAAATAATTTTCATATCAAAGATCTATTTAATTTGTTATTTAGTTAATTTCTACGACATCCATATCTGTCAGTATTTGAATCATTTCTAAAACATTTTATAACAATAAAGAGCTTCGCAGAGCGGCGCATATACGCCCGAGAGGGGCTTGTCAGTAAAATGGACATTTTTTAAATTCAATGACAGTTAATTCAAGAACGAAAAGAGTAATCTGAATTCCGGAAGCGGTGTGCACAACTAGACATTATGAAGATTCATTGTGGCAAGTTTGATTAAATTCCAATCAAAACTGTAGGAGGAGTTGCGCACACAAGAAAATTGCTAATGGACGGACAGACAGACGGACGGACGACCGGGGCCATAACATAATACGACCCTTGGGGCATATAAAAATGACACATTAAATGTTCATCACAGAGTCTCACAATTTAATATATTTAAATTTTAAGTTTGGTGTGTGATCAAAATTGAACGTAACCTATTTTAAAACCTTATACCTTTAGCTTGTTTCATGCCCACTCCAGAATTTAATCAAATCATGTACATGTAATATTTAAACGTGACATCTTATGGTTATTGCAAGTCTTTTTCCAGGATTTAGAGAATCGCGTGTATATAAGGGTGTTTATTGATCATTTTTCGGATGTATTGGAAAAGGGTGGGTTTGACGGTGGTAGTGTGATGGCTGAATGGGTTTAACTTAAAGCCTTTATGTACCAGAAGTGAGTTTGGTTCATTTTTAAAGATAATCATTCCTTCGTATATGATATCTACATAAATCTTTGCTGCGAGTTTTAAGTATTTTCTTAAATACGCAAGCTCTCTTAAGAAAATCATAAAACCTGATTTGACAAGTTTTATTGTATTTAACGTTTCTTTTGACAGGTTTGAAGAGGAAAAAAAGACTGGCCAGTCCGTAATGGGGTAGGGTACTGAGGTAAATACAAGATAGTACAGCAAACATAGTGGCAGTAATAGAAGTGATACTGGCTCTGCCTCCCACATCAGTGAGAAACGAATGTTGTTTTACTGACATGAAGCTTAAAAAATCAAAGCTGCGTGCAAGAATGAAGCCTTCAACAATAAGTAATCTTCTGACAGTCTCCTTGGCTTAACCATCTATTGAACACTTTGACTCAGATGAAGCAGTTAAGCATTTTCAGCGCGCAAGAATGAAGCCTTCAACAATAAGTAATCTTCTGACAGTCTCCTTGGCTTAACCATCTATTGAACACTTTGACTCAGATGAAGCAGTTAAGCATTTTCAGCGCGCAAGAATGAAGCCATCAACAATAAGTAATCTTCTGAAAGTCTCCTTGGCATCACCATCTATTGAACACTTTGACTTAGATGAAGCAGTGAAGCATTTTCAGGTATATCTTAATCTGTGATTGGGCTGAATAAACTGATTACAAAGACTTGAAAGTATCAATTTTCAAAGTTAGGTGTCATTTAAAACGTAAATCAGATTCTGTATCGTACAACAAATGCACTTAAGTCAATTATTTAACTTATTCTATAAGCTTTCATACTTAAATTTTGAATAGCATTCAACAGACGGTCGTAGAAGGCGGCCTGGTGGTTACAAGAAGTCCACAGAACAAAAAGTACCTCACATACATCTACCTCTCGTAATAATGTAGATTCCCAAACTGTTGAGGAACAAAACCATGAGCAAGAGAGTGACACAGAAAATCATGTAATCTATAAGGTGAATCTTTAAGTATTTAAGTATAATAAAATTTTTGAATTGGATAATTACTTTTTCTTTTCAATATGGTCTGAAGGATAGCGACACAGCACTTCCAGCTAATCAATTTCTAAGACGACAAAATTAAACAAAAATGACATGTTACTAAAGTTTTCTTTTAAATTCTGAATTAGGTGGGTTTTCTTTTTTTTTCCTTCGGGGAAAGGACTTTTCCGACGAAGAGGAAGAAGAGGCTAAATATGGAGAAGATGAAAACGAAAAGAGAATGAACTGTATTTAGTAACAAATCAATATTAAAGAACAAAAAGAATTGAATATGATAATAGTTACGTTTTTATACGCCCGTCAAAGACGGGATGTATTATTGGATCAGCCGTGGCGTCCGGTTGTCCGGGCGGCGTCCACTTTTTTGTCCGGAGCATAACTCTGTCACCTTAAGTCCGATTGACTTTAAACTTGGCAGTTATATTCTTCTCATCAATACGGAGTGCAGAGCACAAGAACTATAACTGTAACTGGCCTATTATTTGAGTTATTGCCCTTTGTTCTTTTTCATACGTGAATCTTGCCCGGAGTATATCTCTTAAAGTATTATAGCTAGGATCATGAACCTTCTTGGGTGTATAGATCTCACCAAGGGGGAGTGCAGTGCACAAGAACCATACTCTACCTGGCATATTTTTTGAATTATTGCCCATTGTTGTTTTTCATACTTGAAGCTTGTCCGGAGTATATCTCTTTAAGTATTATAGCTAGGATAATGAAACATCAAGGGTGTATAAATCTGACCAAGTGTGAGTGCAGTGTACAAAAACTGTAACTCTACCTAGCCTATATTTAGAGTTATTGCCCTTTGTTGTTTTCATACTTGAATCTTGTCTAGGGCATACCTCGAAAAGTATAATAGCTAGGACCATGAAACTTTTACCAACCCGCTCCCCCTATCGATATAAAGCAGTGTTACGGGCGTATCTTATGACAGTGTGACACCTTGTTATCTACACCTTTCTGACTAAATTAAAGCAATAAATGGTCAAAAAGGCAAATCTTGTTTCGGGCTAGAGAATATCCCAAGTATCCCGAATGTCTAGTATTTTTTTTTCTACAATTCAATGACTGATTGAATAAAGCGATTTGTATACATGTAGTAGGACTCAGTTTTGCCGTGTAAATAAATGGATTGCTCATTATTTATAGAGCATAATGCATTATCCATCTGCGAAGAAAAAGGGTGATTCATCCCCTCCACTAAAACCTTGTTAAACTCCCCTTATGGTATACAATCCTTCATTAAAAACACCACTTTCTAGCCATACGAAATGCATCAAATTACACACACTTGTAATTAAACTTCACATAAGTTGATTCACAGTGCCGAATTCCACGATTATGCTTTTTTAAAAAGATTATTCACAAACATTATTTTACTCTATATTCATATGCAAGGGAGGTATTTTTTAACATTTCTGTCAAATATTTTCATTAGTATGGATTGATTCAAAATTCTAAACCGTGCGAAATGCTTATGTTTGTATTTGGAATGGAAATGTAGAAAAGCAATTGCTGGCACTTTTCGAATTTCGCCTCTGGCTCTTTTGTGCTAATGATGGCCATAGGTTGCATGATTCGTCTAGTAAAAGATTGCATTGGGGATAGAGTTTCCGATGAGAACATGCCGAATCTAGGTCGACTATCCGGAATTCATACAAAGCTTTAATGTCATATGAGCGAAATCTATTTTTGTTTTAGCAACTGCCTTCTTTACAAAGCAGGACTGTGACCGCACGTATAGCAAGTATGGCATCAGATGGGATTATGCGGTATTTAAGCGATACAGAATATCCTTTACTGGCACTAAGAAGGTTTGAATAAATCGTATTGCTTCCCTTAAAAACCAAAATGAGCTAGAGGATAACATTGGGAGGATTTCACAAGGATGGAAATATCTCCGCAAAGGAAGCCATTAGCGAGGAAAATGAGAGAATCACGTAAGCTAATCATAGTGTGCTTTGGTGTCAAAGCAGACGTAGAAAGTATCACGTATGATTGAAATGAGAAAACATCATGACCTGGATAAACTTAATCAATTTGTTTCTAGCAAAATGGATTAAAGTCAAGTGAAAATGCTATTACGATTGGAGGGTATTATAGGTCGTCTGACAAAATAAGACCTCTGTGTTTCATGATTGAGAATTTAGATGTCAAGAGTGCATTCTTAAAAAGGCCCGTAGTAAATTGAGAAACGGTAAATTTAAAAATGAATTTCGTAAAATAATTCTTTACACGTGATCTTCTTAAGAAACAGAGGGTCATAGAGAGGAAGACTTTATTAACACTATATACCTGGATATGAAAAAGCATTTGACACAGTTCCCCATAAACATTTGCAACAAAAATACAGAGTTGCGGTATAGACGGCCCTTTTTAAGCTGGATATCAAACTTTCTCCATGACCGATTGCAACTTCCCAGGCTGTACTAAGAGCATCACATCGGGTTTTCCTGAAGGGTCGGTGCTGGGACCTGTATCATACATAAGTGACCCATCACGCTAAAAGGGACCTTATCCGAACTCCAAAAATCCAAATTTTGACAAACTTTTCAGATTCAGCACAGGTCAACCAGATCCCACGCGTGAGAAATGAAGATATAGTAAGGTATGGAAATCATTCTTGATTTAGAAAACTACATAAAAGTGAAAAGTGTCGGCCCTAGTCTGGCTGCGCGGACTGCGCAGACTGACTAGGGTCGATATTTTTCACACACCCGATAAGGTCCCTTTTAGCGCGACGGGTCACATATATAAATGACCCACCAGATGTAATAGATTCAGCATGTAAAATTTTCGCATATGATACTAAGAATTACAAAGAAAGCGTATGTAACGATGTAACGTGAAGTTAAACAAGCATATTCTAGAAGTTGTGAACCGATCATAGCGTCTTACTGGTTTGTTGAAACGTACATCCTCTTGCACGAACTTGCATATGTTCTTTAAAGCCTTTTAAAGCCTTTAAAAGCCTTTACAAAAGTAATAGAGCTATCGTTAACTATGGTATAACATTCTGGTACCCAACAACCAAGACAAATATACAACTGACTGGGAACATGCAACGTGAGCAACAGGAATTGTTCCAGAACTCAGAGGAATGTCATACACAGATCAGTTGAGGTAGTTAAATTTTCCTACATTAATGTATCGACACCAGCGTTTTCATCTAATACACATTTTTAAGACCATACATAGTTTCGAGGTCATCGACCCTAGTTTATTCTTCTCGTTCAACGACAAGATATTAACCAGTGGACACATTTTTATACTAGTTAAACCAACTGTAACACAATCGACAATGTTAAATACTTTCCCTGTGAGTGCCGTAATTGACTGAAACACTCCACAAGAAGAAAATGGTGACAGTGAAAAGGCGGTCGAGACCAAACATGACAAATACTGGATAGAAAAATAATTTTACGTCACGGGTATGGTTTTACGGGAACCAAAAAAGAAATGTCAATAAGGAGGAGCTTACAAGCTTTTATGGCTTTCATCGCTCAGAAGATAACATGTTACACAAAAACGCCAATTTGAAGATATTTAGGCCTACAAGAAGTATTCTTTATCTAGCGAAAAGTTCGGTGGATAGTACGGCTGCTAGAGCTTTCGAAGATTATCGCTACAAAGATCGGATTCTCGAAAAACGGGACGATTTAATTTAATGCGGTTTTACGCCGATTTCAAATGCAATGGTCATATCGCTGCGGTTGGAGAACCTAACCGCGGATTCCTGGTTTTTCTCTCACCAGTACCACCACAATATACAAACCAATCCTCCAGCAGCTCTCTCACATATAGATGATTAACACCCATGGATTAGAGACAAATAACCTTTTAGAAAGTGCTCATGGTGGGCTATTGTGATACCGTTGTGTCCGTCATGCGTCGTCCGTTGTGTATCTTCCGTCAAACTTCTGCCTTGTGTGCGCTCTAGAGGTCGTATAATTTGCCAAATCAACCAGAAAGGTAATCAGAATTATTGTCTTTGATAAAATCTGGGCCACAATTGAAATTAAATCATCTGGGGTCAAAATCTAGGTAAAATTTTTGAAAAACCTCGTGTGCTCTCCATTTTTGCCCAATCAAACTGAAAATTTGACAGAAAAATCTGGGGTCATAAACTATGTCACGGGGGTCAAGTCTATGTAAAACCTTGTGTGCACACTAGAGGCAAATTTTTTTTGCAAATAAACAAGAAAATGTATCAGAATAATTCATGTCTTGATGAAATTTTGGACTAGTGTGATATTGGATCATCTAGGTTCAAAATCTAGGTCACTAGGTCAAGTCTTAGAAAAACCTTGCATGCACTCTAGAGGCCACCTTATTTTCCTTATCAGCCTCAAAATTTGTGAGAATGATTATATTAATCAAATTTTAGACAAGTTGGAAATTTGGTCATCTGGGTTTTAGAAAAACATTGTGTGCATTCAAGAGACCACATTTTTATGCCCTATCAGCATGGAAAATGGTGAGAATGATTATCTAGATAAAATTTCAGTCAAGTTCGAAATTGGGTCCCCTGGGATCATAAACTCGGTCACAGTGTCAAGTCTTAGAAAACCCTTGTGTGCACTCTAGAGGCCATATTCTTTGCCCAATAAACCTGAAAATTCTTCAGAATAATATCTAGTAGATAAAACCTCAGATATATATTTGGTCATTTGAGGTCATGAACTAGGTCACGGGGTCGATTCTTAGAAAAACCATGTACTTGTGCACTCTAGAAAATAAATAAATCTAAAATTGAACCAGAATAATTGTCTTGATAAAACGTTGGACTAGTACGAAATTGGGTCATTTAGGGTTAAAAACTTGGTCACGGTGGTCAAATTTTAGAAAAACCATGTGTGCACTCTAAAGGTCACATTTCTTGCCCAATCAACCTGAAAATTGGTCAGAATGATTATCTTTATCAAATCACAGATAAGTTGGGATTTTGGTCATCTGGGGTATTGAACTAGGTCACGGGGTCAAATCTTATAAAAACCTTGTACATGTGCACTCTAGAAGTCACATTTTGTCCAATAAATCAAAAATTGGGCCAGAACGATTGCCTTGATAGAATGGTGGACTATTACGAAATTGGGTAATGTAGCCACATGGTCTAGATAATTTCTAAACAAGTGTATGAATACTAAACCAGGCACAAATCTTAGTAAAACTGTGTGCATTGTAGAGGCTCAGCTACATCATATACAAAAAGCTTTTATTTAAGCGGAGCGTTTCAGGGCCAATGGCCCTCTTGTGTAAAATGTTAGAATGGATACTGGCCGAGCTGGAGATTAAACTCGCGGCCTCTGGATTGAAAGAATCCGACGTTACTGACTGAGCCAGCGGAGCCCGGAAGACGAACTTGATGGTAACGACATTCCTTCGTACAAAGCACATGAAAGAGTAAAACTGCTACTCTGCTCATGGTCAAACACATATTGATGTTATAATATGAATCGTGCCAACCTTTGTTGTTTTAAAAT
Source organism: Fragum sueziense (assembly GCA_963680895.1). Taxonomy (NCBI): domain Eukaryota; kingdom Metazoa; phylum Mollusca; class Bivalvia; order Cardiida; family Cardiidae; genus Fragum; species Fragum sueziense. Next base: position 21,553,015 of record OY804601.1, read on the forward strand.
TACGCGAAATGTGACTCTCGTCTTGTAATATGAGAAATCACCGTATGCCAAAGGGTTCCATCAAGTGAGTGAAATTAGTTGTAAAAAGTACACGAAACAAGGTTTTCGTCCTGACATAGGGTGCACCAACAGACAAAAGGGAATAAATATTGTGTTCATGTTGTATCCACTGCTACACTCTTGAAAATAGCACGAGAAGACGTTCCAGAAAATGTTTTCTTTAATGTTTTTATGATAAAATGTTCGTGAAACCACGTGTATTCTGACTCTTCAATTATCTTGCCTTAATAAGGGAAAGTTGGATCGAATAGAATTCATTTATGGCTCCATACCCAAAGTGCTTCGAGCATGGAGGGACCTTATAATACTACAATTACACACACATAGATTTCAAGATTAAATTATTTCAACGAAAACCAATTTTAGCTTCTTTGTTATTGAGAAACTAATGAAGGTTTTATGAAGTTTTGTTTTAACACATTGCCTTCTTTGATATTTAGCAGTGTTATCACGGTTTCCCTTGCATGTAACGCTTTTTCAAAGAAGGACCGGTTTTCAAGGCATTGCTTCACTAATAGCCCTTCTGGGAAAATATTTAATTAGTAATGATTAGCCTTCATTTTTGATCAGCCAAACATTAAGCATACAGACTGACTTTTATAAATATTTCGATTTTCAATGTCAAATAAACATCCGAGGTAAAAATAACAGACATGCGATTTTTTCATATCGCCAACCAAATGTCTTCATAAACCATCAAACTCTGTTAACAAGAGTTGTCCGCGGACAACATAGCTCGCCTATACGGGAGCTTGTCACAAAAACAGCATTTTTTAAAAGTAGGTCAAACTCCAAGGTCAAAGTCACAAGGTCAAAGGTCATGGTCCCAAATGAAAGGTCTTGTCAAGATGTATCTATGTATGAAATATCAAGGCTGTATCTCTAATAGTGCCTGAGATATAGGCCAGGTTAAAGTTTTTCAAAAGTAGGTCAAACTCCAAGGTCTAGGTCAAAGGTCATGGTCCCAAATGAAAGGTCTTGTTGAGATGTATCTATGTATGAAATATCAAGGCTGTATCTCTAACAGTGCCTGAGATATAGGCCAGGTTAAAGTTTTTCAAAAGTAGGTCAAACTCCAAGGTCAAGGTCACTAGGTCAAAGGTCATGGTCCCAAATGAAAGGTCTTGTCGAGATGTATCTATGTATGAAATATCAAGGCTGTATCTCTAATAGTGCCTGAGATATAGACCAGGTTAAAGTTTTTCAAGTGAAGACGGGACGGGACGCGACGCCGACGCCGACACTAGGGCTGTGACATTAGCTCCCCGGACATTAAGTCCCGGCTCGCTAAAAAAATTCCTATTCAGTCTTTACTGGCATATTGGTTGCAACCAACAATTTTGACATATTTTGTATCTTCTTACAATGATTACATGTATGTTGCACAGTCCAAAAAACACAGATCAATATAAAACTCTACATAATATTCTATGAATAAGTATCAATATCACATAATCATGATTTAAGAGAAACATCACGTTTTCAAATTGTTACGACTACCATTGTTATTTTCAGAATTTCTATTAGATTCCCAGGGGATCTGAATATTGTTTCCATTTTGCAGAGAAATTATTCAAATTTGATTAAATCTTGTTTTATTTTAAAAGCGACTTTGTTTTAGTTCTGGAAATCAATAGCTCACATTTTACGTTATCCAAGGACTCTTCGGTGCGTTTGTATTATCAAATAGTTTGACTTATTAAACTTCACTAAACGAATTATTTTTCACAGTAAACTCTGAAGAGAAAGCGGGTGATAAAATGAATGTGGTCTTTCATTTGATTCTTCAAAATGATAGACAACATTGAGTGAAATTAAGATAATATTGTTTATCTACACATTTTCCACTCAATTATTTGTTCACAATGTAAGCTATTTATATCAATTTCCTCTTTATTGGATGACATTACCGTCAGTGTGTTAAAATCTGAAAAAAACTAAGCATGGAAAAAAATGTGGTTTCCCTGTTTTCTAGGTTCAGATGTGCATTTTAGAGCAATGGTGGCCTTCTTTGTATTTATCTTTTTTTTAAACTGAGATATTTTTACAAGTCCGAAGCATGCATTCGCGTCGTCTCCCACCTCTTTTGTCCGTATGATGAATTTTAAAGGGGCCCATGCAAGATTTTTATGCCTCCGAACTATTCGGATTGTACACGAAAAAACAATTTACAATGCATAAAAAGCTCAATCACGCCGATTAACCATCTTTACTTTGCTAAAGATTAATCCTTAACAAGCGTGTTAACGGATCCTATTTTCAGCTCCACTGGCCGTATGTTCACGGGACTTATCAGAAGAAGTTCGACAATAATTCAAAAATCTTCTCCTAAGCCATGGGGTAAATTTATACCGAATTGGCTGGCGTGTTCCTTGGGTTACCCATTTTAAATCTTGTTCGCGAATTTTCATATCGTCAAAAATGTGACAAGGGCAAAGCGTATCCGACATGGAGAAATCAAAAGAAACACGGTCGACATATTTAAACCGAACTTGACAGGAATTCTCCTTGATTGACTCGTTTCAACATTTGTTTATGAATTTGATTCCCATTAAATATGGTGTGAAATGGTAGGGCTTATCCGACTTAAAAAAAGGTTAGATAATTCTTCTCCATTCACGAGGCCAATTTACACCAAAATTTTCATGAATGTTTCTTGGGTGACCCATTTGAAAACTTCATCAAATGTCATGACAAGCTCAAATAAATGTCAAATTACTCCCATAATAATCAATTAGCTTTTAGCACAGTTTACTAAAATGTTACAGAATTCATTTTCTCTTCGTATCATATGTCAACTTGCTCGTTTATTGACATTTGAATTATTAAATTGATTTAGTAAATTTAAACAGGGTCGAGCAGACTTGGCGAAATACCAGAAATCTTTGTCTGACATTCGGTCTGACTGTACCAAATAATCTGTCAGACCGAATAAAATTTTGTCAGACAGAACTCTCATTCACATTCTTGACAGATCAAAAGGAGTGTCCGACATTTGGGCTGACAATAGCAAAAAAATCATCAGACCATGGGAAATTTTATCAGATATGTCTGATTGTCCCACGGATTTCGCCATGTCTGGTCTAGTAATAAATATCAAACAATTTAGCTTATCGGGTGATTGCTTTTAGATCAAATGATTTCATGTGTATTAAACATAGAAATACCTAAAATAGTAAACTTTCATGCAGTCGAAAACAATGTCTACAACATCCTGAGTGTGGAATAGTATAAATTGTACATTTTCTGTTTGGTTTCAGTAGTTTGCCATCTGTAAGAATTCACCTGAACCTGTCGAATATGCAATGAGTAATTGTGACGCGGATTCATCATTACTCGCTAGCAATTGTGCAGAGTCTACAGCACCGTGAATTTATATTTGTGCTCCTCGTGTAAATATACGGCGGACTGTCCTAGAAAGCCATTTGAGCGTGTAATTACTTGGGTCAGGCTAATTAACACGAAAGATTGCGGACTATAACACGACTATAACACGATTGTGGATAAAAACAGCAATGTTGCTTAGCACTTTCAACCTTATTATTTCAAGACAAGAAAATATCTAACGGATAGAGAAAGACTATAGAACTTCTTTAAAAACAAGTGGGCCATTGGCCATGAAGCGCTCACCTGAGATAATACCTTTCTGTATATGGTGTATCTGAGCCTCCAAAATGATCACATTTTACTAAGATTTGTGGCCTGTATAGTACACATACTTTTTTAAAGATTTGACCCTGTGACATAGTTTATGACCCAAAATGACCCAATTTCGAACTTATATGAGGTTTGATTAAGATAATCATTTTCGAGTGGATTGGGCAAAACAAAATCCAAGACTGGACCCCATGACATAGTTTAGGACCCCAGATGACCCAAGTTTATCAGGATAGTTATTCTGACCAGTTTTCAGGTTGATAGGGCATAAAATGTGGCCTTTAAAGTGCAAACAAGGTTTTTCTTTAATTTGACCTAGTGACCTAGTTTTTGACCCCTGATGACCAAATTTCAAACTTTTTGTACAATTCATCAAGATCATCATTCTGAGCTAATTTCAGGTTGATTGGGCAAAAAACGGGCTTCAGGGAGTACACACAAGGTTTTTAAATAAATTTAATGAGATTTGTCTAATGTTGTGGATGTGAAGCCAACGCTTTGACAAACGTATGTTTGGTCAGATCTTTGGTGTCACATTCTACAATCATTCTACAATAAAGTAAACTTGTTTTCTCAATCCAAAAACGGAGAAAGCAGATATCTATATTTATTACTTTATGTTATACAGAGTGTCCCAAAAAAAACGGAACCCTAATTCAAAGTAAAATATTTCAAAGCGTAAGCAAAAAATCTAATTTTTGAATTTGCAGTACTGAAGATACATTATTTTTGCATTTGTGTTCCAAATTTCACTTAAAAATATGCATCGGTTCAAAAGTTATAAGCAAATTAATAATGACACTAAAAAACCGATCTGACATGATATTGATTTTTGCGTCTTGTTTGTTCGTGAAAGCGCACTTACGGTCAGCCAATGAATTCTGTACATGTGTACATGTATGTACCGATTTTCTCAGAATTTAATATGTACACGTTCTGTACGTTCAAATTGAGTCCATAGGGTGGTTGTTTGAATTAATTTCAAATTATTACGTGATTCATTTCACACGGCGCAGTTTTATTTTTTATTTTCATAAATTACAAGCTTGGTATGCTTCCTAAAATTAGTCCAGCCTTAATTTTCTTGCATAGTATACATTTCTTTGGACTATGATTTAATTCTTTTTGGTGAATTGTGTGTTATTTGTGTTTTGCATAAAGTTCAGTGTCAGGTTAAATGAAACCCGTAATAATTTAAATTGAGCGGTGACCGGCATGTTGGTCAGAAATAAAATAAGTGCCTATGATTATTATTTATGAGTATGTGATGCACTTGGATACTTTGTTTGTATTCAGTTTAGTTACATCGCAGCTCGCAGCATTAACAGTTTATTTATTAGCAAAAAAGATGAAATGACAAATGCCGCGCGCTGCAAAACGAAAAGATCGATATCGTGTTAAAATGGTTTTCCGGGTATATTCATTTTAATGTCAATATTTTCAAAACTAATCATTATTTTTCGACCAAATTTTAACTGCTAATAGAAAACTGTCGTTGCTATTGCATATGTAAATTTGGTGGAGAAATATTGCCTGATACATGAGAAATATACTTTCAAAAATGGGTTATGTTTTTTTTGGGGACACTCTGTACATCGTTTTCAATGCAAAAAACGAAATAGAAATGTAAAATTCATATCCAGTATATATCGGAGTTTAACCCTTCATCAAATAAGACAAGGTTTGAAGACTGATCAGTTAATATGGCGAGAAAACGTTGTGGAAGAAGAAAATTGATGAAAATCAGCGTTTTCGTCTTTTACGTCAGTATTTTCTGTGTTATAAAGTAGACAGACTGCAAACTTATCTCAATCATTTATCTCATCTACATAAAGTTTTCATCTCGACTAGCCCACACATTTTTGCTAATTGGAAGAGGGTTAACGAAAAATATATGTATTATGACATCACTCTGTAAATTGCATTTCTATGTAAATATGTATATGGGCCGATGGCCTAAATACTTCATTAAAGTTTTGGTATTGGTATTGGTTTTCCAAGACTTGACCCAGTGACCAAGTTTATGACCCCAGATGACCCAATTTCAAAATTGTCAGACTTAATTTATCAAGATAATTATTCTGACAAATTTTCATGATGATATGGTAAAAAATATGCCATTTAGAATGCCGAAAGGTTTTTCTAAGACTTGACCTAGTTAATGACCCCAGATGACCCAATTTCGAACTTGTCCGAGATTTTATCAACATAATCAATCTGAGCAAATTTCAGGTATATTGGAAGAAAAATGTTGCCTCTTAAGTGCACACAAGGTTTTTCTAAGATTTAACCCCATGACCTAGTTTATGACCCCAACTGATCCAATTTTGAACTTGTACGAGATTTTATCAAGATTATCATTCTGAGTAAATTTCAGGTATATTGGACAAAAATGTAGCCTCTAGAGTGCACACAAGGTTTTTCAAAAATTTGACCCCGTGACCTAAGTTAATGACCCCAGATGACCCAATTTCGATCTTGTCCAAGATTTGATCAAGACAATCATTCAGAGCCAATATCAGGTTTATGAGGTGAAAATTGTGGCTTCTAAAGTGCACACAAGAATTTTCTAAGACTTTACCAAGTTAATGACCCTAGATGACCCAATTTCGAACTTGTCCGAGATTTTATTCAGAGAATCATTCTGAGCAATCATTCCCTGCAAATTTTAGATATATTGGACAAAAAATGTGGCATCTAGAGTGCATACAAGGTTTTGCAAAGATTTGACCCCGTGACCTAGTTTATGACCCCAGATGACCCAATTTCAAACTTGTCTGTGAAGTCATGAAAACAAGCTTTCTTATCAAATATTAGTACATTTAGACAAAAAAATATGGCCTCTAGAGTGCACACAAGGTAGACTGGGTTCCAGACAGATCATTTTTCCCTCCTTTACTTTCTCCGGTCCAAAGATCCGTCTGGGGCCAAACGAATTTACTTCGCACTGCCATCTATGATTTTCGCCAATTTTTGGGGATGAAATCACGAACGATAACTCGTTCAGAAATTTATTTAGTGCTATATTTAGTAACAGAAATCCCCAAGGACTAGACTGGTCCCCGTATTTCTTCATGGAAATCAGGTACCCGTCTTTTTGAAGATAATTCTCATAAGGCTAACAAATATTGCACAATTCAACAATTATTGGATTTCATATCTTTTGGTAAAGTGTTATTGCTAAGGGTTAAACGGTTGGCCACAAATCCTATGGTGTCCGTCGCTTAACCCTTTTAAAAACGGCAAAAATTTTGACCGTTTTATTTTAAATACTGCTGACAGGAATGTTGAACAGAAAAGCATTTGTGAACCAAGCAGGTTAGAAAAAACTGAGGCAAAAGGAGAAAATGATGTTTATCAGCAATTTCTTCTTTCGCTTCAACGTTTCCACAAGCCCTTTCAATTAAACACGTTGAAACCAGGTCTTGTTTGAGAAAAGGTTTGCCCTTCCCCGAAAAAGACCGTAATTGGAAACGCTTGATCTAAAAGATGGAGAAAGAAGAAGAAAATTCTTATTACAATCAGTTTTCTCCTTTCGTCTCAATATTTTTTTACTGTGAACAAATGCCATCTTTATCAACAACAATTTTGTGGTTTACAGCGTTTTCAAATTTGATCAGTCGATCTTAAGCTTTGTTCCTGTTAGAAAGGGTTGACTAATAACCAGAAAATAAAATTTCAATCTTGTCTCAATTCAAAGATATCGCTGACGACAATTTCAAGTAAATGATATGTAACAATTTTTTTCTTTATGTAGAAAATATTGCGAGAAATGAAGAAACTATTTGCCACAAGCAATTTCTTCATTGTTCACAATGTTTTTAAAAAGCTTTATCATGTGGGGTGTCAAAAGCGTCAATGCATGTGTGGGAATGGGTTAATGTGTGACACACTTACAGTAGACAATAAAACATAACACCTCTTCTTATCAGTCTGTTCATCTTATACACCAATTAACCCTTTAACAAACGGCTGAAATTTAGACTTTCCCATTTTAGAAGATGCTTGCAGGCGACAAAATTTGAGATGATAAAGGTAGGATTTGTTTAAAATAATGCAAGAAAATACTCAGACAAAAGGAGAAAATGGTGAGTATCAAAATATCTTCATTTTTTTCGAAAGTAAGAAATAGAACATGGCATTATTAACAACATTAATTTCTCCTTCAGTCGTAAATATGAAGGAATTTGATAGTTAAACGAACTAGTGTTCGAACTAAAAACTGTTTTGTAATTGTTACAGAATAAATATATGCAGTTTGGGAATGGCTAATCTATCAGCATTGGATTTGCCATGGCTCACATAAAGACCACTGTCTGCACGTTTTGAACATTTTAATTAAACATTTTTTCAACATTTTCCCCAGAATGCATTATCAAAAATCTATTCATCCGTGCAAAACCAAATTTAACCTGACACTGAATATGTGATTTTTACAAGCAAAACGAAAGAAGCACATTAGAAAAATTATGGGAAAATAATGAGAAAATGCTAGAATTTGCAGAAATTTAATTATCTATCAACATTTCAAATATAATTCAATCCATTATAGCAAATGTTGCCTCTATCCCGTTAACGAGCCTCGTTTTAAAACGATAGGCTTTACATAGATTATACGGCTAAAAATAGATCATTCGGTTTATCGGCTTATCATTGGAAAATACCATGCTTGTTCCCAGGCGTCAATATCAACACGATCAAAAACGGATGCCGCAATATGTAACAGGTATTGATTTTTTATGCGCTATCTTACAGACCAAATTGTATATTGACGACTGGACCCAGGCTACACACAAGGTTTTCCTAAGATTTAACTCCCTGACCTAGTTTTTGACCCAATTTTGAACTTGTCCGAGAAATCATCGAAACACGCTTCCTGAGGAAAAATGTACATTTGGACAAAAATATGGCCTCTAGAGTGCACACAAGGTTTTTCTAAGATTTGACCCCGTGACCTAGTTTTTGACCCCAGATGACCCAATTTCGATCTTCTCTGAGGGCTGATGAAAATAAACTACCTGAGCAAAAATGATTACATTTGGACAAAAATATGGCCTCTAGATTGCACACAAGATGTTGACGGACGACGTACGCCGGACACAGCTAGATCACAATAGCTCACCTTAAGCACTTTGTGCTCAGGTGAGCTAAAGAGAACTAGAATCTGTTTAAAGAGATTACACCACTCTTTAAGAAAGTTAAACATTGATTCAGGCCTCACAGTATCAAACACGGGTGGTAAACAGAGAAACTAGCTCCAAAAAAAGGTAATTGCATAGAGCGAAAATTTGTAGGTCACGAACACATTTTCTAAAATTATCTCTTTTAAAGCGAGTTTTTGAGAAATCCGGCGATGCTGTAATATGAAGAAATGGTCGAAGTTTGTTGTGCACAAGAGTATACGGTATTAGTAGCAGGGTTTCAATACAATCGCTGAAAAACATTTCAAAATCGAAAGTAAAGAAGTTTTTACTTTCGATTTTGAAATGTTTTTCAACGATTGTATTAAAACTCTGCTCACTAACACCGTATATTATCGTGCACAACAAACTTCGACCATTTCTTCATATTACAGCATCGCAGGATTTTTCAAAAATTCGTTGTAAAAGAAATAATTGTAGAAAAAATGTCTTCGTGACCTACCTTTGTTTACAGATTTTCGCTCTATGCAACTACCTCGGTAGAGGCCGGATGTCACGAGGAAACGAAATACCGTTGACTCTTTTTGGAGCTAGTTTCTCTGTTTACCACCCGTGATCAAATAATGATTTCAAACTGTCAGCGGTAAAGTGCCTGTTTCTAATGATGGCTTAATCTACACTATCCATTAGAAGATGCGGGACTGTCAGGTGGTAGTGACCAATTCGTAGTCGGGCCAAAACTAACTCCTCGCGGCGGTCAGGTTGAAGACCTGGCATCCGTTCACCAAGTGCGAGTTTTTTACAAAACAATTTATTTTGGTGATTGGCCTCATCGCTTTAACAGTTCTGCCATATATTATGAATATAAATATTAATAATAGGGGTTTAAAATCAGTAAAGGAAACTTTAAAAGGTAAAATATCCAGTGCCAACGCCTCCTTGGCAGCAGCCAGCTTTGTCTGCTTTTTCGTGGCCACGTAGACAATAATGGCTTGGAAGCCAGCAAATTAATTTTACTCTATATTGATATGCAAGGGATGTAATTGTGAACATTTGTGTCAAATATTTCCACAAGTATGCATTAATTTTTATGCTCCCCGAAGGGAGAGCATATAGTCGCCGCTTTGTCTGTCCGTCCGTCCTGTCCGTCCGTCCGTCATTCCGTCCGTCCGAAGCGATTTCTCCATAACCCTTGGGCCAAATCAAATGAAACTTACCATGTGAACTCCCTATGACAAAATGCTGATGTACTTTTCCCGGTTTTTGGATTTGAGGCCTCGTCATGGGAAAAGGGGACTTAAGGTAAAATACAGTTTTTCTCTAATTTCTCCTAGTCTAATGGTCAGAATTTGATGAAATTTCATATTTGAGTAGCAAATCAGATGCCCTTGAAAATAAAGTGCTCTCCATGGCATACATTTATTGTGACAATGCCTTATTCGGGGAGCATTGTCCGTCTCTGATGGCCCTTGTAAATTCTTAACTGTTCAAAATGCTTAGTTTAGTTTTTGGAATGTAAATTCAACACAGTTTAGGAATTACTAGCACTTTTCAAATTTCGTCTCTAGCTCTTTAGTGCTAATGATGGGTTGCATACCTCAAGGTAGAACACCGGAAATATGACCATTTTGGGATTCATAAAACCTCGGATTTTTTTTCGAGCAGCGTCGTTACGTATCCGAAGCTTTTCGGGTGCGGTCGTAAACAGTTTGCGGCGAAAAGTAAAAAAAAAATCTGATTAGCGAGGACACTGGAAGTGCAATACATTTTAGTGTCATTGTCGCTTCATACTTCACATTAGTTACAAAAAAAATGTTTTGCGTTATTGTTCTTAGTCTGAAAGTAGTTCCGCGACTTACATCCGAGGTATGATTCTATTGATTGTCCAAGTACTAATGTAATTATCGATACATAACGCTAAACCGATTCCATTTTATCCCAAATATCAATGCTGTTGTTTCCAAAAGCAAAGTGCTTAAAGTAAGGTCGTGTCATTTAATCCTTTAGCAAACGACAAATTTGTAGATCTTGCCAAGTTTCAGGCAACATAAAATATCGGTTAAATGTTTTTGAAATGAATCGTTGAAAGCCGAAAATATTGATCTTCTGTAAGATATTAAAGTAATAGAACTTATACTTAAAATCAAGAACTAGGCCTTGTTTTGGGAAAGGAAGATTTACATTAATGATTACTCAAGAACTGTTATAACTACCACGGGAATTTTCCGACAGATTTAACGAGCCTGACAAAGGATAATCAATTCTGTGCTTATTTTGGTTCGTGCATGTTCTTCTCGTATTTCCCGATTATAACCATTTTTGTCGCACGAACCCATTTGAATTTTCTTTAAACCTCTCCTGAAAATCTTGTTTTGACAGCTCTAAAGCAAATGAATGAAAACACTCCGAGGCAACATTGCCAAATGAACAATGTGCTGCTGGTTTTGCACAAATGGATTCTATGTTATAGTGCTCGATGAATATCTGTATGAACATCTATTTTTATGCCCCCGTATCGAAAGATCGGTGGCATATTGCTTTACTTGTGTCCGGATGTCAATCCGTCTGTCTGTCCGAAAACTTAACATTGACCTTTTCTCCGAAAGGATTCAGCATACAAAGCTCAAATTTGGTATGTAACCTTCTTTCAATGATACTTATCTGTTCCATGCTTCCTCAAGGTCATTCATTAACCCTTATCAACCCTTAACACGAAAACTTAACTTTGTCATCTCGGGGGCATTCGTTATTCACAAACACATTTTTGTGTTTTTTGCTGTTTTTTTTTTCTTTCTTTCTTTTTTCCTTTTTATCTTTAAATTAAAAACGTTGAAACTTTATGAAATTATACTGTATGGTCAAGAATTGTTTGATATATTTTCCAACAAAAACATGTCTATGCATGTTCCCGCTGAATTTATAAACACAAGCATATTAGTATGAGACCAGGCTCTAGTGTGTTTGCTGTCTGTCATATCAGATTTCCCGGGATAAGCCTGACGAAGGTCGATTTCACTTTCTCATTTCCGTACCATTTTACAACAGTTTTTGCAGTTGCAATACGAATATGAATTTATAACTCCGCCATTCTGATAATTCTGATCATTACAGGCAATTATTAATTTTCATAATATAGGGATCATTCAGATCATTGGTATTGTGAAGAGGGAATGCATGTTTTGCATAGTAAGACCTCTCTTATGTCAGTTTCAATTTAGAAGAAAAAGGAGTATTTTGATAATTGAGACCATGGATCCAGATCAAGCATTTGTTCATGCGTTGTAGATACCAGTCATGAAAGGGAGTGACATAGGCTCACGTTTATCGCTTCAAAACCAATAAACTCTATTAAATTGTACCATTTATATTGTACACGTGATGTACGTACATGTTGATTGGTTGAAATAGATAAACATGTTTCTACGTCACTGTCATCACACCAACTCCAAACGAATGTGTTAAAAGGTATAGTGGAATCAGCCTGTCTGTCCGACCGTATACAAAATACTTTACCGGAGCATATCTCTGAAAGTAAAGTAGCTGCTATGATCATGAAACTTCATTGGTAGATAGATGTCACTAGGGACAAGTGAATTGTACAAGAAACAACACTCAACTTTCATTTTGTGAGTTATTGCTCGTGATTTTCGACAAAGAAAGCTAGTCCGGACAAATGTAGTGGCGGCGGATTGTTATCAGATTTTGCGATATATTTCTTGTTTAAATTATGGCGGTAGCATTGTTAATGGTGTACACACATTCTCATAAGGTTACACTTTGTTCTTAGTTATCTTGATCATTTCATGATGCAACAGTATCAAAGCAGCACGTGCTTAATTAGATCCGATCACATGGTTGTTTCCACTTTGTTCTCAAATTCACCAACAACAGAGTTGCCATGTGCACGATTATAGATATAGATAAAATCACAGAAGAGAACGTGTCATGAATACCACCGGCAACATTCCAAAGTGACTACTAGATAGTTAGTTTTGTTAAAACGAGACGGTTTAATAAGCGACTGTCGTGTATTTATGGTAACTAAGTGTTAAATTAATTTGATCTGGTTTCAGGGAACCGACATGTATTATTATCTCTTCGGGTTTTTCTCACAATTAGAGGTGCGAGTGTAAATGAAAATAGGACTGTACGTTACAGCCAGAGATCACATTTGGTAAGAAGTTTAAAAAATGTCTGTTGAGTATTTTTGATACAAATGGATACAAACTATCTGACTCTTTTACTGTTCGCTTTCAACTTGAACCAAGCCTTAGTCGTTTCCTGAAATGAAAGTCGATATAGATAATGAAAATATAATGTGTGTTCTATACATCACTGAAAATATTGAGGATAAAGTTGAAAACGCTACTTATCCGTGTGCTTAAGAAATATCTAAACTTGAACTTGTTTGGGTAAGGAGTAAGTGAATTTGTCTAGAAATAGTTATAAAAATCAAGACTTTAATGCCAAACACTCGAAACATATGACTTCATTAGGCGCCATAGCGTAGACTTTACGGGAAATTTTGTGACACCTAATAAAGTTTTATTGCCACAAGTCATGCTAAAAGCATAAATCGTCGCTTTTCTACGAAAACCTCGTAATTGCAGATTAAAACAAGCTGCAGTTACCAGGTTTTTGTTGAAAAGCAGCGAAATTTAGAATCGGGTTTAGATGTAGAAAAACGTCCCCTCTGGCATTTGACACCACTATCACACAGAGATACGGATAAGAGGGGGATGGCTTTTCGAAATGCAATTTTTCACTTAATGCTTATTAAGCCCTATGCTGTGGGTTCTTATAAGAATTGTCTCGTCGCGACGATTCAAATGAGTACTCACAGCATAGGTTTTGCACAGGGATTAAAGATTGAACTATGTCTTATCCCGCTCTTCTTTAATGCTTTTCGGTGGATTATCGAAATATAACGGTAGATTATTATTTGAAAAACTCAGCGCCTATCTAGTGAAATTATTAAATACTGGTGCCCCGCTTTCGTTCATTTCGCCCTATCTGACATTATATAAGCAGCGTGACGTCATCATAAGCGTTGCATAGTAGTTACTATGAACATACGTTCATGAGGTCCTCTTTGTCAAATCCAGGCCAAATTTTTACCGCTGTTATCCGTGCAAATCTTTTTGAAAGAATTGGCTATTCGTCTCTTACTCTCCAAAGACGAGGTCTATATTGATTAACCATCAAATATGACCTCTGCAGTTTTTGTTACACAAACGGCCTATTTTGTCGTCATAATCTAATTATAGCACAGCATTTGAATTATCGAATCAAAATCATTCAGCTTTATCTTGCATGATCATTACGTATACATTACGTCGCTTCTACATATATTTTTGGCTGAAGCCAGTAATTTGAAGCGTCAGCCTATGAAAGTTTGTATTAGTTTTTTAAATTGTTTTGTCGTGTATAGCCAACGATTGGATACCGAAATCCCGCCAAGGATCCGAGATTAGACGTGAAATGACCCCGCGGGAACAGAGCACCATTCTATCATAATGGAATGAATAGAGAATGTGCTCTGTTCTTAAGAGAGTATTCGTCTCTATGATAATGAAGCATTTCTATGAACGAATTTAAGTCAGAACCAGAAAAAACACAAAAAAGAAGACACCGTGTGAAATACACATGCCATGTTTCAAAAGTCAGACAGGGTGTCTAACATTCAAACACATGTGGAACGATATCCATGGAGTAAACTATCCGACGTTAAAGGGACATTTCATTCCAATTTCAATTTTTTAAATTATGTCTTGATGCCAAGATTGGTTATTCTAATGAGTATAAATACTATTGATTTTTGAAGTTGTTGCCAATAAGCGAGAAACACGCATTTAAAGTTAAGACATATTCGATCAATTGCATATAAATCCGAACTATTGTCCACAACAATTTGTTCAATTTTATCACAAAAATATAAATTTCTCGTAAACGGCGCAATATTTTGGCTCGAAATTTTCAGAATTTTCATAAGGAACTATTCTTTTTCAGATAAAAATAAAAGTAAGATTTATGACAAAAAATTCTGAAATGTCACTTTAATGAAAACCACAGCAACAGATAAACGGAGGTAAAGACGCTCAAAACGTGTTATTTCAAATGCAAAACCTATGCTGTGAGTACTCTTTTGAATTGTCTGACAAGATGATTTTAATGAGTACTCGCAACATATGATTTGATAATAAATCAATTTTGGCTTGCAAATCATTTACCCCCTCTTATCTGTAAATCCGAACAATGATGTTTATCTTATCTCGAACCTTCAGAGCAGCTAAAACATACCATAACTTGCAAACAATGTACAAGGATTTATGAATTTAAATGCAGACTTGCTCATACATCGCTGAAATCTAATACCATCACAAGACAATAAACAACGCCGTGTCGGTCTAATTGAGAAAAGATGTCCAAAACATTAGGGTATCTATTAATGGCACCGATTGACAAACACAGTGTATTATTAACCAATGATTATTGCTATATTTCTATTATCTAAATGCGCATGACCGACCATCTACAAGTGAACCGTTTTATGTCAAGATCGATTCGGATATGTTTTAAGATGAATTAAGTAACGTCAAAACAAACAAAATGCTACGCAAAAGATATGATATTTATGTTGTACATGTGGCAAGTAATATCCTAAATTGCCATAACACTAGGTTCTTGTGAACAGTGCGATACGATTTTTTTTTCAAATATAACCGGTTTTTATAAACAACGAATGAAACACACAAATAAATTAATACATAAATACCACATTGGAAAACATACAAAAACTTAATATTATGAGATTAAACATTTTCTAGCATGACTTTGGAATGACACGGAGAATATGATCGCGGATCGGGCCTCTTCTTACAGCTGAAGCTGTGCCTTCTTTACTCTGCATCTTGGTGTGTTCCCTTTTCATTCGTATTAAAAACACAACTATATCGTCGCGTTTTCGAGAACCTTGTTAATTTGTTTTAAGCTACAGTTACGAGGTTTGTGTTGAAAAGTAGAGATATCGTCATGTTACCAATTGAAAAGATTATTTGGCCAGATTGATGTGGTCTTTAGGATGAACTCGGATGAACCCAGCTAACCAGATTCACGGGTAGGCATCGGGTGAGCTACCTCGAAAATGTGTTAACGTAAATTTGTTCCCACGCCACATCCGGGAACTGTCGAGGTAGTGGAAATTCCCGTATTTTTACAAACGGACAAAGATGATCTCTCGCTTTTATTTGTTTGTTTTTTTTTTTTTTTGTTTTGTTTTTTTTTTTCTTTCAAAGAGCGCATTACTTGAAAATCTTGCGATGTAGTGCAATGCTACTATGTTCTAGCAATGCATGAAGACCAAAAACCCCATTAAATAGTGGAGAATATGAGCGGGTCGGCATTAATTCAAGGACTGGTTGATTGCATTTTCGCCCTGTGTTGACATATCGGCAGGCATCTCGAGGCAGATATTGTACTTTATTTTCAGTTTCTGACCAATATCACATGTTTTGATGCAACACGTAGTCAAATTGATTACAATGACGCAAAAAGTTCAGATGTTCTGGTCTCCTGAACAGATTACCTGCCCAAAAACTCATTCGTGTTGTTCCCAGACCATCGAGGTAGCGGTAATCTAGCGAGATAGTTCCCGCGCGTCCCAAACATCTAGCCTTCTGATATATTGATGTGTTGATACACTTTAATGATTTTGGACAGCGACCTAATGGCTAGCTGGCGAAAATCAGTTCCGCTAGTCACAGAACTGTGATGCACGTGTAATATCTAATTATAGCAGATTTTTTGAGAACTTATGAAACAATGAGCAGGAACTGCCGCAATCGCAACCTAAATCCCTACATGAAACCCAAGTGGGAAACAACAAAAATTACATTGAAGTACCAATACAAAAAGAACATATTGTAAACCGCGTTAGCATCTTTTTTCCCAAGAGTTTGTCACTCAGTCACCAGAACTTAAGGGGAATGCTCCAGTTTTTTCGGAATACTCGGTCTTTACTGTAGTAAATTAAATGTTTCGTACCAATATGTTTCGCTACCATATTTTCAATAATATAACACGTCATTACAATTTACCATTTTCGACGATAAAGGTGTATTTATTATGCGAAACTGATTTCCTCAGGATGGAAAACGATTATTTAGAGCAAGACAGCCGTAAGTGTGTATGCAGTTACCACTGTTTTGTGTCATTTTATTCATGTGTAGCTGATAAAAATTGCTGTAATTCACTAATAAGTGCGCTGACCTATACATTTTCTTTTTGCATTATTACCAGGACATGTTGCTTAATACAATGAGGGAGTTTTATCAAATTCTATTATGTAGAACTTGAAATATTTCCAAAAATATGCAAATTTTGACATAAAACACTCCAGCTTCGTTGATCTAACCGAACACGTGGGCATGCTGTTTTATACATTTACGCGTTTATAATAGCACATATTTTGGTATTTCTGCTCTTACAAAATGTAAGACGTTACTTTAAATCCGTTTTCGGGACTAAACGATGAATATAAAGCATTTTATTAGCATTTAGTGACCTTGGACAGGTGCAAGAAATTGTGCATTTTTTCGATGTAGGGGTATGTGATTCGAACGCCTATAAAATTCAAACAAGATCGCTGACCACCCATTTTTATTTTATTTTTCAATTGGTAATAACATGTTATTTCAACATACAAAATATGAATAAATTCTATTATTGGGAAAAAAGTTAGGAAACTGGAGCATTCCCCCTTAACTGAAAGTTTTAGGACACATACAATGACCGAAAAGCATAAAAATCCACTCTAAAATATAGAACACAGGGAACCACAACAGAAGTACCGCCTTGGAACGGCCAGTATTTTAAAAGTTGTGTGAGGGGCTTAAACATGTTGAACTCGTACCAAACATCGCCCTCAGTTTCTGTAGTGTTTCACAACACTTAGTTGTTCGGTCCTTATGGCGAATCACTAAACAGTTAGTGAACCATCACGTTCAAACATATTAATCAAAACAAACAACATGATGAGTCAAAAACGGGTTTACACAGATACAACAGGCTGCACGACGACTGGTGGTCCATGATAATCCCTTCAGTTCTGAAAATCTTAAGCAAAAGTCGTCATTTGCACAGGTTGCGTGCCAGTCTTTTCCCTGCAGATTTTCGTCTAAAACGTCACCAAAAGTATTTTCATCGATGGTCAAACTTTTAGGTAAGACACGAATTTGACATTTTCTTGTGCATTTTTATAGAAACTAGTGGTATTGCTAAATGATTGGTTATAATGCTTCAGGGAGTAGGTAATAGACACTGTTTTCCATAGCTTAGACTCTTGCTATTATATGCAATATCGGTAAAAATAGCATTCGAAAAGATTAGACCTACGTCACAGAGTACCATGAAAAATATGAATAGAAATACAGATTTTTCATTTATATTTCTAACGGTAAACCATTTACAAAGGTCTGCGCTTTTGAAATTGTATCTATATAATAATTATCTAATCAGAGAGACACGAAAATGATCATGTGCTTGGCATACAAGGACCCGGTGTCTCGAGAAAAAAAATAAGTACGTTCTCAGACTCAAATATGAGCAGCGTACCCAAAACACTTGAAATCCACGTGAAGTGAATCGAATACCCTTCAACGTTGGAGAGTATTCCATTGAAGTTGAGCATGTACTAATGAGTATGTATTAAAGTTTTTTTTCGAGAAACCAGGGCCAGATTTACTGGTAACTTTTCACTGACGCTGAGTTTATACCGTTATGCTGCTGAGAATGGAATGGTATAGTGGCAAAGGTTTTGCAGCTTGTTTTTAAACTTGATGATTTTTGCTGCATAAAAATACTGTTTTATTGATTTTAGTTTATTTGTTTTTTTTTTTTTTTTTTTTTTTGGTTTTTTTTTTTTTTGTTTTTTTTTTTGCAGATGGGTGTCTTCAAAGTCAGGACAAGAAAGGGACTCACCTTATCGTACAGAAAGTACAGATATCCTACATGTACATATATCCATTCAAAATTACATTCTGTCAAACTTTCAAAACCGTTAAATAGCAGTACACCCTGTCTGCACAAAACTGGTGGAAGCAACCTGTCTGAACCCAAGATGAAACGAAAATTAAACAGTACAATAAAAGCAAGGACTCCATTTAAATCACCTCTATTGAAGAAAGCAAGGACTGTGTCTCCAACGAAAAGACTTTATGTGTCCATGTTGTCACCTATATCAAGGCTTAAAATCAAAACATGTGTTGAAACTTATTATATACTTTGATATTGTCCCTATGTCACGGGTGGGCATCAGGGGAGCTACCTCGAAAATGTGTTAACGTAAATTTGTTCCCACGCCACATCCGGGAATGTCGAGGTAGTGGAAATCCCTGTATTTTGACAAACGGACAAAGGTGAGCTCTCGCTTTTATTTGTTTTTTTTTTCTTTCAAAGAGCGCATTACTTAAAAATCTGGCAATGCAGTGCAATGCTACTATGTTTTAGCAATGCATGGAGACCGAAAACTCCATTAAATAGTGGAAAATACGAGCAGGACGACATTAATTCCAGGACTGGTGGATTGCATTTTCGCCCTTTGTTGACATATCGACAGGCATCTCGAGGCAGATACTGTACTTTATTTTCAGTTTCTGACCACTATCACATGTTTTGATGCAACACGTAGTCAAATTGACTACAATGACGCAAAAAATAAGATGTTCTGGTCTCCTGAACAGATTACCTGCCCAAAAAATCATTCGTGTTGTTCCCAGACCATCGAGGTAGCGGTAATCTAGCGAGATAGTTCCCACGCGCCCCAAACATCTAGCCTTCTGATATATTGATGTGTTGATACACTTTGATGATTATGGGCAGCGACCTAATGGCTAGATTGCGAAAATCAGTTCTGATGGTCACAGAACTGTGATGCACGTGCAATATCAGACATAGCACATTTTTTGAAAACTTATGAAACAATGAGCAGGAACTGCCGCAATTACAACATAAATCCCAACCTGAAACCCAAGTGGGAAACAACAAAAATTACATTTAAGTAAACCAATACAAAGAGAACATGGTGTAAGCCGCGTTAGCATCCTTTTTCCCAAGAGTTTGTCAGTCAGTCACCAGAACTTAACTGAAAGTGTTTGGACACATAAAATGACCGAAAAGCATAAAAATCCACAATTTAACTTAAAAATTCAATTTTTCAGGAACATCTATATCAAAACAAACCACAGTACTGCTTACCCTCAGCCAGAGACCTACACTTTAAAATCAAGTTATAGTACTGATTCCATCAAACCCAAATTTACCTGCAGAAAAGAGAAATTTATCAGCTGTATTGTTCCTAGATGGGTTTGTAGGCTGATTACGGAGGACTTAAGGTATATGACCCATCATTAAAAACACTACTTTCTAGCCATGCGAAATGCATTTAATTACACACACTTGTAAATACACTTCACATAAGGTGATTCATCGTGCCGGATTTCAAGATTATGCTTCAAGAGCATAATTTACAAATATTATTTTACTCTATATTCATATAAAATGGAGATAATTTGGAACATTTTTGTCAAATATTTTCATAAGTATGCATTAATTCAAAATTCTAAACCGTTCAAAATGCTTATGTTTGTATTTGGAATGGTTCAAAATGTTACTCAGTTTAGGAATTACTGGCACTTTTCAAATTTCGCCTCTGGCCCTTCAGTGCTAATGATGGGTTGTATACGTTAATTCAAGATAGACACTTCCGGCATTCTGGGAATTAAGATTGATAGTTGTCTCTGTTCTTCATGAATGGGTTTCATGTTGGGATTTATGTTGTGATTGCGGCAGTTCCTGATCATTGTCTCATAAGTTCTCAAAAACTCTGCTATATCTGATATTGCACGTGCATCACAGTTCTGTGACCTGCGGAACTGATTTTCGCCAACTAGCCATTAGGTCGCTGCCCATAATCATCAAAGTGTATCAACACATCAATATATCAGAAGGCTAGATGTTTGTGACGCGTGGGAACTATCTCGATAGATTATCGCTACCTCAATGGTCTGGGAACAACACGAATGAGTTTTTGGGCAGGTAATATGTTCAAGAGACCAGAACATCTTATTTTTGCGTCATTGTAGTCAATTTGACTACGTGTTGCATTAAAACATGTGATAGTGGTCAGAAACTGAAAATAAAGTACAGTATCTGCCTCGAGATGCCTGTCGATATGTCAACAAAGGGCGAAAATGCAATCCACCAGTCCTGGAATTAATGTCGTCCTGCTCGTATTTTCCACTTTTTAATGGGGTTTTCGGTCTCCATGCATTGCTAAAACATAGTAGCATTGCACTGCATCGCCAGATTTTCAAGTAATGCGCTCTTTGAAAGAAAAAACAAATAAAAGCGAGAGCTCACCTTTGTCCGTTTGTCAAAATACGGGGATTTCCACTACCTCGACATTCCCGGATGTGGCGTGGGAACAAATTTACGTTAACACATTTTCGAGGTAGCTCCCCTGATGCCCACCCGTACGTAAATTTGTTCCCAAGCCACATCTGGTAACTTTCGAGGTAGTGGAAATCCCCGTATTTTGACAAACGGACAAAGGTAAGCTCTCGCTTTTATTTGTTTTTTTTTCTTTCAAATAGTGGCCATCGATTCAAATTTGTTTGATTGGTGGACAGATTCTAATACTTATGGTGACGTTTTAGACGAAAATCTCCGGGGAAAAGACTGGCACGCAACCTGTGCAAATGACGACGTTTGCTTCAGATTTTCAGAACTGTAGGCATTATCAGGGATCTCCAGTCGCCGTGCAGCCTGTTGTATCTGTGTCAACCCGTTCTTGAATCATCATGTCGTTTGTTTTGATTTATATGTTTGAACGTGAAGGTTTACTAACTAGTTAGTGATTCGCCATAATGACCGAACAACCAACTAAGTGTTGTGAACCACTACAGAAACTGAGGGCGATGTTTGGTACCAGTTCAACATGTTTAAGCCCCTCTCCCAACTTTTAAAATACTGGCCGTTCCAAGGCGGTACTTCTGTTGAGATTCCCTGTAATCTATGTTTTGGAGTGGATTTTTATGCTGTTCGGTCATTTTATGTGTCCTAACACTTTCAGTTATGTTCTGGTGACTGAGTGACAAACTCTTGGGAAAAAGGATGCTAACGCGGCTTACACCATGTTCTCTTTGTATTGGTTTACTTAAATGTAATTTTTGTTGTTTCCCACTTGGGTTTCATGTTGGGATTTATGTTGTGATTGCGGCAGTTCCTGCTCATTGTTTCATAAGTTCTCAAAAAATCTGCTATAATTAGATATTGCACGTGCATCACAGTTCTGTGACTAGCGAAACTGATTTTCGCTAACTAGCCATTAGGTCGCTGTCCAGAATCATTAAAGTATATAAACACATCAATATATCAGAAGGCTAGATGTTTGGGACGCGTGGGAACTATCTCGCTAGATTACCGCTACCTCGATGGTCTGGGAACAACACGAATGAGTTTTTGGGCAGGTAATCTGTTCAGGAGACCAGAACATCTGAAATTTTTGCGTCATTGTAGTCAATTTGACTATGTGTTGCATCAAAACACGTGATAGTGGTCAGAAACTGAAAATAAAGTACAATATCTGCCTCGAGATGTTTGCCGATATGTCAATACAGAGCGAAAATGCAATCCACCAGTCCTGGAATTAATGTCGTCCTGCTCGTATTTTCCACTATCTAATGGGGATTTCGGTCTTCATGCATTGCTAAAACATAGTAGCATTGCACTGCATCGCCAGATTTTTAAGTAATGCGCTCTTTGAAAGAAAAAAAAGTAAAAGCGAGAGTTCACCCTTGTCCGTTTGACAAAATACGGGGATTTCTACTACCTCGACAGTTACCGGATGTGGCGTGGGAACAAATTTACGTAAACACATTTTCGAGGTAGCTCCGCTGATGCCCACCCGTGTATGAATATTCTGTTTTTATTCGGGAGACAGGGCGGAGCTTAGTAAACGGTTCATTCCATTTAAGCTTGGGGAGAAACAGCCTTCTCGATTAGCGGTAATTCGTCGGTATTGTTGCAAATCATTATAACTATAGCGTGAATCGATCTGTAGCTACTAGGTTTTATGACAACACATTTTACAATCGCGCATTGTTTCAATTTGAAATATGTTCATGCTCATGCCGCACGTTTTTTCTCTTCTATCAACCAAGGTATCGAGAAGTAAACTCTTCGAATAACCTCTTTACTTAGCCACACCCTGTCGGGTGAATAAAAACGGAATATATTTGAACGGGATGATAGTTAGTCTGGCTTACCTGCCCCTAATACTGCGTTATTGGGTCAGGCACACATCATTCATGGATGCGCCCACTGGGCTGATATTTTACCAAAGATAAAGAACAAAGTTCTTTATTTTTGTGAGCAGGGAAGGATCATTAGAAGAGTAGATAGGTTTCGGTACATTTTTAACTTTAGCAATAAAAGTTTTACATGACCGCGACGCTAACCCGAATAAAACGGTTTTAAATTATGTACATGAAAACTATATCAACGCAATTTGGATCCATTTCTTATCAGTAGTCCGATTAGCTCAGTGGTTAGAGCGTCTGCCTTGACTTCTAGAGGTCCCTGGTTCGAATCCCTAGAGTGATTACATATTTTAGCCACACCCCTTTTCTTTTTACATTTTTCATACCAAATGGTTCTACAGATTTCAAAGACGTAATAAAATACCTTTTACCAATTATGTTTTAATTGCATGTAAGTGATTTCTAGAATAGTTTGGTTTGAGAAAATGTATTAAAACAAAAAGTAGACGAAAAAGGTTTGCCCAACGTGGGATTCGATCCCTGGACCTCTGGAGTCAAAGTCAGACGCTCTACCACTGAGCTAATCGGACTACTGGTGCAACTGCTTCCAAATTGCCTTCATATAGTTTTCATGTACATAATTTAAAACCGTATTATTTCGGGTTAGCGTTGAGGTCATGTAAAACTTTTATTGCTAGTATTAAAGATATACCAAAACCTATCTACTCTTCTAATGACCCTTCCCTGCTCACAAAATTTAAGAACTTTGCTCTTTATCTTTGTAATTAAATGTTACCACTGGAGGCGGCCATGTTTAGTGAGTGCCTGACGTACTAAAATACATAGTACGACAGGGAACCAGACTAGATGATAGTGTGCAATATTTTTGTTATTTCACATCCGAAAATAGTAAACCAATCAAAACGCTCTATTCGTACCACGTGAGTATACAATACCTAGAGCTGTATTGTACGCACGAGATAATTGCGTGGACGCACGGGATTCTCGATTTTCCAAAGCGGCTATATGTACGATGCACCGGTTGAACTGTCCAAATATGCATTGCACTCATTTGAACCCTACAAATATCGATTGAACCGTACAAATATGGATTTTTTTCCAAATCGAGGCTGCGATACAAAATATCGATATTTGCATCGAAAAGTAATCTCCCTTAGTAGAGTTGTCGTCTGCAAAAGCAAATGTGCATTTGAGTTTAATGTTTGTTTCAACATGATATTTTGAAGTCACTGTCCTAAACAAGACTTATATTTAATTCTGTGATTGAAAAAAAAAAACTCGGGAATACATTAAGGCAAATGGAGAAAACGATTTTAAACATCATTAAAGAGATTATTATCATTTCAGAACATTTCTGAATTGTAGCGCATATAATTTGCAGCAATGATATAAAATCGCACTTAACCCTTTCACAAACAAGCCCTGGGTTTGATATTCCTTAAAAGGCTTGAGAAAAAAGTTCTAAGAGAAAAGGAAATTTGCCGTTTATCAGCAATTTCTCCTTTTCTGTCAATATTTTCATCGTTGATTTTCGCATGGCGTGATAGATAATCTATATGACAAATTTCATGTACATTTCACACTATCATATGACGGTCTATTCAATCTTTTGAGACAAACATAAATTGATAAATATAGATTTAATGTCAGATGCCATGTATTTTTCATAGTAATAGAAATGTACATGTCGCCTACATTCTTTTCGTGACACAGGTGTTGTTGTTTTTTCATTTCGCGTCTTCGGAATTCTATTTAACGGAAATTAGATTTAGATCTTATTTTCTAAACAAAATTAATCTTTGTCATGTTTTTGTGGGAAAAAATCATGATGTGAAATAAAGAGGTCAATTAACATGTCTTTGTACAATACCGAATTCTATTGGATTCGTACTTTGCAGAACCAGTCTATATTTAGACTCGCATATCGGCTCGTCCAAATATAGCCTCGTTCTGCAAAGTACTCATCCAATAGAATTCAGTATTGTACAAAAACATGTTAAAAAACCTCATAATATTGCACACTTTGATGTTTAATATTACACTGGAACAAACTAGAACTGGTTTTGACGTCCCTAATAGAAAAGGTTTTGGAAAACATTGAAACAAAAGAAGAAACTGCTGAAAACTAGCAGTTTCTCCTTTTGCCTCAATATTTTCTTGATTATATCATACACAATATCAATATTTATTACCATCCATTTTGTCGTCTGCCGTAGCTTTTGAATTGGCCACCCTTAGTATTTGTCATTTGGGAAAGGGTTAAACACAAAATTGGTAAAACACAACTGAATAATGTACAAATGCAACGTATACATGTATATAAATGTTATCATTTTGTTTAACCTCTGATTTGAGGCAAATGTATTTTACTACTTCAACCTATAACATTATAAAACACGGTGGGTACCCCATGTGACTTTTGGGAAGCGTTCACACCGAAAAATCGTCTGCTTCCAGTATGTTTTGTTCTATTCCTAAGCTTATACCCTACTGATAGTGGGGAGATAAATTACAACGTACGCCCCTTTGAGATGGCTATTTCCGATCCTTACTCACTCTGCACCGAATACCATAGTTTCTTCAAACATTCAAGCGAAAGCATTCATTTTGAATGTTTGAAGAAATCCTATGCTTTTGTGCTGAATGAGTTAGAAATGGGAATGGTCCTATCAAAAACGCGTACGGTGCACTTTATCTCGTCAAAATCCGTAGAGTATTAGCTGAAAAATTACACAAAATATGCTTGAAGCACACAATATTTTGGTGCGATCGCTTTCCAAAAGTCACGTGGGTTATCCACAGTGTAAAAGCGACATTGAACATAAATGAATATGAATTTCTTTGCTTGTTTGACGTAAACAAACTTAACTTGGATTGTGAGTTATATATACATTTAACCCTTTCCATAACGCCAACTTTTTGGGTTGGTTCTATTCAAAAGCTGCTGCAGATGACAATATCGATGTTGTTAACGATAGAATTTGTGTAGAATATAGCTCAGAAAATATTGAGACAAAAGGAGAAACTGCTGGTTATTAGCAGTTTCTTCTTTTGTCTCAATGTTTTCGCAAGCCAATTCTATTAGGAACGTCAAAACCAGGTCTTGTTTGGGAAAGGGTTAAAGACACTTCCAACGCAACACTTACATTTGTCATCATAATAAGATAAATAATGCAGTATATTTTATGAAATTTTCAGCAAATATAAATCAACTACGTTTACATGTTTTCTGAAAATTTCATTAAAATCAATTGATCCGAACATAAAAATTATCTAGGTTTTTCACTTAGACTCAAATATAAAAAGTCACAAAACCCCAGGCAATTGCAGAATTCAATAGCATCAGAGCAGCGTCATCAAATCAATAGAATTCAGTTGCACCTATTTTGTTTACGAAATAATGTTTTGTACGTGTCAGCATTGCACAAAATCATCGAATTTGTTACCAGACATTAGTTTATCGCCTTTTTGCTCCGAGAAAGTTTAAACAACAGGAACGGGAACTTAAAAGGGACGAATTTTGAATTATCCCGCAAAGATTCATCATCAATTATGCTTTATCAATGAGAAGGGGTGTCTTCGTGTCATTTAGGCCCATGACGGACAAACTGAATGTTAGCAGAATGTCATAAACTTTACTGCTGTTACATGAATTTACGTTATCAACTCGCACAGCTTTTTTGTGGTTTTTGTTTTCTAGTCATATTATATGAATTGCAAATTTAAGCATTTCTGCTCATTATTTCTTTATGATAATTACATATATTTTGTAACAGTGATCTAAATTAAATTTGTTGAAAATTTGATTAAAAAAGGTTCATTGAATTTCAAGTTATTGCCAAAAAGGTAAGTGTTGCGTTAGAAATGTCTTTAAGTGTACATGTATAAGTCTGGAACACTAATCATAGTTGACAAATAGCAAATGAAAACAAAAGAAGTATCTTTCGACGTCAACAATGGTGACTAAATGACGGAGTCAGTGAGCGAACATTCCGTCGGTCTAAGGGCCAATCAGTCATATAAATCAATTATAGAGCAACTGGCGTTTTCATACCAAAGAACCAACATTCGGTAAATTAAAACCGATTGGAAGACTACAAGGGCGTCAATCACGTGACTTTATTATGATACGTCTTCCTAACATTTGTAAACGAAATCGATCGAGAAGTACACATTTTTCTCAAATTCTAAATCAAATACTTATTGTTGAACCGAAGTTACCGTGCGCTCATTATTGTCAATATTGCAAACGATTACGTTTGTTTATTAATATTCACAGCGCACGGTAACTTCGGCTCAACAATAACACTAAATATTGAGATATTGTTGAACCAAAGTTATTGTTTAACCAAAGTTACCGTGCGCTCATTAGTATTCGGGGGGGATATTGACCAATCAGGTTGCAGAATTTCGATGATCCGAACTTATTTTGTTTCCATAACATGTTTACATATCTCGGTCTAGAGGATTTAAAGGCAGAATAACACTTATTAACATCTTGCAAATTTTTCGAGAACTTCGTACAAAAAAATAAATATATATTATAAAAATATGGTCTTTAAATTGCATATATGTCAAATCTTAGCTTTCTACCTTATGTATTGGCTTAGATGTCGACGGATTTAAAAACCCATGATTTGTTGTCCCGGGGATAATATTTACAATGATGGAACATATGGTGTTTTAAATCCGTCGACATCCTAGCCAATACACAAGATAGAAAGCTAAGATTTGACATAGATGCAATCTAAAGGCCATATTTTCATAATACATATTTATTTTGTACGCAGTTCTCGGAAAATTTGCATGATTTTAAGTGCCAATCCCCCTTTAATAAATTTTAATACCATGTCTGAATAAGCGTGTATTGGCCGAGAGGTTAAGGCACCTGACTCTCGTGCTGATTGAAGATGCAGTCCTGGGTTCGACTCCCGACAACTTCCTATCTTTTTTTAGATATTTATTCATATGTTATAGTATATCATATTGAGCAATCAATTTGGTTTGCAATTACATTTTTCATTGGGATGGAAATCCTTTTTTTTGTATTTTTTGATTTACAGTAATATAGAAATATCGCGGTTTTCTCACGCGAACGTAGTTGTTTCATCTTCTAAATAACAATGCTATGTAACAACTGAATACGGGTAAATTAGTAGATGTAAAACTATCGTGCAGTACAAGACTCGCTTACTTACTCGATCACGATTATCTTGGGAATATCAAACTTTTAAAGATGATTAAAAAAAAATTATTATAAAAAGTATAAGGATGTGGTAGGGTTCGAACCTATACCACGGAGGTTATAGCGCACAAAGCGAACTACTGTTTTACCAACTGAGCTATTGGAACGTTAGAACAATATGATTTTTAACTATATAGGTACACGGAAAATCTCTTATTGGCTCACGGAATTGGCCGATTACGTTTCTTTATAAATATTCACAGCGCAAAGTTATTGTCCACCCAAATTAACCAGGGACAACTTAATTTTCGTGCGCAAAGTCCGTTAGTTGAGCGCCTTAGGAAAACATCACCGAAGTGAGGTCATTACATATGCAGATGTCCCGGGTTAATCTTGCTGGACAATATACACTGAACATATGTTCTAAACCGCCACTTTTGAGAACAGATTTTTTGGTATAAATGAAAAACGAAAAGCTCTTTTGAAACAATATTTTGCACAGAAGATTTTGTGATTACTAGCTATCGATTTAACGCAATAAAGTCAAAATCTAAACAATAACTTTCTGTATGAAGAGGCATTTATATAAAACCGTTTTCGCACGTGGCACACGATGTGATGAGTTAAGTTGCACAAAATTTACTCAAGCATTAGTTCATATCGATTCGACATGCCGATTTTGCAAAGAAAAGGCAACTCAATGGACCGGATGTCCTTAAGTGATATGGGTCGGACTGTGGGGGCTAATCGAAAACGATGTCAATATGAATAAGGCATGTACCCTTTTCAGTGATGTGTGCATTTTTCAAAAGGTTGCTCATGATACTACCAAATGCATTAACTTTTTTCCGATTGCATTCTGTATTGCGAATTTTATTGACATTAATCCGTCAAAGTGCAGCACAGAGCATAACCCTCGTAGTCCACCGTACAAAATATTATTAGTTCACTTGTACATTTTCTGGCAGATGACATGTCTCTTGCACGAATTTAGCATGTCAGTAATGGATGATTGACGCATGTAAGCTTAAAGAGAGGATTTAAAGGTTTGTTTACAAACTGAATTGTAGTGTTCTCTTGACACGTGTTATATTCCGTAGAAGACCATAAATCGTTCAAAAGTGATGATATGCCGACATTGTTGTTAAATGCATCGGTTGTTTTCCTGTTGCTTCCTACTAACGAGTTATATGACCCCAAAACAATGTCAAAGTGCACCAAAGATTATGACCCATACAGTCTACCATACAAATTATAATCATTCCACATATACCTTTATTGTCGAAAGACATGACTTATGAATAAGTTATGCATATCGTTAATAGATCCTTGACGCCTGTATGCTTCTGGGGAGGATACAAAGTTATATTTATAAACTGGATTTTTTGTTCTTTTTATAGCCTGTATTGTATTCCGTAGAACACCATAAACTTATTCAAAAGTGAAAACTGAGAGACACTTTTGTTAACAGTCAACAAATATCACTCAGATTTGAAGTGCAAATAAATTTAAATCGGAGAAATGCTCCAATGTAACCACAAGACGTTACAATAGGTTTTGGCTTAAATATTAGAGTTTTGCGTCTTACGTGGACTTCGACAATGGACATCGGACGTGGACTTTTCATTGGGGGCCGTCTCAGCCTTTTAATATAACGGTACATGTAAAAATGTGCCGGTCAAAATAGAAAGTGAATAACTTCATTTTTATTGTCTCGATGCAAAAATTGTTTATTCTAATGCGTAGAAATGCTATCAGTTTGTTTGAGGTTGTTATTTAAAAGCGAAAATACGCCTGAGACAGAAATGACAAATTCTATTTAAATCTGAACTGTTGTCCACAACAATTTGTCTAAATCTAGCACAAATATATATATTTCTCGTAAACGGTTCAATATTTTGAATTGAAATTTTCAGAATTTCCATTTATAAAAAAAGAAGCTCTTTCAGATAGAATAAAAGTAAAATTTATGTAAAAATAATTGTGAAATGTCACTTTAATTGAATTACAAGATAATTCGATGAAAGTTGTACACAAATACAGTTTGCACAAATCGGCATAGGTTCATTGACCAACATATTTAACTTTACATCGACAGACTACTTTTCCTTTTTCTACAGTATACAGTAAGGAAAGCAGAAAATCTTCAATAAATCCGTTTACCAATTACCACACATTGACTCTTATTGACTTTCCACAAGAAAAAATCTTGGGAAAACGTAGTGGAAAATGAAGAAATTGCTTGTAGCAGACACTTTCTTCATTATCCTCTATGTTTTCTATTAAAAAAACAACATTAAAATGTAAAATTTCATTCATTCAAAATTGTGCACCATCTTTGAATTTGGACAAGTCTATAATTGTGGTGTCTGGAAATGGGTAAACACGCGCCCAATTTGAAGTTAGTTTGGAGCAAAAAAGGGCAGCAATAAATTATTGTTTGGTTTTATGGATTTTTAAAATAACATCTGATAAAAAGTTGAATGCTGTTTAAAAGATCGAGTTCCCCGTCTTCTCTGCTTCAAAATTTCATATAGGTCATATATTAGAGGATTTGTCGATTTTTGATCAATGTATGCTTTTGGGTTGCAGATTTTGCACCACCATGCCCGCTACGGCTTTTCGTAACGTGTTTCTAAATGGAATCGCGATTACAAAAGACACAAACTTCACAAAAAACGTAACAAGAACCATTTAGGTCTAAAGGCCGAAAAAATACATGAAATTTCGTTTAAATGGAAAAACGTTTTATTGCTGAGGCGACCATTTTTTAACTATCAGTGTATGTAGTACCAGTTAAATACATGAACTATTTTCACCATTTTTATAGACGAATTTTTTACTTGACAGCTGGTAAGTTTTTCATCTAATTACCGTATATAACTTAATTTTAACACCTCTTACGGCCAAGAAGAAACCCCATTTGAAAATAAAGACTACTTAATTATCGAGTTTATTTTGTAAAAACGAAAAAATGGCCCAAAATTCATCTTTTTGCTGTACATGGTATCCCTTTATATCTGCCGTTTTGCAAGTGAAAAGATAAACGACAAAGAAAGGAAGCGTTTTTTTTTTTCTTTTCTTTTTCTTTTTAATTCAGAGAGGTAATTTGCCTCATCCGACGAATTAGTCAGACGTGCTTTGAAAGAGTGCCACAAAACTTCTGCAATAACCACAGACAGTGCAGAAACCCAATCCCTTAAAGTCGCTTTTCCGAACAGAATGCATAGAAAAGGTCTAATGGGTGAAAACGATAAAATTTATAAAAGATGTATCAAGTACAAAATATCTAAACTGTTTTGACAGCTAGATGTAGATTCGAGCGAAACGGAATCGTAATACATGCATAAAACTGACTTTTGTTTTGTTTGGCCTTAAAACCCATACCAGTACATGTACCGTTATGTTAAAATGCTGAGACGGCCCCCAATAAAAAGTCCACGTCCGATGTCCATTGTCGAAGTCCACGTAAGACGCAAAACTCTATTAATACCAGGCAACCGAAACACTGTATGGAAACTATTGTATGTATAGTTAGCTGGGTTTTCCGAAGTCAAAATAAAAATGGCGGACGGGATTTCTGTACAAGGTAGGTGTCATGTATTTGTGGTCACATACTATTGAATATGTTCTTTCATGCAACTTGACGGATATCAGCGTGAAGGCAATTGGTTGGAGAACCAATAAATATAGCCTCCTTTTTACGAATTTGCCTCGTTTGACTGTAATGTTTGAATGAACACAGTGTCGTGTTGACCTTGAAATCCGAAGCGATATATTTTGAAAAATCAGTCTGTAATTCCGAATTCCTAATGTTCCTGTCAACAATACAGGGCTAGATGGGTGGAGAAATTGATATTCTTACCTGAAATGTTTCGACAGATCGTCTGTGTAGTCTACATTTGTTGTAATTACACTTTGAAAATTCGCATGCTGTACAGCTGTGTGCAAACCGAAACTAACCCGGTGTACAGCTGGGTGAAACTGTTTTTCTGTATGTGTGGGTGCAATATCTAACCCGAAAACACTGTATGTTTGGGTTTTTCTGGATAAAAACAGATACATGATTCCGAAACTCTTTTGTGTTGAACTATCGAAATATATATATTCCAAACTATCCAAACGATTTTCATTAAAGAGACATTTCACATATAACTTCTCATAAATTTCACCTTTTCTTTTATCTGAATGAACTGAATTTCTTATGAAAATTCTGAAAAGTTCAAACCAAAGTTTTGCGCCGTTTAAGAGACATATATTTAATCTTGAAATTAAACTCATTGATGGATGCCGCAGTTAAAATGTAAACGAAATTTGTCCTTTTCGTCTCAACTTTAAAGGCGTTTCTTTTACTTATCAGCAACATTTTCAAACAACTGATAGCATTTTTTAAAAACGCATTAGAATAATCGACCTTGGCATCAAGACATACCTTTCAAAATGAACTAGCAATGTTATGTCTTTTTAGTGTGCTTCATAACACGTATGAAATCGATAAATTTACTTCAGTCTTTCTGTATATTTTTTTCCATTGTCGTTTTCGTTCTGTGGCACACCCAAAGTGAATATTCACACCATCTTTTTATAACTGGTATCGGACTATCCCACAAATGAAAATATACACATAATTATATAATAATTAAATCAAGTATACCATGCTTTTTTTTCAAAGTGTAATTACAACCAAAGTAAAATTACACAGACGAAATATTGAAACATATCCCGTAAACTTAAATACGGTATCAATTTCTGCACCCATCTAGTCGTGTGCTGTTTTCAGGAAAATTAGGCATTCAGAAATACATTCCGTTTTTTAGCCTAACATTATTTTTACTTTTTCAAAATCATAAAATTATTGAAATGATATGTGGTACATGTAATACTATTGTTATTTTTTTATCATATTCCCCACGTAATTAGGGGGACGCTAACGTTGTTCAAGGTCATACAAATTTTAATATTATGTAGTTGACTGATATTTCGTTACATTCGGCGTAACTGCCCCTTCCCCAGCGAGATTTAATTTGCGAACCAACCTTCTAAAATAGATATCATTTATGAATAGATTAATGTAAAGTGCTATCTTGTTTCTTGTTTTGTTTTTGTTCACAATAGGTTTTGAATGTATCTATGTCAAGTTTACTTCCATGAGATAGTTTCCTTTTTTTGTCAACATTACGAATATATATTTTACTCGAGCTACCATTAAACAACAGTTTTGATGCAACGAATGTGCCAAATTGGTAGTGAATGAGTATTTGTTCCATCCGTAATCTACTCCAAATTGTAAAGGATGATAAGGTCGAACATAGTTTGACCACAAATATATGCCTTGACAGATTATATACAAAGTAAGTGTATGTATGTACCAGTAACTTCCCAACGCCCTTATTCGTATATATTTGAACCCCCATCATCGAAATCCTGGATACGCCACTGGCATATTATGTTCAACAGCATTTATTCTATAAAAAATATACAGAAAGACTGAAGTAAGATTATCGATTTCATACGTTTTCTGAGGCACACTAAAAAGACATAACATTGCTAGTTCATTTTGAAAGGTATGTCTTGATGCCAAGGTCGATTATTCTAATGCGTTTTCAAAAAATGCTAGATCAGTTGTTTGAAAATGTTGCTGATAAGTAAAAGAAACGCCTTTAAAGTTGAGACGAAAAGGACAAATTTCATTTGCATTTTAACTGCGGCATCCATCAATGAGTTTAATTTCAAGATTAAATATATGTCTCTTAAAAGGCGTAAAACTTTGGTTTGAACTTTTCAGAATTTTCATAAGAAATTCAGTTCATTCAGATAAAAGAAAAGGTGAAATTTATGAGAAATTATATGTGAAATGTCTCTTTAATGAAAATCGTTTGGATAGTTTGGAATATATATTTCGATAGTTCAACACAAAAGAGTTTCGGAATCATGTATCTGATTTTATCCAGAAAACCCAAACATACAGTGTTTTCGGGTTAGATATTGCACCCACACATACAGAAAAACGGTTTCACCCAGCTGTACATCGGGTTAGTTTCGGTTTGCACACAGCTGTACAGCATGCGAATTTTCAAAGTGTAATTACAACAAATGTAGACTACACAGACGATCTGTCGAAACATTTCAGGTAAGAATATCAATTACTCCACCCATCTAGCCCTGTGTTGTTGACAGGAACATTAGGAATTCGGAATTACAGACCGATTATTCAAAATATATCGCTTCGGATTTCAAGGTCAACACGACACTGTGTTCATTCAAACATTACAGTCAAACGAGGCAAATTCGTAAAAAGAAGGCTATATTTATTGGTTCTCCAACCAATTGCCTTCACGCTGATATCCGTCAAGTTGCATGAAAGAACATATTCAAAAGTATGTGACCACAAATACATGACACCTACCTTGTACAGAAATCCCGTCCGCCATTTTTATTTTGACTTCGGAAAACCCAGCTAACTATACATACAGTAGTTTCCATACAGTGCGAAAGTGTGGCAGAAATACCTAGGCTACTGAGACGTCTGGAATGACACCTTAGTACTTCCCAGGTAGCTAAAACTGAATGAGGGCTCGTTGTCAATCAGAATTATTGACGCAGATTGATGTCACATCTCACACTTACAGTTAACCTTTCTGTTGTGAAAATGCAGACGTGACGGTGACCCTTTTCAATTTGCAATTTAGTCAAGTTATTGTCAAAGGGCCTTGATGAAATTTTAGCATTTTCTGTGAAAATGGTTAATCTTTCTTATTTGAAAATTTCAAGCCCCTGTCTGAAATATTAATGGTGTTATATAAAGTAACATGCCATGGCGGTTTAGAAGATCTGTTCGGTGTATACTTTGCGCTGTGAATATTTATAAACAAACGTAATCGGCCAATTCCGTAAGCTCATAAGAGATTTTCCGTGTACCTATATAGTAAAGTATTCTTTGATCTAACGTTCCAATAGTTCAGTTGGTAAAACAGTAGTTCGCTTTGTGCGCTATAACCTCCGTCGTATAGGTTCGAACCCTACCATATCCTTATACTTTTTTTATATACTTTTTTAAATCATATTTAAAAGTTTGATATTCCCGAGATAATCGTGAACGAGTAAATAAGTGAATCTTGTACTGCGCGATACTTTTGCATCTACGAATTTACCCGTGTTCAGTTGTTACATAGCATTTTTATTTAGAAGATGAAACAACTACGTTCGCGTGAGAAAACCGCGATATTTCTATATTACTGTAAAAAAAACTAAAAAGGATTTCCATCCCAGTGAAACATATAATTGCAAACCAAATTAATTGCTCAATTTGATATACTATAACATATGAATAAATATCTAAAAAAGGGTAGACAGTTGTCGGGAGTCGAACCCAGGACTGCATCTTCAAACAGCACGAGAGTCAGGTGCCTTAACCTCTCGGCCAATACACGGTTATTCAAACATAGTATTAAAATTAGTTAAATCCTCTAAACCAAGATGTGTAAACATGTTATGGAAACAAAATAAGTTCGGATTATCGAAATTCTGCTACTTGATTGGTCAATATCCTTCCGAATACTAATGGGCGCACGGTAACTTTGGTTCAACAATACGTGCCATTCGATACGTCGTATTCTCTCGTCTACTTTGATACCAAGATCTTCCCTCAAATCCCTGTCAAAGCTGAGAACATTCGGGGGTTTTTTAATGCCGTGATATGTTTTCTTAAGAAACGTTTCACTTTGCACAAATGTTCTCAGCTTTGACAGGGATTTGAGGAAATATCTTGGTATCAATATAAACCGGAGAGTACGACGCATCGATTGGTA
Organism: Fragum sueziense; assembly: GCA_963680895.1. Lineage (NCBI taxonomy): Eukaryota > Metazoa > Mollusca > Bivalvia > Cardiida > Cardiidae > Fragum > Fragum sueziense. The sequence goes on from OY804601.1 coordinate 21,589,205, forward strand.
CGAATCTCAATACTGAGAGTTAAAGGGACATTTCATTCCTATTTCAATTTTTTAAAGGATAATCTCAAAAAAATACGAGTTCGCAGTTCATCCTTATAAATCGCTCGGAAATGGTTTAAAAACAATACAAAAAAGTCATTACGCGAGGGAAAGCATTAACGCATTGCAAACCAGCAGCCAAATTATCGATTTTACCAATACACAAAATATGCCGCATCAATTACTTCCCTTGGATTCTGTATCCTTGGATACGAAATAGTCGAACCTGTCTACATTGACATCTGCGTCATATATCGATAATCGAGTGGTCTGATATAAAGGTTTATGGGAATATCGCTTCAAAATCCTGTTGTGTGTAACTTACGATTGCAATGTTAACTTAGTAACACATAAAACATTATACATGTAGTATATAGTTGCTTTTCCGAGGAAATCAAATTGAAAACGAAAGTGGATTCTGAGATTGAACCAGGACCGTACAACTTCTACTTAATTTGTACCGTCAGGTCATTCAAAGATTATGCAAATTTTTATGGCAAACAAATTTTTATCCAAATGCAGTGCTAAAACATAATTATCAAGATTGCGTGTTCATGAGTGCTGCTCCTAAATAAAAATGCGATATTTTCTGTCGTTCGAAACAGGCATTGTTTCAATTCACAGGGATTCATCTAACCCACTACCAAGGCAAAGGCTAAGAATTGGCTGGTCTAAATTCAAAGATGTTGCAGACGAAAATTACAAGTGAATGGTATTTACTTTTTGTCTCTTTGGGTAGAAAACATTGTAAAAAGGAAGAAATTGCCTGTCTAAATCAATTTCTATCTATCTATCTATATATACTGCCTAACTCCCCTTTCGGGTATTACTGGCAGGTGCGCGTCTGTGCTGGAATAAAAACTGTTAGTCATTGGTTAGAGTGCCAAATTTTAAAAGTATTGTGAGTGTTAGATTAAAAGAGCTGATAAAACATTTTGGTCATTCAGGGACGGCTCACTATCTGAAAAGAATCGAGACTCCTTTTGAACGCTGCAATATCAGGTTGCTGTACACTTGTTTCTGGTAGGCTGTTCCATAGTATCACTGTGTAGGGAAAAAAAGAATATTTAAAGTAGGCTGCATTTGTATGGATCTGTCTGAAAGATGCTGTGTGCATATGTCGGGTGGTCCTCACTGGTCTTTCGAGATAAGCTGGTACGGGCACTGCAACAAAATTATTATAGATTTTATAAAACATGGTGATTCTGGAAATGTCTCGTCTGTATTGTAGAGTTTGCCAGCCAAGCTCCTTCTGCATGCAGGTAACACTGTCGTAATAAGAAAAATTATTTTGAACCCATCTTGCTGCTCTTCGTTGTACTTTTTCCACTTTGTTGATATAGGTTTTTGTGTAGGGACTCCAAACTGTTGATGCGTATTCTACCTGTGGTCTAACTAAAGTTTTGTAAGCTGTTTCTCTGATCTTCTTATTTTTGGTCTGGATGTTTCTGCGGAGAAAACCTAAAGTTTTATTAGCATTTGAAGTTATATTGTCAATGTGCTTGTTCCAGGAAAGATCTCCAGATATTGTAACTCCTAGGTATTTGGCATTGTCCACAGTCTCTAGTATTTGTCCATGTAATCTATAATCAAAGGAAATCTTTTTCTTCTTTTTAGTAATATTTAGGACAATGCATTTGCTGGGGTTAAACTCCATTTCCCACTTTTTCTCCCACTGCATTAACTTGTCTAGGTCTTCTTGTAGGGTCAAACAGTCTTGCTTGTTGTTTATAGCTAAGTAAACGGCAGTGTCATCTGCAAACAAACGAACTTGGGATGTGATGGTATTAGGAAGGTCATTTATGTACAAAAGAAACAAAAGAGGGCCAAGTACAGATCCCTGAGGCACTCCAGACGTGACTGGTACTTCTGATGAGCATCCGCCTTCTAAGACTACTTTTTGTGTTCTGCCTATAAGAAAAGATTTAATCCATAAAAGGGTAGCATTGTTTACACCATGTTCCTGCAATTTATACAAAAGTTTTAAGTGGCTAACTTTGTCAAAAGCCTTGCTGAAGTCTAACAAAACTAGATCAGTTTGTTTTCCTTCAGTTAGGTTTCTGGCAAGATGGTCGGTCAGTTGAAGTAGCTGGGTTTCGCATGAACGCCTTTCTCTAAAACCATGCTGCAAGTCATAAAGGATATTATTGTTGTCAAAATGTTTAGTTAGATTGGAGGCTACAATATGTTCAAGAGCTTTACACAAAATACATGTTAATGAAATGGGTCTGTAGTTTGCAGGATCTTCTTTGTTTCCTTTCTTGAAGAGTGGAGTCACGTTTGCTTTTGTCCAAACCTGGGGAAGAGTGCCTGTGTCTAGGGATTTCTGAAAAAGAATTTGTAAGATAGGGGAAATTTGATAACATAAGTTTTTTAGTACAAGAGGTTTGATGTTGTCTGGTCCTGCTGCTTTATCAGGTTTCAAGTTGGAAATAAGTTTTTGTACTCCACTAGTGCAGATGGTAATGTTCGGCATAACTGGGTATTTGCTGTAAGAGGAAGAAAACACATTTTGTCTTATAGATGAAAGGCAGGACTGAGCCAGGGAAATTGGTGTCATTGGAGTGAAGACTGACTGAAACTGTCGATTTAGAATATCCGCCTTTTCCGTGTTGTCCGATTTGATGGAACCTGAAATTTTATCGAGAAGGGGGGCTACTCCTGTCGCGTCTTGCTTGGCATTCTTTATCAGGCTGAAAAGTTTCTTGTTATTAAATCTTGTGGCTTTCTCTTTGTCTTCAGTGGTTCCATCTAAACCTAAAATGTATTCAATATAATTATTGTAGGAGACTTTTATCTGATTTTTGATGTTTCTTTTTAGAGCCTGGAAAGCAGTCTTCAACTTGTTGTTTCCATCGTTCTTCAATCTGGAATAAAGGTGATCCCTTTTTCTAATTAGTCGTTTTATAGGTTGAGTAATCCATGGAAGTGATCTCTTGTGGCCAAGTCGTTTTGTTGGAACATATTTCTCGATACCTGAGGAGATTGCATCTGAAAATTTTAACCAAATTTCTTCAACAGATTTAGAGTGGTGATCTTTCAGCACTTCATTCTTAACTTGGTCCATGTAGTTTTTAAAGCTACCCCAGTCAGCTTTTTTGTACAGGTGAACCTGTCTAGGTAGTTGTTTGGTCATCTGTGGCTTTGTATCTGCAAGAATAGAGACAATACTATGGTCTGATATACCTGGAAGACATTTTACATTTTTAATTAAAGTGTGGTTTGATGTTAGGAAAAGGTCCAGTGTATTTTCTCCTCTGGTGTTTTCTGTTACCATTTGAGTGAGATTGAAATCTGAAAGTAAGTCATTAAATTCTTCATATAAGTTGGTATAGCTGCATCCTGACTTTAAGACTGGTATATGATCATTGCTCCATGAGAATTTTGGGAAGTTAAAATCACCTAGCACCCAAAAAGATCCTTTAAGGTTTCTTGTCAGGTCTAGGGATTTTTTGAATTCATTAAAGCTGTAGATGTCTGATTCTTTCGGTCTGTAGTAGGCTGCGATATAAAGAGGTTTGCATGTTTTGACCTGTAATTTAATCCAAATGATTTCACAATCAGTCTTTAGTTGCTTTTGCTCTGTTGCAAGAAAAGTATCTTTAACTAGGATAAATACTCCTCCACCTTTGGTTGGCCTGTCTAATCTGAAAGGTGTATATCCTAAAGATTTTGGAAAAAATTCGCAGTCTGCATGTTGTCTATCTAACCAGGATTCTGTACCTACAACTATATCGGGTTTATTTTGATCTATCATACAATGAAATTCTGCTTTTTTGTTGACGATGGACTGACAATTCACTGAAATTACTTTAAGCTGAAAAGGAATATTATTTCGTTTAGATTTCTGTCTCTGTGCTGTATTTCTGGAGATGGTACTTGGATGTTGCAAGTCGGACTGCTCACTCAGTACACTGTAGCTATTCTGTGATGAAAAAGAAGAAATTGAAAGGTTTGAATGTCTAGAGAAATTTTGGGATTCACAAATTGAGCAGATCCATGAGAATGATGTGTCTCTTTCTACAAGATCAAGATATGTTTCATTAGTAATGTCTTGACAGTTGATGTGGAACCATCTCTGGCAGGTGTCGCATTCAACAGCATGGTCTTCATCAAGGACCTCATATTGACACGAACCACATGGAAAGTCAGGGCCAGGATTTGTTTCTACATCTGCAGACAAAGACAATAAAAGAAGGCATAAATATGTTAGTGAAGAATTTCTTGTGTGTTTCTCGACTGGAACGGACCACCGTGTTGATTTCAACAAACAGGCACAAACATACGAATTGCTAGGTTTTAGTACTTTTTGTCTCTTTGGGTAGAAAACATTGTAAAAAGGAAGAAATTGCCTGTCTAAATCAATTTCTTCTTTTACCATGATGTTTGTCGAAGCCATTATCTCGTGAGTGAAAAAAATGAAGTGGAAGAGAAATACAATCTATGTGTGTTGGTTTTCCCCTATTTTTTTCATTTAACAAAACTTAGTATTAACGCTCAAAAAGGCTTGGTAAAGACATTGAGACAAAGATGAAAATGCTGATAATCGACGTGATCACGTTTTGTCTCAATATTTTCCGCGACATACAGAGAACCCCCATTTTATCATCATTCCTTTGTTATCTGCAGCGGCTGTAAACTCTAAATTTGTGCTATTTGGGAAAGAGTTGAGAGCGCATGAGATCGTTTTAGGCATTTATCGAACAGTTTTGATATATTTAATATTGTATCAATATGAGTTGCAGGCGATTAAATTAAGATTGTTTGGGCAATTTTTTAGTTATCATGAGATATCAAAGTATTGCTAAAAGGTTAGGAGAAAATGGTGACCTCAGCATCTAATCCTTTTCTCTCTTATTTTTATTCATTTATTTATTTATTTTTTGTTTCCTTTTGTCATCGAAAATAATAGGATCATTTTTTAAAAATGAGTAAAATCGAAAAAAGCATTAAAAGATTTTCTTTACATACATTATTTGGAAATAAACACCTTATTACATAATGAGCTGATTAATTACAAAAACGGGTGTAATATACTGGTCAATAAACACGCGGGTGTCAAAGATGTCACAAAACACATGTATATTCGCTCCCTTTACTCAGTACATCAATTATTGGAAGTAGTTTTCAAAATTATATTGCCCTTTTCTAAAACATATGATCCGGTGAAAACCAATTATAAAACGATCATAGTTTTCCCTTTTTAATTCAACAATTCGAATCTCCTCGCTATATTGCAAATAAATTCTCTCTTTATCAATATCAAATTGATCTTCTGTAGCTTCGAAATTGGAAACCTCTAAAACATTGTAGTTGTGGAAAGCATTAACCCATATCCAAACGGCAAAAATACTCTGGTCTCGTCTGAAATCAAAGGTGTTGCAGACAACAATTTCAAGAGAATTATTGTTATCATTTCTATTTAATTTTGTGTGTGGTGGAGGTAGAAAACATTTTGGGAAATGCAAGACAAGCAATTTCTTCATTTCTCACGATGTTTTCCACAACCTTTTTTTGAGGGCGGAAGTCATTGTGATGGAATGGGTTAAAGCGATATCGTTGAATGAAATCCTGATTAATTGTCAATTCAAATGAAAACGTCACCGAAAATCAAATACTAATTTTTAAGAAGTCATCGAATTCTTTTTTAAGACCGTTTGACTAATCTGTTTTTCACACTTAGTAACGAACAATGGAAATGATTTCCTTGATTATGGAATAAAATTTGATGATGTCTAAAGTAATTGACTGATGTAAAATTGGTCAATGTCATACGATCAACTAGATTTTCGACGACATCGTGTCATCTTATTAACCCATCACTGGACGGCGAAAGTTGAAAGAATTAAAAAAAAAGTCCGTCCCACAATGATATGTGTTTGAATTTGCGTTATTTATCGACAATCGAGTGATCGGATATCATGGTTTTTGCTAATCAGTGAGGAAATCGTATCAAAATGATGATGTGATGGTGATCATGTTAAATTTTGCGATTTTCTTTTCAATATTTTCTAGGTTGCACAAAAACCCCATTCGTTCCTTCATTTTTCAAAAAAAAATGATATTATTTCAATCATTTCGTGCTTGTCCTCCGTTTAAACTCTAGTACGATCACTTCATTACAAGATAGTAGTTGAAAACGGCGTAAACCCCCAATAAACCAAACTTATATTGCTGAAATTCAGTGTCATATTCTACTTCGAAAATTACGTCACTAGTCACGTGACCGATCAAGTGCCCCAGTCATATGAATATAAAATATGACCTAAGGGAAGTAATTTACAAGTAATTTACAAGGGAGATAATTTTTCGCACAAATTACAATACGGAAAATTAAAATTTTGAATAATTTCTTTTTTCATTCATAATTTGAAAAATGTTTTAACTAAAATTATTCATTCAATGATTTTGTTTTGTAAAAAAGAAGAATCAGACGCTTATGATATTACCCTTTAAAGTATGTCTTGATGCCAAGATTGGGTATTCTAATGAGTATAAATACTATTAGTTTTTTTAAGTTGTTGCCAGTAAGCGAGATACACGCATTTAAAGTTGACACATAATCGATAAATTGCATATAAATCCGAACTCTTGTCCACAACAATTTGTTCAATTTTAACACAAAAATATAAATTTCTCGTAAACGGTGCAATATTTTGGCTTGAAATTTTCAGAATTTTCATAAGGAAATATGCTCTTTCAGATAAAAATAAAAGTAATATTTATGACAAAAAATTCTGAAATGTCACTTTAAATATTAAATTTAAGATTTGAGAAAAATGTGTATAAATCCGCAAACCAAAATAGGGGACGATTTTATTTTATCCAGTTTAACGTGACGTATTTTCGGACGAACAAATAGTATTTCGTGGGTGTTGTTATAAAAACTGGTAACAAAGGCTTGGTTCAAGCTGTAATTGCGAACTTTTATATCAACATTGACGGTTTATCACAACGTAACGGTAAATCCAATCTATATTTAGCACAACATTCATTGACAGTGAGGTAGTTTTGTGTTAACTGCTTCAAAACAAATAAACTCTTCTCATTTGTATACCTCACGATATATGACCTGGCAGAGCAGCCTATACTAATCGAATGGAATGCCCTGCCAGGCCAATTTTCGTCCGCTTTACCTTTTACAATTTGCACGTGATAAATGAACAGGTTGATTGGTTTTAAACGATAACACACAATCTTACGTCAATTTCAAATTTGGCTGGTGGGGTTACACTTATACCTAACGATAAATGACCTGGCAGAGCATCTAAGGCTATTGGCTAGGGCTGCTCTGCCAGGTCAATTATTGTGAGCTATACCGAGTGGTTTTTTATGCTCCCCGAAGGGAGAGCATATAGTCGCCACTTTGTCTATCCGGTCCGTCCGTCCGTCCGAAGCGATTTCTCCATAACCCTTGGGCCAAATAAAATGAAACTTACCATGTGAACTACCTATGACATAATGCCGATGTACTTTTCGCGGTTTTTGGATTTGAGGCCTCGTCATGGGGACTTAAGGTCAAATACACTTTTCTCTAATTTCCCATAGTCTAATGGTCAGAATTGGAGGGAATTTCATATTTTAGTAGCAAATCAGATGCCCTTGACAATAGACTGCTCTCCATTGCATACATTTATTGTGACAATGCCTTATTCGGGGAGCATTGTCCGTCTCTGACGGCTCTTGTTGTTTACATAAGTTGGGAAAACAAAGTCACGTGATTGCCGGCTGTGAACTATTCAATCATTGAAGCGGCCAACGAACTGCATGCTTTCTGATCAATAACTCGTGCAGTAAGGCTCCTGGGCCCCGTTTTACTAACAAACGTACGATTATTTTTGCGTAATCACTTGTAACAAACCTGGTTGGCATAATCCGAGTATTCGTGCAATCAGATGCCTTGTTACCCTGTTTACACAAAAACATGATCTACGATCGTTAGTAATACGGGGCCCTTGGCTACAAAAACCCATGTTCATCATAAAATGCAAGGTAAGTGAAGTTGTCCTGGCCCTGAGGTGGTGAAACTTTTTCATCGCTCAACTCTGCCGAGACAGATTTTTATCCAGCTCATAAATGTGAAAAGGTCAACGTTAGTTGGAACTTTAACATTTATTGGCTGGATAAGTAGTGCTTTTTATCGTTCAAGTAATATGTAAATTCCATTGATTATGTTCATTATGGTATATATATGAACAGTTAAAATGGCAGCCTCAGCCTAGTTGAGCATGACATAAAATCTTAACTCGGAATCTGGAACAGAAGTTCGCTGCAAATCTTATCTCATATTTTAGCTGACAGCCATTTCTCACAGAACCAATAATTGTATCATGATGAAACACCCTGGTGATAAATTTGGCACCGTCCCTAGTTACTCGTCTTTGTGGACTTCCCGCACATGTCGCCCAACGCTGAACTTCCTTTCAAATCCCTTCCCACAAATATCAAACATGTGTAGTTCGTATGAGTGCTTGCTCTTTTTAAGCATGTAGAGGACAGTTCTGGAAACATACGTTTTGTCACATGCCGGGCATTTGTGAGATTTTCCGCAGCTTTCTTAAATTGCCTTGTCAGGGAGGATCGATGTACCCGAATAATCGGTTACAGTTTTCACAAGCAAATTTATCTTTGCCATGATGTTGCCCCATGTGTCCATCTTGGTCTTTTTTTAGGGAAATCTCCTCTTGCACTCACAACACTGATCCTTCTTCTCCTCCATGCAGACCACTGATACATGTATGTGTGTTCTGAGATTTGATATTGTACTGAACCTTTCTCTCCCCGCACATTTTCCCCCTCATTGTTTTATTCCTCCATATCAAGCGACCAAACTGTAACAGAAACAATGAGAAGTAACTGTTAAAAAAATGTGCAAAGCGACCCCATGCGTCTACTATGTTGGACACATAGGCCTACTCTACTTACACCATCCTTTAGAAACCACATTTTTATACGCCACCGGAGGCGGACGTATATTGGCGTCATCTTCTCCGTCTGTCCATCCGTCCATCCGTCCGTCCGTCCGTACGTCCGTCCACTTTTCTTGTCAACGCAAATCCTCCTAAGTTTCTGGCTGGATCTTCTTGAATCTTGGTCAATGTTATCACCTCAATTGGTAGATGTGCATGAAGGAAGGATTTTATGGTTCATTGATTTTTGCTTGAGTTATGCCCCTTAAAAACTTAGTCTCTGGGGCTTATTGAAATTGCAGCCTTGTCAACGCAACTCCTCCTAAGTTTCTGGCTGGATCTTAATGAAACTTGGTCAATGTTATCACCTCAATTGGTAGATGTGCATGAAGGAAGGATTTTATGGTTCGTTGATTTTTGCCTGAGTTATGCCCCTTAAAAACTTAGTCTCTGGGGCTTATTGAAATTGCAGCCTTGTCAACGCAACTCCTCCTAAGTTTCTGGCTGGATCTTAATGAATCTTGGTCAATGTTATCACCTCAATTGGTAGATGTGCATGAAGGAAGTATTTTATGGTTCGTCAGTTTTTGCCTGAGTTATGCCCCTTAAAAACTTAGTCTCTGGGGCTTATTGAAATTGCAGGCTTGTCAACACAACTCCTCCTAAGTTTCTGGCTGGATCTTAATGAAACTTGGTCAATGTTATAACCTTAATTGGTAGATGTGTATGAAGGAAGGATTTTATGGTTCATTGATTTTTGCCAGAGTTATGCCCCCTTCAATCTTAGTCTCTGGGGCTTATTGAAATTGCAGTCTTGTCAACGCAACTCCTCCTAAGTTTCTGGCTGGATCTTAATGTCACTTGTTCAATGTTATCACCTCAATTGGTAGATGTGCATGTAGGAAAGACTTTATGGTTCATTGATTTTTTCCAGAGTTATGCCCCCTTAAAACTTAGTCTCTGGGGCTGAAACTTGGTGGATGTTATTACCTTAATTGGTAGATGTGCATGATGTAAGGATTTTATGGTTCATTGATTTTTGCCTGAATTATGCCCCCTTCAATCTATTTTTTTTTGTCTCAAGTTTTATAAGTGGCGGCGTATATTGTGACGATGGCACTCTTGTTAATATCCTCTCTCCGTGAAATTCCTCATTAAAACTAAAATTATGCCATCCTTTTGCATTCGAAGAGTCCTAAAATGTGCAGCAAAAATTTGAAAGTCGCGAAATGAAATTTTATGCCCAAAAACTCTTTTGAATAGGGCTTTTGCATGTAAAGGGAGATAGTCCAAAAGCCTTAAAAAGTGAAATTCCAGCATTTTTTTTTTTGCGTTCTAATCAAGATCATTTTACCTAATTTACATTTAGCTTATCATTTGATCTTAATTGGCAGCTTTATAATTGAAAAAAAAAACCGAGAACTTACAGTTTTTGCGATGGAAAAAAATGTATATATTTTTACAATGGAAAAACCCATATTCAAAACGATTGATTGCCATAATATCTTTATTTGAGAACCGATTCTCATTTTTGTGGCATATTTTAAGAATGGGATGACAGCATTTTAGTTATCATGAAAGGTTTCAGAAAAGCACGGTATTGAAAAAGGCTGTTTCCAAAGGTTTGATTTATTGGGATTTTACGCCGTTTTTAACTACAAAGGCAGACATCGCGAAATCCCGTCGGACCGCCGGACATCATCACATGTCTGGTTAAATTCGCCTATGTCCGACAAAAATAATAGACTACGGACCGCCTGTCCGGTAAAAATCTGGGGTCGAAGCATAAAATGTATATCCTTACTCAAAAATCTGTCGACAAAGTATCTCGATGCATGTATTCTGACACAGTCCAGTGTTTCACCTAGAGCGCGTTTTCTGCGTTTTTGACCCAAATAAATCGTCAGGGAAAGGATTAAATTGAGTTTCGCAAATAACTGTCAACCCTGTTGTTGTTGTTGTTGTTGTTGTTGTTGTTGTTGTTGTTGTTCTTTTAAGGGTGGTTTATTTTTCGGCTTCCGAAGCCAGCTGGGATATTTTTTCACATTTTTTTTCATTCATTTTAATTGAAGTTATCGTTATGAAATACAAGTCAAGCCAAGTTAAACTGGTATCAATACTTATATCCCCCGCATATAATCCGTAAGCTAAACATTTTTGTTTGGGTAACCTGGAATGACGATCTTCTTCTCAGTCAGAAAAAACGGAATTTCTTTAAAAGAAAACAAAGTAAGCAGACCAAATGGTAAATATTCATGATAGAATCCATTTTGTTTTCTAAACATGATATTATTTTGTTAAACAATAAATTCTAATACTTTGTTTTGAGACAAAGGAAGTGAGATGTTTCTCTACGATTCGTACCCAAAATAGTTCAACCCAAAGTCTACATCCCCATTACTTGGACAATTTGAACAAAATAATATTAAACAACTATGAAGGTAATATGAACATAAAATACAATCATAAATGAAGGCTTTCCACTACTAAGGAAAATAGTTTTCATATATATGTACATGTATGTAGATCTAGTAGAGTTATTTATATTCCCCCAGATTTTTGAAGTGATTGGGACATCCCATCTTTATTATCCTAGAATGATCACTGTTTAAATATGAGAAAAGTGTTGTGTTTGTTTATTTGCTTTTTTCCTAGAAATATTATCATGTTGTCCCTAGATAAATTATAGTGTAGCCATTTCAGAAAAAGTGTTTGAAAATCTGATTTATTCGTTTACAAAATTGACCCTCTAAAATTCTAAATGACCCCCCCCCCTCCTCCCCCAAAATGGAGACAGGGGGTCATAAATGACCCAAAAAAATTGATCCGGGGAGAAACAATGTCAGACATGTTTGTGTTATATTGATGATTCGAAATATTTTTCTGTATTTTTTCGGTACTGTAAAACATCTTCCGGTCTGGTAAGAAAGTACCTTTAGAGGACCCACTGTCCTGTAATTTTTAGCTCACCTGAGCACAAGGTGCTCAAGTGAGCTATTGTGATCACCTTTTGTCCGTGCGTCGTCCGTCAACAATTTCTTTAAATGACATCTCCTCCTAAACTACTTGGCCAATTTCCTTGGCAGGAATGTTCCTTAGGTGACCCCCTTTCAGAATTGCTAAAAGAATTGAAATCCATGATAAACTCTTGTTGCCATGGCAACAGAAAAGGAGAAATTTGACTGAATCTCAATACTATCTTTGAACGACATCTCCTCCTAAACTACAGGGTCAATTTCAACCAAATTTGACAGGAATGTTCCTTAGGTGACCCCCTTTCAGAATTGCTAAAAGAATTGAAATCCATAGAAAAGCCTGGTTGCCATGGCAACAGAAAAGGAGAAATTTGACTGAATGTCAATACTATCTTCAAACGACATCTTCCCCGAAACTACTTGGCCGATTTCAACCAAACTTGGCAGGAATGTTCCTTAGGTGATCCCCTTTCAGAATTGCTATAAAAATGAAATCCATAAAAAACTCTGGTTGCCATGGCAACCGAAAAGGAGAAATTTGACTGAATCTCGATACTATCTTTGAACGACATCTTCTCCTAAACCACCGGGTCAATTTCAACTAAACTTGGCAGGAATGTTCATTAGGTGACCCCCTTTCAGAATTGCTTAAAGAATTGAAATCCATAAAATACTCTGGTTGCCATAGCAACCGAAAAGGAGAAATTTGAATTAATCTCAATACTATCTTTGAACATCTCCTCCTAAACAACCGGGTCAATTTCAACCAAACTTGGCAGGAATGTTCCTTAGATGACCCCCTTTCAGAATTGCTAAAAGAATTGAAACCCATAAAAACTCTTGTTGCCATGGCAACAGAAAAGGAGAAATTTGACTGAATCTCAATACTATCTTTGAACGACATCTCTTCCAAAATTACCAGGCCAATTTCAACTAAACTTGGAAAAATATTCCTTAGGAAGTCCTCTTTAAGAATTGCCAATAGAATTGAAATTGACTAAAAACTCTGGTTGCCATGGCACCAGAAAGGAGAAATTTGACTAATTCTCAATAATTTCTTCGAACAACATCTCCTAAACTACTTGGCCAATTTCAACCAAACTTGGCAGAAATATTTCTGAGGAGGTTCCTTTTAAAAATTGCTAAAAGAATTTAAATCCTTTAAAAGCTCTCGTAGCCATGGCAACAGAAAAGGAGATTTTCCACCAAATCTCAATGACATCGTTGAATGATATCTCCTCCTAAACTAACTGGCTAATTTCCACCAAACTAGACAGAAATATTCCTTAGGAGGTCACATTTAAAAAATTGCTAACAGAATTGCAATTCATAGAAATACCCAACTCTGGTTGTCATAGCAACAGAAAAAGAGAAATTACACGAAATCGGTCAGTAGCAATTTCTCAATGACCGCAGAGCCAAAGGGGGGGGGTCCCACCCTATCAGAAATTCCCATAGGGTTGTGCCCACGCTCGGAATCTCATGAAATTTGGTATGAAGTTAGTATTCTTTATTACGGCGTTATTCCCGGAATATTTTTTGAAAATCTATTCTGGAAATAATTTTCTAAGAATTTTAAGATTTTTGCTTAAAAATGGGGGTATCCTAACTTAAAGAGGCCATATACACCCAGCTTTGTTGTATTCGAGCCAAATTGTCCCCAAAAATAATGTCTAATAATTTCTCATCGTGTATAAACCAGAATAGTATGTATTACTCAACAAAAACAATTTTCTAAAAGATTTTGTATGATCTCATATCCATTTTTTTAATTTTTAAATATTTCGACCAAATTCAGGTCTTAATTTCACGTAGTTCCAGTTTTTGTCAACCTATGAAATTTACATTAAAATTGCCCTTATATATGCCCATGCTTATGGTAAAATATGAAGAAAAACTAAAACCGGTAACAGTGTTGTTTTTTAATTTAAGTGTAAAGGGTCCAGATTTCTAAGAATGTAAAATCTTAAGATTTTACTTAATTATTTTCATATACATTTGAGCCGGGATCTGGAAAAACGTCCCTTATAGCATTTTTAAAAATTGAGTTTCAAGATAAGCCTAATGTCAAATGGAGTCAAATACGTAGTAGTGCTGCTCTCTATAAGTTACTACAGGTCACGAAGAAGCTATTAGAGAGCAACATGGATCCTGATCAGACTGTGCGTATGCACAGGCTGGTCTGGATCCAGGTTGTTCTCAAATGCCATAAAGGACGTTTTTCCAGATCCTGGCTCATTTGTAAATAGCTCATTATGCTTTGTTGTGTCTTTATTTAACATAACCATGACATTAATTTTAGCTTTTGCCACACAAAAACATGATTTTAAAGAATAATTGGCACATTGTCGTACCCAACCCACCAATAATATAATGGTAGAAAAAATCCCAAACAACGGAGTAAATTATGAAATATGGGGATGAAAAATAAAGGAGATGCATAATGTTACATATTTCATCTATTATGTCACCCTTTTTAACTTTCCTTTGTGGCTAATCAGCACTTAGACTACTTTCTTCTTCTTCCGGTTACAGTGCTGGGCCCTTAAAGAGCATTTTCGCACATTTATTAAAAATACAAACTTTTTTTTTCTTTACTAAACTGCTCAAGACAATAAAAAGAACACAAAAGCAGTTTTTATTGTACATTAATTGTGCCTTTCAATGCAAAATTGCTAATATTTCTATTGTAATGATGAACTAGCCACTGCTTTGTTGACATATTAACTTTTTGATAATCGCAGATTTGAGAAGAACATGCATCATTTTGGCATGTTTGTATCAACAATATTGATACAAAAATGTTGTACGATGACTCCTAGGCCATGGGCCGAGCAGGCAAATTGTGACAAAGTGCTTCAGGCTGGAGGGTGAAGGGGAAAACTTGATTTGGTAATTAAGATATTAATGTATAAAGTCATAATCAGGATTGTTTACCTTAAATTATGTGGTCACTAATTAGAAAAACGCGATTTTAGTATCTTTGAAGATGCCCATAATTGACCAATCAGATGAGAGTATTTAGCCTAAAAGGCTTCAGCCCGGTCCTGAAAAATGGCCGCCCCCATATAAGAATGCATCTGTCAAACCTCAGATTTTGATGTAGGTGCACTTATTCCATGCACAGACGTTACATGGACGAAGCTGTACAGTTGCTCAAATGTTTGGGCAACTGTGAATGGTAAAGAAAAAGAAATTGCCCTGAGTATTTTGACTTATAGTAACGAAGTTTTACCTGACATTGGGTTCACCAGAAGTACACAAACAGTAAGCGAATTGAATGTGGGGCGAAGCGGAGGGACGCTGGACGTCTAAGGTCATCTGAGGACCAACAACTTGTTGAACAAGGTGAATGTCAGGTGAGTATTGTTTTTAAAGAATTGTGTTTAGCAGGGGTCCATAGAAATACCGGAACGCACAGTAATTACCGGAACATTACTAATGTAGTAGATCTATTTGGGGAAGGGTTCTATGCTTTTCAGTTTATACCAATGGATGATGAAGATCAATTTTAATCCATTCCCACATAATGACTCCTTTTGACGCCCTACAAGATAACAGATTAAGAAAACATTGTGGTAATGAAGAAATTGTCATAAGCAATTTTTCATTGCCCACACTGGTATTACTATACAGACAAAAAATATAACTGTTCATTCACTTGAAATTGTCGTCTACATCATCTTTGTGTTTGGATAAGTAAAATTTTGCTGTCTGCTAGTCTACTGGGTTAAATGTGTATGGTCGATCCTGTGCATTCAGGTAATCACTGTGCGTTTCGGTATTTCTATGGAGCGTTTGCAGTGTCTGAATGTTCAAATATACAGTGATTTCCAGTTTTCGATCAGTAGGACATATATACATTGTTTTTTGTACTGTAAAGTAACCTTCATTAGAAAACACTGCTATTTACATTAGGATACCGTAACATGACTATGAAAATGAGAAATGGCAAACCATTTAAAACAAATTTAAAGCTACAAAATATACATACATGTAAACAATTCTTCTTTCATTTTCTTTCCAATTATAAGGCCTATATCCTACTATTTTCTGGCAGTTTGAAGCCCCTAGACCTGGCAGGTAGCCGGGCATGCAGAAGCTATGCCCAATTTTTTTCTTAAATTTTTCAAGTTGAATGAATTTGGTAAATTAACCCTTTCCCAGACAGCAAAAATTTGGACTGATCACATTTTGAAAAAATGCTACAGATGACAAAATTAATGCTTATAAAGATAGTTTTTATGAGTAATATAGCATAGAATATATTGAAGCAAAAGGAGAAAATGCTAATAATGAGCATTTTCTTCTTTGTCTGAATGTTTTCCCAAGCCTTCCGTATTTGGGACATCAAAACCAGGTCTTTCTTGGGAATCGGTTTAATAAATAAATAAAACATTGAATCATAAATATTTTAATGTCTTTCAGGCTTCTGATTCAAAGGGAAAGGGAAAGTAAAAGCTCTCAAGTTGCTGAAGAAAGATGTGTCATATCAGCATGCCTTCTCCAAATTGGGACAACATCTGTCATTATCTCAAGACCTGAAGGAAGATCTGGAGAAGTTTGTCTGTGAACTGTATGGATTGCCAGGATGTGTCAGGGTCAATGATGTCCGGTACAATTGCTTCAGGTTTCGGTGTACTGGTGATTCAAGCATGCCTCCAAACAATGATGCCCTTGCTTTACATATGCAAAGAGCAACTTTTCAGGCCCGTATATACAGAACATGCATGCTCCAAACGGCGCGGCCCTCTCCGGATGGACATGGGTGGACAATGTTAGAATAACAGCTCTCTATCAAATGGTCAAGTATACCTGTAGCTCCTAAGGCAGTTCTTCACAGCATTCAATGTGGGTGCATCAAAATGACCTGTGAATCAAGCAAGTGTTTGTGCAAAAAAGCTGGACTAACGTGCACAACAATGTGTCGTTGTGAAAACTGCTCTAATCGCTCAAATGTTGACCATGAATACTACTCGGATGTTGGCAAAAATGTCGAATTTTCTTAATTTTACACTGAAAATTTTGGGAAAATCCAAATTAGCCCCCTCAATATTCAGGACAAGGGCTTTAGTCCCCCAATATGAAATTGCTTCCTACGGGCCTGCATTGCCACACGATGACGCTTTTTGACGCCCCTCAAGATAAAGGCTTTGGAAAATATTGTGGAAAATAAAGAACTTGCTTGTTAAAAGGCAATTTCTTCATTTCTCACAGTGTTTTTTTTTTTACACAGAAACACCAAAATGTATTCAATTTCGTTCACTTCAAATTGTCGTCTGCAACAATTTTTTGAATTTGGGCAAGTCTAAAATTTTGTCGTTTGGTAATGGGTTAAATGTTAAAACAACTGTTACATTATAGTTTATGACTGTTAATTACCATCAAAGTTTCTGAACCTTAGACCAATTTAACCATTTCCCAAACAAGACCGGTATATGACGTTTCTATTAGGTAACACAAGGAAAAACATTGAGACAAGAGAAGAAAACACTGGTAATCAGCATTTTCTCCTTTTGTCTCAATATTTTTCATGCTGTACAATACACATTTTTTACCTTTGATATAATTTGTTTTGTCAACTGCAACAGCTTTCAAATTGGACAACCCTTAATTTTGCTGTTTGGGAAAGGGTTAAAAACAAGTATTTGATGATTTAATGTTTCACTAAAATAATGTGAACTGCAGTTATCACGGTGTATTATCACATGATTTAGAATTTCCGATAATCTTCAATAACTTTGTCAATACTTGACCAATTTGAATTCGGTTTAAAGCAGAGAAGGTGGAAAAATGTCAGGAATAACATGACTGTCGTAGATTTTTTAAAAATCAACTGACAAAAAAGTTATTGAGGATAAACCAAAATTTTGGTTTATCTTCAATAACTTTTTTATCATTTGATTTTTTCAAAAATCAACCATGTACATTGTATGCGTGAGATCTGTCCACATTATCTGCTTTAAACCTTATTCAAATCAGTCCCATATTAACAAAGTTATTGGAGATATTCAGTAATTATTGCATCACGTGATTGAACACCGTGGTTGCACATGGACGAGACAATTATGTCCCAGTCACCATCATTTTCCTGCCTTTCTGGTGTGTTGAAATATAATTAACAACTACATATTTTATTTTGTTTTATTTTGAGGATCTAAAATAGGCCTACTTTTTTTTATCTTATAAGATTATAAGTAAGCTAACGAGCATCTTCTTTTTTGCCTTAATCATTTTCTCCACCTATGTTGGATGAACAGCTGTTTGCTTGGATTTCATGTTTGCGTTCGCACTCCTGCAAGAGATGCTTAATCCTTTCCAAAATAAAAAAAAATTGTAGGGTTGCACAATCTGAAAGATGCATCAAACGACAAATGGATTTTGATAAAGATGGCACTTTGTTGTGTTAAAGCACATAAAATATTGAGGAGAAATGCCGATTATCAGCATTTTTATGCTCCCCGAAAAATTTTCGGGGGAGCATATAGTCGCCACGCTGTCCGTCCGTCCGTCCGTCCACAGCCATATCTCAGCAACCCTTGGACCAAATTCAATGAATATTCACATGTGAACTCCCTGGGTCAATACCTAGGGACGTTTTTCTCTGTTTGTAAATTTAAGGCTGCGTCATGGAAAAAGGGGCCTTAGTGTAAAAATTAGTTTTTCTCTTATTTCTCATCATCTAATGGGCAGAATTTAATGAAATTTTGTGCTCATGTAATAAATAGGATGTTCTAGACCATAGTCTATAAATAATGTGTGTACAAAAAATCTGTCATGGGAAAAGGGGGCTTAATGTATGATAGTTTTTATTTTGTGACAAACACTTATTCGGGGAGCATAATCCGTCTGTGACGGCTCTTGTTTCTTATGTCTCAATGTTTTCCCAAGGCTTTTTAATGAAAAGTGTCAAATGCATGCCTTTTGGAAATGGGTTAATCTGCTTTTACCCCTTCCCAAACAACAAGTTAGTGGGACGGTAGCCAGTCTCGTTGCTATGATTCAAAAGCTGCTGCAGTGAAAAATGTGGGTTGATAAAGAGTTGGTTTGTGAAATATAAAACCTAGAAAATTTAGAGGCAAAAGGAGAAAATGCTGATGATCAGCTTTTTCTTCTTTTGCCTCAATGTTTTCCCAAGCCTTTTCTTATAAGGTCGTTAAAACCCGGTCTTGTCTGGGAAAAGGTTAAAGGAATGTGTAACTAGAAACTTAGGTTGTATGGGTCTCAACCTAAGACCTGTCGATAACAGATAGGGCCTATATTTCACCACAACCCATCTTTTGTTGCCACTTTGATTGACATTCATGAATATCAGACTGGTCCAAAATATAAATGTTGCAAAGTAACAAAATAAGTGCACCAGAGAGCAGAAGATTTGTGTGCTATAATGTGTAAAACCTTCTTGGCAAAGGAGAAAATGCATATTACAGAAAATAGTTTCGTTATCAAGTTTAAATAACCATACTGGGACGTCAAATCCTGGCATTACAGTCAAACAGTAGTTGGAACACCTTTCGGACTAACAAATTCGTGAAAAATATCAGCTGTTTGACACATAAAGCCATTTATCCGAATTTATGTTGTATCCGGATATAGGTACACTTTACCTAGTATTTCAAAGTCAAATTACTTTATAGTGACCACATACTTTAGGGTAAACAATGTTGTTTTGTAATCAGGAGATGATGGGGATTATTTTGATATATAGTTTATGTATTCACCCTTTAGCCTGAAGCAAACTTTTTTTAGAAGCCTTCTTTTGGGTTCGGCCCATGGCCTATCCTCTTACTATTTTGATTTTAAATTGGGGACTGATATCAATACTATGTAGGAAATACTGAGCTTTTGCCAGATGGGTACCATTAAAATCCGGGAGCATTTGAAGGTGCCGTTGTTCACAATTCTCATTATTTGACAATGATACCGGTTTCAAATTTTCACCAAATTCTGCATACGACTAGGAGATATATATGGCTAACCTTTTTATCAATTTTATAGGTTGACAAAGATGGGAACATACAAATAAAATTATTTGAATTGAAGGTTTTGAACATTTCTCGGCTGTTTTTCTGACAATTTCTGACCAAATAAATTTCTGAGAATTTTTTTTGCATGTTGGCAGCCACATTTTTGGTACCAAAATGTTCTTCAATGACCCCTCTTGCTATTCTGATTTAAGATTTGGGACTGATATCAAAACTAGGTAAGCAAAATTGGGCTTTTGCTAGACAGGTACCATTGAAATCCGGGAGCATTTTAAGGTGCTGTTGTTCACAATTTTTATAATTTGACAATGTTACCGGTTTCAAATTTTCACTAAATTTTGCATGCAAACAGGGAACATAAATGGCCAACTTTCTTATTAATTCCATAGGTTGACAAGGACGGGAACATACAAAAAAGTTTGATTGACTGTTAGGTTTTATATAATTTTCTGTGTCGTTCTTCTGTCAATTTCTGACTAAATAGATTTCTGAGAAATTATGTGGCATGTTGCTATTGAAAATATTGGTCTGAAAATGTTCTACATGTTCTACAATAACTTTTCTTGCTATTCTGATTTAGAATTTGGGACTAATATCAAAACTAGGTAAGCAAGATTGGGCTTTTGCTGGACGGGAACCATTGAAATCCGGGAGCATCTTTAGGTGCCATTGTTCACAATTCTCATTATTTGACAATGTTACCGGTTTCAAATTTTCACCAAATTTTGTTTACAAACAGGGGACATATTTGGCAAATTTTCCTATCGATTTCAAAAGTTGACAAAGACGGGAACATACACAAAAAATTGATAGAATTTTAGGTTTTGAAAATTTCTCGGCTATCTTTCTGAATAGATAAATTTCTGAGATTTTTTTTGTTCATGTTGGTATCAACAGTGTGGTACCAAAATGTCCTACAATGACTCCTCTTGCTATTTTGAATTAAAATTTGGGACTGATATCAAAACTAGGTAAGCAAAATTGGGCTTTTGATGGACGGGAACCATTAAAATCCAGGAGCATCTTAAGGTGCCATTGTTCACAATTCTCATTATTTGACAATGTTACCGGTTTCAAATTTTCTCCAAATTTTGCATGCAAACATGGGAGATATATGGCCAACTTTCCTATCAATTTCATAGGCTGACAAAGACGGGAACATACAAAAAAATGTGATAGTATTTTAGGTTTTGAAAATTTCTCGGCTATTTTTCTGCCAATTTCTGACAAAATTAATTTCTAAGAATTTTTTGCGTATGTTGGTACCAACAGTATTGGTATAAAAAGTTTCTACAATGACTCCTCTTGCTATTTTAATTAAAACTTGTGGATTTATACCAAAACTAGATAGCCAACATTGAGTTTTTGTAAGACGGGTATCAATGAAAACCGGGAACACTTTAAGGTGCCGCGTACAGGCCTATATGCACTCTTTGAGTAAAAGAAATACATTTTTGTAGTTCATAGGTCAGAGGTATTCTATGAGTAAAGTTACAAGAAAATCTGTGCGTGGGCGCAAATGAGACCCCCCAAATTTGACAAAACTTAATATTTGCATTGCTTATGATATTGCTAAGAGGTACTTTTCTTTGCTTTTCAATATGAAACCTTGTCACAGAAAAAGGGGACTTCTTGTAAAAATCTGCTTATCAGGGGCATAGCATCTACATTTATGCATGGATTTAAAAAATTGTATGGGTAAATGTGTTCTTTATCATGAGTAGATGTTCTATTTGAAATATATATTCAGGTAGGTTCAAGGTCATATATCTAGGTCAATTTGTAAATTTCTGTTTGTTTGTCAGTCTGTATGTTTTATTTTAATTCCGTCTGTCCAAAGCAATTTCTCCATAACCACATAGCAGAATTGGATGAAACTTCATATTTGAGTTACATATGATATTGCACTAAGGTAGTTTTCTGGGTTTTCTATGTTTTGAAATCGCATTGCGGCGTTCATATGATCTTTGACCCTTTATTGCATTACCTGTAAGAAATCTGATCTGTTATAAAAACCCCATCTCAGGTGAGCGACCTAGGGCCAACGACCCTCTTGTTTTTTTACTCTTCGCATTGTCTGCTAAGGTCATATCGCGGCGCCTGGAGCACCTAGCCATGGAATCCTGACGTTTCTCATACCGGCACTATCACAACACCCTTACCGAGCCTCCAGCTGCTCCCCCACATAGGTTCACGACATCAAACCATTGATGGGTGACTTTTTCGTCAGTAAGGGTATTTGCCGCGGCCGGGTATCGAACCCGGCACCTCTCGAATGAGAGGTAGATGCGCTATCAACTGCGCCGTGGCCGCGACCAAAAGAAGACGTGTGGAGAGTATGTCATTGTGTGTATAAGAGACCCAGAATGGAATTGGAAGTTACTTTGAGGTGATCTCATTGTGTAGAAGAAGGGCAGTCTTTTTTATGATTATTTGCTTTTAGCTGATGTTCGTGTGGCAATCTTGTGGTTTCCACCAACGTTTACGCAATCCGTCACAAATCCTTTTCCTGAAGAAGTACAAAAAGATGGGTTGGATACCCGCGCTATTTTGTGGAGTGTGGTACTCATGACGCCAACGTTGTCTATAAAACATAGCGATTTCACCATACCCTGTCCTCAGTTGTTCACAAATTGTCGCTGAAACTAACCTGGTAGTCAAGGAATTTTATTGTATATATCTATTTGGATTTGGAACAGAATGATAATGTTATATTTAGTTTTGGATCAAATTCTATGGAAGAGGTTACACAGAATTTTGATGACTGCCATAAAAGTCACCTTGCCTTTCCAATACCCCATGGCGTAACGTACAAACAGAACATTATTCATTAAAGTCATTGTTAAGCGCCTGTCTCGAGTAAACCAACCTGATAATCATATCTTGTTAAGTATTGCAAGAACCGGTGGAGGAAAATACTTATTTGTCAATAATAACAAAAATATATAAACATATGAATAAATTAAAGAAAATAAAACATTTCTATGGGAAGACCTTTTTTGTACTTCTTGACCTAAATTGCTGTAAAAAAGATGCATATAAAATGCATAATGTTTAAGAAATTTATACATCAGCTCTAGCAGTAAATTACCGAGTAAAATTCACTTTTTGGGGGTCAGTTTTATCTGCCTACAACAGACTGACAAACAGTGAATTATAACTGACCGTTCACGCTCGTAAGCTAATCCATTGTCTGACGGATTTCGTCATGTCTGCGTTATGCATCACTGTCGCCATAACTGATGTCGCATTTGCATCTGAATTGACGTCATACAGTCCAGTAATTCTGCGCGTCCGATAAGTCTGCACACCCATTCAATTCCGTCTATCAAACAGCTACTGTCTCCATTATCAACGCAAAAACAAAACTTATCTATGATCCGACTTTTCAAACACAATTACTACTTCTCAAAGTACATTAAATCATTTTACAAAATTCCTGAATTAACCGAGTGACGCCAGTGTTTACATTTTCCGCAATGATATTCATGTGACCAATTTCAATCGGACGCGCGGCCTGTCGGCCTCCACAGTTTTTCTCTTCTGGAAAGGCTTGAGAACTTAGTATTTAATACAAGAGCTGTCACTGTAAGATGACAATGCCCCCGACACCGCTTTTATCGTCATAAGGTCAAGGTCATCCAGGGGTCAAGGTCACCAAAGTATGTGCCTACAGAAAGGTAATGTACCAAGGAATGTTGTGGTAAAGTATGAAGCGAATATGTTAAGTAATAAGTAAGTTATGGCCAATGTTAAAGTTTTTGGACGGAATGACGGACGGACGGACAGACAGACAGACGGACGGACAGACGGACGGACGGACAAGTCAAATTTATGATGCCTCCCTATCGGGGGCATAAAAATATGGCACAAAAAATGCTCCTCGGATAAATAGGCCTAATAAAAAAGGCTTACCTTAACCTAAAGAAACAAGTATAAACTAAGCCACATTTTACACAGCAAACGTCATCACTTCAACCAATGACGTCACTGTGTAAGCACTGTTAAGTGACGTGTGCACACTTACCTGATCTAAAAATAAACTTCAAAACACGAGGGTAGGTCACTTCAATCTCGATTATTTCAGTTGTCTTGGGAAAATTTGCAGAATTTCTGCATTGTTTTGTTTTAACAGATCCTAATTTGCTTTAATAATGTTTGTCATTTTTGGATTTACAATCGTATATTTAATGACTAAGATCTATCTTGTTTGTTAAGTGCGCAGACTTACCGGACAGCACTGTAGAAACTTATTTATTTAATAGCGCTTTTATGAACTCACCCATTATTTATTTTGTTTTGAGTAATTTGTAAAATATTGAAACTTCCAAGGCACAAAAGGTAAGTCACTCGACTTGTAGCCAGGGGTCTAGGGTCCTATCCAAGAGTTCTATAGTCTTTCGAGTGAAACTTTTAAACTCGGTCCCGTCTCCATATGACCTTAGCTGCTGATTGAGACGTAAACACTAAAACCAACCAAATAATAAACTGCTTTTGTTTTGCCTATGTAAACGCGAGGGAATTATCTCGCTAGATTACCGCTACCTCGATGGTCTGGGAACAACACGAATGAGTTTTTGGGCAGGTAATCTGTTTAGGAGATCAGAATGTCTGAAATTTTTGCGTCATTGTATTCATTTAGACTACGTGTTGCATCAGAACATGTGATAGTGGTCAGAAACTGAAAATAAAGTACAATGTCTGCCTCGAGATGCCTGCTGATATGTCAACACAGGGCGAAAATGCAATCCACCAGTCCTGGAATTAATGTCGTCCTGCTCGTATTTTCCTCTATTTAATGGGGTTTTTGGTCTTTATGCAATGCTAAAACATGGTACATGTAGCATTGCACTGCATCTCCAGATTTTTAAGTAATGCGCTCTTTGAAAGAAAAGAAAAACAAACAAAAGCGAGAGCTCACCTTTGTCCGTTTGTCAAAATACGAGGATTCCCTCTACCTCGACAGTTTCCGGATGTGGCGTGGGAAAAAATTTACGTTAACACATTTTCGAGGTAGCTCCCCTGATGCCAAACCGTGAGATTACAACAGGAACAACTGAATGAAGGGTCACACGCTAGTTAAAAATGGTAATCGTATGTCCATTTCTGTAACAAGTCCTGCATTATGATTAAGGATTTGAAAGTGCCTGAGTCTCTAGGACAATAGTGCATCATGAGTCTAAACTAACTGACCGAAACTTTTGAATGCCTTTATTACAAAAAGATTTTTAAAACTTTTACCTTGTGCTTGCTTAATGATTAAACTTAGTCTATTATTTTTCAATTATTGGAATTACCAGTCATAGAGAATAACAACCATCGGATTCAAACGCGACATTATGTAGCCTGTCATCTCTGTTGGCTTTAACCTTTTACAAACAAGTAAAGTACAGATTAAAAAATAACATATAAATGACAGAAGAAAATATCTTTTTGCCCCTATATTTTTCTACGATGCCGCGTACACATTTCTTACTTTAAGCATCATTTTTTATGATTTTTTAACTTTTCCCATAATTTTTTCCAGATATGGTGTAAAAATATTTCTTTCAATCATTTCATCGCATTTATGCACATGTTAAGTCTCTGAATTAGAGTAACATTTGAAAGTATCCATTCAGAATAACTTGCTATATGACTTTAAAACATAAAGGTAATTTTGCGAAAATGGTCATTACTAGTCAAGGGCAGATAACTCTGACACGAGATAAACACAACACTTTTGTCAGATCATTGTACCAATCTCTGTATTTATTATTCCCTGTAACATTTATAGAGCAATCGGAGCCATTGGTTCTAGATTTAAGTCATTTTAAGCCAGATTCACTTGGGCATGAACTAAAACGGGTGATTTAGCTGTTACGAATCGCAGTTTTCACTCGAATAGATGCATACTGTAGGGTATTTCGCGACAAAATGTTCATTCACAGCTCGTGCATATGTGTGTGTTGAGACTTATATAATTATTTGGTTAGGAAACCGTCTAAAACTTCCCATTTTTGCCGTTTAAAAAAAAAATGTACAATCGTTTGTCAAGTCCTGTACAATAGCCTGACAAGAAATAACTACTTTTGTACAACGGCTTGAATTGCATATGTGTCATATTGATTGTAATAAATGTGTCTTTACCTCTTTTTGCATTATATTCGACTGATATTTTCATGATATTATGCTCGCCCGTAAAAGATACATAGAGAAAATGTCGGGAAAATAAGAAATTTTTGCATGATGGAGAATCACGTGACATAATTTTATAAAATCTTCCATAACCAACCTAGTATTTGATTTACACCGACGTAATACTATACTAAAGTATAATTGAAAGCTCAATCTTTGTCAATCTGCTAAAATTCGGCTGTAACCAATATCAACATTTGACAGGGACCAATTAATAGTCATCATCCATGACCCTGCGGCATTTTCCATGGACAGCAAGCTGAGTTAAGAGTAGTGTTCTTTGTGGTGTAATATGACAACGACCTGTAAATGATAGAAAATTAGCGAGTCTAAATTGGCGGGGAAAAGAGGGATTTCGATTGATAGAAATATGTGTTTCGAACCCACTATCCTTAAATAAATCGACGTAATACTATCTGTAGACAGCTACTGTACTATCACGGCCACCGCGGACAGCAAATGTGTTATTATTCGCCATCTTTCAGTAAGAATTATGCTTCTCTGCCAATTTACATGTATTGGAATATAAAGTAACCTTTCGTCACGGCACATGGTTCGATGTAAGATAGGGCACAATTATATTTAGTAAACAGTGACATAATTTCGGACAAACAATATTATTTCGAAGTTATTGCTACATAATCTCGTAACTACGGCTTGATTCTAGCCGTAGTCAAGAGTTTTCAAAAAGGCATCGACAGTTTATCAAAACATAACGTTTGGCAAACCAAGTCTACACGTTTAGCACAAAATTCGTTGCTATTATATACACTGAACAGATGTTCTAAACCGCTACTTTTCAGAACAGATTTTTTGGTATCAATGAAAAACGAAAAGCTCTTTTGAAACAATATTTTGCACATTAGATTTTGTGATCACTAGCTATCGATTTAACGTAATAAAATCAAAATCTAAACAATAGCTTTTTGTGTGAAGAGGCTTTTATATAAAACCGTTTTGCACGTGGCGCACGATGTGATGAGTCACATTGCACAACGTAAGATGACACGTCTCTTGCACGAGTTTAGCATGTCAGTAATGGATGTTTGACGCATGTAAGCTAAAAGAGAGGAATTAAAGTTTTGTTTACAAACTGCATTTTAGTGTTCTTTTAGCGCGTATTACATTCCGTAGAACACCATAAAGCATTCAAAAGTGATGATATGCCGACATGGTTGTTAAATGCATATGCTGTTGTCCAGGTGCTTCTTTCTAACGAGTTATATGACCCCAAAATCCATGTCAAAGTGCACCAAAGATTATGACCCGTACAGTCTACCATACAAATTATAATCATTCCTCATGTACATTTATTGTCGAAAGACATGACTTATGAAACAGTTATGCATATCGTTAGTAGATCCTTGACGCCTGTAGACTTCTGGAGAGGATACAAAGTTATGTTTATAAACTGGATTTTGTTCCTTTTATAGCCCGTATTGTATTCCGTAGAACACCATAAAATCAATCAAAAGTGAAGACTGACTGACATTTTTGTTAACAGCCATCAAATATCACTCAGATTTGATGCGCAGATCAATTCAAATCAGAGAAATGCTCCAATGTAATCACAAGACGTAACAATAAGTTTCGGCACAAATACCAGGCAACCGGAAGTGTGGCAGACACACCCAGGCTACTGAGACGTCTGGAATGACACATGAGTACTTCCCAGATGGCTCCAACTCAATGAGGGCTCGTTGTCAATCAGAGTTATTGACGCAGTGGGAAGTCACACCCCTTACTTACAGTTTACCTTTCTGATGTGAAAATGTAGACGTGACAGTGACCCTTTTCAATTTGTAATTTAGTAATGTTATTGTCAAAGGGCCTTAATTAAATTTTGACATCTTCTGTGATGTTGGTTAATCTTTCTTATTTGAAGATTTCAAGCCACTGTCAATAATATTAATGGAGTTCTAAAAAGTTACTTGTCATGGCGGTTCAGACCGGGCGCATATGAGGACGATGCCTTCCATTTTTATTCAAGATTATGACATTACAACAAAATATAAGATATATGCTGAACTAATTATCAATCATAAACTTTTTCTTACCTATGTCAACCGCTAATGTTTACCAAGTTGCATTTCCTCGATGTACAGACACACAAGCTATCACTCAAAGACAAGCGTTCCCACACTTCCGCTCCTACACTGTGTTTAAGCGTTCGAATATTTTTCACTCTTCACTCCTCGAGCCTGATATAATTGTCACAGCACGTGCAAAGTTTAAAAAGGAATAGTTCAATCAATCAAAGTACTGTTGGGAAGCAAATACGTTAATAATGTAGGCCTGTCCAGAAGTAGAGTACTTTGTTTATGTACTTTGATTATCCATTTGAATAGCTTGAATACTTTGATTCGTAGAGTACTTTGTTTATGCGTACTTTGATTATCCATTTGAATACCTTGAATACTTTGATTCGTAGAATACTTTGGTTAGGTACTTTGATTATCCATGTGAATACCTTGAATATTTGGATTCCATGCATCTATTTATAGCTTTGAATATATTTCAAAGTTCAGTAAACTGACTGACCCATTTACAAGGATGGCCAATGGACTGATCTTTGAAACATAATAAAGCAAATTACTACGCCAGTCTTATCTTCTTTAGAGAAATGATTAATTGAATGTTTCATTTTCAGTCACACAATTCAATATTCGCGTGTATAACTTTAGACTTACATATTGAATATCCAAATTACAGTTACCTCATTAATTTCTGCTTTTTATAGAACTATTTACTAGTATAGTGAGGAGAACCGGAAGATGTGTGGTATGCAGAGAATGGTAAAGTGCAGAGAGAGGTGGCTGCATAGAGAAGCAGTTTTTGCATAATTTGCTTCCCAAAAATTTATTTACCCTAGGTATTTTACAGTTGTGCGTTAACACTTAACCAAGAACTCTAAAGACCAAATTGCTTTAAATTCCGCTAGATTAATTGTAAGAGTAATGAATCTTTTTCTAGAGGCTAATATCACGGTCACGGTCACAGAAGCATGTGCAAAGTTTGAAATCAAAATCTCGAGCGAAGGTTCTCAGCTGTGCCAGGAATTTGGGGGAAGATCTTGGTATCAAAATACATGTAGACCGGAGAGTACGACGTATTGAATGGTACGCATCTCAATTTGTGATTCAAAATTTGAGCAAAATGTGTACTTACCGAATGTTTCTGTTTCCAAAAGTTTGGAAAACATATCATAACAAAGTCACGCGATTGCTGCATGTGTTTTTTCCGTGTTGAAAACCCTTTAAGGTATTTAATCTATCAATAGTTACTAACTGCATTTTCGGGTGTGATCCGTAGCAACGGAAATTGACGAGGGTATTCCTCGTCAATTTCCGTTGCGACGTATGACGCCCGTAAATTGACGAGGAGTACAATAATAATCAATTTCTTTTTCCACGGATAAAGCCCAAAACGTACAAAGTATTTGGTATCTAATGATGGATGGAATAGCTAATAATTAGTCACGCTATGAAAGAGTTTGAAAATCAGTTAAGGGAGGTAATGTAACAAACCACTGATCATAAACAAGTTAGACTTACTTCCCTTCGTTCAGAGGCGACGGAAATCGATACTTTTCGACATCCAATCCGAGACGAAATGGACATCAATAACTAGAGCTTTATATTCTGAAAAGGTTTTTGTCTTTAATGCAACATATTTTACTGTTTGAAAAATGTAAGAGAAAATGAAAATTCTTTCCATTCAATTCTTCCTAACATATGTTTAGAAACTATGTATTCACCGTTGTATATATATATATATATATATATATATATATATATATATATATATATATATATTTTTATTGTTTTCCATTACATGTATTTTAGGGGGGGGGGGGGTTCGTAATCTCTGTAAAAATATTTAGGGCATTTGTTTACCTTGTAACGCATTCATTCTTTTCTAAACCCTTTTTCACATAATGCCACAAACAACTTCTTCATTTTCTATATTATCATTTAGCCAAAATGACCAAAATTCATCGATTTCATTACCTTGAAAATGCCGTCTGTTAATTTTTTGAATTCGGAAGTCTTATCTTTTGCTTTCTGGAAATGGGTTATACAAATTAAACATATTCATCTATCAGAATTATAATATTTGATTCTCATAGCAAATGTGTGGTTCTAGCTAAAGCAAGAGACAGGTTTATGTTAATTAGAAAAAAAAACTTACCAAAATAAACAAATTTCGCCTCGCCAAATTCAAAGTTGCAGATGAAAAAAAAATATTTGAAAAAGAATAACATTTTTTTGTTTGTTTTGCTTTTTAAAGAAGAAAAATGAGAAAAAGAAAATGCGTTCTACTTGTATCATAATACCACTTGTTTGCCTACGATGTTTGCTAGAGTTTTCTCTGCTAGGGACGTTAAAACCTGGTATTGTTTGGTAAAGAATCTAAGTCGGTGTATTTCTTGTCTTCAATATATAATGTTTTAGTAATCAAACTTCATAAAATAGTCAAGGGGAAATTGTCAAACAAAAATGACTGCCGACTATGTTTGTTCTGCTTATCAATTTGAATGGGTGTTTTAGATAGCAATGAAAAATGAAGTGGGTCTCTTTCACAAGTTTATGTATATGTAGTGCTCCATGTATCAAATAAATCTACCTTTTTAGTAAGTTAAGAATTCTAAAGAGGTTGTGGATGTACAATTGCGTTCAGTTTTTATAGTCTTTTTCGCCATTCCTTGTTGACATACCTTTGCTGATCTAGTATTAAATCATATACGTTTTAATGATGCGTACATTGTTATTTTTAAAAACAGTGGCAAAAATGAGTAATAAATGCTTTTTAGTTACATACTTTGAGGAATTATCATTAGCTTACAGACACGGATAATTTGCGATTTAACAGTTACTTTTTTTAAGAATCATTCGAAACGTGGGCCTAAAGACATGTTATCACTGAGCTAGTATGTGATATGTTCGATGCAAAAAGAAAAACTATAACGTAAAATAAATGTTTCGGAGCGCACATACACGTTATGGTGGTCTAACCCCGAACCCTTCCGGTATAATCACACATGCGCATGAGACCGGAAGTCAGACAGAGATAGGGAATAGAGTGTATATCAACGCCAACGTCAACCCTAGCGAGACTGGCGTACCCACTAGCTTCCTGGCACAAAGAAACAATGACTTAATGAGCTTCTCATGGAACCGTATGAAGGTAAACTTTTTTGTATTAAAATACAGTGTCTTTTTTATTTCAAATGTATTTTAGGAGACACACATGACCGTCATTACATATGAATAACATGCACATAGAAGATGCTACTGGTTCTTCAATTTCAATCCAAAAGATCGGCTTTACAAAATCTTTTCAATAGTTTTAATAGCTGGTTCTGAATTGTTTATGAAGATAAACGTGCTTATTCGTCATCTTTTGGGGCGTATTAACAAAATATTTACTGATAAAGGTCTGTAAAGTCCATTATAATCATTCTCGTTTGGGCAATAGGAGCTTAAGTTCTACTTTCAAGATGTCAGCGCCCTAAAATGCATACACGTGGCGCATACTGTCACGCGGTGCATTTGCTTCAC
The DNA here is from genome assembly GCA_963680895.1 of Fragum sueziense. Taxonomy (NCBI): domain Eukaryota; kingdom Metazoa; phylum Mollusca; class Bivalvia; order Cardiida; family Cardiidae; genus Fragum; species Fragum sueziense. The sequence goes on from OY804601.1 coordinate 21,620,851, forward strand.
AGTCAATTGAATGTACGATTTTAGTTGATTTTTCTTTTCGATAAAATTGAGACGAAAAGTAAACTTTTTTTGAAGTTAATGTTGTTTTTATTGCAATGTTCTGCTTGCTACTTTTTGGTGACGGGAATTCGGCGTTTTTAAGCCAAAATAGGATAAAGTGATGCGCCAAATCAGAGGGTCCATTTAGACTAGATACCAAGACATAGACTGGCAAAGAGTCAATCCGTGTAAAAATAAAACATTCGCCTTTGTAAATCCAAATTTTCTAGTTCGATTTCCCGTTAAAGTTCATGTTATCAGAAAAATTCTACCGACACTATTTCATTTGTGTAAAGACAAATACAAAAACTGATCTAAGACTGTGCCATAAAGGAAAGGGTTAAGCAAGAAGAAAATATTTATTATGTAATACCACAAAAGTAAAAAATGTCGACAGATTTGATCAAAATCGGTAGATATTTATATCAGTGTTTCTTTCAATGAAAAAAATAGCAATATAAATGATATCTAACGATATTTCTTTTTTGTTTGAGGTTTTGCAATTCTTTTGAATGCAAGAATTGTTACAGTGAACATTAATCTGCTGGTAATTACTTTTCTATTACCTGGTATACAGAAACGTGTTTTTTTTAACAAATCACAAAATATCAGATTCAGATTTTTGTCGACACGCCTGTCCTGCATTTATACATAAATACTTAAATAAATTTCCGATTCTATGGCTAGACGTTTGAATTGGCCTGCGATACATTGACTAAGGCATATCTAATATATAAGTGACATCGTCAAATTCTAACACAATTCTCTTAACCTTAACAATTTAAGTCTAACTTTAAGAAAAAAAATATTAAACGAGAATCAACGTTTAAACTTTCATTACACAATACACAGTATATTGGTTGGAAAAAGAGATTCATAAGCAATAGTCTCTACGTAGACGTAAACAACGAAAAAGTGGTCATCATCTGGGTTTTATGTGAAACCTTTTCATAAGCAATATAGAAAAAGTTAACTTTGGTATTACATAGAATGTTATTTTTTCTTAAATAAATATAAAATATTTTCCCCTAGCAAAATGCACATTTTCTTTTTCGTGTCAGTTTATATGATATATAATTCAATCTGTGGGGCTTAAATTGCGTTTATTTGGGAATATGTTGTGTCTGACGAGTTCTGTTGGCAAGTTAGCCCAACCCTCGGAAATCTGCCAAAAGCACTTGTTCGAAACAAATGTTCCGATATAAATGCAGTATTGCATAATTTCGTCCCGTATAAACGCGTTGGAATAATAAGTTTCATCTTACTTTGAAAATAAATGGAAAAGTAAGGCTCAAATATCGCAATATTTGGAAATACAAGTTTTATCCCATATTACTTGACGTGCGATCACAATATTAGCGGACCGCAATTTTCGTTGGCACATTTGACCTAGTTTTGATACACAGAGACTAATTTCCGGTGCCATAATAGGAACTTTGTATTGACACGCGTTAGATTGGGGAACATGTATCTTATATAAATATCTTGACAGGCGCAATTGTTTAATGCTTACGGTATTTTCTGTTCTTAGAAGCTTACAGGTTGGATAGGATTAGCATTATAATTCTTTATTTCCTCCATTTATGAAGATACAAAGAGTTAAAAGTTTAAAGTGACATTTCACAATTATTTTTACATGAATTTTACCTCTATTCTATCTGAAAGAGCATCTTTTCTTATGAAAATTCTGAAAATTTCAAGCCAAAATATTGAACCGTTTGCGAGAAATATGTATTTTTTGCTAAAATTAAACAAATTGTTGTGGACAACTTTAAAGGCATATTTTTTCTCTTATAAACAACAACTTCAAAAAACTGATAGCATTTCTGTGCATTAGATTAAACACTCTTTACATCAAGACATACTTTTAAAAAATGAAATTAATGTGAAATGTTACTTTAAAGAAAATTCATGTGCACCCAAATAATTTTTGCGTTAACGCAAAGAATTATGACATAATCATTCCCTGTCTAACATCTGTACATACTTCCTTATTATTTAAACGTGTTGTAATGATAATATTAATAAAACATTTATCAATGCATGGATTTCCTTCGGAAACGATCTTCTTATAAAAACACATAAATCCATCAACAATTATTTAGCAATTACATAAAGACATGCCAGCGATCTGAAGTGTTTTTGTTGTTTAATAGACTAGACAGCAGATGGCTGATGTCAATCATCTCTATCATCTATATAATTATTGTTGCTTTTCTTCCAAAAACATCACAATAAAAACTCATTTCTTAAATAACCCCTTCCCGATCGCAAATGTTATAGGGACGTTCCCAGACTCACGCAGAATTAAAAAAAAACTTTCGTATGGAATGGCCAACCTGCATAGCTAAATTATTTCTGTCCATGGAAATTTCAAATGAAGTTCATTTAGTCCTTCCATCTCAAATCTGTTTATATTTGACTGACCCTCCATTTATATTTATTGAAATATTTAAGGAAAAGTGGACCTTTATAAATAGTAAAGAAATTGGTATCAGCGCTAAAATGTTTTCATTTTTTGGCCCTAGATAATGCAATGTACATCTCACTAATTTAAACTCTGACTGTCCACGTGTTCTTCTGATCCATGAATAACCTTTAACGAAATACCGTCAATTAAATCGAAATCGAAATTCATATACTGATTTTAATATCTATATTGGATACAACATTAATTCGTATTTGTAGGATATATACTCGGCAAAACTGCTAACGCATCACTCAGATCTTTGCTAATATCTTTTTAACGAATCAACAGAATACTTTCAAAATTTGCACATGCCGACTACCACCATTTGATAAGAAGCCTATGACATTTCATGGTAAATACTACAGTCTGTTCTGAAATATTGCACTTTTAATAAGGACGACCGTAGTTCTAAAATTCATAAAAGTCTGAAATTTGATTAAAATGGGAAATTCACGCATAGCTTTTAAACATTTTGTGTTAGCTGAAAGAGTCCCTGTGTAGAAAAGTTACCCTTCCTTAAACAAACCGACGGCTTTAACACGTTTGTGGGTGCGTAATTTATTAACACAGAGGTAATGTTACATCACTAGTGTCGTTGGTGTCATTGTTGGCGTCGACGGCGACGTCGGTTACGTAGACAAAAACGTATCTGTCTATATCTTAAGAACTGTAAGAGATTACGTCTTGATATTTCACACATAGACAGTTCCTACTACGACATTTTACCTGAGACCATACAATTTGACCTTGTGACTTTACCCTTGAATAATTGACAATTTCTTATAAAAAGATGCGTCTATGCGAGCTACGTTGTCCTCGAACATCCCTTGTTACGTTAGATAAGGAATTGATTTTTTCAGACTTCAAATCCACAATAAACCAGCTTTCAAAATCAATTCAAATAAAAATAATTGAAAAAGATTACAAGTTACACAAGCCGAAAAACTGTTTTGGTCCCCTTTTCGCATGACGCGGTCACATAAGAGAGTAAACTTAGAAAAAGTTTCTTGGGTGAGTGAACAAACTTGTGGGATAAACATATGCCAAATTATAAATCTAAATCTTTGACAATATAGAAGTTATACAATTTTAAAAAGTGATGCGTTAGCTCTTTTGCCGAGTATATCGAAGCATGCACAGAAATCCTTCGGAAGGTGTCTGCTAACAGGCGTAACCTATTGTGCCTGGGTAATGGTAGTCCACCCGTAATTAGATTTGCGCGAGGTCTGAATTATTTGGGCAACGTCGAAAACGTTCGGCGGTGGAACTTTCCATCGCCGAATGTTTACGACCGCGCCAGAATAGGTTCAGATACGGGACGCCGCCGCTCTAAAAAGGCCGATATTTCATGAATCTCAAAATGGCCACATTACGGGTATTCAACCTTAATCTATTTTTACTGTACGCGTTTAAGTGACATTTCACGATTATTTATACATAAATTTTACTTTTATTCTATCTGAAAGAGCATGTTTTCTTATGAAAATTCTAAAAATTTCAAGCCAAAACATTGAACCGTTCACGAAAAAATATATATTTTTGTGCTAAAATTAAGCAAATTGTTGTGGACAACAGTTCAGATTTATATAGAATTTGTCATTTCTTATAGATAACAACTTCAAAAAACTGATAGCATTTCTACGTATTAGAATAAACATTTTTTGCATCCAGACATACTTTTTAAAAATGAAATGAATGTGAAATGTCACTTTAAGTCGAATATAATTGTAGTGCGTAAATAGAATCGTATTATCAACCCACGAATCCCTATCAATCAAGTATATTGCATTGGTGTTACTGCCAATCAACGTAACTCAAGCTTGCATCAAGCTGGAGTTACGAGGTTTTGCAATAACAACGACGATTTTCTAGTTTTCAAATTCGGCACTCGTCATTGGAATATTTTGTTGTTGACTTCCGTTTCTTTTTCCCATGCGTGTACTTGATCGTTTATGGAAATTCGGTTTTCATCAGTGAGCTATTTTTGTATTGAGTGACAAGACCAATGGCATGCCTCTCTAATTCCAGCATATTCTAGGGGATCTGATTTGAATAATTATATTACTGTCTAAACGCCCTGTAACCTCCTATTCATTATACAAGAGAAATACATAGGTCGTGACATATATAAAAGGGAATATCTATTCTTTGTAGCGTGTATGTCGCTGCATTTCAACACAAAACCTCGTAACTGCAGCTAAAACCAGCTGCAGTTACGTGGATTTCGTTGAAAAGCGACGATAGTTTGTGAATGAGGTTTCAAAGCAAGCGAGACACTCAAGTGTTCGCATTCGCTTAATATTTATACACTGAACAGATCTTCTAAACTGCCATGGCATGTAACTTTATATAACTCTATTAATATTTTAGACAGGGGCTTGAAATTTTCAAATAAGAAAGATTAACCCTTTTTACAGAAGATGCCAAAATTTCACCAAGGCCCTTTGATAATAACATGACTAAATTGCAAATTGAAAAGGGTCACTGTCACGTCTACATTTTCACATCAGAAAGGTAAACTGTAAGTAAGGGATGTGACATCCCTCTGCGTCAATAATTCCGATTTACAACGAACCCTCATTCAGTTGTAGCCATCTGGGAAGTACTCGGGTGTCATTCAAGACGTCTCAGTAGCCTAGGTATGTCTGCAACACTTCCAGTTGCCTGGTATTTTTGCCAAAACGTCTTGTAACGTCTTGTGATTACATTGGAGCATTTCTCCGATTTGAATTGATCTGCTCATCAAATCTGAGTGATATAAAAAATAATCTGTTGACTGTTTACAAAGATGTCGGTCTGTCTTCACTTTTGAATGCCTTTATGGTGTTCTACGGATTACAAAACGGGCTATAAAAAGAACAAAAAAATCCAGTTTATAAACATAATTTTGTGTCCTCTCATGAAGCATACAGGCGTCAAGGATCTGTTAATGATATGCATAACTGATTCATAAGTCATGTCTTTCGACAATAAAGGTACATGTGGAATGATTAAAATTTGTATGGAAGACTGTAGGGGTCATAATCTTTGGTGCACTTTGACATAGTTTTTGGGGTCATATAACTCGTTAGAAAGAAGCAACAGGAAAACAACAGATGCATTTAACAACAATGTCGGCATATCATCACTTTTTAATGCTTTATCGTGTTCTACGGAATGTAATACATGCTAAAAGAACACTAAAATGCAGTTTGTAAACAAAACTTTAAAACTTCTCTTTTAGCTTACATGCGTTAAACATCCATTATTGACATGCTAAATTCGTGCGTGAGACATGTCATCTGTCAGCAAATGTACACGCGAACTAATAATGTTTTGTATGGTGGACTCTGAGGGCCATGCTCTGTGGTGCACTTTCACACGGTTTAGTGTCCATAAGATTCGCAATACAGAATGCAATCGGAAAACAGTTAATGCATTTGGCAGTATCATGAGCAGCCTTTTGAAACATGCACACTTCATTGAAGAGGGTACATGTCTTATTCATATCGAGGTTGCTTTTGATAAGCCCAACAGTACGACCCATATCACTGAAGGACATCCGGTCCATTGAGTTGCCTTCTCTTTGAAAAATCGGCATGTCGGATCGATTTGAACTAAAGTTTGAGTAAATGTTGTGCAATTTAACTCATCACATCGTGCACTACGAGCAAAAACGGTTTTATATAAAAGCCTCTTCACACAAAAGGCTATTGTTTAGATTGTGACTTTTTTGCGTTCAATCGATAGTTAGTGATCACAAAATCTAATGTGCCAAATTTTGTTTCAAAAGACCTATTCGTTTGTCATTTATACCAAAAAAATCTGTTCTGAAAAGTGGCGGTTTAGAACATCTGTTCAGTGTATGTAACTACATTTGGAAAGTAATGTTCTGTTTCTGGTGTTGATAAATACCTTAGTCCTATTTACATACCGCGACATAAACTTCGGTGGTAACAATGTAATCGTCATTCCGCCCTACCAACTTGTTTATCATCTGATTCCAAAAGTTTCGATCGACTGAAAACATATAGGCGTACTTGAAAGAGTGTGTTTTTGGTTTTTCTTTTTTTGTTTTTTTGTTGTTGTTTTTTTTGTTGTTGTTGATTGGCTGCTGTCCGACTTGCATCATCAATAAAATTGTGTTGCATGTACTGCAATTCAAGAGCATTACTTTGCCAACATGTTAACTTGTCAATATTACTGCAAGGGTTTGTGGACATTTGTCTTTGTAGTCCGGCAGATATTCCCCATTTTTTAGCTGAAACTTGCAGTGGAGTATAAAGTTTTTTTCTTTGCTGATATTTGAAGTAGACATCCTACTGTTAAAGATTCCAACGGATGCCATCGTGTCACCCTTTAGCATTTTGAGAAATTCAAGATGGGCGCCAAGATGGCGGAAATTACTTAAATAATCATTGTAAGGGTTTTAAATGCATATTAGAACTGATATATTTTAGGTAAATATCTGTAATACACTAATTGTTGCTCTAGGAATGAAAAACAATGAAGATAACACATATGTCTACCATTTCAGTTGACATTTTTGTGTAATTTACGTTACATTATTGGACGATTGCTTCATTTATTCACTTATCCCCTATTATTTGGACATAAGTCAGTCAAACACAACAGCCCGTGGTCTTGTTATCAATTGATTCACTTTATTTTTTGTTGAAAGCCAAATATTGGTTGTATGAATGTATTTCAGTTGATAAGGTTGTGTAACTTACGTTACATTATGGCATAATTGGCTTCATGTATTCACTAGAATACTATCATTTGACCATAAATCTTTTAAACACAACGACAAATGGTTTGTCTATCAATATTTTTACTAGACACTTTTTTCAACAGCAAATCTAAGGTTTTTACATGTATTATAATAATTTACGTTACCTTAATATTAGCACATTACCTTCTTTTATTTACTTATCTACTATAATTTGGCCACAGACCTGCCATAAATCATTTAAACACAGCAGTGAATAGTTTGCTTATCAATTGTTTCACTAGAAGATTATGTCAAGAGCAAAGCAGCTGATTGTATAAATGTATTATGTAGCTTACGTTACCTTAATTTCATGTACTGTTACATGTACTTGTTGTAGCCACTGATGCACAAACATTGTTTTATACAGAGCAGAGTAGTGAACTAAGTGCACACAATCGTACAAAGTAGGTCAAAGCGATCTGGTTTTTTGGTACAATGGTACACGACAAAGCTTTGGGTCATGGCGCATCTACTCAACAAATTTGGCGTCCCTTACATTAAACAATATATGAGCTATTGAGCGGAAGAAAACATCTAACTAAGAGCAACAAAAGTGAAAATTAGGTGATAGCAGCCTACTTTTTGTATGGGACACACATCAAAATTGGTTTCTGTAGGTCAAATTGTGTACGAGATATGTAGTGGAACAGAAGTGGACGGACCCGGCAACCTTACACCCCGCTAATTGACCAAACGCCGGTTGTCAATCAAAACCATCGATAAACCCATGGACGATTAGAAAAATGCCACACACCCATTATTTATCTTAAATTTTTCGTTGGGCGGAACGATCTATCGATCGACGTTTTGTCAATTAAGCCTATACGTTTAATCCACCGTACATTTCTTAGAGTTAAAACGTTTGTTTCCATAAAGTGTACTTCTGGTTTCCTACAGTATTCAGTGTTACGAATCACACCTCCTCGACATGTGCTTTGTAACATCCCATTCTAGCCTTAGCACAACTGCATTTAGTAGAAAAACTAGTTCCATCTCTTCCACACTGACATTTTATCATTTTAAAGAGCTAGACCTTCAACTTCGAGGTCAATCAGTGATACTAGTAGGCTACTTAAGCTGTATTATCACGTTGCATGCAGTACTTAGTTGGTAGCATGTCAAAAGCTAGTATCATTCTCTCCAGATACAAGCATTTTGATACAATGATAAAAGGAATCAAGCACAAAATTGGAAACACACTCTTGCACAAGATCAACTAGACGTGGGATCAAGGGATCAAGTGCTAGTACAGCTGATTGTCCCCAAGCTGAGTGTGTAGCTCTAGCTCCTGGAAATAACGATTTCTCGAAAATGACAAAATGGTAGTGATGAAGTGATGGACCATGTTCTTCAACTAGATGTAGTTGTGCTATGCTAGAAAGGGGTGTGCATTGCTTAGTAAAAATTAAAGATGAGTGTTATATAACAATGAAAGCATAAAAACCTAGAAATACAAATACACAATGATATCTACTGTTTTATATAGAACATGCGTGCAAGTTTTGGCCCCTTAGCAATGTATCACGGGTATTATACAAGGCTTTGACGGAGGAAAATATACGAGTATATCATCTAATTGGATTGGTTTTGTTCATTGCGGTTTAACGCCATTTTCAACTGCTATGGTCATATCCCGACGATTGAAGCGCCTAACCATTGGCTTCTGTCGTTTCTCATACCAGTACTATCACAACATCCTAACCAAGCCTCCAGATGCTTGCCCACATAGGTTAACGATAACAAACCATTGGTGGGAGACATTTTTTCTGAAAGGATATTTGCCGCGACCGGGGATCGAAACCTGGACTAATGGAACAATGTAGAGAAGCACCTTACATATTATGCACATCATTTACAAAAAATGTTAATTTTGATCAGCTGTTAGGAATTGATATCTAATCTTGCGCAGTTATATAGTTTCTTTAAGTCGCCAAGAAAAATGATGGGATATTATCTTATACTCTTTGTCAGGCGATCGGGCAGCCTGCGAACATTACTGTTCCGCTACATATCTCCTGCACTATTTTACCTAGAGAAACCAAATTTAATATAAGACGAACCATGACCAACAGAAGCATTATGTACCAAAACGATGCCACTGTGACCTAATATGCACTTTGAGTCTAATTTACTTAGTTCGAAGTTCCCTTTTGTTTCATATCTCATGTACTATTTGACCTAGAGATACCAAATTTAATGTGCAAATGTACAATGACTAAAAGCTATGTCATGTACCAAAATCAGGATAGAGCAGTGGCGGATCCAGTGGGGGGGGGGTCTCAAACGAACCGTCTCGGTAGTCTGATTATTTCATTTTCATGCAGAAATTCAGACAAAATTGTGTTATTCTAAGAAAACTGACACCCCACCCTTTTTGTATATTCGAACCCCCCTTACAAAAACCCTGGATCCGCCGCTGGGAAAGAGTGACCTACTTTTTGTGCTTAACTTTGAAAAACCTTTTCCATTCCATTTCCCGTGCCGTTTGGCCTAGAGACACAGAATGTAGTATATGGATGAGTCATGACTCAGGCAAGGTTTGTCATGCACCAAATGTAGGTTACTATGCACTTCTTTTTATGCTAGTCAAGAAATTCTATTTTCCAATACTAGTCATTGTGCCCTAATTGGTTATGTTTAATTCACTATTCTTTTGTGTTTAGAGCATGATGGGTTTGTGAATCAGAGACTACAGGTGTGTCTTGTTGAAATTACTGTTATCTTTATGCTAGCCCACTATAACCAGCTGTTGGGGGTAGTCTGTTCAACTTATGATAATTATTTTTTATAAATATGTAACAGTACACGAAATAAAGGTGACGTAAATTACATGATTCATTTATACAACTTTTGCTTTGCTCTTACCAAAAGCCTCAGGTAAAAAAGTTAAAGTTGGTAGTCAAAATATTTACTTATGTTTTTCACGACTTATGGCTAAATATTAGTAGATAAATGAATAAATGAAGCTAATATGCTAATATCAAGGTAACGTAAACTACAGAGTACATTTATACAACTTGCGGTTTTACCATTACAAAAAGCTTTAAAGGGAATGAATTGATAACCAGACCATACACTGTCGTGTCTAAACGATGTTTGGTCAAATAATAGAAGATAAATGAATGAATGAAGCTAATATGCTAATATCAAGGTAACGTAAACTACATAATACATTTATACAGACAGCTCTTATTTTGCTCTCACCAAAAGATTCAAGTGAATGACTTGATAACAAAACAACTCACTGTTGTGTCTGAATGACTTATGTCCAAATAATATGGGATAAGTGAATAAATGAAGCAATTATCCCTTAATGTAACGTAAATTACACAAAAATATAAACTGAAATGGTAGAAATATGTGTTATCTTTACTGTTTTTCATTCCTAGGGCAACAGTAAGTGTATTTCAGATATTTTACCTATTGTAAAATGTATCAGCTTTCATATGAATTTAAATCCCTTACATTGACTTTTTAAGTAATTTCCGCCATCTTGGCGGCCATCTTGAATTTCTCAAAATGCTAAAGGGTGACACGGTGGCACCCGTCGGAATCTTTAACAGTAGGATGTCTACTCCAGGAATCAACAAAGAAAAAAACTTTATACTCCACTGCAAGGTATAAGTGGATATCTGCCGGACTTTTGAGTCTGTAGTACCTTTAAAATTGGACCCCGTATGGTTAAGTATCTTGTGATGAATAAATGAGCCAGGACCTGGAAAAAATGTCCCTTATAGATTTTGAGCCCAACATGGTTCCAGATCAGCCTGCGTATACACATGTAGGCACAGTCTGATCAGGAACCATATTGTTCTCCAATAACTTCGTCATGATCTGTAACAACCAAATGAGAGAAACATGGATCCAGGACAGACTGCATCTAGGCACAGTCTGATTTCGAAATGTTACTTTCTCAAACGCTTTAATGGACGTTTCTTCCAGATCTATGCTAATTAATGTAATTGTCATGCTTATAATGGAGTTGGATTAACGATTTAAGTCAGCCGGTCTGAAACTTCCTAATTTCCACCATCACATTATCGGCTTGTACAACAATATTTTCGGTTATCTAATCATTCTTCATGCATGAATACAGAAGAATCTTACCTATATAATTACACAAGAAAGTTTTGCTATGATTTCATATGAAAAGGGGATTATCAAAGAAGCACGTTGAGGCATGGTTGAATGTTGATTCCAATAACAAACTTCTAGTTAACGAATAGCGTTTATGCAAATAATTGTGATTGAAAACATTATAGGGAAAAGAAAAAAATGCTCATCTAGAGCAATTTCATCTTTTACTACAATGTGTTTATACAGGATCATTACATTCACAAGAGTAGAGATGATTTATAGATCACACAACATTTCAATCCATCCTCCGTCCGTCCGTCCATCCATACATCCATCTTCATCAATTTATACTCCAGTGTTGGGTATTGCTAGTAGGTCTATTTTGATGAACAGTTTGACCTAATTAAGCTTCGTGGTACTTTTGAAGATATAATGGCATTACAGTGATTTACTTGAACCCGTACTTGGCCTACAGCTACAGCTTATTGAATGAGAAGCCCTAGTCATTCTAACATGGATGAAGACGGGTTACCGAATATGTCGACATATGAAAATTAAGTTTGAACTAACAAATCTGTTGTTATTTCGTCAAATAGATATAGATCTAGTAGACGTTGAGAAAATTTCGTCGGTGGGGAGTCAAAACCTCGTAACTCCAGCTTATTCAAGCTGTAGTTACGAGGTTTTGACTCCCCAACAGCGATTTGCTACCCCTTGAGAACCATGTCGACTTTTTCACTCGATGGCTCAATACCGTTGCATTGAGAACTACCAGTCCTGGTATTATGATCTGAATTGCCTAGACTCCGGCTTATAAATATTCTTTATGACATTTGACAAAATATAATATGGCACAATAATGGACGAATCAACGTGCCAAACACGTCAATAGCCGGGAACATAATTATGGTTATGTCCTCGACTCATTGCGTTTATAACTGATGCAATGTTAAAAGCGATGTTCAATCCGTCTATTCACCAACCAATGATTGTATATGTTGGAATTCTATCACGAGGTCTAAAGCCACATCCCCGTTAAAATAGCATTTAATGAAAAATAGAGTACATTGTCCTAGTTTACTTGATACCTACACAATAAACAGGATTGACTAGTGTTAATTAGTTATCACCTGTCTCCATAGGTATACGGAACTACAGAAACATGACACTATGTCGTTGGTAACGTTCAGAAATGTTGTAAAATAGCCGACGATCTATTACATACTATATGCCTATGTAAATACGTACAAATGTATCAATTGTCCACAGAAACCCTTCTATAGTCGGGAACAAGATCATGAAAGAGCGTTGTATAAATGCACAAAGGTGAAAAATGTTTTGTTTTCTTGTTTATTAACAAATATTACTTGCAACTCAGAGCGCCTTTAATGTGATGGGTTGAGTGCACAAGTAGAAGTCATAGATACTTTGCAGTCAAATGGGGATTTAAATATTTAATAATAATTGGTCCAGATTTGCTGGCGGACGGACAAACAGATAGGCAGATTACCGGGTTGTAGCATTAAACGATAGTTAGTGTTTATCAAAATGGGTACACATAAAGCCAAGTTTGATGATACCTCTTAAAAGATGCCAAGTACATTTGATTACGTCATATTTTTTAAATCTTGATGTTGACTCAATTGACTGTTTACTTTAGAACTCGAAAGAATAGTTGCTGACCAAAAACAGAATGGGAAAATTTTGTAATAAAACTATTAAGTGAACAAAAATGATGATCACTAACATTTTCTTCTTTTTACTCTTTTCTTACTTCCGTCAGCCACTTTACTTAGTTTCGTTAAAACGAAGTAGTGTTTGGTAAAAGATTTGTAACTGTATCATACGAATGTTCAATTGTAAATACGTTGGAAGGGGTGAATGTCTTATCCCATCGCTTGCCAGATCTGCATTCTAACGAAAAATCCTGACCTGAACGGAAGGAGACGACGAAGGACTAAAACGTGATCACCAATTGTAGGCTATTGTCCTTTTGTACATAATTAGATACCGGTCCTACCCTATGATATCACGGTGTTGTTTTCGCAGGTTATTCACGCATTTGACACCATTTAGAGAATTCAAACATGGAAATAATTTATATAAATTTCACAACTTCGCCTTTATCCATTGACAACAATATCAAATTATTAACAATTCGTGTCACACGTGCTGTGAATGTTTACGTAGTACATATTAGAGATAGAATTTTGTGAATTGGTTTTTATTACCTTCTGTATAGATTCGGTGTTGATTCTAATTATTTCGGAGAATGTATAGGCAAAAGCGTTTGACTCTAAAACGATTGATTGTGGTGATTTATTAAGTGATTGATTGTTCTATTGATTGATTGAATGGGGTTTTACATCCTTCTCAGCAGCTGATACATGTATCACATCGAGCCCATACCCAGATTAAAGTCACAGCCTTAGGTTAAATTCTGATACGAAGGTAAAAGGTATCACCCGAAAGTTAAAATTCTCATCCAAAGGTTTGAAGTCTCATCCGAATCTTTCATACTAGCGTTGCCTTCTTAGTATTGTCTTTTCGTCGCACGCTCTTAGTGGGAAAAAGCAGGAAGACGGAAGGAAACTCAGGATTGCAATGATCTATGTACATGTACATACACGTACCTCCAGGTGAGGTTTGCGAGAAGTGCATGGAAATATGAGACTGCTTACGAGTGTTGCCCTTTATTGGTTAAGACTTGCCAAATTTGGCAGGAAGCATCCCCATGGGAAGGGACTTCAGATTTGTACAAACACTATTGTTACTTTCCCTCGGGGCCCTTTAAAGCACAAAAAGGGAGCCAAAACGGGTAAATTTGGTACATCTTAAAAACCTTGTCATAGACTGGCCATGTGATTTGCTTCACGGTAGGTATTTAGATACTTTTAAGAAAGGACTACAAAGTTTGTACAAAGAAAAAATATCTTTTAAAAATGGTCGTGCTAGGAGCGGGAATCTGGGGTGGGTGTCATGTGTTATTTTTTTACATTGTCGACTTCTTCTTGAAAACCATTGGATGGATTTCAACCAAACTTGGCAGGAAGTATCCCCATAGAAAGGGGCTTCAGAGTTGTACAAGTCATGGTGATATCTCCCCTTGTCGCCCCCATTAGGTACCGAAAAAGGGACCGAAAAGGGATAACTGTTATACTTTTATTTACTTTTTCTTGGAAATCATTGGTCAGATTTCTGCCAAACTTGGTAGAAAGCAATCTCATTGTAAGGGGCTTCCGATTTATACAAGTTATGGTGTTATATCACCTTGTTCCCCCATAAGACACAACAAGAGGACCATGATGGTCCTATATCGCTCACCTGAACCAAAATGATATGAGCAACACTCATGACTTTAAGACTAAATATGAACTTATGGTCAATAACGTTGTGAAAATCAAACTCATCCGAGCTCTTATGGTGCCCAACATTGTTTTGTTTTTTTGTTTTTTTTTTTAAATAATTGTAGATTCTACAGTGTAAACAAGGTCAACAACAGCCAAAAATGGCAATTAAATCACATTCAAGGGCACATAACTCTCGTCTTTCTGATCACACCAGACTGGTCAGATCAGACTGAAAATCATACTCATCCGAGATCTTATGGTCCCTAACATTGTGTCCAAGTTTTGTCTTGATTGATTAATACTTGTAGATTCTAGAGAGTAAACAAGGTCGAAAACAGCCAAAAATGGCAATTTTGCCCAATTCAAGGGCGCATAACTCTCATCTATCTGGTCAGATCAGATTGAAAATGGAACTCATCCGAGATCTTATAGTCCTCAACATTGTGTCCAAGTTTTGTCTTGATTGATTAATAATTGTAGATTCTAGAGTGTAAACAAGGTCGAAAACAGTCCAAAACGGCAATTTTGTCAAATTCAAGGGCACATAACTCTTGACTTTCTGATCAGATCAGACTGAAAACCACACTCATCCAAGATCTTATGGTCCCCAACATTGTGTCCAAGATTTGTCTTGATTGGTCAATAAATGTAGATTCTAGAGTGTAAACAAGGTCGAAAACAGCCAAAAATGGCAATATGGTCAAATTCAAGGGCAAATAACTCTCGATTTTCAGATCAAATCACACTGAAAGTCAAACTCATCCAAGATCTTATGGTCCCCAACATTGTGTCCAAGTTTTGTCTTCATTGATGAATAATTGTAGATTCTAGAGTGTAAACAAGGTCGAAAACAGCCGAAAATGGCAATTTTGTCGAATTCAAGGGCACATAACTCTCGTCTTTCTGGTCAGATCAGACTGAAAATCAAACTCATCCAAGATCTTATGGTCTGCAATGTTATGTCCAAGATTTGTCTTGATTGATCAATAATTGTAGATGCTAGAGTGTAAACAATGTCAAAAGTAGGTATTTTTCGCATTCAAGGACAGATAACTCCTGACTTTCTAATTCGATCTGACCCATAATCGAACTCATCCGAGATCTTATGGCCATACATGTTTTGACCAAGTTTGGTCAAGATTGGCTTATATTTGTAGATGCTAGAGTGTAAACACGAAATTGTGAACGGACGGACAGACGGACAGACAGACGGACGACGGACGGTGAGCGACCACAATAGCTCACCTTGAGCACTTCGTGCTCAGGTGAGCTAAAAAGGGGCAAAATGGTAAATTTGGCACATCTTAAAAAGTTTATTTTGATAAACCAGCAGTGGGATTAGATTCAAATTTAGTCCTTTAGGTAAGGACTACACAGTTTGTACAAAAAATAAATCGGTCAAGAAATGACTGTGCTAGGATGGGGGTCTGGGCGGGTGCATGTCATGTGTTTTCGACTTCATTTCAAGAACCTATGGATGGATTTCAACCAAACTTGACTGGAAGCATTCCCATGTAAAGGGTAAATATAAATTGTACAATTCATGGAATTATCACCCCTTGGGGCCCCATATGTAGTCAAAAAGGCGGAAATCTGCTCACTTGATTCAGGTGACCGATAATGCCCTCTGTGTCTCTTGTTGCCTGTGCTTTGGGCTAGTCCGATCTGCTTTGGTAGTATTCGACTCTTAAACCGCAAAGAGGTTTTTCGTATGGACAAACATGACTCTTAGATTGAGACGAACGATATTAAAAAAGGATGGGTTGCAATAAGGGGTCAAAAAATAGATTTTCTTTAAATTTTGTGGATTGATAGTGTTACATAATATCTTTAATTTGTATGTGTAAAAAATCTGGTTTCGGCTTATTTTCCGAGATATGGTAAATAAAGTGGGTGGGGTAAGATGGACTGAAACACAGTAGGGGTCATTCTAAGTCGCTTATCTTTCTTATTTTTAGCCCAAGAGGCGTGAAAATGTGTATGCCTGTCTTGTGATATATGCGTTAAACATTTATGGACTTACATTTGATATTCCATGTATATCTTTTCCGTAATATTCATTCTTCTTTCTTTCAAATAATTTCGCTATTTTTAACGACCAACTTTACCAAACTATCTCCACACGTTTTATTTGAAAGACGCTTTCTATGAAACTTTACAGGTGTATTATCTAGATATTAATATAACTTTGTGTGAAATTTGAAAGAAAAGCGTCGGCCCGTTGTTGAGATATTTGACCTTAACCTTCAAAATTACATCAAATTCGGGAATGTCCATTAAAACTACGAATTGTTGGGAAAATGGTTAGGGTTGAATGGCTTGTGACAGCCCATTCATAAAAGAATGCATTTCACACATTAATGGGTTTTTTATTGTATGATTTTACCGTTAAAATTGATATACTCAATATAACAAACTTGGTCACCTCTCAGAGTTACACGGTCATTTCATCTATTAGTAATGAAATCATTGATAGACAGATATTTGTTTAAGGCCTGTCTATACATGTATATTTAACATTATTTTCTTTTTGTTGAAATCATATAACGTTATATAAATATTCAGCTTAAGTTGATTAATTGTAAGCACATTTGGTCATTTAGTACAATCATTCACAATACCTCTTCTTTATAACCATATAAGAAGTACAATCTGAAAATGATTAGTTTTCTCCTAGCAAATCGATAATTCTTGTCCATCATGAGATGAGTGAATATAAACTCTTAGACAATTCAAGTTGCATATAAAGCTTTGGTAGTTCTAGCAATCTTAACATAATGCTAATATCTAATTTCACTCACCTGTGGTAGTAATATTAATCACAACGCTTTCCGCTTAGACATGTTTCATATGCAATATTTAGTTTGATGAGATAACTGAGAAGTAAAAAGAATTTCTTTTCTTTCCCATTCTTCCGAATGGGTTGTACGATACAAAAAAGTAAATATTGCTACAAAACTCATTAGGAACAATAAAAAGAAACCATGCTTCCAATCCTTATGAATAAAATTGACGCTATAACTATCACATTTTGGCATTTTCCCGAGTTTTGAAGTCATTTTAAAGGTCAAGGTCAAATATCTCAAAAACGGACGAACACTTTTCTTTCAAATTTCACACAAAGTTACATTATTATCTGGATAATACACCTGTAAAGTTTCATAGAAATCGTGTTTCAAATAAAACGTGTGGAGATAGTTTGGTAAAGTTGGTCGTTAATAAATAGCAAAATCCTTCGAAAGAAAGATGAATGAATATTACGGAAAAGATATACATGGAATATCGAATATAAGCCCATAAATGTTTAACGCATATATCACAAGACACGCATACAAATGTTCACGCCTCTTGGGCTAAAAATAAGAAAGATAAGCGACTTAGAATAACCACTACTGTGTTTCAGCCCATCTTACCCCACCCACTTTATTTACCCATATCTCGAAAAATAAGCCGAAACCAGATTTTTTACACATACAAATTAAAGATATTATGTAACCCTATCAATCCACAAAATATAAAGAAAATCTATTTTTTGACCCCTTATTGCAACCCATCCTTTGCAAGGTGATCAAAGGATATAAGATCATCTTGTAGACCTTTTGGGTAGATTTTCGTGCGACAAAGAACACTTAACGGATTGAATTTCAAGTGATAAAACATAATTTATCGTGTTCGTGCGTGTTTGTGAGTGCGTCCTTTTTCTGTTTTCATCCAATTTGGCAAAACTTCTGATGTTTTTATTGGTTTTTAAATCCATACAGTTCCATACAGTTTATTGCACTAGTCATATCAAAAGGGTCAATTTGTATTTTCAAAAAAGGAAAAAAGTTAATTGGAAGGATGACACCTCCGGGTTTCCCAGGAAAAAAAATGAGTGAAAAAGAGAATATTCGTCCCTTCATGTTCACCTTACCGATACACTATTTGGATCAGACTAGCAAGCTAATAATTGACATTGGGAGACAGTCCGCAATGGATTTACTCCCGTGTCGTAGTCCCCAAATCGAGAGTGTCTTTCTTCGATCGTTTATAAACTTTATGTATTTTATTAAGCGCCTCTTTGTGTCATTATAAAACCATAAACAAAAACAACGACAAAACGACAGAAATGGAAAATGACAAATCCTGCGTAGGCATGTCTTAAAAGATAATACGCAGTACAGATATCCATTTAAGAACTTTATCCGAGGTCAACCACGGGCTAATTTATCGCGTATCTTAATACTTACTCTAAAAAGAAGGCACTGTCGTAGAGTTATTCAAGAGAAAAGGAAAATTGATAATGCGACAGAGGCAAACAACTATATTGAATAGCATTTGTCGCGTTAGGTACAACGTCAGATAACAACCACGCATTGTTGACATCTTTCTTTAGAGCTCTTTGTGAGTTCAACCGCGTGCTAATGTAACACGCATTGATGCCCTATTATGCACTCACACATGAAAACACTGTCGTAGATACCATCCTAGAATCAATAATAACTACAATGTATACAGGATGGTCATTCTGATACAGCCTGAATAGCCGTTATAGATCAATATGTTATGATTACATTTACCGACTTGATGCTGCATGAGATGCAATCATACTTGGATAGGAAGGGTCACATGTATACCATTCGAGCGGTGTTGCCAAGAAGGATGAACTTTTATATCTATTGTATTCCATTCTTATTTTAGTCTAGACAATACTATAATGGCATTAAACACGAATAGCCGGCTGCATAGCGTTTCACTAGACAGTAGCTCTTGTAAAGGTGGACCCGGGTACGTAAACACTGACCTATGTTAATTTGTATGATTTTGTAGACAGCTTTAATAATACGTTGTGCAAGTTGTAAAGTGCTTTTGTTACCAATTCGTCCTTGGTTTGTTGACTGAAAGGGGTTTAACGCCATTTCAACTCCACATCTTAATGTCATGGCGACTGAAGTAGCTAAACATGGATTCCTTGCGCGTCTCTCGACACCATTTCAACAATATCAAATCCGAGCCTCCAGCTTTCATTCACAGACACTATTTACATCCATTGGCGTGAGACAAATTATTGTTGCCAAATGTCAGAAAGGATAGCGACCGAGTGAGGTCCGAACACACTACCCCTTGTTTTTACTTTTGTCAATGCATTAATTGCAGCCAACTGTACGGGGATGCTTTTATTAAGATGAATGTACATAGATATAGACGGTTGCATTGTCAACGTTAAAGAATTTCGAAGAAACCCTACTGTTGTCCCCGAAATTTTGTTTGGGTAAGGCTATAAAAAACGTTGTCGCTGCATTAATACAAACTAGGATTGACGTGAAGTAGGTTTCATGCCACCTCTAACAATTCTTCAAATATATTGCGATGACTGGCCCACATAGTATTGTTTTCCTAGCATTTAAGAATATGTTTATTACAACATCGAATCCGAGGCATCAGTTCCTCATGTAACATTGGTTCGCCAATTGTAGACATATTTCTTTTCTCCAATACCTTACAAGTTAAATAGAAGTAGGTTCCTTGACTTAAAGCCATGGAAGTACCTATTGAGTGATAATTGACTCTTTGGGGCATAACCCTAACGATGCTGAAGATAAAAAAAAGTGATCGATGTGGGTTTTATGGGAACGTTTCATTTACTAGTAGATCTAATTATTAAAAACAACATGTGTTTTGTGGAGAAGACTACGTCACTTGTTTTTTATTTGACAAAGCTAAAAAGTCAATCCAAGTTTCACGCGATCTGGTAATCAAAAACACTATTGTTTCAAGAAAGCCTGTTTACAACAACATTGATTCGTCGATATTATGGACTCTCGTCCATGTGCACCCACCAATCGGGTTCACCAAAAGGACAGAAGGGCTTTTTTGTAAAAGTTGACAGCATTCAGTCAGTCACAATTAACGACCTATAATTATGTTGCCATTGACGACGAATATTGCTCTTTGAAATTATTAGTGCAGTCGTCATTATGTATGTATAATAATCAGTCTCCATAACTTCATCTAAATCTTACAAATATAAAATGGACTACTGTATCTAAGATACTTGGTTTTATTGCTTGAAGTCTATTTTGCACTTTTTCGCACCCATTAAGTCCAAAATTTGCCTGTTTGTTCCTAAACAGCTCTAGACCACAGTCAACCAATTAGCATCAAAGACTTTAAGACGTAAGTGTTCTCACACTTCATTTCTTGACAGATTATGCTAATTGGGTTCAGTACAGGGTCGCGAAATATCGAATCGTTGATACCGAATCGAATTTAAATATACCATTTTTTTCTCCAGTGGACGTCAATATAGCATAATCATCAGTTTGAACAACGTACGCTGCGGCTACTAAATGTGGTTCCAGAAAGGGAGTGTAAGTTTAGCAATTAGATTATTCAACTGAAGATGACTGCAATACATTAAAATTCATATACATGTATCTGCTGAAAGTGTCCGAGACCAATAAGGCATTATACAAAATCAACAATCTCAGATAAGGTCGTCTTTTGAAGTATACACATACACGGATACGCTAGGTCGTAGTTGAGAAAATGACATTTATACGAGAAAATTGATGATATTTGACGTGGTACGATGTATTGTCAGGAAATGTTTACGGGATGTGGTTCGTTAAGAAAATTCGCTGTGTCCTAAGAAAACAACGAACTTGGAAATGTAAAGAGTATCATTCATCCCATTCACACATAACGGCGCCTTTTGACGGCCAAACAATATAATGGCCTTGGAAAACGTTGCTGAAAATGAAGGAATTGACAGTGACAATCATACAATACTTTCTACCCCTATAGTCACAAATATTGATATTCCTTTCATTTGAAATTGTCGAATGCATCATCTTTGAATTTAAACAATGCCGTCTGGTGATGGCTGAAATACTTATTTGATTTTCTGTTGAATAAAAATTGAAATCAGCACATGAGATCGATATATTTGAAATACATACATGTATGTACATGTTTAACTTGCTGTATATGAATTATATGTTATATGTTATAATGCGATTATGACGAGTCCCGTCTTTGCTATTGCAAGCTTTCTAATCAGACACGCTATCCAAGGCGATATTATATTGATGCTGGTCAGTCTTTATGCGATCTGAGTATATTGGCCAGGATAAATTATTTGGTTCTATCAATAAGGCCCCTATTGACGTACATTTAAGACAACAAGTGTGTCGACGTGTTCTGTTACTGTAATGAACAGTGTATTGTAACACGCAATGTAGTAGTTGGTCTTTATTAACGTTATTAAGCATGTGACAATTACATCGATTTGAAACAAAATTGTTTGGTCGTCAATAACTAACATGTATTTAAAAAAAATCACCACTTCCGGAAATTGCCTGTTGTTTTTTGGTATTCAAACCCAATTCAAATCAGCTACATATCAACCGATTATCTTATTTTCTTCAATTGTTGTTGTTGTGCCTGGTGATTCCCCGTCGATAGACAGTTGTCTACGGGACCGTTACTACTGCACCTTTCGTAAGTTGTACTTGTTCATACCGAGTCAAAAATAGTATAGAAAATGTTTTTTGCTGTATTTATTGATAGTTAAGGTTACCGAACTGTAATTGCAATATCTTGTACACACACTTCTTGCGTATACTTGTAGACATTGATAAAAGAACATTTTTATGCCCCCGTATCGAGATATCGGGGGCATATTGTTTTACTCGTGTCCGTCCGTCCGTCCGTCTGTCCGAAAACTTAACCTTGGCATTTTCTCCAAAAGCATTTAACATACAAAGCTCAAATTTGGTATGCAACTTCCTTTCAATGATATCTATCTGTTCCATGCAATTTGACCTTCCTCAGGTCATCCCTTAACCCTTATCAATCCTTTACTCTACGAAAACTTAACCTTCTATTCCGAAAACTTAACCTTTGCCTTTTCTCCAAAAGTATTTCACATACAAAGCTCAAATTTGGTACGCAACTTCCTTTTAATGATATCTATCTGTTCCATGCAATTTGACCTTCATCAAGGTCATCCCTTAACCCTTATCAACCCTTTACTCTACGAAAACTTAACCTTTTACTCCGAAAACTTAACCTTTGCCTTTTCTCCAAAAGTATTTGACATACACAGCTCAAATTTGGTATGCAACTCCCTTTTAATGATATCTATCTGTTCCATGCAATTTGACCGTCCTCAAGGTCATCCCTTAACCCTGAATAACCCTTTACTCCACGAAAACTTAACATTTTTGAAGAACGGCCATTTCGGGGGCATTTGTGTTTCACAAACACATCTTGTTTATCATCTTACTTTTTATAGTTTGTAAATCCAAGGGGAGATAACTGGCTTGAAAGTTTGCACTGCAGTCAATGTGAAAATATCCTTACGCTAATATTTTCCAAATAAGGCAAATTTCCTACACCTTTTTAGCAAAACTGCGCGTAAAATGGCACAGATCTATCCTTGTCCTGTGAATTTTTCACGAAATGGACCCGCCTTATTTTATCCGTTTTAACAATGTTGGCTCAAACATACGCACCATGTATTTTTCCGCGCCAAAATAGAGACACCGGAAATGGGGGCCACGCGTATCCCTGTACCAAAGCACACAAAATAGTCCTGACAAAAAATATAGTTTCTGGCTCAAAAATGAGAAAACATGCCACTCAAAAGCACCCAATGAAAACCTTAGCTAAAATCATTCATGCAGTTACGAGGTTTTTGTTGAAAAACACTGATGTTTTGACTACATGCAACAAATAGTATCGATCCCCTCTCAGTTTGACCTTGATTTGACTGGAGTATATAAATCGTGGTGGAGATAATTCATTTATCTTATTGTGAATGGTTCGTTTATTACCTTCTATTGGTGCCAATGTCTTCGACTTTTTCGGTTAATGTTGTAAACAAAGTGGTCAACACAATGTACTTACAACAGCACTCATGAAATTTGTTGAAAGCCTGATAATTTCCATTGGATTGATTTAACCCTTTCCTAAACAAGACCTGGTAACCAGAATTTTCTCATTTTGTCTCATATTTTTTTTGGCTTTATGGCACACAAATCACCTCTTTTTCAAAACAAATTTGGTCGTCTGCAGCAGCTTTAAATTTGGCCCACCATAGGCCCTAACAGATTGTTGTTTTGGAAAGGGTTAAATGGCCGTTTACCTCATTGATAAAAAAACACGTTTCCATTGATATACAGAGCAGAGTCGAGGTCACATAAAAATGTGAACGTCATTAATGAAAAATAAACACTCTTTTATTCCTCTTTGGTTCTTCATTGGTTAAGATTTTTCATTTAGTACACAGCGAGGTATTTGTAACCGGTTGCAAATCTCAAATGGTCCCTTATACCGTGATGAGTATTAATCATGATTTTGAAAACAGGAGATCTACAGCTATTTTAGTACGGATGTATCACTGATAATAACGCCGCCAATAGATAACAAAATAAGTTGTTCTTGGTTTAATTGTTCTGTGCCTTAATATCAGCTAAGCACAGCTTATTTCAGCTTTTTCCAGAATAAGTAGCGACATTTTTTGAAACAACCGACAATATGCTGGCAAACAGCTCGTTTTATTAAATTCTTTAAGAAAATACACTTTGGAGACAAAAACAAGTGATTTCTTGAAATATCATATGATTTTAGATTAGATAATTTATAGGCAATTTAATGGGTCAATAAGCTTATTTCCATTATGACCCCCCACACACACACACACACAAAACAGCCACCGGAAGTCGTCCTTAAGGGCAAAAGGCGAAATTTATACTTGATCCCAGCCTTTAGCCATGCTCTGCGCTTGCGTTGATCTTGTGGAAATCGAAAAAAGTGAAGATTATGTTTACTTCCGTCAATTATCTTCGGATTTTTGCATTGATAAACGATGATCTAACACGATGTTATTTTCCCATAAACCCATTGTTTGACACCGGAAATTAATCCGAGTCTTCTCTGATGAAAATTCGCTCTTTGTTTTTTGGATGTCACTATTTACATCAGAGTGATGTCCCGTTCAAAAACAAAAGAAAATATCGACACAAGTTATGTCGCCGTGTCGGACTGTTCTTTTGTTTTTGAATGGGCCAGCGCTCTGATGTAAATAGCCATATCCAAATAACAAAGAGCGAATTTTCATCAGAGAAGACTCGGATTACCGGAAGTGTTCTGCGGGTACGGACTAAAACGATAATGGAAATTGGTCAATAAGGGAAAATGCTGGTTATAATAACTTTTTTGTCGAAATGTTTTCCTGGGCAAAATTTCATTCTACTGTGAATGAGAAAACCAGATCTTGTTTGAGAAAGGGTATATTAGAAAAGTTTCAACAAACACGTCGCTGCAGTAACGAAGTTTTAGTTGAAAAGCATCGATATATAGACGATCCCATTGTTCTGAGAGTTCGTTGATAATCGTGTTGAAAGGCAAAATAAACTGTATGGGTATGCCATCTCTATTGTAAAATATTACCTCTTTTATTGTCTGCCAGGATGACAAATGAAGTGGAAATGTTCTTTGAATAAATATCTTATCAAGCTTTAATCCTTTCCAAAACAAAACATTAACTTAACTAATAAGAGAAGCTTGCGAAAGGTTGAGACAAAAGAATGCATCTGTTACAATAAGCATTTTCTTCTTATGTCTCAATATTTTCCGTGCTATACTACAAGCATTTATTTAATTGTCCAATTTATTTCATGAGCTTTCAAATTCACGGGGTATAACCTGATGCTCGTAACTGTAGTTACGCACATCCAATATGGCGGAGGGACAAACATGTGAGTTTTACAAGCATCGATTTCAGGCACTATCTCAATGCTTTTGATATATTTTTTGACGAACTTGATCAATAATATCCCTGTAAACAATGTCACACTGTCTTTATTCTGATATATTTATTTAGTAGGCCAATATTGGGGCTCGAAAAAATGACACGATGTGCGTAACTGTAATACTGTAACTGACATTTTCATGCAACAGTTACGTACATCATAGTGATTTTTGAAAGCTTTATTACAGCTTTTATACTGACATGAATAAGAAAATTTCGATTCAAATTCATTTTATTTAAACAAATATCGTATTGGTGAAGAAAACTGAACGAATAACACGTCCAGTTATACAAATAAAGCTTGAGAATTATTCCCCTAATTTTGAAGTCGACATATTGAAAGAGCGTAACTGCAGTTACGAACATCAGGTTATACCCCGCGAAATTACACCAGTTGAGAGAACGATTGAGATAGTCTTGATACATGGAAAGGATATCCCTTACCCAAACGACAAAATTTAGGGTTGTCTTATTAGTCCCCTACCGGTGTTCACACCGGAGGGGACTATAGGTTTGCCCTCCGTCTGTCCGTCCGTCTGTCCGTCCGTCTGTCCGTCCGTCCGTCTTTCTGTCCGTCCGTCTGTCCGCTCAAATCTGGATCCCGCGATAACTTAATAACTAAGCAAGCGTTTTTGATGAAAGTTTGTTTATGACTAGATGGCAATGTGTAGATTATGCACATCATTTTATTTTTGTTTTTCGACTTAAATTGAGGTTGCTATGGTTACAGAAATAGTGAAAATATGGCCAAAAATGGGATCCTGCGATAAGATAATAACTAAGCAAGCTAGTTTGATGAGACTTGGTATATGACTATATGGCAATGTGTAGATTATGCACATCATTTTATTTTTGTTTTTAGACTTAAATTGAGGTTGCTATGGTTACAGAAATAGTGAAAATATGGCCAAAAATGGGATCCTGCGATAAGATAATAACTAAGCAAGCTAGTTTGATGAGACTTGGTATATGACTATATGGCAATGTATAGATTATGCACATCATTTTATTTTTGTTTTTAGACTAAAATTGTTGTTGCTATGGTTACGGAAATAGTGAAAATATGGCAAAAATATTGGATCCTGCGATAAGTTAATAAGTAAGCAAGCTAATTTGATGAGACTTGGTATATGACTATATGGCAATGTGTAGATTATGCACATCATTTTATCTTTGTTCTTTGACGAAAAGTGCGGTTGCTATGGTAACGGAAATAGTGAAAATATGGCAAAAATGGATCCTGCAATAACTTAATGACTAAGCAAGCTAACTTGATGAAACCTGTTTTTAAAATGTAAAAAAAAATATAAGCCATGTTAGTCAGGGTGGTGATGCAGCAGTATTAATCACCTCCAGTTGGGCATAACATTTCATATGTTTGACAATTATTTTGATGACTTGTTCATCTTAATCTATTATTGATTACCATATTGAGTCAATGTGAAGCCGGTAGGGGACTTTATGTGTTGCATACAACACCAGATACTTGTTTGAAAGCTGCTGCAGATGACAAAAGGCATGTTGTTAAAGACAAAATTTGGGTATAATGTAGCACAGAAAATATCGAGACAAAAGGAGAAACTGCTGATTATCAGCAGTTTCTTCTTTTGTCTCAATGTTTTCTATGCCATTTCTTTCATGACGTCAAAACCAGGTGTTGTTTGGGAAAAGGATAAAACTTGCAGGTGGGTTGTGTTATCCTAGAATCACACCTGGTGCCTGACATTATAAGAAAATATTTTCTCTCAATTGTTTCTATTTTTACATTGTCTTAAAAGGATATAAAGACGAAAAATTAAGGTAAAACGCATTGATCTGAATATAGTTGGGAGAAATGGGTGTTGTGTGGTTATTATCATTACATAGAGAAATGGCACTTTAGTGAATTTATGTCCGAGGAAATAACAAGGGCGGATCCAGGATTTTTTTCCAGGGGGGGTCCAAGCCCAAGATTTTGTCCCAGGGGGGTCCAAGCTCAAACTATGGCTTAAAATGTAATAAATATGTAACGTTACGCTAAATTTACATAGTCAAAATTTAATTTTCGGCCAATGCCGGGGGGGGGGTCCGGACCCTCCTGACCCCCCCCCCCCTTCTAGATCCGCCCATGAAATAAGATGATAAAAAGAAAGTTTTAAAAATAAACACGATATTCACCGCTGTTATCTCAAAGATGACATCAACGTTTCAATAATATTTTATTTCTTGTTTCGTTTTATCCGTTCTGGCGTCAATATCTTTTTAGAATATCGTCGGTGTAAATGCAAAACCTCGTATCTCGATTTTGAAATTTTTTAAAGGGGATAGAAAAAAAGTGTAATAACTTTTCCCAAACTGAAATGTTTAACTTGAAAGGGGGTGTCTCAAATCTGCCCACGCATGAATTTTCTTTTAATTCTGCATGATGCTAGAGGACCATATACAAGGTATGAAAATGCATTTAGTTTCTTAGATAATCCAAACTGGGTTCCAAAAAGCCACCTTGACTTATTCCCACTATGGCATGAAACATGGCCCCTTTTTCATGTGTCGCAAAACTTTAGTTTTGTGTATTTTCAAGATCTGTCAATTGAATTAGATCCGAGACACATAAGGCATTACATTCATGCCAGAAAAGGTATTTGAGGAAATTATTATGAATGTTTTTTATTGAATTAATCATAAAAAATGCATATTTTTCAGCAAAATGTTGGAAAAGAGTAAATTGAATTCCAAAGTTAAGTATGTTGGAGTCTTTGTCAAGATTCCATATCATCACAAAAACATGCTACATATTTCCTCTTACTTTGAGCCAAATTATATAGAAATCCAAAACCGGTAACAATGTCATATAATACATATAATTGATGAAGGTGATGTTTTGGTCCAAAACTTGTATTCAGTAAAATTTGATTGTGCTCCTAAAAACATTTTTATATTCAGTAAAATCAACTGTAGCGTACAATACAAACATACAGCAATATTCATGCCCAAAAAACTCATTGAAAAAAAAACATAGAATTGATATAAATATTACTTATATTTACAAAATTACATGTATGGAAGCTAAGATAGGCATAGATATACACATTGCAAGTTTTCTTTACTATTTGGTCACATTGTCTATGCACCATTTCTAGTGAGACTATGACATGCAATTAATGTCAAGCCAAATGTTATGAAATTGAAAAGACGCTTAGAACCGGTACGGTAAAGCATCAAAAGGTGCCCTTCCGGGTAACCAATACATAACCAAATATTTTTGCCCTAAGCGTCCCTAATGAACTAACATGATATGGAAGGCCCCCTTTGATTCAGTAAAAGACTGTTACAGCATTATATCTTTTCATTTACACAGTTGAAACTGTGCTTGTTTATATCAAAACGTGGCCCTATTGGGATAAAACAGGGTGCAATTATTTCCTCAAATTATTTTTCTGACCATAGCTTAACCTGTATTGATACACAATTTATACACATTTCAATGATGTCATATGATTAACATGTTGTTTAGCCATCAACAGCCCTTAATAGTCATATGAGAGCTGGATTATCTGTTTCTTATGCATCACAACAATATTTTCACTTTTGCACGATTGTCAAATGCCATCAGAGAAATCGGTGCTTTTTCTTATTTGCTTTCTCATGTTTCAAAAGATCTATAAATAACTATTAGCTTTCATGAATCACGGCTGACTTGAATAATTTAAAATGATTTTTTTAGACAATTTCCTCTCTTTTTTGTAAAGTAGGTACACCTGGGACAAGATCTAATGTGACCCTGGACAAAACTATTGTAACCAACTTTGAAGTCTACCCCTAAGCAAACTTACATACAAAATTTAAAACCTCATGGCTGTGTAAAGCTTTACAAAAAGATCTTATTTTTATTATATGAAATGTTTCCCCTTTTATGCTGCCGCAGCAACAAAAGTTTATGACAAAAAGAAATTCTAATATACAGAGTTTTACTCCTTTAACCCGAGGATACTTTTTATCAAGTTTTAAAAATATTTACATATCAGATTGGGAGAAAAAAGAAATTTTGAGAAAATGCCAACAGACAGACAAACACACGGACAGATGACAGGAAATAACCGAAAAAATGCATCTTGATTTATCCTCAGGTAAACTAAAATAACCAAAAAAGAAAACAAACCATTTGAAAAAAAGTCATTTTTAAAAAAACTTAATGTTGTCCATTCTTGGAAATGTGCACTATTCAGGGGGAAATTCCAAAAGCAACATTTTACCGGTTTTATTTTTTCTCGATATTTCACGATAATCATCAGTATATTTGTGCGCAACTTTTACATAATTTTCAAATCTTGACAAAAACTGGAACAAAGAAAATTTTTGAACAGAATTTGCTTTAAATATTTAAAAACAATGAATTTTTGGGTTACCCCCCTTACACCAGTTGATATAAAACAATTGTTTTTGTACATAATTATATATATTTTTGTTTCATACAGGATCACGGACTACTGGGCATTATTTTTAGAATAAATTACGCGATGAAACTAACAACCAGAACACTTGCACACAGTTTTAATCAGGGTACCCTCTTTTATCATGGTGAAAACTTAAAATTCCGAGAAAATTATTTTCTGGAATGTTCGATTTGAAACATTTCATGAATATGAACTGGTATCTGGTGTACTAACTTCACGCCAAATTTAATTAAATTCCGAGCGTGGGCAGACTCCCATGTTATTTTTCCTATTCGTGAGACACCCCCTTTGGACATATTATTCACAAATAATGTATCATTGATACTGATTAGTAAAAATATCTCAAAACCTGCGAGAATTGTCTTAACTGGACACACTAGTTTGTACTTTGAAAATCGCAAGAGTCGACATATAATACGAGGTTTTGCATTTACACCGACGATATGCAAATCTTCACATTTATTAAGCGTACAATACGAAAGTCATAATTAGACAATAGACTTTTCCGAGTGTTCCTATAGAACAACTGACTGTTAGAAAATATCTATTTTCTTTATCGTATCTCTGATATTTTCAAACTAGAGGACAAAACATTACATTGGTGTCTTAGTTTAAAAATACGAGACTCATTTTAAATAGTATAGTATACATAATGAATCCACATATATGTAGATCATACTAAGGCACTTTTGCTCTTAAAGAAACAACAAACAAACAAACGAACAAAAGAAAACAATGTAATTGACATGTATTCGGTAAAAAAGATTTTAAGCTTTTAATGATAAATCGAGGTGAAGTCTATACTAGTATGTTGTTATTGTCTTGCAAGGTTAACCCGGGACAACTTTATTTTCGTGCGCTAAGTCCGTTAGTTGAGCGTCTCAACAGAACAAAGTCGAAGTCATTACATATGCAGATGTCCCGAGTTAATCTTGCTGGACAATATTATGTAACGATATTGTTGCCGTCTACTGTGTATGAACGATGGCTTAATGGACGTGAAATTGCGGTTTGTATTGTTAGTTAAACATCACTTTTAGACATTATAATTTTGATGGGCGTCATATGAGATTTTCTGTGACTTAAAACCTTCAGAAAAAGGGAGATTTAATGATTATTGAAATAAGATGGCGATTGCACTTTATATAATGAAAGCGGACGTTTGAAAGTCTGATCGGACATAGTATTAGGCCAAACACATACATTTTAAAAACGAATATATACATGTAGTAAGGTAGGAACATGATTTTCAGAACATAATTTTTAAGTGAAAAGTTTCGATCCTAGCCAGCATGACTAGGGTCGATACTTTTTATACTTTTTACATGACCCTTTTTAGCGACAACTTATTCGTATAGGGCATATATATCATTTCTTGTAGGATAGATCATGTATACTGGTGGATATCCTCAAAGGAAAATTAAGGAAATGACGGATGTCCGTAATTGTATTTCGTTGAAAAGTATCGATTTTTTAGTAGGTGAAACTGCTGCTGTAAGCATGGGCTCGCCCAGTAGTAAAAGCGGTAGGTAAAAGCGTAAAGGCCATTTGCAAGTTTCTCTATACTTTATATCACTCATTAGCGGTTACTGGTGAAACAGAAAACATGTCATTACAACGAAATACTCAATACACCATTCATATTTAGGGGTAAGTTCTTGTTTGATAGCAAAGTATGGTCTAATAAATATTTGCTGATCAAGTTTGATGGATGTTACTTAGTTCTCAATTAAGCTTCCTAAAAATCTCAATACATTATAATGAACATTTTCATATGACTTTCTGCTTATCGTCAAATCTTTTTACTTATAATTCAACGCGTCGACTCACTGTGGAAAGACACGGCAAACGTCTTGAAGAACCACTGTACATGAAAAACATGTATATATGTACATAATGTTATATCATGATCATGGAACCTGCGACATACTTAGTGTATTGATGTTTTACTGCAAAAGCAATTCTGTAATTTGTTAGGTACATTTTCGCATGGATTTCTCATCATTTTACGATGATATGTGACGAAGCAGACACGCTGACATTATAATGGAAACACACAATACATCATTCTGTAGGGCCATTAGTGGGTATTTTTGTGATGATTTTATATCTCATAACGGAATGTCGCTTTATGCACCGTAATATCTCTGTACGTCTTATTTCATGCTCTGCACGTATGTTCCAGAATGCGTAAGGTGCATTTATCCATGCATTTCTCATCATTTCACGATGATTTTTGACGAAGCAGACAAGCTGACATTATGATGGATACACACAATACATCATTCTATAGGAACAATTAGTGGGTATTTTTGTGATGATTTTACATCTCTTAACGTAATGTCGTTTTATAAACCGTACAATCTTTGTGAGTTTCAGTTCATGCTCTCCTTTTCACATTCATTTCATTCTGGTATCGAACAAAAATGGTTCATGTGGCTTTTGAGAACAACATGGATCCAGATTAGACTGTGCATATACACAGTCTGATCATGATCGTTGTTGTTCTCTAATAACTTCTTCATTACAATGGTTTATTTCCAAGATAGCAATATTGGTCCAGATAAAAAGTATCATACTTAGACACAAGCTTGTCTAGTAGAAATACAATGCTAATAAATCACCATAAGGGACCCTTTTTTGGATCCAAGCTCATTTGAATAATACATGTAATCACGTATTTACGCTTTCTCAAAGTCAATTTAGGAATTTAAGGAAACACGTACACGAAATAGGCGCTTTTTTGTTTTGCTCTCGAATGTATTGTTATAGTACAGTGTGAAAAGGATTAAATCAAATATGCACATTTGTCTTATCGAAATTCATATAAATGTCAATTTGTAAGTGGAATAATCGTTGTTTATGCATTATTGATAAATACTATTAAATTCCCATTACAATACCCATTAAAATGAGGTTATCTCGAATCATTAAAATCGCACACAGAAACAAAACACTCGAATCCACTTCAAATCCGCATTTCTTTGAACAAAGCAATCCTACTAAACATGTTTTCACGATTCGTCTATTCAGAAATACTTGAAAACAAACACGTATTACTCCAATGCGAATTTCTTTAATTTCATTCAAGACTCCCGGCTCGTTCAATGTTTAGCATCATCGAACGAGACCGTGGATTCAATTACGTTTCAATCAAACGATTTATAGAAAGAACATAGATGAAATTTATTAAGCCAGAGGATCGATCCAAATACCTCGGAATATAATGGCTCGTGCCCTTAAACAGTCCGATCCGCTGATCAACAACTTATTTTAGCTTCACTGGCCGAAGGCCGGTCGAGCTATTTTCATGCCGGTGTGTCCGTCGTGCGTGCGTCCGCCCGCGCGTCGGTTTATCTTTTCTTATATGCACCCTAGAGGCCACACTTTTTGTCCGATCAATCTGAAATGTGACCAGAATGACTGTTTTGATAAACTCTCGGACGAACTCGAAATGGGGTCAACTAGGGTCAAAAACTAGGTCACGGGTCAACTCTTAAAAAACTCGTTTGTACTCCAGAGGCCACATTTTGTGTCTGTTCAATCTGAAATTTAATCAGAATGATGGTCCTGATGAAATCTGGTACAATATTAAAATTGGGTTGACTGGGGTCAAAAATATGTCACGGGGTCAAATCTCAAAAAAAACCTTGTATGCACTCTAGAGGCCACATTTTATGTCCAAAAAATCTGAAATTTTGTCAGAATAATAATTATTGTCTTGATCAAATCTCAAGCGAGTTCAAAATTGGGTCAACTGGGGTAAAAAAATGGTAACGGGGTCAAATGTCAGAAAAAAACTTGTATGCATGAAAGAGGCCCCATTTATGGGGTAATTCTTTAATTGAAGCCAGTGGAGCGATACTTGCCCTCTTTTGCCTCTTGTTTATTAATATAGGCTCAGCGTTTACACTAATACCGTCTATCTATTTGTATTATTTGGCGCCTTTCAAAAAGAACGTTTTTGAAGATTGAAAATCATGATACTGACACACTGGATAAAATCCGCAGTTCAAGAAGACCCGTTTTCATATCCAGAGCAATAAAACATGTTTGTAGGAGAATAACAACGCTTGAACCCATCAACAGCATCTTTCAAATCCAATAAAATAAGGATTGTAAAACTTTATTTTATTTTACGGAAAACAAGTTATGTTATCAAAATACTTGAACTCATCTACGGCATATTTCAAATGCAATAAAATACAATTATGTATTGGGCGCCAAACTATTATAACAAAATAAAAGTGAAAATACTTTAACGATTGTATTGCGCTGCGTATTTGCAACCTTCATAAAACGTAGATGTATGTGTCATAAAAATATTGTTTATTGGAAGAGAAACAAGCGTAGAAACAATATTGATAGTTTAACCTTTTCCAAAACGGCAAATTTTAAGGGTGGTCTAATTCAAAATCGGTTTCAGGCCACAAAGAGAACGTTGGTAAAATTTGGAATAACGTGAAATATAGAATGAAAAATGTTGAGACAAAGGACGAAAATGCTGATTATCGTGTATCGTCATGTATCGTGTATCGACGTATCGTCATTTTCTTCTTTTGCTTCAATGCTTTCCCAAGCCTTTTCTTATAGGGACTTTAAAATCAGGTCTTGTTTAAAAACGTTAAATAGATATTTCTGATCCTTGTTGATATAGAAATAACAAATGTGAATGCTAACCGCGGGGAATCACGTGACACTGAGTTTGACAGATCTTTTAGAAATAAGCAGATAAAAAGATTTTGGTTGGTCGTCAATGAATTCTTATAAGCTGATTTATAAAGATTCTTTGAATGATGCAAAACCCGAAGTTTTTCTGTATTCTTTCTTTTAACCTGCTCTGAAATCGGTCTTTTATCAACATATGAAAAAATAGATAAAATATTGTTTCACACGATTCCCCTCCATGATGCTTAAGGCCTGGTCACATACACCATTCCGTCTCAATATCTCTGTCAAAGCACGTCTAAAACAATGGACCATTGTAGTATAGTTTTAGACGTTATATGGACGCGATATGGACGTGGAATCGGATGTGACAAGGACCAATATTTCGCTGCTTTTCTACGAAATCCTCGTAACTGCAGTTTAAAACAAGCTGCAGTTACGAGGTTTTCGCAGAAAAGCGACGATTTGAGAGACAATATACAGGTAATCTCCAAGAAGAGTTCAACGATAGCATGCCCAGCGATCGGGCCTAAAAGTCTTACTGTTGAATAAGTGCTTAAGTGTGGAATGCCATAGCACCTATTGCACCTTGTGTATGGTGAAAAGAGTTCGATTTTGTGCTAAAATAGATCGAATTCATCTATATAGATAGGTAGGCCTAAATTTTACTGTGTTTGTCCAAAATTGGGTAACTGTTACTTGATTAAGACTAAATCTATTAATCGTCAAGATTAATACAGTAAGAATGCACACTGGTGTAGGCTAATATTCGATTGTGGCAGGGCTATACCTAGAGAGATTTATGTACCACTAGTTGTTTACTTATTTATGACAATACTCAGTTCAAGTTCATATATCTCAGCGCTCTAGGTTCTACTACCATACTAGGGATTATACGAGTAGTATGTTGTGTGTCCGCGCTTTGGGTGTCATCAGTCATAAAAACAATTAAGCCTTCATCGTTTTATGACTTAATTGTATGACTAATTATCTGTTGACATTCTCTCATTCTTGTGTTATTTATCATGAAACAAGAGTATTTATTTGCATGACTATAAAAATCAAGGTCAAAACATTATACGGTGCTCAAGGGCATGCAGTACGATACTTTTTTACGTTAAGATGCACATAAATAATAAACTGTCGAAAACACTTTTTTATTCGTAAATTCGATTGAAGATAAAGTAGTTTTACCACTTAAACATTTCTTTCAATTGTTAATTATTCTGCCATCTATGATACATGTACAGATCAAGGACGGATCCCCCCTCTGGCTTAGGCCGAAAAATATATTGTGACCATATAACTTTAGTGTGATGTTACATATCGCTGCTTTTCAACGAAAATTGCGTAACTATAGTTTAAAGGGACAGTTCATTCCAATTTCAATTCTTTAAAGTATGTCTTGATGCCAAGATTGGTTATTCTAATGAGTATAAATACTATTAGTTTTTTTAAGTTGTTGCCAATAAGCGAGAAACACGCATTTAAAGTTGAGACATAATCGATAAGTTGCATATAAATCCGAACTGTTGTCCACAACAATTTGTTCAATGTTAACACAAAAATATAAATTTCTCGTAAACGGCGCAATATTTTGGCTTGAAATTTTCAGAATTTTCATAAGGAAATATGCTCTTTCAGATAATAATAAAAGTAAAATTTATGACAAAAAATTCTGAAATGTCACTTTAAAACAAGCTGTAGTTACGAGGTTTTCGATGAAAAGCAACTATATATATCACATTTTAAGACATCATTTGGGCTTGGACCCTTTGGAAAAAATCCTTGATCTGCCATTGCAGATACTCATGTACGACTTTGATTTTAGTCCAATAATAATTTTGGGAAGGGTTATAACCCCATGGCTACTTAATGCAGATCGTTTTTTCAGTACAAAGTGATTGTATTCTCGCCACATGAGAAGCCATCGCTGGTATGTGGAATACTTCAACTTTCTCGTTTGTTTACACAAACTTACATAAATGTTTATGTTTTTGCCTAATTGCAAAAGCGTAACTAAGCTAATGAAAGGGTCATACGAGACAACTTACCGAATCGACATAGGAATTTAACTTTTCTCCTAGACTGGGGACAGTCTGTTACGAATAACACCATTTGTATTAAAAATAGTATGTATAAAAATATGGTACAGAGAAATGTGTTGCACTGTGTTCATCTAAACCTGTATATTTTAGGATACGGAAAGTTATTACAGTCGACACTCGTTATGTCGACATAGGATCAGTCCAACTTCCGCTTAAGTCGAAGTGAATGTTTGGTCCCGTCCTCTTCAACGGATTTAAAAAAAAAGTTTAAACAAAATTATTATGAAATAAATATGCCATTGAAATTTAGTAGGAAAAGCATAGAAATTGCTCGTCTCGAGCAATTTCTTTCCTTTTCCTACTATATTTCAATTATGAAAGCTTTTGATGAACAATAGAATGGTCAAATGTCATTTAATTCGAAACAATATGAAATCGGATGAGTCGAACTCCGGATATGTCGAGGTATTTTGACGGCCCCTCCGACTTCGACACAACGAGTGTCGACTGTATTTGTAATTTATTTCTGAATGACTGCCACCTGATTTTTCGAGAGACAGAAAGTTATAAATACAAGGCCTGAAACCAGACAACCTTTCTCCAGGTAGTGCACGGTTTCGACTATGACGTACGGAAAGGGTCTAAAGACGAAAATGGAGGTGTAGTAATAAATTTATAGGTACACCGCTATTTAAATACTGGTACACCTATAAATTTGCAGGTACACAACTTTCTAAATACATGTGTACCTACAAATTTATAAGTACACCTCTAAAATTATTCTGACTGGTCATTCGAAAATAGGTCAGGGGTTCAAAAATCGATTTAGTGGTGCTCCTATAATATAGAGGTATACCTATAAATTTGTAGGTGCACCAGTTTTAAGAAAGAAGCGACGACTAGAATGGGGGCAGCTTGTACAGATCTCTACATCTGTTTTGTATATTCCCAATAGAACCCAAACTCGACCTACATTGAATTCAGTATGTTTTTTTTTTTTTTCGTGCTGTGCTACTTTAAAATGTAAATAAGACAATATTCTAGGTTAACCCTTTACCAAATAACAAAATTTTAGGGTAGCCCAATATGAAAGCTGCCGCGGACAACAAAAATGGGTGTAACTTCAAGGTAAAACTTGTAAATAATACAGCACAGAAAATATTTTGGACAAAAGGAGAAAATGCTGATCATCAGCATTTCTTCTTTTGACGCAATGTTTTCCCAAGCCTATTCTGTTAAGAGGGTCAAAATCTGGTCTTGGGAAAGGGTTAATCCTTTCTTTTAAAACATGATCTGATTTTGGCTTCCCTTCTACAACAGCTTCTGGGAAAGAAGCAAAGATGAAGGGCGACAACATTGTCTTTCTGTCCTAGTTTTTTTCTATGTAAGGATGTTCACGAATTCATCTCTTTAAGGTAGAATACCCGTAATGTGGCCATTTTTGAGAATCATAAAAAATCGGATTTTTTCGCGCGTCGTCATTATATCCGAACTTATTCGGGCGCGGTCGTAAACATTCGGCGGTGGAAAGTTCCACCGCCAAATGATTTCGACGCCGCCCGAATAATTCCGACGTCGGCCGAGTCTCATTAGGGGTGGACTACCTCAATACTGCATTTGTAGCATAAAACTATTCATAATGGAACATTCTTAAGTAATACCGCTTTAGAAAGCGTTTAAGAACAAATGAAAACAATGATGTCAATGTCTGCGATTTCCTATTCTACAAAATATCATTAATGGGATTATATTGTACAAATCCCGTTTAGTGTTGGGTCAAATTGTAACATAATATTATTACGCAGTGTATATTATTAACATAGTTTGTGGTCAATTCTGCATTAACCAAATAACCACATAATGACATAATGACACGCAAGGTGTTGAAGTCATTGGAAAACTTTGTGGAAAATAAAAAAAATGCTTTAGACATTATATAGTAGGAGCAGGTTTCGTTTTACAAATAAATGCACTGCATAAAATGATAAAGTTATTTGATGAGCTTTTCACATGTACATGTATACAGATAATTTGTGTTAATTAACCCTCGACCTAGTTTTGACATCCCTAAAAAGAGAAGACTTGGAAAAACATTGAAACAAAAGAAGGAAATGATAAAAATCAACATTTTCTCCTTTTGTCTCAATATTTTCCATGCTACATTGTAACATATTTTTTCCTATTTTATATGAACTTCCCATTTTGTCGTCTGTAGCAGCTTTCAAATTTGA
Source organism: Fragum sueziense (assembly GCA_963680895.1). Classification (NCBI taxonomy): domain Eukaryota; kingdom Metazoa; phylum Mollusca; class Bivalvia; order Cardiida; family Cardiidae; genus Fragum; species Fragum sueziense. The sequence goes on from OY804601.1 coordinate 21,659,718, forward strand.
TAACCCTAAATTTTGTCGTTTATCAAAGGGTTAAACGCGTTTTTTTTCTATATATGTTTCGTTTTTTGCTATACAGGTAAAGAGTTAAAGTCAAGCTGTCGTATTTACATTCCAGGTAATCAACCTCAATCGTCAACAAAAAGCCGTCTGTACCCGAGAGCAAAACAAACTGACATCGCTGGAACGGCACTTCAGTCGACAGAGTCATCTAGAACAAATCAAACAATCGGGACTAATCGATAAATTCCGGCAAAGACTGGAACGACTTAACGAGCTTAAAGCCTCTGTCAACGATCAATCCAATTTCGTCAATGTTCGGAGATTTCCGATAGATTACTCGGCGTCCGGGAGTCACACTGTTATCGGGAGTGTATCGCATTTACCAATAAATCCGAACAGTTGGTATAAAGCCACTGTAGAATCAAATCGCAGTCCTCAAACAATAAAAGGTGGCCAAATTCGAAAGAACAATACAAAGAGCGTCGATCTATGTACAGTTTACAATAGGAGGAATTTTGGCTACAAAACGCGCGGCAACAAAGGCACTCAAGCGACGGGCTTTATCGACAATTATACGAGCGGTGGACCGATATTAAGCAGTAGGGAGATAAGCGTACGCCAGGGCGAATTTCATTCTCGCTATCAAGCTTATCGCGAGAAGGATAAAAACCGAGTTACACCTAATGAAGTTAGTAAGTTTTCTTTACGAGAGGTGAAAAATTACGAACCCAAACCGGGATTGGATAATAACTCTAAATCTAAATCGGATTTATTTAAAACGGGAAATAATATTGCAACGAAGAGAAATTTTGTTGAACCAGAGGATAAAAAGGATTATAAATCGACTAAAAATAAATCCGTGCGGTTTCAGAATGAACTGTTCCCGCAGCGTGGACAAAATAGGCTCGATCCAGGGGGCTTCCGAAAATTAGTACAACTGACACAGCATAGCCGCCAATCGAAGGGTAAATAGTGTCATTTTTGCTTTGGATAAGAAATTATGACATTCTAAATTCGTTATTTCTTTTCTAAACCCTATCTTGTGGGTACTCATTTGAATCGTCTCGACGAGACGATTCAAATGAGTACCCACAATATAGGGTTTGATTGATTTCAAATATTTTTTCTCAAACTTTAAAGTGTCAAATTTCCGTTTTAGCTAGAGCTTAGCTGAATATTGTTGACAGTTAACTAAACCGAGTGTGGCGAACTGAAGACAGTTTTATTATTCTCGACAAGTGAAACAGACGTATTATTGTACTCTCGAGTAAATTATAGAGTAGAAGTACACGCCATTAACATATTTTAAATATCTACGTTATAATTATCAGTGCGGTAGCGCCAGGCTACTTAAGTAGTCGTGATTTTTATTGGAAGTAAATATTGACTAAATACATGTCTTTACAAAAAAGGACACACCACTTGAGAATGCTGTTATACAAACTCTTAAAATGACTCGCCTTTAATTTGAAGTGTTAAATTATTCACGGATTTGTCGCTGAAAAGTTTGTTTTCCGTGGGTTTAGTTAATTACACAAGCATATTCGCTGGATTTGATCCCACAGGATTTAATTTCTCTGGAATTAACGTTTGTGAATTATTGATAAATCATGACATCAGCCTCAGGTAAATCCACTGATGTTGCGTCGGATAAAAACGGCAATAACAACATTAAAGTCAGGCCAAAATTGGCTTCGATTTTGATAAACAGTAAATCGCCGGTGAACGACAGTGAGGACGAGGAATATTTTAGCGGGACACCCATGCGTCCCCGGGCCAACACGGACCCGGTCTCTCCCAGACCTAAATTAAACCGACTACGCAGTTTACACGTGCATTTTGACCTTCCCGACATCGTCGTGGATGATTGTAGTGACAATGACGAGGACAATCTGGATAATTCTAGACCTGAAGAGATCAACAGGGCTCTAGCTGACACTGATAAAGGTGCATTCTTTGTGTTTCAATCCCCACCCCGTGAGAGATCAAACACTTGCCCGAGAAACATGTTCAGTAAAAAGCGTCGAGCGAGAAATCGCCCACCTACCCCACCACCAGCAGACAATGTACCTAAAGAATTTCCGCGACATCCTTCGTGGGAGAAGGTGTCATTTTGCCCACATTCCTTATCAAAAGTGACCGAGGATTTAAAAGACTCGGATGCTCAAGAATACGAACAGAAATCAGTGAAGTCAAGTTCACCAACTCGCTCAAGACATTCTGTGCACCCAATACCTAAGGGGAATAAAACAACTGTGTTAAGAAACAGGAATTTGGACTCGCCAAGTAGCTCACCAAAAAGGACCGGAAACGGAAATAGGCTTCAGAATGGGCACGTGCCACGACATACAACGTCAACAACACGTGAGGTTATACATACAACGGGTTGAAAGGACTTTTTTTGAAAATTAAATGATAAAATCAAAAATAACATTGGAGTGCGTCAAACGCTTGAACAAGCAATATTTGATGCAAAAACATTTTAATGTTTCGATGCTTTTCAACAAAAAATACTCGTAAATGTAGTTTATTTAAAGCTGCAGTTACGAGATTTCTGTTGAAAAGCGAGAGTTTATTGATCATGGTTGTTTAACCAGATTCCAGTCCACTTTTTTAAAAGAGTTTGACTTAAACATAGGAAGAAAACAAGACATTGCTGATGACCAACAATCTCTACTTTTCCATAAATGATATGACATATAAACAATTTTACATTTACATAATTCATTCTGTCATTTGCGAGTCCTTACAAATTGGAATGGTAGAACAATTGTACCGTTTGGGGGAATGGTTAACGAGAATTTTGGATTATCAAATAAACTTTGCAACGTTAAAAATGTCAGCTCTGGTATTGATATAGATAAGAAAAGATAAAAAGGCTGATGCCATGTCAAAATAAAATTTACAAATTATTCGCTAGCTACGTTCGAAAACGTTTTTAACATAGCCAATGGGTTTTATAATGAAATCCTTCTATCAAAGGTAAACGAATCTAGTCGATACTGGTGTATATTTGAAAAAAAGAAGACAAAATATAGAAATTGCCAAAAACAAGGGAATCGTCGATTTTCGTCGGAAACCTTGTAACTGTAGCTTGTTTGAAGTTATAGTAACGAGATTTCGATGAAAAACGAAGGAAAGGGTGTGATTTTTTTCATTTGTCTTGTATTAAAACAATTACTCTTGCAAGAAAGCACGGATGGCAAAGTCTAACAAGTGTCAATATTGTTTATAAATTAGTTCACCGAATATACTTTATATTTCAAAGTTCAAGTATTTAAAAACCTCTCCTACGGTACAAGGTAACACTTAAAAGTTGCTGACGACACATTACGTAAATGTTGATTAAAAAAAGATCATCACAGCACAGAAATATTGATACAAAAGAAGAAACTGTTGGTACTTAACATTTTCTTCTTTTTCATAAATGTTTTCCCAAACTTTTCTTGGTTAAGGAAAGTGTTAAGAATGTCAAAAGAAAAGTTGTCACGGTACATTTAACAGGGTATAATGTTGCTTTATTACAGTTTGTTGAATAAGTTTTTCTGTCAGGCTATTTTTTATCACCGCCCTACTTCATTAACCTTTTGCTCGCATAATCGATTAATTCAACATTCTTGAAAAGGGAAATACATGTAGATTATCAATTCTTTCTGTTGCATTTTATCTATATTTGCTGTTTAAATGAAGAAACATATACTAGGGAGTAAAAACATTGTAATATGTTCGGCGTTATTGCAAAACCTCGTAACTACACCTTTTATTCAATCAAGCTGTAGTTAGGAGGTTTTGCATTAACACCGACGAAATGCTATTTCAAAATCAAAACAATTGTTGCTCGTACGCATTTGAATCGTGTCTATGAGACAATTCGAATGAGAATGCACTACAAATGGTTTGATAAAATCTTGATTTTGCATTTGGAAACTATGTCTCACCAGTAGCTCTGAATTAAGCCTTTTTATTTTAGTAATACGTAAAAATACATGTTTTCAACATTTTTGAAATGTGTTGCAAATGACAACTTTAATGTAAATGGAAACAGAATGTACAAATTTCATCATAGAGAGAATGTTGAGACAAAAAGAGAAAATGCTGACAACCAGAATTTCTTCTTTTACCTCAATGTTTTTTTTTCAAGTATTCTTTGCTGGAGACGTCTAAATCAGGTCTTTGTTGGGAGAGGGTGTAACAAAAAACAACGACACAATACTTTCTCTACTACGCAGTTAAAACAGTCCATCTTTCTATGTCTAGTTATTTTGTTCATATTGTGTTGTTCCATTTGTATAAAATGTTATTTTTCTTTATTTGTATTGTTTAAAGATTTCCAACCCACTGTATGTTTAAAGTGACATTTCAGGATTATTTTTACATAAATTTTATTTTTATTCTGTCTGAAAGAGCATGTTTTCTTATGAAAATTCTTAAAATTTCGAGCCAAAATATTGAACCGTTTACGAGAAATATATATTTTTGTGCTAAAATTAAACAAATTGTTGTGGACAACAGTTCAGATTTATATAGAATTTGTCATCTCTGTCTCAACTTTGAAGGCGTATTTTTCGCTTATAGATAACAACTTCAAAAAACTGATAGCGTTTCTACGCATTAGAATAAACAGTCTTTGCATCAAGACATACTTTTAAAAAACGAAATAAATGTGAAATGTCACTTTAAGATAATACAAAATGAAATTTCTTTTTCTTTATATAGTTAAACAAATTTCTTTTTCGTTAAATAGCTATGTTCAAATAGGATAATATTAAGGTAGAATATCCGTAATTGGGCCATTTTGAGATTCATAAAACATCGATTTTTTCGAGCGTCGTCTTTACGTATCCGAACTTATTCGGGAGTGGTCGTAAACATTCGGCGGTGGAAAGTTCCACCGCCGAATGTTTTCGACGTCGCCCGAATAATTCCGACATCGTTCATTGCAAATCCCGTTAGGGGTTGACTACCTTAATATCAAAAGAACTGAAACACGTTTCCAGAGTTTGGGAAGGACTAAAGCTTTCCCGGGGTAAATCTCTTCAGGTGTTTACGCTTTTACGATTTTTGAAGTAAAGTATCAAGAGAAAATGACAAAATGTTGTTTATCAGCATTGTCTACTTTTCCTTAAATAGTTTGTAATATTTTTCTATGAGGGACATAAAACCAACGTTGTTTTTTGAGAACGGGTAAAAGAATAATGAAATTGGTACGATTTCGGAGAGTTTGGGATTGAAACGAGTTTATTAGACTCAGATCCCATATTTTTTCAAAGGTATAGGTTTTACAATGGATAATTTTATGATTTTCTGCTCATATAAGATCAAACGTACATCTTAATTTACCCTTTCCAAAACAAGTCTTGGTTATGGCATCTTTTGAAGAAACGCACGTTTTAAAATCACTGAAAGACACGGAGATAACCAGCCCCTTATTCTTTCGTTTAAAGGATTTTTTTAGTTAGCATATTCACACAATTCGTTTAAAAACTTTTGTTTGTTGTAAATTTCAAATCGGAGGAGCCTCAAATCAAGTGTTTGGGAAAGAGTTGATTGAGCTATGGGAATATTAAAAGAATAAATAAAAAGAACATAAAATCAAGCTACTTGTTGTTATAAAGTCAGCATACTTCTAATTTGCTAACAACTGGTCCAACATTAACCCTTTTATCAACTAAAATGGCTGCATGGTTTTGACTCCACTTTTAAGATGGTTTTTAAAAACACCTATGGAAATGAGAAAAAAATATCGATTGCAACCAAATGTTCCCTGTGTGATAACGTACATATCGTCGCTTTTCATCAAAAGACTCGTAACTGCAGCTTGTTAAAAGCTGCATTTAAGAGGTTTTTGTTGAAAAGCAGCAATATTTCATATTTCCAGAATGAGCAATTACATGTTTCATGAAGTCTGCAAAGGATTAGTCTAAAACTCTTATTTCTAGGAAGATTTTATTGGCTCTCTTTAATAATAATGTTTTCTTGGTAATGCCATTTTATTTAAACGCAAAACAAAAATTTACAAAAACTACTTGTAAGCCTTTAAAATAATAATAATGTCATAAGAGATATGATTTATAATTATTTATTATATTCTTCAAAAAGCTCGTAAATGCTGCTTACTTGTGGTTACGAGGTTTTTGAAATAAATCATTGATGCGATATTGCATGTATAATATTTGTGACCCCTTTCTTCCATTGCATCTAGATTCGTTTTTCTCAATAGGGAACGATTTTATCCAGTTAATCGTGACGTAATTTCTGACAAACAAATAGTATTTCGTATGTGTTGTTATAAAATCTCGTAACTACGGCTTGATTCAAGCCGTAGTTACAAGATTTTATAACAACACTGACGATTTGTCAATACATAACGGTAAATCTAGTCTATTTTTAGCACACAATTAACTACCATTACTTAAAAATGTTTTACCTATTTATTAGCCTTCTTCTAACCAGTGATCTAGGAAGAGGTGTAAAAACTAACAGATTTCTGGTTTTACTTGGTAAAACACCATAACTACAACTGTTACTACATATATTTACGATTAATTTGCCTGCAAAGTGACATGTTTTGGCACCATGCCTATGATTTTGAGGACTGTTCGAGTTTTTCATGTAATTACTTTTCCACTAGTATTGTACTTATCGTTTGTTTGCGACTAGATCATTGCAACTTCAATTGGCTGATACTTTAGCTAGGCCTTTTCGGCACTCCAAGATAGCATTTCGCTGCTTTTCGTCGAAAACCTCGTAACTGCAGCTTTAAACAAGCTGCAGTTACGAGGTTTTCGATGAAAAGTGACGATTTGTATGCTCTACTAGCATTACTTCTTTTCAAGCGGAAAATAATAATACATTACAGACATATACTTCACAAAGCAAATCGTACAACCGGAATATATTTCGGATCAATGTTGTCTTACCAATTATAATTTGACATTAGCCACAAGTGTAAGATAAAGAGCCAAATACCAATATAACGAGGTTTTCGATGAAAAGCGACGATTTTATGCTCTACTATCAATACTTCTCTTCAACCGGAAAGTAATAATACATTACATATAAATATACTAAGCAAAACAATTGAAGGATATTCAAATTGCACTATTTGTAAAAATTAACAAAGGCATATATTCGAACAAAAATCTACAAATAACTTCATATCAATTTCTAATCTTGAAAATAAAAAACATAAAGCAAAGCAATCGTTTCCGGTTTCCCTACAATATCCGGTTAAACGCAAGTACCCTACAACCGAAAAATCACACGTTATGAAGAACGGATATTTTCACCCTGGAAGTCGACTCAAGCCCTACAAGTACCTCGCAAATTCATCGCAGATTGACCTACCACATGTTGCGGTACAGTATTCCATTTCCGAACACGTCCATGTTGCAATAAGCCGGGTTGGTCGGTTGTTGTTGTCGGTGACGTAGACGTCTACCCAACGTGTTTCAATCATGCTCGCTTGGATAAAGGTACTGTGGGCAGGATGGCAAATCCTTGGATTGAAACCAAATCTGTTTAAGATGGTGTTTTACAATAACGGCACCAAATAAGTTTACGTTGGCGTCAATGAACGCGTGTTCATCTCCATTTTCCAGTTTAAAAGTTACAGGATGTGAGTCGATTTCACGTGGTTAATGTAATGTTGGTCGGTCAGTGTCATTTAGCACTAAAAGGTTTGCTATAGATAACGTAAGATTCCCGTCAACTCCATAACACTCACGTCACCATATGCTTCACATGTGGGTATATTGCATTCGTGTTATCTCTCGTTCTTATATCGAGAAAAACACGAATTCTGCTGTCAACATGCGACGCCGAAACCAACTTTGGTTGGTGATGAGCACTGTACTCCGGTGCTGCTGGTTCCATCTCAAATGGGTTCTGGTCCATGCGTCAGTGTCGTCATGTCAAAGTGTTAGCTGTCAACGGCCTACTGGCGTTAATGCACATGATTGTTTAATCCGTTTATCACAGACTGAATTCTAAGGTATATCCCTCTCACATCTGTTAGAGTCTGGAGTTACTTTGGAAAGCTTTAGAGTCCTAGAACGTAACGAGTTCTTGAGAATGTAACTGTCATCAGCCAAAGACGTCGTTTACTTTCGTTCCCTATCACGCTGTTTCATAATTACGACTGCCCAGTGATACCGTTTGTGTAATCGACTGAATACACATTGCAAAATTCAAAATCTACGAGCGACGTCAACTTGACGTTCCCATGCGTTCAATTTACCAACGGCCTGCCAGAGCTGCAGATCTGTCAGCCATTAACGTTCAATGCTTTTTAATGAATTGATTATAGGCAAGTACGTTTTACTTTCCTCAATGAAGCAAGTCAGAGTACGCATTTATGTGAAAAACGGCCCGTAAATAACACGGTAAGTTTGGTAGTTTACCCCTGTGTTGTAAATTGTCCCATTTTGGTATGACCAGTGAAGCATAACTCGATATGGCAGCATAAAATATGAGAGCGAATGTATGCTATAATAAAAAGCATTAGGTTTTTATATCATATTTAATCAAAGTTTCTAAAATAGCTGTAGAATTTTAATATCCTTCAATTGTTTTGCTTAGTATACTTCACAAAGCTTATCGTATATTTCGGATCAATGTTGTCTTATCAATTATAATTTGACATTAGCCACAAGCTTGTTTTGCTCTCATAATGACTTGAAGTCTTCTTTGGTTCAACAGTTGCTAGCTTATGCCATTTAGTTGTGCAAGAGCACCATTGAGAGATGCTTGCAACTTATGTATATCACATCATTTGACGCTATTTTCAAGACAGTACATGCCGATCGCGTGTCAAACACGATATCACATAACGTTGGTGGGGAGTCAAATCCTCGTAACTACAGCTTGAATAAGCTGGAGTTACGAGGTTTTGACTCCCCACCGACGATAATTTAACACATTTATTAATGATTAATGGCATTCCAAATCTTTAATTTTGCCTTATTTGTTATCGATACTCATGAGAAAAGTCACTTTAAGTTCTGACAACATTTGTTATGTGGACGTCTTTCATAAACATCAACAATTCAGACTGTTCTCATTTGAAGTGATGGTCAGAAAAATCATTAGGGATTACTGTTTATCATTTTCTTCTTTTTTCGGAATGTTTGCTACATCTTTCTCAACAAAAGGAGTCATGATTTGTTTTGGATAAAAAATACTATTCTTAACACGAGTTGCAATGGCTCAAATACAAATTTTGAAAAGATCTGTATGTACAGAAATGCTATTCAGACCGATAGGGCGAAATAAGGAATCACGCGAAAAAGAGAGGAAGTTTTCACTCCTCATCAATTATTTTGAAGACTTTCTCATTTATAACAAAGTTACATGAATTTGGCAATGTATTGTAAAATGAATAATAAGAATAAAAAGGCCCCGGTAAAGTACAATTGATATACAATAAAGGTCATGTCAAGGGTAATGATTGTTATTTGAATAATATGTACTAGATATAATGCTTTATTGAAATAAGAGTTCATTAAACCCTTTCTCAGTGGACGATATTTATTGAAACTTAAACAAAAGTAATAAAACATTATATTTGTAATGGCTTTGGTATAAAACACAAGTAAAAGGAGAAGGTGGACATCATTTATTTAGTTACTCCTAACTGAATATTGCAGAACAAAGTCAAAATAAGGACTTAGTTTTTAGCCAGCATCTGGGAAAAGGCAATTATTGAATTTGAGAAGAGTATAAAGATCATCTTGTAAATACAATAGAGATGTAAGATGTAAGACAATGATAAAGATCCTGATTATATTGCTCTATTGCTCTTTTGCATATCGATGCTTTTCTACGAAAACCTCGTATCTGCAGCTTAAAACAAGCTGCAGATAGGAGGTTTTCGTAGAAAAGCGACGATATGTTATTTTGGAAAGATGGACATTGTGAACGCTTTAAATGCCCCTTTACCATATCCTTGCTCAAATATTGTTTCCTCGTTCTACGACGGCTAAGCGACGGCTCTCTGCTTTTAGCATAAGCATCTTGTACCGAGCAACAGTCAAGAGGTGATCAATTGAATCAATTTTTTTTCGAGTCTAAAACCCCATGTTTTGTGTTACATATTTGAATCACCTCTAGGGACCCAATAAGTACCCAAAACATAGTGTTTTGTGAAAACTTTAACGATTTCTTGAATTTTGAATCGTCATTAACCGTTCTCTTTCTTTTCTTTAGCTCGATTGTATAAGTGCGTTAATAAATGGAAATATACAGTGGACTAACCGAAACATTGACTGGTGTTGAATCGTTGAAAAACATAAAAGTTTTGTTGATAACTGAGATAAGATATATGATTCATGTACTTAAAGACGCTCTTGAAAACAAATAAAGATGTTTATTTATCATAATATAGTATTTCTTTTGATCTTAATCGTTTGTGTTTTATCCCTGTCCCTCTTCGGTATGCATTGTCTAGAAAGGGTTACGCGTTTTTGTAAAAAAGGAGAATGGAAAAGAATCTGATATTCTATCCCGTCAACGTATTCCATCCACCACAGGATATCAGACACGGGCAATTCCGCCTCATACTTCGACAAAAACAACAACAACAACAACAACAACAACAACAAAAACAACAACAGCCCTAGAGAACTCGTCAGTCTGTGTTCCCACGGAAAACGTCGAAGTTGCGCGATGTGTTTTGTATGTAATGATGGGTGAAATACCTTAAGACTGGTCTATTTGCAAATATATTTGGACAGCGCTTAATGTTACCCCCAAAAAGGACTGGTTTTGACGTCCCTTATTGTAAAGGCTTTGGAAAACATTGAGACAAATGAAGAAAATGCTGATAACCAGCATTTTCTCCTGCGTCTCAATATTTCCTTTGTATAATAAATGTACACCAAATACATAATTTTTCATCTACAGTCGAAACTCGTCATGTCGACATCGGATAAGTCGAATTTTCGCTGAAGTCGAAGTTCAAATCTGGTCCCGTCCTAATCAATGGACATCATTTTTTTTTCAAAAAAAAATAATTTCGAACTGAATAAAGCTAGATCTTTTGAAATAGAGTAGGAAAACGATAGAAATTGCTCGAAACGAGCAAATATTTCCTTTTCCTACTATATTTCAATAATAATCGTACTTGGTTAGTTTAAAAACGGTCAAATATCAACTTTATCGAAGCCAAACAAAATCGGATGAGTCAAACTCTGGATATGTCGAGGTATTTTGACGGCCCTCCGACTTCGATACAACGAGTGTCGACTGTAATGTTAATTTTGTCCTCTTCAGCAGTTTTCAATGAGGACCGTCCTAGAATTTTGTCGTTTGGAAATGGGGAAACCCGTTCAAATTCCAATGATGATAAAGAGAACCATATCAAGCATTATAAATTTTACAGTTTTTTAGTCTTTCTGGGCAGAAAACATTGTGGGAAATGAAGCAATTGCTTGTCACAAGAAATTTCTTTATTTTTCGCAATGATTTCAACAGCCTTTATCACGTGGAAGGCAAAATGGGTGACTGCCGCTTGTTTGCACCCAATTAATGAGACAACCAGCTGCCTGATTTTTCACCCTTCCTATCTCTTACTCGTTATGACATATCGTCGCTTTTCTTCTATAATATCGTAACTCCAGTTCGTTTTAAACTGCAGTTACGATGTTTTAGAAAAACGAAAAAAAGTTTGACGATATGTTCCAGGTAGCAGAATCCGAATCAAAATGACATTTTTTGACAAAGCTCACATGTACTCAGTACAATATGAACTTTATGTAAAATAAGAAATTTATACTGGTCACCAAAATTTTATCCCTTTGTCTCAGTATTTTCTCTGTGCGATCATACACAAGCCATATCATTCTCAACAACCATTTTGTAGTCAGCAACATCATATAAGTTAATTAAATCAGGAATGTAGTATTATAATTACCAAAATAACAAGAATTTACACTGATCTTACTCGAATGTGACAGCAAACCAAAATGGATGTTGATAAACATAGGATTGGTGATCGATAAAGCATAGAAAATATTGAGGCAAATACGAAAAAGATGGTTATCAGCATTACTCTTTTGCCACATTTTTCCCAAACATATTCTGCTATAGGGACTTCAAAACAAAGTCCAGTTTTGAAGAGGGTTGAGATAAGAGATATTGATTAATAGAGGTTTAACGCTTCTTTCAACTGATATGGTCACAACGAGGCGGCTGAAGCACCTAACTGTGTGTTCCTTTTGTTTTTGATACCAGCACTACCACATCCTTATGGAACCCCAGCTATTCGCTCACATAGTTTAACGATTACCAAGCCATTGTTGGGAGACAACTTGTGACAAAATATTTGCTACTGCCGGGATCTAACCTTGGACCTCCTTTGACAAGCTGTAGTGACAAAAAAAGAAAGAAACAAGTCGGGTTGATATCATTACACTGACCACAGGGCACGATCATATGATCGACCATAAGAAGAAACTCTTCACATCGAAAAAATGGCCCCAAAGCAGCATTTTCTGACGTTTGCGAAAAATTTCCCAGTGGCGGAACATGTTCGACCTTTGTCGGTTGCGCCAATTGCATAGACTGACATGATTAGAAACTTCTCGTACTTCCAAGAGTTTTCCGGTCTACATCTCGTATCTCCGTAGAAATACCATGGAAGAGATCAATGCATATTCAAATGACTGTTATGTAAGGATACCGATAAATAGGGAACGATTTGTTCCGGTTCAACGTGGCTTTAATTCGGACAAATAATTATACTATTTTGTAGTGTTGTTATAAACCCTCATAACTACGAATTGACTCAAGCCGTAGTAACGAGATTTTATAACAGCAACGACTACTTATCAGGTAAAACAGTAGAACAAGTATATGATATGTTTAGCAGAAGATTTGACCCTATTACAATTATCCGATATAAATGGGATTAACAGCTGCTGAAATGTTTAGGTCAATCAATATCTAACGTATTATTGACAATGGTTGTGCACTCCCTGCATAACTCGGCGTACATTACATGCATGGCTTGACCATACAATTATTGTCGTTCATGTAATTGGCAGAATAGCTAATTAGCCAGGGAAATGTTAATTTTGTACCATTGTCAATATCATAGACTTTACCACTTTCCCGAATTATACGTAATAGTTCTTGCAATTCTGGCCATGGAGACTGCAGCATAGTACTAAATTACTAAATTTCCTTTCGTATTTAGCACAATAGTTAAACATCCACAAAAAGACATTGTTTTGACATCTGTAAAAGAAACGGCTTGTGAGGATTTTAAGAAAAAGAGAAGACAATGCTCATCGACATTTTCCTTTTGTCCCAATATTTTTGTGCTAAATAGCACAGAAATCCCGGTATCTTAAAAATCACCCATTTTGTCTTTTGCAGTATATTTTACATTGAACAACGGTATTTGTGTTGTTCGGGAAATGCTTAATACTTAGTCTTGTATGTAAATCATTACAATTACCATACTTTGGTGAATGAACACTATCATTATCTCCGCAAAATGGTTTACTATGCCCACTGCAATGTCTAATTGTATATCAATATCATTTACAATGCCTACAGTAAAATCGCGATATTATAGCACATGTTTACAAATTTTACTCTCATGTAAACAAGGAGAAGCGCGCTGTTATCTATGTTACGATATTTTGCATGCGTCGATTCGAATCTTACATGTGCGGGACATCTCCAAGATTCGAACAATCACTCGCAAATTACAAAATAATACGTTCAAAGTTAAACGCGAATAGTTTACGGTTGTTAAGGTCTAATTTCAGGCAGGACCATTACATTTAACTACGTAAAATTAAAGCAAGACAACGGTAACTATTCTCGTTCAATTGTGAATCTATTATAGTTTGTAATTGATCCCTTTCAATTAGCTTATTTCCACTAAGATCCCCACAAACAACAGCCATCGGATGTCTTCCTTTGATGACAATTATGGCCAATCACCGTTCGTTGCCATTGCAAGTGGGATGCTTTGCTCAGAATTGGCAACAAACGGTAATTGGCCATAATTGTCATTAAAGTACGACTTCCGGTGGCTGTTTGCAATAGCTAGGTAATTTGTTTAACAACCAATGTAAATATCCATAGAAAATGTTTAACCCTATCAGAATATCACATTTCTGACGTTATCTTATGATAGAAGCACCTATCTTGATTTGGCTGCGTTGAGTTACAAATCGATCCAAATCTTGATCATGGACATATTTCAAGATACCAGATCATTAAAATTTTAATTTTCCATGCATCCAATTAATATCCAAACTACTTTTCTGACAGAAACCTTTTCTCATAATAGGTTGTATCCGTGCATGGTTTCCATCCCTAGTAACAATGGCAATGAATTATGTGCTAAAAATAGACTGGACTTGCTGTAATATATTCATAAATCGTCGGTGTTGTTATGAAATCTCGTAACTACGGCTTAAATCAAGCCGTAGTTACGAGATTTTATATGAACACTTACGAAATTTTGATGTTTGTTCGAAATTACGTCATGGCTATCTGGATAAAATCGTTCCCTATTGACGCAATTTGGACGACCATTCCAATTGATGACGTAAAAACTCAAGTACATTAACCAAAAATAATAACGGACATCATTAGATAGCCTTGTGTCAGGCCCTGTATATGTGTTTATGTCTCTTGAAAAATCAAGGGAGACTAACACTCATAAATAAATTACACATATTAACGTCCCTTGGTCTAAACTATACAGGGCCTTGGAAAATACAATGAAAGAGGCGTCTAAAATTTGGTCACCACAGGTGGTTCACATTCCAGATATCACTTTGTAAGATAATCCGACACCTAGCAGTACTTCACATCTTGATAACATAAATTAGCTGATCAGATTTATGACTGCAGTCTTTTAATCCTTTCTCAAGGAAGACTTGATTTTCACCTACCTAATCGAAAAGACATTGAAAATATTGAGCCACTTAAAGAAAATTCTGATCATCATCATTTTCTCCTTTTGCTTTAATATTTTTCTGTATATTATTGTACACAACATCAAGTTTTATCAGCAAACCTTCTTTCGTGTTTGGACTGGGCTGCCCTTAGATGTTGCCGTTTTGGGAAAGGGTTGATCCTCTACAACACTAACTTGCTGCTGCTGCTACTGCTTTACAACAAACACCTCGTAACTGCATCTTATAACAAATGGCAGTTACAGGGTAACATTTTAGGGTTGTCCAGTCCATAAAACGAAAGAAGGGTTGTTGATAAAGATTGAATTTGTTGTTAATAATAAACGGAAAAGGTATTGAGGAAAAAGGAGAAAATGATAATGATCAGAATTTTCTTATTTTGGCTTTATATTTTCAATGTCTTTTCGATTAGGTAGGTGAAAATCAAGTCTTCTTTGAAAAAGAATTAAAAGACTGCAGTTATAAATCTTAGCAGCTAATCATGTTATCAAGCTGTGGAGTAGGGCCTACTACTTGGTGTCGGATATTATCTTAAGGTCGGATTACCTTACAAAGGGATTTCATCAGTCTGTTAAGAACGACACAGAACAACAATTTTCTATGTACCTTATTTTCATATTTCTCAATACAAATGATGTTATTCTTAACAGACTGACATCAGTCTAATCATTAGACAACAACATAAATCTGACCCACGCACAATGATAAATGATTCTGTCAAACAGGGCTAATTATCAACAGTTTAACGATTACATAGGTGCAAATTCACCTGTAATGAACAACCATTATGTGCCACGACAAAATGTAATTTGTTTTAAGTATACAAACGAAAAACTTGATCATAAACAGTACTAGATTTGAAGTTTTCCATTTTCTTAGCCAATGGTAAACATTAAAACAATCTAGACCTGTTTAAGATGTCCCTTATACGCGGTGGGGACTGTGCGTCATGGGATGGATAACAAATGAATACGGCCAAATAACAAAGCCCCGCTCCAGGTAAGAAATTGCTCAATAACTTTCTTACTCTAGGTCAAATTTCAAACGATTTGTTGCATGTACCCCGCCTGTCTGAGCTATATCCTCGGAAGTATGATTTCCTTGAAAAACTCGTTTGCTATTTCAAAAGAATTATCCCAACCGACCAGAATTTATTTTTAGATCGTTTTACCGTTGGGTTGTGATCAATATTTTGGAAAAGTACAAGATTTTTTTCAAAAGTCTTTATGTCCGAGGAAGAGTTCAGTAAGGCAGCGTTATATGTAACAACCTGTTTGAACATTGACTCAGAAACGAGAAATTTGTTTCACTATTTCTTATCTGACGCGGGGATAATTCGGTCGTATCTGTTATCTAAAATGCATTTTCATACGGTGGAATACCCATTACATGAAAAAGTACAAAAACGGCCGTTTTACATGTCTAGGTTTATCATAACGATAAGTAGGTCTGTCAACGACTGCTGATTGTCACCATTATACAATGTAATTTTTTACAAGTGTGGTAATGAACATCAAATATGTCAAGTCATATAAACATAATATATGTAACATATCGCTGCTTTTCAACGAAAACCTCGTAACTGCAGCTTGTTGAAAGCTGCAGTTACGAGGTTTGCGTTGAAAAGCATGGATATATGTAACAGATGTCAGACAGTGCTGTTTTGAAATCACCCTAACCACATATTCTTGGTGTTTCTGTCTTCTTCAGGGCTTCTCTGAACAACTCAATCATTTCGGCTGTAACCCGCCTGTCCCACCTAACCGAACATTCGTAGCGAATTCGTACCGAAAGTCAAGGGCGAAAATCGCAGTGTTCGTTATCGTGTTATTCGGTGAAATTTCCTTTTCAACGATTTTTGAACCGTCCATGCACCGAACACGTAACGAACTTGTAGCGACTGTGTCGAACAGCCAACGATGTTTCTCCGAAATATACTCCAATTCGTTCCCTAACATCAACCAACCACTACTGTTTGAGTTACGACTATAACGTCATATTCGGAATGGTATCGTGAGGATCGGTGTGTTTTGCTGGCGTTTTGTTGGCCCTTTCGGTCAGATCGGTATATAAACGTACCTTCATCGGAGTGAAAACGCTAGTCATTCTGTGTTGTGTGATCATGACGAACATCATTCCTGGTCGGCGAATTATTAGCGATACTAAAAAGAAACCAACGAATGTCAGACGCGCGCCTACCTATTCCTCTGCGAACCATTACCGAGCTTATTCCGAAAATTTTGATCGCTACATTCGTCGAAAAAAAATTGTGCATGTTCATAAAAATGTTTTGGTGTCTGCGAACACCACCGAATGTCGACAAAAAGTACAGAACAGCACCGAAAACATACCAAACATAAACGGTTTGTGGAACGAACATTAAAGAATTTAGCGAATACGTGTATGCCGAATTAAGTTCGGTACGCATTCGTTGCAATTTTCGGTCAGGTTGGACATGTCCATTAGGAAAGAGTTTTCTGTCATGCACCTTTTGCGTCATTTGATTTAAAAATATAGCAGCAATGGCACCGTCTATCATCAACACCGGAAATAGATTACCAGCGAAGCGAGAGTTGACTTACACGAACTGTGACAACTCGTAAAAAATCAGTTTTGATGGTTTTACCCGTGAAATGTTTGAAGATATTTTAATGTACATACATGTCGGATATATAAAGCTTTTGTTGTAAGTAGATTGTTTTGTTAATTGGCAAGACGGATGGATTTGAGGAGCGATTATCCGACGGCTGGTACCATAAACAAAGCATGCTTTTGACGTTTACAACCAATTTAACTGAAAAATACGCGGATATTTTCGAGTTTTTGAGTACTGAGCTAGAGAACATACAGAATATGAAGGTATCCTAGAATTTATAAACCGAAATCCAGGGATTTAGCAAAATATTTACAAAAACAAAAAGTTAGATGTGTACGGCGAATAGAACATGATGTGTACGGCTTATAGTAAAATTATCCAAAATATGTGTACGGCAAATAGTCATCGAAAAACCGTTAAAATTGAACGTTTATAGATGGCCACAATGAAAAACCGCAACCACCTCAGTGTGCCCAGAGTTAGAGAACCGCTGAGATAAAAAGCAACATAAAAACGAACATTTATTGACAGACAATAACTCTCTTTTCTTCGATCGAGGTGATTATACAATTAGAGTAAATGTACTGGCCAGCCGCAGGGGCCCTTACAACTAGCCGATACAGGCTTAACGTACGCTCTCGTGCGACTAGCCTATATTCGCAAGCCGTACGGGCGTGTACGTTTAGCATACTCTACATATATATTGATTGTCTAGTCGTATGGTCGTACAGATCAATACAATTGATTTTAGGTAGTGTTGTCTTTTTAGACCTACATAATCTCAGCAACGGAACCACGGCATGTACAGTCGAAGACAAATATAAAGCATCTTTCAGCGTTTCACGATAACATGTTCGTACAATGTTTTACCATGAAACCCAACTTTATATAGTGAAAATGGGGTTTACAGTGGTATACATATATCTTATTTTCTTTTCTAAAACAAAGGTTGGAATTTATCCTTAGTATTCCTTAGAAGTTAGAACCGACCACTCTAATTGTGTTTTTTTCAAAATGACCTTAATTTCCAACACACACTTATGAATACACTTCACAAAAGTTGATATATCGTGCCGGATTTCAAGATTATGCTTCAAGAAGGAAATAATCTACAAACATTATTTTACTCTATTAAGTCACACACAAGGAATGTAATTCTGAACATTTTTTCAAAAAAATCCATAAGTATGCATTAATTCAAAATTCTAAACCGTGCAAAATGCTTAATCTTGTATTTCAAATAGAAATGTAACACAGTTTAGGAAATTTTCAAATTTCGCACCTGGCACTTCAATGATGCTAATGATGGATTACATGTACCTTAAGAAACAAGATCTATATTAATTGCCATTGAATGTACGACTGTAAGCTCAACAATTACAAGCATAAAGCAAATTAGGATCTGTTAAAACATGACAATTTAGAAATTCTGCAAATTTCTCAAAAACAATTGAAATAATCAAGCTTTTAAGTTGCCTAGCCTCGTGTTTGAAGTTTATTTTTGTCCGGTAAGTCTGCGCACGTCATTGTGTGTAATTTAGGTACACAGTGACGTCATTCAGTGGTGTGATGACGTTTGCTATGTAAATGTGACTTTATTTAGGTGTAAAATTTCTGCATTTTATCGCAAGGTTAGAATTTTTTAGATTATGCCTATTTATCTGTGAGGAATTCAAGTTTTTGTGCAATATTTTTTAATCAAATACTTCGTTTTCAAGCTTTTCCAGAAGAGGAAAATGTGGGAGGCTGAGGGTCCGATTAAAATAGGTCACATGAATATTAATGAGGAAACCCAGGAAAATGTAAACACTGGCGTCACTTGGTTAAATCAAGAATTTTGTAAAAATTATTTTATGTTCTTTGAAAAAATATTCATAATATATTTGAAAAGTTGGATCTTAGATAGTGTGAGGTTTTTTTGTTATCTTTTTTTTTCGTTGATAATGAAGATGGTACCTAGCGGTTTGATAGACGGAGTAGAATGGGTACGCAGACTTACCGGACGCGCAGACTCATTGGACTTAATATTAGAAATAATAATAATGATAATAATAATAGCTTCATAGAGCGGCGCATATACGCCCGAGAAGGGTTTGTCAATAAAATTAGCCATTTTTTTCAATTCAAGGGCACATAACTCAAACATAAAAAGTTATCAAAATTTGTTTGCACAAGACACCAATAGTGATTCATTGTGGCTAATTTGATTAAAAACTGTACGAGTTGCACCCGTGAGAAAATGGGCATTTTTGAAAAAATGGGCATTTCCCTTATATTCAAGGGCAGATAATTACAGAACGAAAAGAGTTATCTAAGTTCCGTAAGTGGTGTGCACAACTAGACACCATGGAGATTCATCGTGGCAAGTTCGATCAAATTCTGATAGAAACTGTAGGAAAAGTGGCGCACACAAGAAAATGGACATTTCTTTAATTCAAGGGCAGAAAATTCAAGAACGAAAAGAGTTATCTGAATTACGTTAGCGGTGTGCACAACTAGACACCATGGAGATTCATTGTGGCAAGTTTGATCAAATTCCTATCAAAACTGTAGGAGGAGTTGCCCACACAAGACATTGCCAACGGACGGACAGACAGACGAACATTCAGACAGACGGACGAGCGGGGCCATAACATAATACGGCCCTTCGGGCGTATAACAATAATAATAATAATAATAATAATAATAATAATAATAATAATAATAATAATAATAATAATAATAATAATAATAATAATAATAATAATAATAATAATAATAATATTATTATTATCATCATTATTATGATTATCACTATCATCATCATAATAATGATAATAAACATTTCACTAGATATGCTGCGCTGCAGAGCGCAAAATGTCAGTTGGTGCAAATATATTGTTCGTTGAGTGGAGGCCTTCCTTCACCATACTAACCTCCAATATTCTAACGAACAGGTAACATGAGATACTGCATAACTATCATGATTGCGTAATAATTCATTTCTTGATTTTAAAAAGAAATGAAAAAATATACGACGTAAATCTCGTTTACACATAACGACTATTCGCCGTCCATGAAATTGACTATTCGCCGTCCATAAAATACCAACAAACCACTATTCGCCGTATACCTCAAACATTTTTGTTTCAGTAATTAGGGGCAGAAAAATATCAAACGAACATAAGAAACACATGTTAGATAAGGCAAAATGGTATTAAGAATAGGGAATGGACTTCAAATCCGGAACACAATCTTGTTAACCCGATAAAACATGTGTTTTCGCGACACGATGGTCTTAAATTTCGGTACCAAGCAACGAAAAAAAATGTCTTAGGGCAGCTATTTCGATACACGGGATATAATAGAGCCACATGCCGTTTTATTAAATCTCTTTACAATGTGTCTTACATGCACTGGTTATCCTGTAGTTAATAATAACGCAATGATAAAGGTAATAAACTTACCACTCGCCCCGCGTTTATTCACACTCTCGCTTCGCTGGTAATCTATTTCCGGTGTTGATGATAGACGGTGAATGGTTAAAATATAGTTCGACATCTCTCCCCACAATCATGTTTCTGTCTTCTGCAGCGTAACTCTGGACAAATTCATCATTTTTGCGTTTAGGAATGAGTTATCCATCATGTACCAATTACTCGAAACCCCTTTGAAAAAAAATATATATAGATAGATTGGCAGCAACTGTTAGACAATTATTTTGATAATTCTCTCTGCAACGTGAATCTGTCAATCCAATCTACTGAATCAAAATTGGAACGAGATAATTCTTACTTGATGCATTTAATATCTATGTAACGTTACTTGTGAGCCAATAAATGAAATGGAAACTGCCAAATTGCTCTTTAGATAAAGGTAGCTCTAGATTTCACGGAAAGAATTTCATTCGAATTGTAATAATAATCCAGTCATGTTCTCAGCCATTCTTTACTAGTATTTTTTCTCACATCACTACTACGCCATACTATCCAAGCCTCAAAACTGCGTTACCAAGCGTGTCATGGTGAGGGGTCAAAGACGGAGATAAAACAATTTAATGCTGTTAATTCTTATACAAATCTACAATTGTGGGTAATATCTTTCTCAATATTCCTTTTGTTAAGTTTGAACTGTACAAAAGTGCGCTGTTTCGGAAAGCTTTAGATTCCGTATTTATGTATACTCCGTAAATATTGACCTGAGCCTGCTGAATATGCAATGAGTAATTGTAATCGCTATCCAACATATGTTGACACGAGAAGTATGTGCAGAATACAAAGTCATAATGCATGTGGTAACTATCAACTCTGCTCGACAGTTAAGGATTGCTGACGAGTATCCATTATTCCGTGTCACAATTACTCATTTCATATTCACCGGGTTCAGGTCAATATTTACGGAGTATATCAATGTGTTATTGTCTCTCAAAGTACCAAGGAACGCAACCATGATAAACTTTCGGAATTGTAGTATTAACTTTCCCTGATCTTTAAATCAGAATTTCAGAACAGAGTCTCGCAATTACATTTTAATGTCATCGTTTCACTTTAAAATCTCCTATAATCAGACTGGCAAAACTCAAATCGACATGTTTCAGATTGAATGGAATGTCGCATGTTTTGGTACGTTGGGATAGAAAACATTAAGCGAAATGCAAGAATTGATTGTCACAAGCAATCTTTCATTTTCCACAATGTTTTCCAACTTCTTTATCTTGTGTGCGTCCAAATATCATTATTACGTGGGATTAAGTTAACCACGAACCACAGAGTAATCGTTCTCACTAATAGACCAGTTTCATAATATCAGGTCCCTAATGAATTATTCATGAGGAGGCAAAAGGAGTCCTACTATCATGCCTCCAATAGTAAAAACGCATAAATCAACACGCTGTTATCTCAAGACCGGGTGGTGTGACAAAGCCAATTACCGTTTATAATTTTAGCTCCCTATATTGTTAGTACTTGGGAGGAATCTGAGTACCTACAACATACATTTCCATGAAATATCCATTCTTAAAGTTAAGCTGGTATATTCATATTTCTGTTATGTTACGTTAAAAACAATACCGCAAAGGCTTAAATCCTGACCCAAACAAGACCTGGTTTTGATATCTCTAGCAGAAAAAGGCTTGGGTAAACATTGAGGCAGAAGAAGAAAATACTGATGACGAGTATTTTCTTCTTTTGTCTCAGTATTTCCTGTGCTATATTGTACATAAATCCGGTCTTTATTGACTTCAAACTTGTTGTATGCAACAGCTTTCATTTGAGTAGCCTTAAGTATTTTCGTTTTGAGAAAGGATTAAGATTAGACATGAGAACTATATGTTTGAACATAGGGATAATTGAATTAATATTCAGTCAAATTATATTAGCCATGTTGTCATTTTACAAAGAATCATTTTGTAAAAGTAGGCCCTTTATTTAGTTTTGGTATCAATTAATTGATTATGAAAAACAACTTTTATCTTAAATGTACAAAGCATTCTCGAACTGAATTTATTTGTTTCATATTTGTCCTGTAACTTTGGGGAAAAGGTAAGAAATAATACACATTATTTAATTGGTTCTCAGATACACAAGTTGACCTCTTCACACATTAATTAATGCACTATCAAGAAAACATGATATCCTAAGAAAATCTCAACGCCTTCATTCTGTTTTTATTATGTTTGTTTTGTTGATTATATTGCTAATTTTTGTTAGTGATTTTCTATTTTCCTGTATTCTATGTATAAAGCTGGTCCCTTGAACAAAATAGTGATATATGTCCGGATAGTCTATGTCTCGCCACTCTTTAGGATTGTTTATCCAACATTTCCTGTCAGTGCTGTATGGGTCCGGTAATGTTTTACGAGAAGAAATGGTTAATTTAAACTACAAGGTCAGGTGATGTTAAATTAGCAGCATAATCTGACATTTGTAACTGGGAAAGGTTAAAACCAGTTGCCATGTTAACATTACAAAAAGGTGGTTAATACAGAACAATTCAACTATACGTTGTACTTAGTTATGGCTTATCAGTGGAATGTTTTGCCTCCCGTTTGAGGAAATTATGCAAATGAGGTAAACACTGTTCTAAAAATAGTAATTTTGAAATCCGTCTATAAACTATACTAGACTAATTTGTTATATCGCTATAACAACTTATCAACGGCTCTATGGCTATTACAGATGGTGGAAACAGCTGTGTTTTCAGTTGTAAAATATGACCTAGAAAACAGAAATAGGCTTACCCTTTCCATAGCAATTCTTGATGTTGATTACATATATGAATGCCTAATGTGGAGACAGTTTGGGAAAGTATTTATCCTTGTCAAATCACCAGATTTTAGACAAATAAAAAAGCAGAATTCTCCGAATAATGGCAGTTTTTTGCAGGTATTAGTTAAAACATGGCTTCGACAAAAATGAAAACATTGACAGAAAATGAGAACAATCATAAGTTTTTTTTATTTCTCCTCTAAGTCTTCAAAGGTTTCGTTGAGAGTGGTCGTCAAAACCAGAACCTGTTTTGGAAGATCAAAGAAAAGGGAAGAAAAAATAGGGCGATAGCATTCCATTTCCTTCAATGTTACCTCTGCTAAAGCATTCAACTTTGCGATCTCCTCGACATTGTTCTTGAATGTTGTACAATTACTCTTTTAAGAGCGAGAATCTGAAAAATGTCTCTATTAATTATGACAGTTGAGACCGCAGAGCTACAGATAAGAGGGGTTATGACTTTAAATACCATACTTCTAATTGTTCGTAAAACACCACGTTGTGGTTATTTGCTGGAATCGTTAAGTCGAGACCTATAAGTACCAACAAAATAGGTATTGGGCTGAAATACCAAATTTAGAATGAATGTTCCCCTTATCATCTGTTTGTCCGGAGATAACTTTAAGTTCAGATCAGGCTGTAATTAAAGCCCGATTATGATCTATGTAGTTTTCTCTAATGATGAAGAATCTTTTAGAAAATAGCATAGATCCCGAGAAGCCTATGCTATGTAAGTCTAAAATAACATAAATACCCCTTCCAGATTTCTGCTAACATTTTTTTCCAGGTGAACATGAAATTCATATTAAAAAACAATATAAGTCTGGTAATTGATAGGCACTCAATCATTTATCGTCTTTATGGTTTCTCTTAAAACGGGGAAAGAAATGTGTGTACAAATCACCGTGGATATAACGCACATGAAAATATGCATTCATTGTGGTATAAAAGTGAGAAAAAAAATGTTGATCGATATAGTTTACGAAGCACTTTTACTCAAGTATGGAATTGAGACAAGAATTAGAAATAATATTGTATAACCGTTTGCAAAACAACATGTACTTCCACTAGAAAAAGCTTTTTGAAAGCGATTTTATGACGTTAAAAATTCTAATTTGCGTAACACGGTATTTGTCATTTGCGTCGCCATTGCAAATGACCATCCTTAGAGTGTGTTGTTTGAAGGATGAGTTAAACGTTAACGATTCAATAAGAACAAAAATCAGGGTACATTACATGTATCTACATTAATTTCCTGGCATCTTTCAAAATGTATTTGAAAACGCTATAAATTGTAACATAACAGAAACAAGGGTTATCCGAGGAAAATCTTCAGAAGATCAACTCACTCGTTATTGACCAAAGGCCATGAACTAAGTGTTCTACGAATAAGCCCCTTCGTTGTACATGTGTTTCGATCGTTTTTATCGTCGAATGTCTACGAGTATATATTATATCAAACAGTAGATAAAACGTTTGCATAGGAAAGAAATCCGCAATTCGTTTTTATTTTGCTCAACGTTTTAAAAAACTTTCGCTTCTGCGGCATTCTTTATCATAATACTGTTTACGTAATGAAAAAGGGTTAAAATCAGTTTTATCTTCATGCATTTTGGTTATGAAAATGATAAGGAAACAAAGAGTGTTTGTATTTTATGCATAAACATCTTGAATCCACTTACTAATATACGTGTATATCTTTAAATCTTTGCGCAATGATAAAATGTATTTACTCAGCGTTTATGTGTTATCAAACGACAAAAATGTGGATTGTTACAATTTAAAGTCTGCTTCAGACGACAAGATGGGTGTTTTGCGATATGTGTACAATATAGCATCGTAAATATTTAGCCCAAATGGTAAGACGGTGATTGTTAGCAATGCCTTATTTTGCTTCAATATTAAATAGTCATTTAAAATCATTTATCGAAGGGAAGACAAATTAATCTTTTGTTTGGAAAGGGATTAATCTATGATGCTAGCTTGCTCTTTCTGGTCATAGTCAACATTGATAGATTGTGCGTATATCTAAGGAGTCGGTCAACAACAATCCGTCTTCATTCTTTGTTGGACACTTTTTCCTCAAAGTGGCCTTATATTAACAGAATTATTGAACAATGTTGAGCATGCTGTGTCACGCGATTACCTACCATGGGTTTACTACACTGACCAATTTTAGAAATACGAACAAGAGGGCCATGATGGCCCTAGGTCGCTCACCTGAAAATTGTTGCCCTGTTGAAATTAAACACTTAGACCTGAATAGCAGCAAAATAAATGTTTCAATAAAGCCCTTTCTCATGTGTTTTTCAAATGAATGTAACAAATATTCAGCCTTTTTTTTAAAGTATTACTCTTTTGTCCTTTTTCTGATACTGCTGCACTAATAGGCAATAGTTTAAATATTAACAAAATTCTTCTAACAAATTTGAAAGCCCTTCACCAAAGGATCATTCATGTGAACTTTCAAGAATATTGGCCAACTGGTTAGGCAGAAAAAGATTTAATTTTTAGAAGATTTGGCTTGTACTTTCCCCTTTTCTCATGCCGCGGCAGCCAGAGTCTTTGATGGAATCAAATTCTTTTAACAACTATGAAAGCCCTTCACCTCTAGGGATCATTCATGTGAAGTTTCAAGAATATTGGCCAACTGGTTAGGCAGGAGATGATTTTTAAAAGATTTGGCTATTTTCCCCTTTTCTCATGCCGCGGCAGCCAGAGTCTTTGATAGAATCAAATTCTTTTAACAACTTTGAAAGCCCTTTACCCAAGGATCATTCCTGCCAAGTTTCAAAAAGATTGGCCCACTGGTTTGGGAGGAGAAGATCTTTAAAGAAATTGTGGACAGACGGCCGGACGGACGGACGACCGGACGATCGGACGACCGGACGGACGGACGGACGGACGATGGACAACGACCGATCACAATACCTCACCTTGAGCACTTTGAGCTAAAAAATCGACAGAAAAGTGCCTTTGGTGCAAGAGCCTCTTGAAACCACTTGTCAATCTTTTCATCCTTTCATCCTTTTATATGGGCATAATGCTTTGAAATGTACGAAATCATCGACACGGCCAAAAACGTGACTAAAACATCTAATGCACATTTTCGAACGTAGAAAACGATTGAAGCTTATACATTTACCAAACAGAACTAGACCGATTATATTACCTGTGCTTTAAAAGAAATGCCATTTTAGACCATCATAGTTTCTGGTCAAACTGTGCATGATTATGTAAACCGGTCAGGATTCATACTGCTATTTTGCAACAAAAAAGCATGCATCTTTACAAATACGAACTGCACGTATGTTTAGGTCTACGCGCCATTTAAGTCCTTTTCCAGATACAGTACCGATTTGTGGATTTGAAGTTGCGTATATTTTTTCTACGATCAGGAGTCATATACGTATATCTGTCAAATTAAAAATAGTAAGACATAAATGTAGTACATCCGCTATAAAATAAAAGGATGGGTGTGCATTTCTTTTGTGGATTAACATGTCATTATAGACTGAAACTTCGCCATGAAAAAGAACGCTTGACGCATTGCGTTATTTTGTGCAGTTCCTTTCAATTTTTATTAAACCATAAAACAAACAAACAAAATCCGAACTACAATCTGGTTACCCACGGACTATTCTCATTTTCTTAAAGCATAACGTCTTTTGAGTATCAAATTGAGGGACTAAAGCAGAGTTTAAAGTGACATTTCACAATAATTTTAACATAAATTTTACTTTTATTCTAACTGAAAGAGCATATTTTCTTATGAAAATTCTGAAAATTTCAAGCCAAAATATTGAACCGTTTACGAGAAATATGTAGTTTTGTGCTAAAATTAAACAAATTGTTGTGGACAACAGTTCAGATTTATATAGAATTTTTCATTTCTGTCTCCACTTTAAAGGCATATTTTACGCTTATAAATAACAACGTCAAAGAACTGATGGTATTTCTACGCATTAGAATAAACAATATTTGCATCAAGACATACTTATAAAAAATGAAATAAATGTGAAATGTCACTTTAAGCACAAAGGGATGATAACTTTATGACACATGCACTGTTACCATTTAAACAATTCAAAGATCAACTTACAGTAGATAAAACTATAGTATTACGTAGGAACGGAAGTTACATCTCATCCTTGTATAACCTTTTCCTAAATCGCTAAAATGGACTGTTCCAATTTGAAAGCTGATGTGTACTTGATCTGTGAAATGGACAAAACAGACAAATGACGATTACACTAGCTACATGTAACATCTCCTTCATCTTTTGTCGCAACGTGTAGCTTTTTTCTGTCCGACACGAAAACAACTAGATCTTGTTTGAAAAGGATAACCCTTTACGAAATATTCAATAATCTTGCAAATGAGCTTGGGATAAGAAAAGTAATGTCCGCATGACATCAACATGCAAGACTGACATAGATAAATGTTAGACTATGTTTAACTTTTTTCTGTCGAAAAAAAATCAGGA
Source organism: Fragum sueziense (assembly GCA_963680895.1). NCBI lineage: Eukaryota > Metazoa > Mollusca > Bivalvia > Cardiida > Cardiidae > Fragum > Fragum sueziense. Next base: position 21,687,984 of record OY804601.1, read on the forward strand.
TACTAGATAACTAATTCATTAGTTTATTATAGTGTCTCCCCTAATAAAAGGGCCAGCCATATTTGGCTTATGAGGCACTCTCCTCTGCATGCATAGTACCTCCCGATTCTCCACTCATGAAGCTGGGCGTCTGGCAGACTAGGGTCTATGGTAACCATTTCTTTAACTAGCTGCCGGCTCACTAACCGGTCGCTTCCGTTCTAACCTGGCAGGCCGACTTCTACCGGGTTTCGAACCTTCGACCTCCCGCTTCTAAGGCGGACTCACTAACCATTAGGCCACGGAAGCGAATTTGATTAGAACCGAAAACACAATCCAGGATGTTGAAAACTTGTCCCGTTGGGCTTGTAAGCATAACACGGTTCTAAATCAACACAGTCTGATCAAGATAAATAATGTTCTCCAATGGCTTCTTCATGACTTGTAACAACCGCCTGTCATTAGCAAAGAACAATACTTACGTAGATGCAGGTGGATCTTGAAACCCGGCCCTGCGAAATGCTTAAATCGGGGATCTTTTTTCCAGATCTGGCTTATTTGATAGTTGAAAAGCAAGGTTTCAACTGAAACTATCCCCGTTTGTAACTGGTAGTTTTTCTTCCACCAATACTTGAAACGTAGATATCAATTTGTACCAAATGTACTTGAACAATGGCATGGTGACCTAAATTTCTTAATTTCATACTGCCTCTAGTACAAATTAGCTTGAGTGGAACCGGAACCGGAGTATAATGTACTAAAGTGACCGGTGGTACATGTCACACTCAATTAAATGGCACCACCTGGATTGACACAAATTTTACAGACGATAAAACAGGATTGCCGCTAGGCACTTTGACAAATGCCAAGAAATCTAAGGCTACCCAAACAATACATCTACAATCAAAGTGCCGAGAGCACTGTAATTGGACGTCTCTGATTGATTGAGCGGGATTGTACATGAACGAAAGATATTTTATTCATTCTTCTGTGTTTAATTCTATAAGATCGGTTTCGGACATACGAAATCGCCTTTATTACCAGAAAACCCTTCCCAGGCTTCAATTTGATTTGATTGCCGTTTCAAGACAACTGATTGTCTCTCGTCAATAGCACGCTATTCCGCAAGTCGACGTAACTTCACTTTAACCAACGTTATCCAACGTTATGTTGGTGCCTGACGTTGTTTTAACAAAATATGTTTCACATAATTTGTTTATGCTTGTTAAAACCAGCTTGATGTCCGACAATTTACAAATATGGACACCAATGAAAATTTCTTACGAGAAAGGTTTGTGAAAATGGTGATTTTTTTATAACAAGAGTTTTCTCATTTTGACGCGATATTTTTTTTTAGTGTGTCAATAAATCCAATTTATCTACATTTGTTTTGTTTAACAATTCAGCTTTCAGAAAAACTGTTCATTGCTTGAAAAAGACCTTTTATTGTATGATTGAATTAAAAATTAATTTTGGAAAAAATTTAAGCAAAAAGAGAAATACTTACAACCAAAATTTTATCCCTTGCATCAATTTGGGCAATATATCTTTTACCCAGATCAAATTTTTATCGATGTGTATTTGATAATTAAAAGAACATTATAAACGTAATGATAAATAAGAAAATCAAACTCTTTACTTACAGAAACAAGAACTTTATCCTTAGTTTTTTATATAAAACCCACGAATTGTATGAACAATTTTGGTATTACAGTAACTCAAATTACACACAAAACAGCGCACGTCTATCATATATAACGCTACAACGACGTTGCATGCACGTCGGGTAGAAAAAATGTAATTTTAAAAGTATGATTGAATTTATTACATGTTTAGATTAATCATATTGTATTATATACTGTTTTAAAGCTTATCATTTGTACTTTTTGTCAGTAGTAATAGCATGCGCTGATTTTTGCGTGTCAATTTAAACAGTAAAGTTTAAGAGACGAACCCTATTTAGACCAACACAATTATCAAGCAGGGTAGAAAATTTGTAATTTTTCTACGTTTTTGTTTCAAACATAAATATTCAACCTTTCAAATATGATTTTATCATTTCTTTTTGTTGAAACAATGTACTTTTATATGAAATGAAAATCATCGAAGGGACATAGCGGAAAATATACGAAAATTAAGTTTTACATACTGTAGCCGACCTATGATGAAAAAACGTTACATTGGTACATGACACCGTTGTTTACGTTGTTTTGACGCAAATAACATTGCTGATGTCCCTCGTGCAAATGTCATATTTACGCAGGATATACGGATTCCGACGTTGAAAGAATTTTGAAAATCGACCGAAGATTAGCAATTCTATTGCATTTTATATCTGAATTATATTCGTATTTCGTTACGCGTTACATGAAAATGTAAGCATTTTTATGAGTTAATGTAAGTTATTATTTTCTTCATATGAAATTAAAGCACATATAACATGCTGAAATTGATGGGAAATAGTATAATTTCCTAAGATTGACTTTTATTTATGTACCTAATTAAAGTATTTTGATAATGTTGAGAGAATATAGTGAAAAATGTAAAAATTGCAGAATAGCGTGCGATTGACGCTCTATGAATAATCACTATTAATTTGATTACCCAATTCAATTAAGGCCATGTGATTTTGTCTTCTGTTTCGGTTAACTATGAGTGATGTCGTCAGTTACACCTTTCGTTGATTTTATAAAGGACGATACAAAGCAAAGCAATTTATTCAAAATGTAAGCCAACGCGCTACATAAATGAAAGCCGCGATAGCTCACTTGGCAGAGCACTCACCTTGTACTCTTTACACATGTCTATATCTGGAAGGTCCTGGGTTCGAATTCTACTCAGACATTTTTCTTTTTCATCATATTTTTTCGACTTTTATCTCCACCATCGTTAGGGAAAAAACGACCGCAGTGATTTAGAATCGATCTAAACACAAATTCAGCGACATAAAGTAATGAAACGCCGATCATTTACATACAATTCCGCTCAATCAATCAGAGACGTCTAAATACATGTATAGTGCTCCAAGCACTTTAATTTTTATTCGTGTTTAGAGTAAAAAAAAAGAAACAAAAAACAAGGCAGCAGTTTTTCCTGGTTTTGGTTACAAAACAAATTCAATACATACTTTTCCTGAAACAAAATACCAGATGAATTGGAGCACCTAACCATGGACTCCTCATACCAGTACTACCGCAGCATCCTTACATATACAGATGTGCATACAAAGAAGAAATTGGGAACGTGCCGTCGGGAAAATGGCAGTGGATTACAATACGCAATTTAAATCTTCATATCATTATCAACGAACATTTGAGAATAGCAATGTCCCTATCTGTACACATATTCATACAATCATCCAGGCACCATCGTCACTGTTGCAGATCCATTGCTTCATCTTCTTAGCTCAATACACGTAAACGGTTCAATTAAACGTAATAAATGCAGATCGCTGTCACTCGATCATAGACTAGTAATAATCATTGTTGTCATGATCACTGATCAGTATGTAAATAGGTCATGTTACGTACTGTCGAATATCAGTGATACAGATGCTGGAGAAAAAAAAATAAAACTCGTAAGAGGAATTATTTTTCTGAATAGGTGGATATCACTAGCGTCTCATCTGAGGCTGTTCAGATGGAACCCCGATTTGTCATCGAGTCGAACCCGAGTTGCGAAATGAACTCATTCCCCGATAATCAATTTTAAAACACTGTTTCCAAAATACGTCTCGTGGAAACCCCGTTCCTTTAAATATGTCAAAGACTCATTTGAAGTTCTGATTTTGTATAAAGTTGCTAGAAAGAATTTTTATTCGTAAATTCGGTGAAAAAACGCGTGTAACGTGTAACATAAATGTTCAAGAGCGACGGATATTTATGCACAATTTCGCGATTAAGTAACGTCAAACACATGGAAAAATATATTTTGTGACCGTGAAAATGCTGTAGAATGTTTTGCCAAACGGAAATAAAATTTCTACGTCGATTGCGCAAATTAGCCCAGTTTGTTTACCAAAAATCGCAATGTAACAATTAGAATTACGTCGCAGAACTAATGACAATTTTGTTGAATATTTTGTTAATAAATGACTCAAATGCAACCAAACTTGATATAAAAAATACCACTTTTCTCTATTTCTATGATATATGGATGAAAAGAAGTTAGCATAATAAGCAAACCAATTATTACATAAAATGCGTGTGGACAGAAATTGTTTCATGTCGTTGAAAACTCTACTTTTTTGCCCTTTAGACTTTAAAAAATACAAGTTCTCTTATTCATACAAATATTTAATTTAAACGTGGAAATACCATTTTTTTTCTTGTTGATCATATCAAAATTTCTACGCAAAATAACGAAAAGTATAAGAGATATTCAAATTTGTTCTTGTGGACAGAATTAAAATTTAATGACGTAAACTTTTTTTATTTGACGTAATCCTGAAATTATCTAATTAGCGCATTTTGTAGATAAAAAAGAATGAATTAAAGTGGCGGAAAAGCTATAGAAAGACAACAGATGGAAACAGTGGTATATGTCTTAAAACGTGGTCCTGTCTTTATAAATCAGTTTAGATTATATAAAGAATAAACATTAAAAGCACAACACAACCGTCTATGCAAAAACTTAACGTTACGCAATTGGCGTTTGCTAGCTTGACGTTACATTTTAGTGCCGCAATACCGTGCGCAACGTCTTTAAAAAACGTTATACGGAAGAAATATTCCGAACTGGTTTCGAACCAACGGCGTTCCAAATTTCATACTGAAAAAAGGTTGCGAGGTTAATCCTTTCCAGTTTGAGCTATCGCTGCTGCTGATGGTATAGTATGCATGTGTCGCTTTCTAAAGATCTTACCCTTTACACAATATTACGAAAGTCATATCACTACAAGAAAATGGTTAAATCAAAAAAGATCATAAAGTTGGTTAAGACGTGGCATGAATTGAATCGGCCGATGAATCTTATAGTGTTTGTTAGCGAACATATAGAAAGCAGGAAAAGATACGACAGTTTTCCTGTATGGTCACAAAATCTGTTTTGAATTTTTGTCAACTGGCAATTGAGTCTGCGAAAGGGTTTTTTGGTAATGAAAATTCATTTCGCCTGTCGAAAAGTGGTTATAAGAATTGGACGTCCTTTCGGACGTCCAATTAAAAAGTTGAAACAAATTTGCGAGAAAGCTTTGTAAAACATCGAAGAAAGAGGATGAAACGCTGATAACCTTTTCAATGATATTTTTTTGCAATATACATAGATTCTGCATATCATAACTCGAACGTTACCTCACGATAGGTGATTTTCAAACCCAGCTACTTGATTTTGGCATCAAGGGCTACTTATTCACTCTATCTTCAAAATGATAACAATAATCTGCATTATTATAGTGATGTTTGATATAAGAAAGTCGATGCAAACATTGTTATGTTCTTAAACTGAAAAACAAATGATTTGCGCTGGCAGAATATCCTTCTATTAACATTGATCACATCTTTATAAGAGGGGCATTTAAGAAAGTAAACGCCAACTTAAACATAATTGTGATGTAGAAAACTTTGACGAAAGAGTAGAAAATGGTGTTACTAGTTCTCTTTGTCACCAATTGAAAGCACATAGTTAACATGCAAGGAAGTTTGTTAAGACAAAATCGTTTTAGTAATTTAGTGAAATGAAATCATACTGAAAATGGTCATTAATTTTGTTTACTCTCACATTCATCATATTTATTACGCTAGTCGAGTACCTAAAATACCTGTGATCAATAGTTATACTTTGGATTTAATTCCTACCCGTCGAAAAGAAAATATACGTAACTATACCGACGTCCAAAAGAAACGCTCCAATGAAATGTGTCGTTATTTTCCTTATTCCAATTACGATATTAGTGAAATGTATAATGTATATAAACAGTTTGATCGATAATTACGACAAATAAAAGATAATGCATTTCTATTCATCAAGAAGTCCATTTTTGGTGACTAGTCACATTTTCTATGTGCGCGTTGTGCATGAATATCACGTGATGAAATTGGTCACATTGTACACAGTAACATGTGTTAGTGGCTAGACAATTACGATTTTAAAGATTTTCTGATTAAACATCTGGATTGAAGGATACCAAGGCTAAATTCTGAAAAGGGTGCTCGTAATATGGACATTTTATGAATGCGAGGCATGCACAAACAAGTCGCAATAGAGTTAAACTTATTGTGTTTCTCGATTCGGTGTGTTGATCGACGCGTTAGAGATCCGCAAACGTTTATCGATCGGCCACGCTTTCCTTACTCTCCAAAGCCGAGGTCTATTGATTAACCATCAAATATGACCTCTGCCGGTTTTGATACACCAACAGCCTATTTGGTCGTCATAATCTAATTTTAGCACATCGTTTGAATTATTGAATCAAAATCATTCAGTTTTATCTTGCACGATCATTAAGTATACATGACGTCGCTTCTATTTTTGGCTGAAGCCGGTAACATTTGAATTATCGAATCAAAATCATTCAGTTTTATCTTGTTTGATTACGAATACATAACGTCGCTTCTATTTTTTGGCTGAATCCGGTAATTTGAAGCGTCAGCCAATGAAAGTTTTTATCAGATTTTCAAATTGTTTTGTTGTGTATAGCCAACGATTGGATACCGAAATCCCACCAAGGCCCCGATATTAGACGTGAAATGATCCCGCGAGAATAGTAGGATAATTCCTTACGTAAACATCATGTACGTTTCAGGTTTGTGACGTTGGGATTGACATTGTGTCGAGTAGCGGGTAACTGTTGAGGCCAGAAAAGTTTTTTATGGTAACTGTTGTTGCTTCTAGTAACGTTTGAAATAAACACACTGTTCAGAAAACAGAGCTCGTAAATTAGCCATTTTCGAATACGGGAAACCAAAAAACCCATATGTTTTGACACATTGCATTGTACGATTTGGCATCATAATCGACAAATGAGACTTACAGAAACATTTGTCATTCGGCCACATTCACCTAGACCTCGTGTAACACCTGTAAAACAAGATAATTCCTAACGTTATCATCATGAACTTTTTCAGGTTTGAGACGTTGAAATCGACGTCGCGTCTAGTATTACTAACTGTGGTCGCCAAATAAGACGTTTTACGGTACCTGTTGTTGTTGCAAGTAAAGTTTGAACCATGCGCTACTGATCTTTAAATGGAAAGTCTGATACCGCTCTGTTTAAATGTGTCGTTTTTTCCAAACAGCAGCAGTTTGATAATTTCGTTACCATCATTTTAAACAACAGATATAATGATATTCAAATTTACAGATGGAAATATTTTTTTTTTTGAATTTTAAATCAGATTTACTGAAAATCTGAAATTTATTAGGACGGCGTTTCTTTTGGACGTCAGTATAGTTTACTGCTAATATGATGTTGATCGACGTCGAAGCTTTGAAAAGGAATTGGCTCCTTAAAATTGATATCGAAGCGGGAGTCATTGCCTAATTTGAAGATGGGAGTCTCGGTTTCCTGTCGCAATTATATAAAACCCTTTCTATAGGTTTGAAATATCCTATTCTATAAGATGCAAAGAAAGGGTCGTCACACTTTGTCTTTTTATACGGTTACAATCATGGTTGAAATAAAGTCGTCAAAGAAGAAGACTGCTCTATATGCTCCCTTATGGACTGCAATTTTTTATAAGATGCTGAACAAAAGATATACACTTAAAGACACTTCCAACGCACCGCTTACATTTTACATAATGATTTAGAATAAATAATGCAGTGTATTTTATGAAATTTTCAGCAAATATAGATCAACTACGTTTACATGTTTTCTGTAAATTTCATCAAAATCTATTGATCCGAACAAAAGACATATTTAGGTTTTTCGCTAAGACTCAAATATGAAAAGTGACAAAACTCCAGGCAATTGCAGAATTCAATAGCATCAAAGCAGCGTCACCAAATCATGCTCATATCTCATACCACTGCTTCACAAGATTTGATAATATGCTTTCACGTGTGAGGCAATACTAGAATTCAATTACACATATTTTGTTTTAGAATGCATGTGTTGTACGTGTCAGCATTGCACAAAAATAATCGAATTTGTTACCAGACATTAGTTTTTCACACTTTTGATCCAAGAAACTTTCAACAACTGGAACAGGAACTTAAAAGGGACGAGTTAAGAATGATTTCGCAAAGATTCATCATCAATCATGCTCTATCTGTGAGAAAGGGGTGTCCTAGTGTCATTTGGGTCCATGACGGACACACAGAATGTTAGCAGAATGTCATAAACTTTAGTTCTGTTACATGAATTTACGGTATCAGTTCGTACAGCTTTTTTGCGACTTTTTGTTTTCTAGTCATATTATATGGACTGCAAATTTAATCATTTCTACTCAATGTTTCTTTATGAAAGTTACAGATATTATGCAATTTTGAACGAATTAAATGTGTTGAAACTTTCATGAAAAATGGTTCATTAAATTTCAAGTTATTACCAAAAAGGTAAGTGGTGCGTTAGAAGTGTCTTTAAGTGTACAGACGATGTCAACTGTAATATGTCTACGGTTTTTAATAAGTGACATGAAATTTCGAAAAAATATCTGTTTTTTTTTTTTCCTTTTAGATGAAACTGGTTTATCATTGTTCCCTTCGTGAAATACGCTTTTCGATAGATAGACAAACGGTGGACGGACAAACAATAGATAGACATATGATTGAAAGGCCACAAAGCATGGCGATTTCATGTACACACGCTTCCCGGTTAGGGTAGAACAGCAAAATTATATGCCGGAGAAGCTTAACATCTTTCCTTTTTCTTCGATAACCTCCCAACTGCAGCTTGATTTAAAGTAACATTTCACGATTATTTTTACATAAATTTCACTATTATTCTACATGTTCCTGAAAGAGCATCTTTTCTTATGAACATTCTGAAAATTTCAAGTCAAAATATTGAACCGTTTACGAGAAATGAAAACTTTTGTGCTTAAATTAAACAAATTGTTGTGGCCAACAGTTCAGATTAATATAGAATTGGTCATTTCTGTGTCACTTTAAAAGCGTATTTTTCGCTTATAAATAACAACTTCAATACACTGATAGCATTTCTACGCATAAGAATAAATACCCTTTGCATCAAGACATACTTTTTAAAAAATGAAATAAATGTGAAATGTCACTTTAAGTTTCGATGAAAAGTAGCGATATTTTCTTAATACTTTCATACAGCGTGTTAGAATCTAAGCACTTCTGCGATTCAAACAAAAGGGTTTAACACACAACGTAAATTGTACCAATTATGTTAACCTTTCCCCAAATGGACCTGCTGTTGACGGCCCTAAAATAAAACGACAATAGAAAACATTGAGGCAACATGACATTATCAGCAGGTCTCCTTTTGCCTCAATATTTCTGCAACTTAATTAACCTATACTGGTATTCTGCATGTACGAGTACTCGCTGTGCCCATTGCAGTGACTTTCAAACTGGATCACTATAACATCTTGCCATTTTGAAAGGGTTAAGTCACACCAAGTTATACGGATTAACATTATTATAATAAAGTATATATTCATGTAGAATAATTGACCTTGTATAAAGACAATAATATTTTTACCCTTTCCCAAACGACTGAAATTTAGGGTGATCCACTTCAAAAACTGCCAAAAATGACAAAATGGAAGGTGTTAAAGATAGAATTTGTGTAAAATATGGCATAGAAAATATTGAGACAAAAGGAGAAACTGCTGGTTATCAGCAGTTTCTTCTTTTGTTTCAATGTTTTCCCAAGCCTTTTCTATTAGGGACGTCAAAACCAGGTCTTGTTTGGGAGAGGGTTAAATTGGTCATTACGACCGTAAAATGGTTTAAAGATTAATCCGTTAACCCTTTTACAATGCTTAAAAAATTATAGAATGACAAAAGTTCAAAGACTTGTACACTATACAGACTAAACAATTGTTACAATTTTTGCTTCTTCCCCCTTTCTGGGGGAAAACATAGAGGAAAAAGAAGAAAATGGCAACATTATTTTTTTGCACAGAACGGATTCAAAACCGATTGTGCGATTATTCAAGATAACTATTGATATTTGAAAAAGGATAAATATTTCAACGAAAAAAATATTTCTAACAAAACACAAAGATATGAATGTGTTTGATATATCACAGAGAAATACTGAGACAAAAGGGGAAAATGTTGTTTACCAACATTTTCTTCTTTTGCCTAAATGTTTTCCAACCGTTTTCTATAATGGACATCACTACTCGCTCGGGAAAGAGTTAAATCATTTTCCACAAACAGAATTTCAGCAATATTATGAATGGCTCTCGTTTAATGGCAATTGAATTTTCCATTATTTTGTCCATAATTCACATTCTATGATTTGTAATACGATTCTTGTCTGACGAAATTTATGTATTTTGTCAACAATTTCTAGAACCTAATACATAAATCGTCATTCAAGTACAGAAATAGAAACACCACTGTCTTGTTGTTTCTGTCATCAATTAAACGAGAAAATCTGAATCAATCCTTTTCCATTTTGAAAGCTGCTGCAGACTATATGACATATTTTTGTAAATCCTAATCGCAAAAACACAGAAGAATAGCTCGTTACTATCAAACAACAAATAGCTTTCATTTTTACCCTAATGATACTAGTAGGTAAAACATGTTTCGAGTATAAAGAATCAATTCAATTAGTTGTGAAATGATGGAATTGTCATGAAAGAGCACGGGAAAACAGACAAAACTAGAACTGTCGCAAAGCGGACAAATACCCCACCAGTGCCTTGTCATTTGGGTTACTGACAAAGTGCTGTAGGTTTAAACGTTCTTTAGTTAGAGCACAGAAACATATTTAAACAAAGTCCAATGACCTTGACCTTTGAACTTCGTGACCCAAAAACATTCGGGTGCCTCCATGGGTCAAGGGCAACAACTGTGTAGTCTCATGATCCTATGTCAAACGGTTCTTTACTCAGAGCAGGGAAACAGATTTTAAACAAAGTCCAATTGTGACATTGATCTTTGATTTTCGTGTGCAAAAAACGATAGGACATCTCCTTGGATCATGGGCAACAACTGTGTAAAGTGATCCTAGGTCAACCCGTTCTCGAGTTAGGGCACGGAAGCTAAAAAGTCTACGGACGGACGGATGACGGACGGACGGATGGACAGACAGACAGACAGACATGGTGAAACCAATAAACCCCCTCTACTTTGTAGGTGGGGGTATATCTATGCTCGTGCGGGATGTCGTTATTTTCAACACAAATATCGTAACTGCAGCTTAAATCATGCTGCAGTTACGAGTTTTTTGTTGAAAAGCGACGATATGATGAGCATCGTGAACATAAAAGACCATCGGTAACATGAAAAAACAACGTGGCGGACAAGCTATCACTGGATTGGTTTTACAATAAAACGATATGATTGTCTGAAAATACCCGAACAAGAGTCGGGACAAACGGAAAACATATTGCTCCTATGGTATACCGTTACTTTTCAACACAAATACCGTAACTGCAGCTTAAATCAAGCTGCAGTTACGAGGTTTTTGCTGAAAAAGAAACGACAAAATTATGAGTATCGTGAACATATGAGACCATCAATAATAATGAAAAACCAACGTGGCGGACAAGATATCACTGGATTGATTTGACAATAAAACGATGATTATTAATGTCTGAAAATGTAATACTTGTCTCACAATTATTCATTCTATGTAAAATAGGTTTCTAGCTTCTAATATCAATTGAATTCTTTGTGAAAAATGAAGGCATTTTTTATTAAAGGGCTAGGGAAAACAGACAAACATTGCTCGAGTGGTAAATCGTTGTCTTTTCAACACAATTCTCGTAACTGCAGCTTAAAACAAGCTGCAGTTGCGATGATTTCTGTTGAAAAACATTGATATGGTGAGTATTGTGAACATAAAAGACCATCAACAACTTTGAAAAAACAACGTGGCGGACAAGATATCACTGGATTGATTTTACAATAAAACGACACGATTGTCTGAAAATGTGATACTTGTCTGGCAATTATGAACCTGTTTTGTAAACACACGCTGAATATTAATATTGATTCCAGGTTAGCGTCGTATACTCCAAAATGGCCTTGAACATCCATTATAAGACCATCAGTAAGAATAAAAACAACGTGGCGGACAAGATATCACTGGATTGATTTTACAATAAAACGATATGAATGTCTGAAAATGTGATACTTGTCTGACAATTATGAACCTTTTATGTAACACACGCACAATATTTATATTGATTCCAGATTATTGTGTCACATTCTAAAAAAGTTCGGGAAGATCCCAAAATTGTATTAGTCTTGGGCGATGGAAGGGTATTTGGATTAATCCTTTTCTACTCAAAATTGTTCGAGCGGTACATGTATATCGTTGCTTTCAAACAAAAATCTCGAAACTGCAGCTTAAAACAAGCTGCAGTTACGAAGTTTTTTGCTGAAAAGCGACGATATGGTGAGCATCGTGAACATAAGAACGAGACCAACAATAACAATGAAAAGCAACGTGACGGACAAGACATCACTGGATTGATTTTACAATAAAACGATATAAATGTCTGAAAATGTGATACTTGTCTCACAACTATGAATCTGTTTTGTAAACACACATACAGAATATTAATATTGATTCAAGATTAGTCAGTGTGGTACAACTTTCAATTTGTAGATACGAGTATAATCATTCAAATAAAATACCATCAGTAGCAATGAAAACAACGCGGCGGACGAGATATCAATTAGATGTAGATTGATTTTACAACAAAACGATATGAATGTCTGAAAATGTGATACTTGTCTGACAGTTATGAACCTGTTTTGTAAACACACGCAGAATATAAACATTGATTCCAGATTGTTGTGGAACACTCCAAAATGATCTGGAACATTCCAAAATTATCACACGGAACTCGAATGTATTTACCCTTTCCAAAATAGTAAACATTTGTACTTTTCCAATATGGAAGTTGCTGCAGACAACGAAATAAATATTATTAAGAATGGATTTCGTAAATGAATTAAATGTCGAAAATATTGGGACAAAAGTAGAAAAAAAAGCTGATCACCAGCAATTTCTTCTTCACTTAAATGTTTCTACCACCCCTATCAACTGGGGACGCCAAAACAGGACTTGAATGGAAAAGATTTAACGGTGTTATTGAACAGTTTCTGATATTGTTGTATCACGTGATTCCTAACTGTGTCAATATGTTAGTACGACTGCCCTCCACGTAGCCGTTTTCGACATGTGCTATTGCAACTATCTAACTCGATTAGTTCCCTTTCAAGTAGCCGGCCTGATCCCGTTCGTGGCAAACATCACGACCCGTTCGTGGCAAACATCATTTCTGGCATTTCTCTCCCGTCAGCGATTTGATAATCGTAAACCTTTGTGGGCGAGCAGCTTGAGGCTTGGAAATGATGTGGAAATGATGTTGTAGTAAATCTGGTGAGAGAAACGACTGAAATCCATGGTTTGGCGCTATAGCCGCTGCAATATTACAATGGTGGTTGCAAGAAGCGTTATACCCCACCCACCCCTTCAAAGTAGGCCTGGCATTTGATTCAGATATCTGTTACATACGCAAGATAAATGAAAAACGCGAAAAGTGTATTTTCCGTGACCGAAATAATACCTAGCTATTAGATTCTTCAATAAAACATTTATTGTTTTTCTCGGAACTCGATACATCTCTGTCAATTATATGTTTGCTTGATAAACAGCTTTTAGGTATTCTATTTCCACAATTTTCCTGCGTTTTCCCAGACGACAAAAATCACTTTTACTGTTACATTTTTGTTTTACACAATGTCAATAAATTTTGTGCATAAAATAGATTTGGTGAAATATTATGTTTTGATATATCGTCGGTGTTATTATAAAATCTCGTAACTACGGCTTGATTTTATAACAATTTACGGAAATACTATTGTTTGTCCGAAATTACGTCACGTTTAACTGAATAAAATCGTTCCCTATTCGCTGGGCATGTTATCGTTGACCTCCTCTTGGAAAGTAGATCTACCTATATATTGTTTATTTAATATTTAGTCGTACATTGAGTATTCGCCAAAAATGAATATAGGCCCTTATCAATTGCAACCTCGCGTCCATACCACGTCCACATCACGTCCAAAATTATCTTAATGCATTGGTACCCTGTTTTTGACATGCACCAGTCGTGATGTGGACGCGTTATGGTATATGTGGCCACGCCTATAGAAATCCACAATAGAGGACTTAAAGTAACATTTCACAATTATTTTTACATAAATTTCACTTTTATTCTATCTGAAAGAGCAACTTTTCTTATGGAAATTCTGAAAATTTCAAGTCAAAATATTGAGCCGTTTACGAGAAATATATATGTTTGTGCTAAAATAAGACAAATTCTTGTGGACAACAGTTCAGATTTATATAGAATTTGTCATTTCTGTCTCAACTTTTAAAGGCACATTTTTCGCTTATAAATAACAACTTTAAAAAACTGATAGCATTTCTTCGCATTAGAATAAACAATATTTGCATCAGGACATACTTTTAGAAAATGCAATAAATGTGAAATGTCACTTTAACTAGAAATAACTTTATGAAACGGATTTTTTCCAAAACAATCTTTTTGACGACTTCCCTTGATTAAGCTTTGGAAAATATTAAGGTTTATAGCCTATAAGGTATTCTCTATCCATCATTCGATACCAAAAGCTTCGTGCAACTTCGGGCGTCATCCGTGGCAACGGAACCCCTCCCATATTTCCGTTGCTATGAATGACACTCGGAAATTGACGAGGGTGTGCCATCTTTTATTTCTATGGCCACTGATGACGCCCGAGGTTGCAAGAAGTGTTTGGTATCTAATGATGGATGGAATACCTTAAGGTACAATTACCGTAATGTTGTCATTTTGAGATTCATAAACATCGGATTGTTTCGAGCGGCATCGTTACGTATCCGAACCTATTTGGGCGCGGTCGTAAACATTCGGCGGTGGAAAGTTTCACCGCCGAATGTTTTCGACATCACCCGAATAATTCCGACGTCGCAAGAATCTCACATCTGCTATCGTGTATATTTTTTCTCCTATTCTGGCTCATTATTTTTGCCGTCTACTCGGAATTTGGATAAATCTCACATTTGGGATTTATAAATGGATATCCGAAATTAATGAGATACAAATGTACCAAATGAAAATAATTTACCATCAAAACAAAATAAATAATAAAAATAAATGTTAGATACAGATGGACGAAATATTATTTAATTCGACTTAACCCTTTCCAAAACAAGAACTGCTTTGTTTTTCATCTTATATACGGGCCAGAAAAAATAGGGAAAAGAAAAAAGTGCTAGTAACAAACATTTACACTATTTTTCTCAAAATCATGCATGTAATTAAATGCTCCTATCATATATAAAGTAATACTATTTTTCTTCTACTACTCTTTTGAATTGACACAAAACTAAATGTTTATCGTTAGGAAAAGGATAAAAATGTTTTTCATTAGACTGGTTATTGAATCAACATTAAAGGTTGCCTAGAAACGCTCTGAATTCTGATCCGTTTGTCGATTTGTAATTATAACTTTCGTACCTTTTAATGAAGAAAATGTGGATTTTCCGGCTTTTGAACTTTTTTAATGATTGCCTACACAGACAGATGGACTCTGAATTTGTTTCTACAATTTATCGGAATTGCTTGCATTCTCATGGAAATGACAGATAAAACAGCGTTATGAACTAAAAAAACGGTTACCTCAAATCTTTAACTCTCCCCTAGAAACTAACATTAAGACGAAAAGTTGAATTTCGATCAAACATATGCACAGTGTAAAAGCGTACAGTCGCGGGTATCGGAAGTTGCGCTTGACTGTACGCAAAATATCACTAGTGGTTGTAAACAAGCTGACAGTTAGGATTTTTTAAAGCAAATAAGTAAAAATCGGAACAGGCTTTCTTGACAGGGCTTTCAAATTTGAAGAGAGAATTGGATAGGCATTACCTGGAGTAGTTACGGTTTCTAGTTTGTCAACGGATTTTGTGTGTAAATTCGTGTCAAACTGTCAAATCACTGGTTTTTGCTTTTTTTCGTCCTGCTTAATGGCACAACATGGGCTTAAATCTCACGATCTACACAATATTGAAAGTTTAAACTTGCATCAGCTAATAGCTAAACCTATCTGCTATAATTTGCAACAGTTGTTTACACAAATGTGGTATGTTACACAAAGATATCGGCTTTTGAATGAGACTGGTGTATTTTTTCCGACTGTACGCCTACTGCTAAATGAAAAATGTGTTCTGTACGCCTAGTGCACTTTTACCTGACCTGTTGTGGCAAAATCTCTGTTCAGAAAATGTCATTTTAGCACACAGTCCATTCCTATTCCGATATGAACACATATTATTTGTCTTGGTAAGCAATGATTACGGGCAACCACATACACTAAAGGCTTATCATGCGAGGCTACTATAAAGCTTGGTTCTTCCTTGCGCGATACTAAATGTACTTTTGCATGCGTACATGTGTGTATGTGCGTGCCTGTTTGCTGATGTGCACGTGGTTGTTTGCGTGTGTGATAGTATGCATAGCTTGTGAGTGTGGTTGCATCAAATACATGCGTGTTAGTGTTCACTTACATTGTCTGTCTTTCTTGATTTCTTGTTGTTACCGCGATTACTGACGTATTTATCTCCATCTTTAAATGTCATTGTGACACGCTGTTAAGGTTTACTTTCATGAATATGAATGTTATAATATACTCGCAAAACTGCCAACGCATCACTTAGATCTTTGTTAGTATTTTTAAAGGAATCTACAGAATAGGTTCAAACTTTGCACATGCCGACTACCACCATTTGAACAGAATCCTGTGAAATTTCAAGGTGAATGCGACAGTCGGTTTTAAAAAATTGAACTTTCAATAAGGATATTCTTTATTTTAAAATTCCTAGATGTTGAAATTTGGTTAAAATGGGAAATTCACACATTAGTTTTAAACCTTTTGTATTGGCTGAAAGAGTTTCTGTGTATAAAAGTTATCTTCCTTAAACAAACCGACGGCTTTTACGCTTTTGAGAGCTCGTACTTTATGCCTGTGGAGGCAATGTTACATCACTAGTATAGTTGGTGTCAGTGTTGGCGTCGACGGCAACGTCAGTTACGTAGACAAAAACTTATCTATTTATATCTTACAAGCTGTCTATGATGTAGTCTTGATATTTCACACATAGACAGATCCCATTAAGATCTTTCATTTGAGACCGTTACATTTGAGTTTGTGACCGTGACCTAGACAGATTGACTTGAATTTAAAAAAAAATGCGTCTATGCGAGCTACGTTGTTTTTTCAAACTTCAATCGCATTCTTTCAAAAAATGATTTGTATGACGCTGTCACATAAGAGAGAAAACTTACAATAGTTTTATGGTTGTGTGCAGAAACGTCTGATAAACAAATGTCAATTTCTGAATCTAAATCTTTGACAATGAAGAAGTCATGTAATTTTAAAAAATGATGCGTTAGAAATTTTGCTAAGTATATAAACTTGAACAACACAGTTTGCTTTCGTGAACATGAGTGTTATACTTGGCCGAAAAAGAGAAAGTTTTAGAAACTTTATTCATTTGGAGCTAGTATCTGGAAAAGAGTGCTTATGGAATTACGGGTAAACCAGGATTCCGATAGGTCTATGCATTTCTGCAGTCGACCAGGACTTATAATGTTGTACCATACCGTATTTACTATATATCGTCGTTGTAAATGCAAAACATCGTATCTCGATTTTGGAAAACTTCAAAGGGGAGGGAAAAAAGTGTAATAACTTTTCCCCAACTGAAATGTTTTACTTGAATTTTGGACATATTGTTCACAAATGATTTGTTATCAATACTGATCAGTAAAGTATTTTATAACCTGGAAGAATTGTCTCTAACAGGGCACACAAGTTTGTACTTTGAAAATCGCAAGAATCGACATACGAGAATTTGCATTTACACCAACGATATGCAATATTTGCATGCAGTGCAGCCGCAATAAACCCTCCCTAAACGATACATGAATTTGAACACATGACTTACTGTAACTCTTTCTGTAGTTTGACGTCTCTATTAGCTTCGAAAGGCATTGCGACAAAACAAGTAAATGCTCATTATCAACATTTTTCTTTTGCCTCATGTACTAGTATCATGTACGAAATTGTACAAAAATACTATCCTTTTTGTCGTCCGTAGCAGCTTCAAATGGAACAGTAGCACTATTTGCTAGTTAGGAAAGGTTTGATTTATGGTTATAAAACATTAATGAACAAGAAAATACTGATACATGTAACCGGCGCTTAAGCCTTACCCAAAGGATATCTATGTTGTAATTTACAAATCTTAATCGAGTTCGCTACTCGATGAGTTCGACAAAGCTTTTGATATTTCGCTCGATCAGGGCAAACCCCGAAGTCAGAAATGACCGTTTAATCAAAAGTTATCACAGCCCAGCTTACCGATTGAAATCAATTATTTCCAGATATCGTAGGTCTCTTAAGTCATTTATTTTCAGTGGAATCTCTGACTTTCCAATTCTGTGATTTTCCCATCAAAAGCCGTTAAAGAGACTTACCATATACGTCTCACAAATTTTACTTGAAGTTCTTTTTTATTTGAAAGAACATATTAATATATTTTTATGAAAATTCTTAACTTTTTAAGCCAAAGTAAGTATTGCGCCGTTTACGAGGATATGTTTTTTAATCAAATTAACTGTGATTTATCACAGAACATGTGTTAATGGAACAGGCCCGTAAGAACGGGGTGGCTAGGGGGGGGCAAACCCCCGTAAGTGGGCCAAAAGTGCTGAATTTTTTTCTTTACACGGTGAAAATTTAGGGAAAATCTAAATTAGCCCCCCCCCCATATTCAGACACCGTGGCTTTAGCCCCCATATAAAATTGCTTCCCACGGGCCTGTGGAAAATGCCATTTTCACCTCAGCTTTTAGAGAGTTTTTGAGCTTATCAGCAACAACTTAAAAGGACTGATATCCTTTAAATGAATTAGAATAATTAATCTTGGCATCACAATATACATTAGAAAAAAATAAATAGGATGTCTCTTTAATAAATGTAGGAGATGATGGAGTGTCATGCGGCAAAACCAGGCAATATACGTATTGTCAAGTAACTAGGAACGTTCTGTTAAAAACCGTCCATAAATGAAGGTGTGTAAATGAACTTCGTAAGGACGTATGGTGTCCCAATGAGCAAAACTGCACGTAAAATGACATAGATCCATCCTTGCCTTGTATTTTTTTTCACAAAATGGACCCACCTCATGTGATGCGTTTTTAGCTCACATGAGCACAAGCTCAAGTGAGCTATTGTGATCACCTTTTGTCCGGCGTCCGTCCGTCGTGCGTCGTCCGTCGTGCGTCGTGCGTCGTCCGTCAACAATTTCTTTAAATGACATCTCCTCCTAAACTACATGGCCAATTTCAACCAAACTTGGCAGGAATGTTCCTTAGGAGACCCCCTTTCAGAATTACTAAAAGAATTGAAATCCATGAAAAACTCTGGTTGCCATGGCAACAGAAAAGGAGAAATTTGACTGAATCTCAATACTATCTTTGAACGACATCTCTTCCTAAACTACTGGGCCTATTTCAACCAAATTTTGCAGGAATGTTCCTTAGGTGACCCCCTTTCAGAATTGCTAAAAGAATTGAAATCCATGAAAAACTGTGGTTGTCATGGCAACAGAAAAGGAGAAATTTGACTGAATCTCAATACTATCTTTGAACGACATCTCCTCCGAAACTACTCGGCCAATTTCAACTAAACTTGACAGGAATGTTCATTAGGTGACCCCCTTTCAGAATTGCTAAAAGAATTGAAATCCATAAAAAACTCTGGTTGCCATGGCAACAGAAAAGGAGAAATTTGACTGAATCTCAATACTATCTTTGAACAACATCTTCTCCTAAATACCAAGCCAATTTCAACCAAACTTGGCAGGAATGTTCCTTAGGTGACCCCCTTTCAGAATTGCTAAAAGAATTGAAATCCATAAAAAACTCTGGTTGCCATGGCAACAGAAAAGGAGAAATTTGACTGAATCTCAATACTATCTTTGAACGACATCTCCTCCTAAACTACCAAGCCAATTTCAACTAAACTTGGCAAAAATATTCCTTAGGAGGTCCTCTTTAAGAATTGCTAAAAGAATTGAAATTGACTGAAAACTCTGGTTGCCATGGCACCAGAAAAGGAGAAATTTGACTAATTCTCAATAATTTCTTTGAACAACATCTCCTCCTAAACTACTTGGCCAATTTCAACCAAACTTGGCAGAAATATTTCTGAGGAGGTTCCTTAAAAAGAATTGAAATCTTTTAAAAGCTCTGGTGGCCATGGCAACAGAAAAGGAGATTTTCCACCAAATCTCAATGACATCGTTGAATGATATCTCCTCCTAAACTATCAGGCTAATTTCCACCAAACTAGGCAGAAATATTCCGTAGGAGGTCACATTTCAAAAATTGCTAACATAATTGCAATTTATTAAAAAAAAACCAACTCTGGTTGCCATGGCAACAGAAAAAGAGAAATTACACGAAATCTGTCAGAAGCAATTTCTCAATAACCGCAGAGCCAAATTTGACAAAACTTAATATTTGCATTGCTTATGATATTGCTAAGAGGTACTTTTTTTTGCTTTTCAATATAAAACCTTGTCACAGAAAAAGGGGACTTCTAGTAAATATCTGCTTATCAGGCGCATATCATCTACATTTATGCATGGATTTAAAAAAATGTATGGGTAAATGTGTTCTTTATCATGAGTAGATGTTCTATTTGAAATATATATTTAGGTAGGTTCAAGGTCATAGATCTAGGTCAATTTGTAAATTTCTGTTTGTTTGTCAGTCTGTATGTTTTATTTTAATTCCATCTGTCGAAAGCAGTTTCTCCATAACCAAATAAACGAATTGGATGAAACACCATATTTGAGTTACATATGATATTGCACTAAGGTAGTTTTCTGGGTTTTCTATGGTTTGAAATCGCATAGCGGCGTTCATATGATCTTTGACCCTTTATTGCATTACCTGTAAGAAATCTGATCTGTTATAAAACCCCATCTCAGGTGAGCGACCTAGGGCCAACGGCCCTCTTGTTCACAATTTTAGCTCAAACATGCGTAAAGTGTATTTTTCCGCGCCAAAATAGACACAGGCACAGATTGGGGGCCACGTGTATCCCTGTACCAAAACACACAAAATAGTCCTGAAAAGAAGGATGGATTCTGGCTCAAAAATGAGAGAACATGTCAACCAAAAGCATCAATGAAGTCCTTAGCAAAAACATTCACATAGAGAGCAATGCATAACCAGAAGGGGAGCCACGTTTTTAAAGAATAATTTTAGCACCCCACAAACCGGATCGACTTCTCTGAGCGACCTTACGCCGTATGGACAGACCGAGATTATACCAATATACGAACACTTTTGATGGCGTACATATACAATAGCAACGTGATTTCAAACTGTTGTTGTAGAGTGTTAAAATCCAGACTAATATGAGCAATAATAAATGAAAATTATTTACACTTTTTTAACATACAACCTGGGTAGCTACCTTCTGTCGCTTGATCCAATAAACCATTGAAGGATCTTGATTCAATTGGTTTGAATCCCGACTCTATCAATATCCTTTCGCCATTTTGACTAGAATAATTGTCTCGCCATAGGACGAATCGGCTAGGTAGGATGGTGGTACATAAAGTTTGGGATGTTGCTTTTGTGCTGTTGAGAGAATTGCAGGGAACACATAGCTTTGAATAAATGAACGCATATATTAACTGCAGTAGCATTAAACGGGTTGCTAAATCACTACCAACGATTTCTCTTATTTGTCGCTAATATTTACCATTTAAACTCGTCTACGGAAAATCTACTACGTCTACGCCTTTGTCTGTCGCTTTTACGCGTGTTTGTTGGGCGATAGTTTTCTAGCAATTTGTGGTCATATTTGCTGTAGACTTGTTTGAGACCAGACCGTTTTATTGTAATCACATGTAGTTATTTCGAATAAACGCGCATTATAAATGTTCTATCTTTAAAAAAAGCAATGAATGGTTGATCAGATGTCATCTCAAAGCTTTTTAAACGAAAATTAATTCCAATTTTTCAATCGATTAAAACATATACGGAATGACATAATGACACTAGGCGTACAGATACATGTTCCGCAAACTGCACTAATGATGCTGTACAGTTTGCACTAGGCGTACAGTCGGAAGAAATACACCAGTCTCATTCCAAAGCCAATATCTTTGTGAAACAATGTGCATACGGGAATACAACTGATGGACACAATAGCAGAGAGGTTTAGCTATTACTAGGTACAAGTTCAAGCGTACATTATTGTGTAAATCACGCGATTGCAGTCAAAATTGCACGAGTCAGCACGATAAAAACAGCACAAACCAGTGATTTGACAGGTAAAGTCCAATTTTATAAACAAAATAGACACCGATCGAGAAATCGTAACCACTGAAGTGAAAGTACATTTAGTCTACCCCACAACGTTGAAAAAGCGCATAAAGAAAGATTGTTCCGATTCTTACTTATATAATTTTAAAAAGCCAAATTATCAACTTGTTTATCAGCACTAGTGATATTTTGCGTACAGTTAGATGCAACTTCCGATACACGCGACTGTACGCTTTTACACTGTGATATGACATGTGACGATAATCTATTTCTATGTAAGAATACCAGTTCAGTGTCCAAACGTAAGAAAAATGTAGAAATATACGAACCATTTTCCAGACAAGACCTAGTTTTGACGCCCCCATTAAAATGCTTGTTAAAACATTGAGGCAAAAGAGGAAAACGCTAATAGTCAACAGTTTCTCTTTTTATCAATATTTTAAGAGCTACTCGTATATCATTACAAACTCTATCTCTTTAAACATTCCTTTTTGTCCTTAAAGCATTTGAGAACAATATGGTTCTGATCAGGAACCATGTTGTTCTCGAATAGCTTCTTCATGACCTGTAGCAACCATAGAGCAGTATGTGTCTCTGGCAGACCCCATTTAGACACTGGTTCATGTTGAAATATATAGCTTGTTCAATCGCTATAAGGGACCCTTTTCCAGATCAGTTTCGTCGAATCATTTAGGACATATTTGTGACCTGCAAAAGTCCTATGACACGTTTAGGACAATATCTGTATATCACTAAACTCTGATGATAATAGGAAATGCAATTTTTGTTCAAAACGTTTTGTTGGTCATTTGTAGGCCATCAATGCCTCCTAAATTATTTGATGAAACTGACCCCTTGGTTCCCAAGAGTTTTTTAGTACATGTATTGAGTATTATTCCGCAATTTTGTTAAATCAATTAGTCGACTAAATTTCGTTTACATATAGAAAGGGTCATACTATTGTAAATAATCAGATAATAGAGATATTTGATATCGTTCTTTAGACACTCAGCTCGTAACGAATAATACTAGTGTTGACCATAAAAGTTCATAATGAATTACAACCTTTGTCCAAACACGACATCGTGGAAGAGGACAAAAATGCCGTTGTCGAAAAAACCTTGTTATTTCTCGTTATATTCTTTATCAAAACTAACATAATTAAGGTAGAATACCCGTAATGTAGCCATTTTGATATTCATAAAATATCTGATTTTTTACAGCGTCGTCCTGACGTATCCGAACTTATTCGGGCCCAGTCGTAAACATTTGTCGGTGGAAAGTCGGTATCTGGATAGTGGTACGCTTCAGGATGAGCCATTGCCTAAACACCATAACGCTGTCTAACATGTGGTATTGATAAGAGATCTTAAGGGACAATGCTCCAGTCCAGTTTTTCGGAACACTCGGTCGTTATTGTAGAAACTTGAATATTTCGCAGCATATATGTTTCACTACCAGATTTTTCGACAATATGACATGTCTACTCTTCTCCATTTTTCGACTGTTAAAGTTTATTTGTCATGTGAAACTGCATGCTTGACACAAGATTAAAAAATCGATGATTCAGAGCAAGACAGTTGTAAGTGTTTGCACTTACACCTGTTTTGTATTGATTTTATTCATGTGTAAATAATAAAATGCTGTAATAACCTACACTTATAAGTGCGATGACCCATACATTTTCTTCTTGAATTATTACAAGGACATACTTTTATCATGTAAAACTTGGAATATTTTACAGAAAAATGCGATTTTGACATAAAACGCTTCTGTTTCGTTGATGTATTTACATGTGTGAATATGCTTTTTTATACATCACAGCAATTCTATCATCACACGTTTCAGATTTTCTGTTTTCGATAAATGTAAAACAATGATTTAAAACCACTTTCGAGATAAAGAAAATGTCATTCAGCATTTTCTGAGTATTCGTGACCTTTGAAAGGGGCGGGAAATAGACACTTTTTAATCTGTGGGGGTATATCATACAATTGCCGATAAAATCCAAACAAGATCGATGACCATCCATTTTCATTTCATTTTTCAACTGGCAATACCGCGTACTTTCAATAGTCAAAAATGTAATTAAATTCTGTTATTGAGAAGAAGAAATAGTGATACTGGCGCATTATCCCTTAATTAGTCTGCTTCTTTATGACCTATGATCTATGCTTGTCCTAATTATTTTCTTAGCTATGTTTCTCTTATGTTTTCTAAACATAACACCGGTTTTTGAATTTTGGTAAAAAAGTTACCCTTTTTAGCAAAGGATTATTCTCATGCTTACATGCGTAGTTCGTGATATGGCGTTTACCGTTTCAAATTAACGTGTGAAATTGATATAATTACAGATAAATCTTGAGTCAGATCATGTGATTATGTACACACGAATATCAAAATGAAGGTTTTACAACTCTAACGCGCTATTGTAAACATTTTTGGGAAAAACCAATACTTACCTGTAGGAGGGGGCAGATTAATGATCAATTATCTATGTGTTTTAAGTGATTAATTTGAATTGTCGTCATCATATTAACTATGTCTGCAATGGTCTATTGGATACATTAGTGGCTTCTAAATATCTGTCATAAGAGGCGGTATGCAGGTGGTGGTTCGAGGCTAGGGGCGAGCTTAATGTTTTTAATGGTTACTTTCGAATGTATAGTTTTATGCATATTTAGCTTATTGCTTGTCTCATTACAATTCTTCAAATGATTATCATTTGTTGTTATTATTATTTTAGCTTTATAATGCTTTTTTTTTCTCTCTTTTCATTTTTTCCTCGTCTATTTTAGTAGTGATTATTTATTTGACATCATTTCATTTTTGTAACTTACAATTTTTCATCATTTTTCAAAACGTTTTCACAAATAAAATCTATGACAACAAAACGACAACAAATGGCAAAAATCTAGATACTATCTGTCTCCGAGTAATTGCAGCACACAAGGAGCATGTGTCCCGTGCACGATCTTTTAAAATAAAAGTTTCTCAGAATAAGAAAAAAAGATATCGGTATACAGAGGATTCGAACATGGGTCGCAAGATTGACGGTTATTGTACTTTCAGTCAGTCGATATTTCCACCACTTCTTACGTAGGACGAATTAAAACATTATATATTTAGTTATGCAATGATCACCTGGGCTACGGTCTATTGCGTTTCGATGTGACCAATCTGTTTACAATAATAAAGCGAGCCCGATAATGGTCACAATATCGCGTTTTATCTATAGATAGACAACGACCTGTGAATGATCAAAGATCAGCGAGTCTAAATTGACGGGGGAAGAGGGATTTCGAATTATAAAAATATGTGACTCGAACCCGTCTCCCTGTAATAAATCGACGAAATACTATCTGGATACAGCTACTGAACTCACACGGCATCGTAGACAGCACGCAATACCTGTCATTGTTCGCTTTTATTCAGTGGAAAATAGGCATTCCTCCCGATTTACACGTATTGGAATATACCGTAACCTTTCGTCACGGCTCACGACTCGATGTCCAATTATATACATCTGTTTTATATTTCAAAGTTATATAATTTTGCTTAGGGCGGGACTCCAGCGTTATTTTATATTTGAGCAAATGTTTTATGCTTTACGCTTTTGTTTTAGGCCTATGTACTTAAAACAGAATATTTGGTTTGAGAAAAGGTTTAAAAAAATCCAAGAAATTGTTGAATATCATAATGGCAGATGCCTTGGAATGTGCAGTAATTTTCAACATAGGGGACACTATTGCCATTTAGTGTACAACAACAATCAAATCCCGTTCTTGATTCCAGGCGCTTGATAGAGATAAGGCCTACTTGTACTCCCTTCCAATCGGTCGGCGTGTACTACTTTTAGAAAAGGCTAAATGATTTTCATCTGTCATTTCAAGCTTGCTTAACGTCTTTTTATCGTTTCTTCTACGAGATTTGGTTATCCAATTGTTGACCGTCAATGCCATAACAAATAAAAATATGATGCAAATATTCGTTTGTTTATAAAATCTCAAGATATTTTGACAATGAAATCGAATAATTTGAACTTATTGATGGAAAACGCGATAATTTCATTAGTAACACTAAGTCAGTTAATACTGGGGCCACACCGGTGTAATATATCCCTTCTTTATTTTCAGGACTATTTAACATCTTTTGGTGGAGAAATACACGTGGCCACCATTTCCGGTGTCTTTATTGGAGACACTCCACAGCGGGAAATGCTTCCGCCTCGTAGTATACGTAAATAGATAGAGGCTGTATAGTAGATTCTACGCGACATAAACGTTCAAAGGCTGCGCAGAATCTACTATACAGACTATCTACTATACAGACTCTATATGACTTAGTGTTCGTAAACCAATGAAAACATACGCTTACGCTGGAATTACATCATTTTTCCAAAAATTACATCATTTTCCCCCAAAATACACCATTTTTCATAACTGCACAGGAAACGGGGGCGTGGCTATGTATATCCGTGACATAAACTGACCGGCAGTGCGTTTATGTGAAATATAGCGCCGAAATTTTCAAATACACTATAAAATCACTACGGAGTAATTTTGTGAAATTGTGAACTTTTCAAATATACTGCAATTTCATTGGTCCGAAAACTAGGACGAACACTAAAACCATAGTTCCGTCAAAAATGGATTCGCTCCTTTTGTTGCATTGATTGTGTTTCTGTGGAAAAGACATATGCATGAAATGTGGTTCTGCATACTGGCAGACCATCAGTGTACTGCTAGGATGTGTTTTAATGAATTTCTCAGAAACTAGTTTCGTGCGAGGTCGTGACCTTTCATGGGGGTGTGTCACATGCATATCCGAAAAGAGATGGCAAATTGAAAGCGTGGTTGTGTTCACGGGAGCGTGGTTGAAGCTGACGGTGCTATTGATACCACTTTCTTGGTAGTAAATTAAAAAACAAGGAATGATCTATCTGTCAGTCTAAGTAATAGGTGTCACAGATATTTTGAGAGAAGCTAGAAGCTGCCAAATGGGCACGTTTTACTATATATATTAAATAGGCCCGTTTCGTTGAGGAGTCACGCCTGTTTTGGTGTGGAAAAATACGCGATACGTATGTTTGATTGGCAATTGAGAAGCATCCACTGCCTATTGACGTCGTGCAATATTCAATTCTTCAAGTCAAAATTACAGAGGTTGCATGTAATTTGATTGCATGTAATTGATCAAATTACAAGCGCGATAACCCCCGAGTAGTAGACACAGGTGGATGGATCTACATTTACCACACAGTGACGCTTTTAGACGCCTCTGACAGAGAATGTTTGGAATAAGATTGTAAAAAATGAAAAAAAAAATGCTCTTGACAAACAATTTCTTCATTAATTTCATTTTTGCGCCAGAAATGACAGAGAATTGTAAACCTTTATTCACTTCAAATTGTTGTCTGCAACATCTTTGAAATCCGAATGTTCGGGTCACCACTCTGTCATTTCAGTTTAAGGTAGTCCACTCCTTATAAGATTCTCACGACGACAGAATCATTCGGGCTACGTCGAAAACATTCCACCGCCGAATTTTTACTACCGTGCCCGAACAGGTTGGAATACGTAACGACGCAGCTCGAAAATAGGCCGATGTTTTGTTAATCTCAAAATTGCCACATTACAGGTATTCTAACTTAACTGAGGGGCCGTCTAGGCCGATATCCCTAGGATTTCGGGCTTCCTAACTTTCTGCATTCAACGAAGTGACCTCATTCAAATTGCCATATAATTGGTCAAAAGAGGTTATGACTTTACTACATACATTCAATGTTTTGTGGTGCTAATTGCTCAAAACATCAAAACATCGTCAAAGGCTTTTTCGTACAAGCAATTTACTTAATGTTTATTACTTCTAAAAACCTTTCAGGGACATTTCAGGTAATTCAATAGTAAACACTAGTAATTTTATTGTATGTGTGGTAATTATAACGGTCATATTTCTATTTCATAAAACGTTATGAATAAAAGAAAATACATTTACCTATATGTATTGAACGAAATATGAAACCCATAAAATTGACACGGAATTATCAACTACAAAACTGTACTAGATGTTAAGATGCGGTAAATATTTCTTCGTCTTTGTGTGACTTTTTCAGCTTATATATCGCTATTTTTTCAATAAAAACTGCAGCTTAACCCTATCCCAAACAAGACCTGGTTTTGACGTCCCAAAAAGAAATAGCTTGGGAAAACATTGAGACAAAAGAAGAAACTGCTGATAACCAGCAGTTTCTCCTTTTGTCTCAATATTTTCTGTGTCATATTATACACATATACTATCTTTAAAACATCCATCTTGTCGTCTTTCGCAGCTTTTGAATGGGACCACTTCTAAGTTTTGCCATTTGGGAAAGGGTTAAACATGTTGCATCCCCCACCTCTCCATGTAAGGGCCGTCAAAGCCAGGGCTTGTGAATGTTACATACTGGCACAATGTTCTATTCTATATATGAACATACTGTCACCCGACGTATGGACCTCAAAATGTCCACTTTGCGGGCAGTGTAGGCCTTATCTGAAGTCAACTCTCAAAACGATTCCACATTGCAGAACATTCTCATGTTGAAGTCTTGAAAAAAGTGACGTTAGAGTATGCTGACATTTATACGTGCGGATATGTCCGCCTTCATAATTAACCTGCCTTTTTTTTATCCATGTCCTAAATGAATTAACTTAAGCTGCATCTAATTTGAAGCTAAAACAACTATTACTAAATATATTTCTATTTTATTTATTTCTATCTCTCTACAAACAAGAAAGATTGATTTGATTAGATAAAACCATTTAAAGGAAAATGATTGCTGTTGACAGATATTCTTTATTCACCATAAAATTCTCCGAAATACTTAGTCGGAAAGGCACTGGTTAGGAGAGGGAAACTAGGGAAAAAACAAGAATTATCTAAAACAAAAGGTTAGAATAGTTTCCTTTCACTTCGTATCAGGTGAAAGTTTTATGTAGCAGCTATGATTCGGGAGTGTCCGCCTCCATGAAAACCATCAGTTGTCAAATTCAAATAAATTAAAGTTAGAAAAACATTAAGGTATCAAGGTAGTTCAGCCCTTATCAGATTCAAACGAGGTCCGAATGTTCACGAAGATGTTCGAATAGGTTCGGAAACACAACGAATGTTACGACGTCGCAAGATAAATTCCGACGTTCCGCGAATCTCATTAGGGGTCGACAACGCTAA
This sequence comes from Fragum sueziense, assembly GCA_963680895.1. Taxonomy (NCBI): domain Eukaryota; kingdom Metazoa; phylum Mollusca; class Bivalvia; order Cardiida; family Cardiidae; genus Fragum; species Fragum sueziense. The sequence continues at coordinate 21,717,688 of OY804601.1, forward strand.
CACTCCTAGATTATAATTTGGCCACCTACGTAGAATTCACTTAGGAACTTTACAGAAAGATGTACTGACTTATCTTTTTACTCTGTGTTCTACTTTTTACACTTATTTCTTTCTTTTTATAACTATAATTAACATGATAAAAGAATTATCGTTTGAACACTATTGACTATCACTATAAAACTATTGATATCCAACGTCATCTTTTTCCCATAATGTTTTCAAATCAGAAATAATAATCGTTAATTCTATCTTACCCATTTTTACCCGACTGTCGTCTAAAGAACCTTTGGAATTGGACTTTTCTTTTATTTCGACGTCTGATCTCGTAATAATTAAACAGGCCGTCCTGCAATCATTCCCTCGACGAAACCTGGTTTTGGCGTCCCTAATAAGAGTCGATTAAAAGAAATATTGAGACAAAAGAAGGGAATGTTCATGGGCATCATATGCTCGTTTTGCCTCAATATTTTCTCTTGCTGAAACGTACACACATCCTATCAATATTAACAACCATTTTGTTGTCTGCAGCAGCTTTCAAATTGAACCACTCTAAAATTTTGACGTTTGATATAGGGTTAATATCACGTTAATGATGTGGAAGTGTCCGCCTCCATACAATATGATATCCTTTGTCAAAAATCACGACTTCGTGATTCAGGACAATCATTTGTGAAAGAAAACAGATTTCGATCAAGATCTGGAATAAGGGAACTTGTGGCATTTGAGAACAACATGGATCCAGATCTGACCGTGCATATGCACAGTCTGATCAAGATCCATGCTGTTCTCAAAAAGCGTCTTCCTTAAATATAGCAACTCTTTGACAGAAATATAGAGCTTAATCGGACTACGCTTTGATAACAATTAACAGTGGTTAAAATACAATAAGTTTTTTTTTTTCAGATTCTGGGTTAGTTATATCAGAGGAGCTTTGATACTTGACACACATAAAATTGAATAAACGATCAATATTTTTTTTTCCAATGGGAATATTTTTTTATTGACTTACATTCAAACAAAAAGTGTATATGACTGCTTTTCTTCAAAACACCTCGTAACTGCAGCTTAAAGGGACTTTTCATTCCCATTTCAATTTTTAAAGTATGTCTTAGTGCCAAGATTGGTTATTCTAATGAGTATAAATACTAATAGCTTTTTGAAGTTGTTGCTGATAAGAGAGAAGCACACATTTTAAGTTGAGACAGAATCGATAAACTCCATATAATTCCGAACTGTTGTCCACAACAATGTGTTTAATTTTAACACAGAAGTATATATTTCTCGTAAACGGCGCAATATTTTGGCTTGAAATTTTCAGCAATTTTCATAAGGAAATATGACCTGTCAGATAAAAATGAAAGTAAAATTTAAGACAAAAAATTCTGAAATGTCACTTTAAAACAAAACGTTATCAGGTTTTACATAAAAGCGACGTTATTCTGAAGCTGGTACGTTGAACCGTGTCAGTAAGCGTTGAGTGGTTTCCAGGCATACGAACGGTCAGTGCCTGTTGCCATTCGATCGTCTAGGAATGACCATATCACTCACATATCAATTACATAAAATATTTACTTCTCCACGTATTTACCAACATAAAAGGTAAATTTAACAATTTGATAAATTTGTGCACAGGGAATTGGTGTTATTTCGGAGGAATGGAATATGTCAGATAATATATATTTCATGTTCAATATGCGGTAAAATATGGATCTGTCTGTGAAAAAAATGCTGTTTCGCAAAAGGGAACAAACTGGGAAGTGTGAAACAGTTTTGTTCCATTTCATTCAGTCAGCACATATTGCACATGTCTAATCTTATGTCTTCGTCAAGGTTGTAAGCTTAGTCCTATTCTGTTTTGTCTTTTTATTAACGGCTTAGATGCTGCGATGAGAAATTCTGGTACAAATGGTATTCAACTTTTTCCTGATCCAATGGAACTGTTTTCTCTATTGTTTGCAGATGATGTGGCATTAGCAAGTGATACAGTTATTGGTTTGCAGATGCAGCCCAATGCTTTATATACATTTAGCAATGAATTGCGCCTGCAGGTCAATACTGATAAAACAAAGATAATGGTCTTTAGACATGGTGGGAGAATCGCTAGAAATGAAACATGGTTTTATGACAATAAGCCGATAGAAGTAGTTAATAGCTTTGTATATGTTGGTGTCAATTTTACGAGTAAACTTTCATACTTTAAGATGTCAGAGTATATGGCAACTAAAAGTAAGAAAGTTTTTATTGCTTTACTTTAAAGACTACGCAGTGTTTTACCCTTATTTCATAAAACATTTTTTCATTTTTTTTATTCTAACATCAGCTCTATTCTTTTATATGGATCTGAAATCTGGGGTCTTGATCAGCATGATTGTGCCGAACGCATTCATGTGTATGCGTGTAAACGTTTCATGAATGCCCCAATGAATTCTGTAAATAATGCAATTTTGGGAGATTGTGGTAGATATGTTGTGCCGATTTTAAGATTCTTGCCTAAATTCGAAATTGGGCATGCCCAATTTCGAAATTAGGCACGGAACTTTGCCCAATTTCGAAATTGGCCATCCATTTTCGAAATTATGATTCAGTAAGTTCCGTGTGTCATGCAGAACTATTTCTGTCGATCTTTTTCGACGATTTATTGATAATTGAATCATACAACGCCCGAAATGTTAATATTATTTACGGTTTACTGCAAAACTGTCATGCAGAAATATTTCTGTCGATTTATTCTCGTTTTTTTCCTCACCGATTTATTAGTAATGAATCGAACAACGACATAATGATTATTTTACGGTTTACTTTGATTTTTTATACTTCCTACGTACTCGTTGCTGCCGCGGATCCAGGATGTCTGTGATGGGGTTCGAATTTACAAATAGAGAGGTTCGTTTTCCCAAGTATTACACAATTTTGACCGAATTTCTGCATTGAAATGAAATAATCAGGCTGCGGAGACAGTGGCAGATCCAGAGGGGGTGCGGAAGTCAAATGAACCTCCTCTGAATCCTAATTATTTCAATTTCAGTCAGAATTTTGTAATAATAAGAGAACGAACCACCTATTTGTAATTTCGAACCCCCTTACAAAGTCTGGATTCGCCGCTGAGAGGGGTTTCCTTTGAACCTCGAAAACTCCCCTACCCATTGGATACGCCGCTGCATTGTAAACGTGTACACCAGAATGTAAAAACTTCATCTGCGGGTCCCAGTCGATATCAAAATCCAGTCTATTTTAAAACGAAAGTACAGTGTCATTCAAGGATAAACGAAACCTGTCTCATGGTGTATAGATATTAGCCACATGCGAGAAAGAAATACGGCAACATTTTATCTGAATTTTCCGATAGAATTAGGTCACAGGATAAAATTAGTGATTTCATTATGACGTTGCGAGGTCGTACTGTAAGCGGAATCATGCATACTTATTAAAATGATTATAATAGTATAAGATCCATTTCTCGCTCTGATTTTATTATCATTATTGTTCCAATGCATTTAAGCCGGGCATTAAATCAACAATTTACCAATCATTTATCTCTCATAAATCATATTTAATTTCAAATGTGATATACACTTTTGGGGTATTTTTATCAATTTAAAAAGTGGGCCTTTTTTGAACTGGGCCGTTTTGGTCATTTACACTAGAACTAGGCATTTCTGGTTTCAGGGGATCAATTAGTTTGTCTAGGTTGGTCGCTTGTTCTGGCCGGCATGGTGGGAAGAATCGGCTTGTTCGGCTGGGTCGGTAGGGAGTTCTGGCCAGCACGGTGGGAAGGATCGGTTTGTTCCTCTGGGTCGGTCAGTAGTTCTGGCCAGCACGATGGGAAAAATCGGTTTGTTCCTCTGGGTCGGTCGCTGGTTCTGGAGAGCACGGTGCGAAGGATCCGCTTGTTCGGCATGGTCAGTCGCTAGTTCTGGCCAGCACGGTTGCAAGGATCTGCTTGTTTGGATGGGTCGGTCGCTTGTATTGGCCAGCACGGTGGGAAGTATCGGCTTGTTCAGCTAGATCAGTTGCTAGTTCTGGCCAGCACGGTGGGAAGGATCTGCTTGTTCGGATGGGTCGGTCGCTAGTTCTGGCCAGCATGGTGGGAAGTATCAGCTTGTTCTGCTAGGTCAGTCGCTAGTTCTGGCCAGCACGGTGGGAAGGATCTGCTTGTTCGGATGAGCTGGTTGCTTGTTCTGGCCAGCACGGTGGTAAGTATCGGCTTGTTCAGCTAGGTCAGTTGCTAGTTCTGGCCAGCACGGTGGGAAGGATCTGCTTGTTCGGATGGGTCGGTCGCTAGTTCTGGCCAGCACGGTGGGAAGTATCAGCTTGTTTGGCTAGGTCAGGCGCTAGTTCTGGCCAGCACGGTGGGAAGGATCTGCTTGTTCGGATTGGTCGGTTGCTTGTTCTGGCCAGCACGGTGGGAAGTATCGGCTTGTTCGGCTAGGTCAGTCACTAGTTCTGGCCAGCACGGTGGGAAGGATCTGCTTGTTCGGATGGGTCGGTCGCTTGTTCTGGCCAGCACGGTGGGAAGTATTGGCTTGTTTGGCTAGGTCAGTTGCTAGTTCTGGCCAGCACGGTTGGAAGGATCTGCTCAACGGATGGGTCGGTCGCTTGTTCTGGCCAGCACGGTGGGAAGTATCGGCTTGTTCGGCTAGGTCAGTCGCTAGTTCTGGCCAGCATGGTGGGAAGGATCTGCTTGTTTGGATGGGTCGGTCGCTTGTTCTGGCCAGCACGGTGGGAAGTATCGGCTTGTTCGGCTAGGTCAGTCGCTAGTTTTGGCAAGCACGGTGGGAAGGATCAGCTTGTTTGGATTGGTTGGTCGCTTCTTCTGGCCAGCACGGTGGGAAGTATCGGCTTGTTTGGCTGAGTTGGTCACTAGTTCTGGCCAGCAGGGTCGGAAGGATAGGTTTGCTCAGCTGGTTTTGTCGCTTGTTCTGGCCAGCATGGTGGGAAGGATCGGCTTGTTCGGCTGGGTCGGTCACTAGTTCTGGCTAGCATAGTAGGGAGGATCGGCTTGTTCGGCTGTTTTGACAGTTTGACCTCTACAGCTTAATGCAGAGAAAAATGCAGGGAAAAATGCTGAATATGGTATTTTTCACAGAAAGGGATTCTCCTGTTTAAATGGTTTTACAATCAGCTCACTATTTTGAGTTAGTTATCTTCAAAGTCTAAATGAAATTAGAACATATCAAATTAATTAATATAAGTATGCAGATCTATGGTAGATCACATATATTTAGCAGATGAAAAGCTTCATAATAAATCTTGTTTGCTTTAAAAGAACCATTTCTAAAATGTCGATATTTAACTTTAAGTAAGTGAAACCAGTTTAATGTCGGTGGTTAGAAAGCCCAAAGCAATGGATCTAATTCAGGCTCCGAAAAAAATATGGAACTGCAACTTTTTGAATAAATAAATGAAATCGAGTATAGATATGATTTTTATGGCAATATTATCTATAAATTTGATGTCCTGCTGAACATGTAAACGAATTGATATAAGCAGAGACATATAATATAATGCTTATCTATGTCTCTGATAAAAGATAAGGTGCGAATTGCTTAGGGTACGAATCAACTTCCGCGCAAACGGAAGAAGAATGTTCCGTATGTTCTGTTCGGTACGGAACTTTAGCTGTTCCGTACCGAACTTTTATTGGACTAAAAACGGCTTAAAATGATTTTTTAAGTGCTAACTGTGATACTTCCCTAAAAACGGATATTTTGAAGATGAGTTCTGCGCAGAAAATGGCCCGATATACCATAAACTAATTATAAATAAGCTATTTCGCCGAGTTTCGAAATTAGGCAAATGAGTTCTGCAGGGATTTGCCGAATTTCGAAAATAGGCAAAAACGAAAATCGGCACAATAGATATCCTATTTATATTGAGGCCTCTAAAAGGTGTATGAAATATTGGGTAAAACTTTTAAATACACCAAATGATTGTTATATAAGAAAATGTTATGATATGCTTAAAATATTAGACGAAAGAGGTTTTAAAAATTGGGTTTCTAAAGTAAGGATTAGTCTTTATACGAATGGTTTTGGATATATTTGGGAAAGGCAAACAGTCACCAAAGCCACTCAGTTTTTAAAAGCTTATAAAACAGGCTGATAGATCAATTTACCCAAGAATGGTACATTTATTGTAACAGAACAAGTAAATTGATTTATTATTCCAATTTTAAACAAAAATTTTCACCAGAAACCTACTTAGATGTAATTGATATAGTCAAGTTCAGGAAAAGTTTAGTGTCATTTAGAAGCTCATCTCATTCTTTAATGATAGAAAAGGGTCGTCATCTAAGTATTGTTAAAGATCTTAGATACTGTCTTTATTGTAATTCTGTTGTAGAATGTGAGTTTCATTTTCTTTTAATCTGTCCGTTGTATGAGGACTTGCGCGCTAAGTTTATCAGCAAAAAGTTTTATAAAAACCCTAACATACAGAAATTCTACCTTTTGATGGCAAACAAAAACACTGCTATAATACGCAATCTTGCAATATATATTTTTATGCTATGGAAAAAAGGAATTTGGCAATGGCAAATGTGTCTCAAGCAACCTCATGACAACATTGTGTTTGAACATGTTTTTGATGTATATTTTTGTATACAGGCCGTTGGCCAATATACTAATAAACTATTTGAATTTGAATACTAGGGCAATATATGTTTCCCTCGCACGATTCTCTTGGCGTTTATCTTCATTTCGTAATACTATGATCTTGTTTTATCCTGAGTGATAATTCTCAAATAACAGTATTGGTTCCTGGATTTTATGAATGGCCTTTTTTAGCATGACAGGTCACACATATGATATTCCATAAGCCCTAATACATGTATGTCAGTCTATCTACGGGAAAAATATTAAAAAACCCACACAACAAAACATGAAAGTAATAAAACGTCGGCCTCTGTAAAATGACTCCCTTGTGAACAGTGCCTGAAAAAGTGATATATCGTCGTGGGGAGGTCAAAACCTCGTAACTCCAGCTTTTTCAAGCTGTAGTTACGAGGTTTTGACTACCAACCAACGATATACCACGTACTAATACCTTACATACGTTCGAAAATGTCGTAACTACAGCTTGATTAATATAATATGTGCACCAGGATCTGGAAAAAAGTTCTACAAGGCTTTTGAGACCAACATGATTCAAGATCAGCCCATGTATACTCGCAGTCTGATCAGGAATCATGTTGTTCTTCAATAGCTTCTTCGTTGCTTATGAACTAACCATACGGGAGTAGCATGGATCCCCGTCAGATTGCACCTAGGTAGAGGTTGATCCTGAAAAAAAGTCATCATAAATGCTTTAAGAGACATGTCGCTGCTTTCCACAAAAACCTCGTTACTGCAACTTTAAACAAGGTACAGGTACGGGGATTTTGTTGAAAAGCGACATTGTCTTCCGGAAACTGTATTATCAATAAATCAGGTACTGGAAAAAGATTTTAAAAATTCAGAAGATAATATTTCCAGGTCAACCAAAGCCATATTATAATTTGATGCGAGTCATACCAGTGGAGTATAAAAAGTTTTAAGCCTCTCATAGATATAACCAGAACAGTATTTTTATTTTTCAAGACAGTCCATTTCCAACTCCACATAGGTATTCCATCTTAGGACACCTTGACCTCTGTAGATTGGTTAATATTAATTGAAAAACTAGATCAATCAATGTTGTCCGATCTACCAAAATCAAAATATCGAGGTTACCCGTTTTAAGTCTTCCTCATCAGCAGTCAACTCACAAATTTCGTCTTCATTTATCTCTGGAATTGTTCTGGTTTGCATAAGCCTAGTAAAGAGAACGATGCGAAGAAAACGTTATACTACAAAAAGAAAAAAAATCTTAACAAAAATCTTAACACGAAAATGTGATATTTCCAGTAACTCAGAAGGAATTCGTCGCCAATTCTTGATTGAAGTTTCCCTAACAATTCTTAAGGCGACATAATTGTATGATGCAATTCAGTGCATATAAATAAAGAACATTGTTGAAATGTCAAACACGTAAATTCACTTTGTGAAAGTACTAAAATCCTCCTTGAACACGCCCTGGTTTTGGCGTATATAATGGAAAAGATTGGGGAATCTTTGAAGACATCAATTTTGTCGTTTACATCATATTTCAAACTAGGATCTAAATAATGCTTCTTTCAGAGAAAAACATCAGTCTAAAGCAAAGGTATATATCTCCATATTTTGATTGCAAGCTTTCAGATGCCATGCTACCTCGGTACCATATACATACAAGGGTAATGCTTATAAATACCATAATACAGCCAGGATCTGGAAAACATCCCTTAAAGCATTTTTTAATTTTAGTTTCAAGATCAGTCTGTCGTCAAATGCAGTCCAATATGTATCCATGATGTTCTCTTTATTGAACTAGAATGAATTGACGAAGAAGCTATCAGAGAACAACATGTATCCTGATCAGACTGTGCGTATGCACAGGCTGATCTGGAACAATGTTGGGCTCAAAAGCCTAAAAGGGACGTTTATTCATATCCTGACTCATATGTAATTGTAACTAAATTACTAGTTTAGCATTCTGCTAGAGACATCTAAGCCAAAAAACAGCCAGATCGCAGAAAAACACCATTCTTCTTGAATTATATTTCACCAATTTCCCAGGGCGACAAAGACTCTCGATAATTGTTATTCCCACGACCCTTGGGACTAGATTTGTCTCATAAAAACTGTCAAAGATTTTCGAGAAATATTCTTTCTTAACACACGGGATTCAATAGTGTGATACTCTGATTATAATGATTTTGCTTTGACATTTGGCCTTTTACATTATCAAATTAGGCTGAAAATAAAAATCAGTTTGGGGATGGCCGTCTCTGCAAGCAATGGATTCTACCCCCCACAAACGTAAGGAAATAAGATGAGGTAGAATCCTTGGATTGCGAAGATGCGAGATGGCATATTGCTAAATATTTGATTGTCACATACAAAAAATGAATAATTATAGCCCAAACTTGAAATGATGACGCTGAATGTGAGATGAGAAGAGAACGTAACCGGATTGCTTTAGTACTTATTAACGTTGTCAGAAAGTTCACTGAAAAGAGATGCTTTGGCAATAATAATTCTTTATCACAAATTAAACACAGGGAAACGGAAGAAAATAATTGATCCATTTCTAACAATGGTCACATAAACTATTATTTAGAAAAGGCATTCTGTAGAAAAATATAGTAGGTTAAAGTCCTGAAAACTTCAAAATTGCATGTAATATTATTTTATTTCTTATTATTTGGGGGAGTGACTGCGAAAGGGTTCGAGAATAAAACAGACAAAATTCCTATCACGAATAATTGACTGTTGTGAGAAACGGTGTAAACAAGAAACCCGTCTCTACTTGATTCATTAATTCACGGGTTTCCCCAACAGATCTGGAGACACATTACATCTTTATGCCATTATTATGGGTTGTTATGGCATGAGCAATTATTATATGAAAACTTTAAGCCCTGTCCTTCGGTTTAGCCATTATTAATGAAAAGCTATTGTAGACTTTAGAACATATTTGATCCTTGAACAATATGACAAAAAAGATATTGAGGAAAACAGAGAAAAAAGTTTTTTTCTACTAAGGACATGAAAACCAGGGCTAGTTGGGCAAGGGATTAATGTATTCTCGACCTTTAACAACGAGTCTGTCGACGCAAAATGACGCAAGTGGTCACATTGCGAGAAAAATTCGTTCTATGCGACGAAGTCAGGCTTTAATTCAAGCTTTAGGTGGGCACACTCGTTATTAATTGATTTGACCCTTCTAAATTTAAAATAATCAAATTTTATTCCGATGAGTATTGAAAGCATTTTCTACCCTTTGAATTTGATGGAATTAGATAAATCAATGAAAATGAAATCACATTACATAGCCCTTGCCAGTTATTTCCATCATATCAGCGAACGAAGTACCTCTGTGGAATTAAATGCACTGAGTATAGAACAAACGCTGTAGTGTAGATTGTAGAGAATACCTACAATAACGACAAAGTGGATGCCTAAGCAACTTTCTATTTTTGTAACCGACATTTTAGAGGGAAAAACAGAGAGAAATATCCTAATTATTAAACTGTGTTACTTCTATATTCCAGGACGACAAGGATACTCGATTATTGTTATTCCCACAGCATTGAGACTAGATTTGTCTCATAAAGACTGTCAAAGATCTCTGTGAAATACTCATTTTCTTCGCAGGGCATTAATTTATTTGCCTCTCTGATTTATGAAGTTTTTTTCAAAAATGAGACACTTATAAAACTGTATAATTAATGCGGCCGTAGCAATATGTCAAGACAGAAGAAAGTCATTTCGTAACTGACTCTTTTCGTCTGTTTTAGGGAAAAAAGTAAAGAAGACTCCAATTTGATCACGGATAATTGACAGTTTTGAGAAATTGTTACACAAAACCCGTCTCTAATTACGATTACTGGATTGTCGTTTCTGCGAAGATTCATTAAACTACATAATTGTGTTACGTAATTCATTTCTACTTTTTCAATAAATCCCTACTCAAAGATAAGCAAAAAGTACTTTGACGAATAAGTTGTGTAACAGATAAATACAATTTAAATTCCTTCTATTATCATTGTCTCGCCCGAAAATGGATTACTCTTCACATCATTGCTAGTACAATAGTCATGGTTAAAGCTTGTACAATTAACTTATTTTTTACCACACATTTACTCTTTTTGACTCCCCATAAGATAATGCTTTTGGAAAACATTGTGGAAAATGAAGAAATTGCTTGTGACAAACAATTTCTTCACTTACCGCAATATTTTCTACACAATAAGTGAAAAAAATATTAAATTTCATTCACTTGAAATTATCGTCTGCAACATCTCTGAACTTGGACCAGTCCAAAATTTGTCGTTTGGTAATGGGTTAAAGAGACGTCCAATAGATAATTTCTTCTGATTTTTATTTCCATTTTCATTTGAAAGAAAGAAAACTGATGGTATTTTAATGCACACGAACAACCAATGTTAGCTTCAAAACATGTTTTTAAATAAAATGGAAATTGAGCAAAAATGTTAAGCTTTCAGCGTTTCCAGCTTAAATTATCTTTGAAATTAGGCACATCGAGTCACGAATATATGACAACCAATTGAATTCCTTACAGAACATCCTATTGCTAACGAACTTTTCAGATGTGCTCTGAACTATCTACTCTCCAAAGCCGAGGTCTATTAATTAACCATCAAATATGACCTCTGCCGTTTTTGGTACACCAACAGCCTATTTGGTCGTCATAATCTAATTATAGCACATCGTTTGAATTATCGAATCAAAATAATTCAGTTTTATCATGCATGATCATAACGTATACATTACGTCGGTTCTATTTTTGGCTGAAGCCGGTAACATTTGAAGTATCGAATCAAAATCATTCAGTTTTATCTTGTTGTCTACGTATACATTACATCGCTTCTATTTTTGGCTGAAGCCGGTAATTTGAAGCGTCAGCCAATGAAAGTTTGTATCAGATTTTTAAGTTGTTTTGTTGTGTGTAGCCAACGATTGGATACCAAAATCCCGCCAAGGCCCCGAGATAAGACGTGAAATGACCCCGCGAGAACAGAGCATCATTCTGGAATGAAGAGAGAATGTGCTCTATTCTTAAGAGAGTATGAACTATCAAACTGTGAGATAAAGATGCCGTCTGTGTTTTTGTTCCATAGATACAGAAGTATGCCCTTCGATTTCGAGGGAAAACCGTCGGAAAATTCCTAAAATTAAGACAAAACTGTAACAATGAAAATTATACATAAGTTTTGCAATAAGAGAATTCGTCATGACGTATGTTTTAATGGTGTACCTTTTTCATGAAAGCTATGCAGATAAAAATAAGCAAATTATGATGTTTTATAGTATACAAATATTTTAGGGTAAACTGTATTCGTCCAATCATTAGATACCAAACACTTCGTGCTTCCTCGTCATTATCCGTGGTAACAAATATCGACGAAGGTATCTGGATTTTTAATGCTGTAACGACGGCGGTGAATGCGAAATTGCACATAATTTTTGGTATCTTATGATGAATACCTTAAACATAATCTGTTCTGTTGTCTGCGACAGATTGTTTAGATAGATCTAAAATTTAGTCTGAGAAAGGGTAACCATGAAAAGGTTATGATGCTAGACATTGGATAATTACTGCTAAATCCGGCCTAAATGTATTTTATTTCAGTATTTCTTTCTGAGAAAACCAGCCCACAGAAAATAGTCCGAATTGAGGTCAAATACTACAAATAGAAAATATTGCCATTTGTAGGAACGGTAAAAAGAATAAATTGGTTGACGTTTCTAGGATAAGTCTCAAGGCGAAATGATTTACAATGTATTTCTTATCTTTTTACATACCGACTCCCTGTTTACCCTCCAAACAACATCTGGTACTGAAGTCCAAAATCAAGAAAACTAAGTAAACAAAGAGAGAAACTACTGAATAAAATTTAAGTGAATTCTGAAATAGTGTATTGGAATGCTTGAAAACATCAATGTTTTCAAGTATTATGAAATAAATCATTTTAAAACAAGCTTTAAATATTATCTATTCAATTCCCTACAATCGCTTTCCTTAAACATGAAACTAGAAATGTCATCTTTGAAAAGGTTAACTATCTAAAGGTCATGATGTCAGAAGGAAATACTGTCAATTTCAAGAAATACAAAAAAAGAACCCGGTAATAAATTAATTGGTTGACGTCTCTGGGATAAGTCTCGTGGCGGCATGATTTATCAGATATTATTCCACAATTATTCCATTTTCTTACAAAAAGGTCATGGTGCCAGATAAAGTATTTTATCACAACAATTTGACTTGAATCCTTTCCATTACCATCCATGCTTTTACGACGACGAACAAAATGCTTTGATAAAATACAAAGAGACAAAAGTACTATGAATAAGTTGGACACACCCGTCTACGAATACAGAAGACCAATTTTAACAGAAGACTTTTCAACAACTGATTCAATTTCCTCCCCTTCATTTTTCTTTTCTCTCCGTTCTCTCATATGTTTCGTGAAATCTCTAGCAAATTAGAATATGGATTCCATGCTTGCTTGTCTGTCCCCTCCTTTTTCTACTGTCCGTTTTTCTCTCTCTATCTACGTTGTCATTCATCGATGTAATCAAAATCAGATATATCCGTGACTAAATTTGTACTTTACTGTGATATATAACGTGTATTTTATGGGATCCTTTATCCCTTTTTATGTCTGATAGTGGTGATGATTAATCTTATCAAAAGACAGCTTAGTACTTTTAGACTTAATTCTGCAAAAGTGAATCAAAGACCACAAAATTACACAGAAACTTTGTTCAGCCCATTCTCAAATATTGACGGTTTTTGACGGGCCACAAGATTGGTGCTTTAGAATAGATTGTGGAAAATGAAGATGAAAGTACTCTTTACAATTTTATTTTCGACAATAATTTATTCCCTATCAAGAGAGACTTAAAGATGAATGGGCTAATCCAGTTGAAATTGTCGTCTGCAACATCTTTCAAATTCGAACAGTCCATTTTTTGCCGTTTAAGGAAAGGTTAAACTCTAGATTTCAGAAAGTGCATGTACTGATTTAGTGTAGCCTAGTTCGCAATGTCTGAAACATAGAACTCTACACATTCCTTCGCAGTTATCTACTCTGAACAGGATAAGATCTCTGCCACCATGAATAAATCTTGTTTTAGGCCCTATTTTTATTTTTATTAAAAAATGTAAACACAATTTAGATGGTGTTTTTAAGATCGTTAGATGTAAGATGAGAACGAATTGAAAGTTAAACATATGTTCAATTACAAGATATTGTGAATATATTTTTAGGCAGTACCCATTTGTCAGAACTCGGCTGATTTGCGTGAGCCCTTCAACACTCGAGTATGCCAAACAATCCAACATATTGATAGATGTCACGTATTCATACCATCATCACGTGATTTTTGCTGTGGCAGGGATTACATGTACGTACCTCTGACTGTGCAATGTGTTTGGAGATTCCGCACGATCTCGTGCCTAAAGTTTTTCAGTTTTGCCAATATTCTCTATGGCGATAAAAGAAGGTTATTTGCCGCACCGTTGTACTAATTTACGTACCGATCATCTACCTGTAATGAACATCAGTTGACTAACGTTTAACATCAGCTGACTCTCGATTAATACACCTTTTTATTTTACATCAATTGGGACGAAAGCTAGAAGCTTATTTAATTAGCTCTCGATTCTGCTTCCTTGGAAACACACTAGTAAGCGCACAGAATCTATCCAGGTTGCGTAGCTTGCTCCCCACCAAAAATCTTTTTCCAGAGTCCCCCAAAATACAAAACAATGTCTGTAAATGTTACGCCTACTGTTAAATGAAAAGAAAAACCAAAGTTTAATGTGTTTTATTTGGTCAAATTAATTTTTCGCCTTTTTTGGCGTAGAATTTACAGACATTGTTTTTTATTTTGGGGGACACGGGAAAAATATTTTAGGTGGGGCCAAGCTACCCAGGCCTGGGTAGCTTTGCCCCCGGCCCCTGTTCTAAGCCAGAGTCCCATAAAATACAAAACAATGTCTGTAAATGTTACGCCTACTGTTAAATGAAAAGAAAACCCAAAGTTTAATGTGTTTTTGTCAAATTAATTTTTCGCCTTTTTTGGCGTAGAATAGGGGCGGGGGCCAAGCTACCCATGCCTGGGTAGCTTGGACCCCACCTAAAATCTTTTTCCAGAGTTCCCCAAAATACAAAACAATGTCTGTAAATGTTACGCCTGCTGTTAAATGAAAAGAAAAACCAAGTTTAATGTGTTTTGGTCAAATTAATTTTTTGGCTTAGAATAGGGGCGGGGGCCAAGCTACCCAGGTTGGGTGGCTTGCTCCCCACCTAAAATCTTTTTCCAGAGTCCCCGAAAATACAAAATACTGTCTGTAAATGTTACGCCTACTATTAAATGAAAAGAAAAACCAAAGTTTAATGTGTTTTGGTCAAATTAATTTCTCGCCTTTTTTGGCGTAGATTAGGGGCGGGGGCCAAGCTACCCAGGCCTGGGTAGCTTGGCCCCCACCTAAAATCTTTTTCCAGAGTCCCCCAAAATACAAAACAATGTCTGTAAATGTTACGCCTACTGTTAAATGAAAAGAAAAACCAAAGTTTAATGTGTTTTGGTCAAATTAAATTTTCGCCTTTTTTGGCGTAGAATTTACAGACATTGTTTTGTATTTTGGGGGACACGGGAAAATATTTTAGGTGGGGCCAAGCTACCCAAGCCTGGGTAGCTTTGGCCCCGCCCCTGTTCTAATCCAATGAGGCGAAAAATTAGTTTGACTAAAACACATTAAACTTGGTTTTTCTTTTCATTTAACAGCAGGCGTAACATTTACAGACATTGTTTTATATTTTGGGGAACTCTGGAAAAAGATTTTAGGTGGGGTCCAAGCTACCCAGGCATGGGTAGCTTGGCCCCCGCCCCTATTCTACGCCAAAAAAGGCGAAAAATTAATTTGACCAAAACACATTAAACTTTGGTTTTTCTTTTCATTTAACAGTAGGCGTAACATTTACAGACATCGTTTTGTATTTTGGGGGACTCTGGAAAAAGATTTTAGGTGGGAGCCAAGCTACCCAGGCCTGGGTAGCTTGTCCCCCGCCCCTGTTCTACGCCAAAAAAGGCGAAAAATATTTTTTTTCTTTTCATTTAACAGTAGGCAAAACATTAAAAGACATTGTTTTGTATTTTGGGGGACTCTGGAAACAGATTTTAGGTGGGGGCCAAGCTACCCAGGCCTGGGTAGCTTGGACCACGCCCCTTTTCTAAGCCAAAAAAGGCGAACAATTAATTTGACCAAAATACATTAGACTTTGGTTTTTCTTTTCATTTAACATTAGGCGTAACATTTACGAACAATGTTTTATATTTTGGGGTACTCTGGAAAAAGATTTTAGATGGGGACCAAGCTACCCAGGCCAGGGTATCTTGGCCTTTGTCCCTATTCTATACCAAAAAAGGCGAAAAATTAATTTGACCAAAACACATTAAACTTTGTTTTTTCTTTTCATTTAAAACAGTAGGCGTAATATTTACAGACATTGTTTTGCATTTTGGGGGACTCTGGAAAAAGATTTTAGGTGGGGGCCAAGCTACCCAGGCCTAGGTAGCTTGGCCCCCGCCCCTATGCTACGCCAAAAAAAGGCGAAAAATTAATTTGACTAAAACAGATTAAACTTGGTTTTTCTTTTCATTTAACAGTAGACGCAATATTTACAGACAGACATTGTTTTGTATTTTGGGGGACTCTGGAAAAAGATTTCAGATGGGGGCTAAGCTACATGTACCCAGGCCTGGGTTACTTTGACCCCCGGCCTATTCTACGCCAAACAAGGTGCAAAATTGATTTGACCAAAACACATTAAAGTTTGGTTTTTCTTTTCAGTTAACAGTAGGCGTAACATTTACAGACATTGCTTTGTATTTTGGGTGACTCTGGAAAAAGATTTTAGGTGGGGCCAAGCTACCCAGGCCTGGGTAGCTTGGCCCCCGCCCCTATTCTTAGCCAAAAAATGCGAAAATTTAATTTGACCAAAACACATTAAAATTTGGTTTTTCTTTTCATTTAACAGTAGGCGTAATATTCACGGACATTGTTTTGTATTTTGGGGGACTCTGGCAAAAGATTTTAGGTGGGGGCCAAGCTACCCAAGCCTGGGTAGCTTGGCCCCCGCCCATATTCTACGCCAAAAAAGCGAAAAATTAATTTGACCAAAACACATTAAACTTTAGTTTTTCTTTTCATTTAACAGTAGGCGTAACATTTACAGACATTGTTTTGTATTTTGGGGGACTATAGAAAAAGATTTTAGGTGGAGCCAAGTTACCCAGGGGCCTAGGTAGCTTGGCCCCCTTCCCTATTCTACGCCAAAAAAGGCGAAAAATTAATTTGAACAAAACACATTTAACTTTGGTTTTTCTTTTCATTTAACAGTAGGCGTAACATTTACAGACATTGTTTTGTATTTTGGGGGACTCTAGAAAAAGATTTTAGGTGGAGGCCAAGCTACCCAGGCCTGGGTTGCTTGGCCCCCGTCCCTATTCTACGCCAAAAAAGGCGAAAAATTAATTTGACCAAAGCACATTAAACTTTGTTTTTTCTTTTCATTTGACAGTAGGCCTAACATTTACAGACATTGTTGTGTATTTTTTGGGACTCTGGAAAAAGATTTAAGGTGGGGGCCAAGCTACCCGGGCTTGGGTAGCTTGGCCCCAGCCCATATTCTAAGTCAAAAAAGGCGAAAAATTAATTTGACCAAAACACATTAAACTTTGGTTTTTCTTTTCATTTAACAGTAGGCGTAACATTTACAGACATTGTTTTGTATTTTGGGGGACTCTGGAAAAAGATTTTAGGTGGGGGCCAAGCTACCCAGGGTGGGGGCTAAGATACCCACGGGTAGCTTATCCCCCGGGGGGCCAAGCTGCCCAGGGGCCAATATAAACTGATACACCGTAATTCGATCCACGGACAGGCAGTCCAAAAGAGAGTCGCCGTACCCACTAGGCAACTATCATTCAGTGAGAGAAGTGGAGTGCATTACATTACTTATACAGGCTAAACTCTCTACGTAAAATTACGGAAAGACCCGAAGATTTACGGAATATGCAATGAGTCTCAGTTAAAACTGGTCAAACAATACGAAATTTTATAACAAAACACTATTGTCAATCCGAAATTACGTCACGTTAAATTGGATAAAATGATTCCATGAAGAAGCTGCGTCTAAGCAATTAATTTCTGTAGAATATATTATACAGAACGATGGGAGTTCATAAACGAAATGATAGATCAAGATCAATAACACATTATAGGACAGCTGACGAGTTTCCATTTATTATATAATGCACAGACAGTATATAAACAGGAAGTGTATTAAAATATATTGTGTCTGTATCGTCTGTGGCATTGTTATATAAATTGGTTATGTCAGTTTACCCTTGCACAAACAGGACATATTTGGATAAAATACTGCTGCAATTTGTAAAAAAAAAACAACAGATGTTGGTAGAGATAGAGATATTGTAGAATATCTAATTAATGCGTAAAATGTTGAGACTAAAGGAGATAATGCTATATACATGTACAGCATTTCTTCATTTGTATCAATGTTTTCCTTGGCGTTTTCTATTGTGTACTGACGTAACCGATCTTATTTTTGGAAAAGGTTATGTGATATTTTTGAGGAAATTATCTATGATATATACTCCTATTGGGTTGAAGTGATCTGAAAAGGATAGGCGATTATTATAAATTGACTAACCCCTTTAGACAATAACAAGCAGTGACAGCTTGTTTAAACATTGTATATCCACGGTGGTTTTTACTGGGACATGAGTTGCCTTTTCGTCCGTCCGTCGTAAGCAGTAGTTTCCAGTCCAACTGGCACGTTCCGGATTATTTATGCTTTTATAATCATATTTACTTGAGCGTACCTCACACTTCTTTCCAGCTCTTTCCTCTGATAAATTATAAGAAACAATATACAAACGAATGCCGGAAAACGACAATTGACAAAACTACCGAACAGGACACCGAATGAATTGATTGATTGTTCAGTCAATTTGTTTACATTGACAATGTGGGTTTGTCATTTACTCAGATTGGTTTGTCTTTGGAGAATTTCTATGGTCACGTGGTTATAGGTTTCTTTATCTATATCTGACGTTTGATTCTTTATCACAACTAAAGTTTAGGTTTTCTTGTCCACTTTCCAAACACCCTTTGGCAATAAAATGAAGATACTAAAGGTATGAGATGAGTAATTTAAATTATAGGAACGTTATAAGAAAACAACAGAAAGCTAATACAAAGTTACAGATTTGTTTACGGTCGTCAAAATGAAGTAAATGGTTATAATGAATATGAAATGATATTAAAAGTAATATATACTAATGGACAAAAGTCTTGTTCATGTCTAAAAGAGTAAATAATTCGGTAACCACTCGAGGTAAGTCGATCAAAATTTACATGCATCATGTGCATATACTTCTACACATTACACAGCATGTTTCAGTAATTTCTTATCAAATTATGGCATGCCCGGTTTAAACGTCTTCGCCGATGAACGTTGGTAAATCGGGCCGATATATGGACCTCGGCAACGAAGCCCTGCCGTACGAAGACGACGACTGACGGTTCTAGCACTGATATGAGGGTGCGTAGGGCCAGGTGTATTAATGACTGTACGATGGGGAACAGTAAACCGATTACGCAAGTGCGTCAAAAGTATATGCATGTCTTGACGTTACGTCGTCTCTCTGGGACGTCCGGATCTTGGAAGGTCCTCAACGGACCCAGTGGCAGCATCATTAGCACGCAACCTCCTAACAGTACGCATTGAAACGCCTAGAAAGTTTGCTATGTTTGCAACTGTATCTCCAGCTTGCAAACGTCCTATAGCTAATAAGCGCTGTTCCTGTGAAAGACGCATAACAGCGGATAATGGTACTGAAATCAATTTTTATGTGTTTCGGTTTCCCGATAGATGGTTTGTCAGACGACAAAAGAAATTTGAAATCCCCAAACATCCACGCTTTGCATGTGCCAAAACGTGATAAAAGCGGGGGGCACCATATGACTAAGTTTGTTGAGAAAATACTGAAAGTTTTGCTGTGGCATGTGTAGCAGTATATGCACATGATGCATGTAAATTTTGATCGACTTACCTCAAGCGGTTACCGAATTATTTACAAGACTTTTGTCCATTAGTATAGTATAAACTAACGACTCATGTCAGTTGGTAAGTTGCCCTGAAACTGTCTCTGTTTGTTAATGAAACCATAGTCCATTTACGATACTATGGTACATCTCTGGAAATTCTTGATATATAAATGATCGAAACATGAAGAATTGTTATTGTTATAAAACACGAAATTGGATGGTATAGCTTGTATGCAACATATCCATAACATGGACACGCTTGGTTATCACTCGGTGTTGTTATTTGGTACAAATTGAATATGACTGTAATTTGATATTTCATTGAACAAACCAGATGGAATATTACTCTCATTTACAGGGAAAATGGTAACAATTTGGAGATGAACAATTCATTGTGGACCAAATCACTCCCTGGTGGAATCTTGTTTTTGCGAATATTACGAGTTACACAAAACAATATTTAGGTCAGGATTCTTGTCTCCGGTGGTAAATGCGTCCATTCTCGGAAATTGGAGTTTTTCAAGAAAATAGAACGGTATTTTTATTATAATACCTCCAACAAACTAGAATAGAAATAAATATGCAGGTCTTAATTGCGTAAAACCACCCTTAATACTCTTTTGACAGCACAGTTCACACCATCACTCGTAACAAAAGTGATACAATATGTGTTGTCTATAATTTGACCTAAATATATATGTACTTCAGTTTAAGACCTTGTATAAATCATTTCTAGTTGATTTATATACCTGTAACATCTACTTGGACAGGGAATAAATCAACTGCTTTAGTACGTCGAGCATGAAAAAAATTATAACAGGGAAGCAAGTGTCCGGATACTGTTACCTTAACCCAATACCAAACAACAAAATTTTAGACTAATCCAAATTTAAAGACGTTGCAGATAACAATATGAAATTTATGACTTTTTAATCTTTTTTTTTTTTGGTAGAGAACATTGTTGGAAATGAAGAAATTGCTTGTCATAAGCAATTTCTCCATTTTCCACAATGTTTTCCAAAGCCTTTATCTTGTGAGGACTTATAGAGAGTCAGTGTGTGGTAATGGGTTAAGGCGACATGATATTGTTCTGACAACTAAAATGGATATTACAAAATCGCAACGATGGGTGGATGACATAGCATTGAAAACATTGGAAGGAAATAAGAAAGTGGTTGGAGTTTTACAGTTTTTCCTCCATTTTTTTTATAATGTACATTTTTCCGTCGTCGAAATAACAAACTACTAACTACAGCAACATGGCTACAATACAATGTAAAACCGATATATGGTAGGTGTTATTGCACAACCCCGTATCCACAGCTTTAATCAAGCTTCATATGCGAAGTTTTGCAATAATACCGACGATACATTTGTACATAATTCATACATGTTATGAAGTAATTATTACAGTTTATGTTTAAAATATTCAGCTAACTGTCATAAAAGTTACATAAAATCTTATGTTATCACTTTAAAGGAGCCCACGCTAGTAAGTCGAACATACCTGTTTTACCTGTTTGGTAAAAATATTATTTAGGAAATATTAATGAATCGACCCCCTTATTAGGAAGTTCGATTCTATCCAGCAAAAACGTGCATCAAGTTCAATTAGGTGGTCGATCCTTTATGAGATTCATGCGACGTCGGAACTTTTTCGCGCGGCGTCGATAATTACATTCGTTACGTATCGGTATTTCCGGGTGACGTCGGAAACATTCGGCGGTGGAACGCCATATGTTTACGACTTCGCTCGAATAATCCCGACGTCGCGTGAATCTCATTAGGGGGTGAACTACCACAGGGTTGTGCCTAGGTCAGTTTTTTAGGTGTCCGCCTACCTACATTTCAAGGGGACATTGGGAAATTTTGGGGGACAAGCTAAAGTAACAACTATTTTAGTCATGATTTTAAACAATTCTGGCATTTCATGCTGACATCAGTCTCGCTCAACCACAGACATTTTACCAACCAATTCTTATAGAACTTTTGTTCCTTGTGTTTTATTCGTCTCTGAGAAAGATGATTGATGCATTTGGCTATCTGCATCGGCAGACGACACAGTATCGGGTGATTTATCCCCCGTTCATCGATTTCACATCGTCCGCTATCTTTCTATTCAGACTTAAGCCTCTCTTACAACCGGTCGTACGTGCTCCTGCGTGCGGTCTGAGTCTAAAACGTACGTTTAGTCGTGCGATGCACGCACGTGCAACGTACGATTTTGGTGGACGCAACCACGACGCAGACTGCACGCAGCAAAGTATTGGCTGGACAATATTTTGAGGCACTCTTACAACCCGTCGTGCGTCTTTATAAATCATGCGATTTTGCAGAGTCTTAAAACGATTTAAAAAGACGCACGACGGGTTGTAAGAGAGGCTTTAGTCATCTGTCAATTTATTTCGCTAACAACTTTGAGACCGGTTCTCAATGTTTTATCTTAAAATCGACTGAATCACTACATAAATTTTTGGTCACAGTCAAGTTTTGGCAGGTGCGCGATCGGTTTACTATGTTTTACATTTAAATCGGTTTAATTGAATAGCAAATCTTCGATACAGTCAAGCTTTTCCATGTGGCGATGTACGCGTAATAATATACAATGCATGAATTATACTATCATAACAAATGTAAGTGCCGATCGAGCAGACTTTTCTTCGTAGTAATTACGGCAAATAAAAGAAAGCACATTCTGAACGCACCCGAAATCTCGTCATGCCTTAAATTTTGAGGGACATTGAGAATTAATTTGCGGGATTCCCGCGATGCCGCGGCATAGGCACAACACTGCTACCATAAGGTATCCAACCCCTCATTAGCACCAAAGAGTCAGAGGCGAAATTTGAACAGTGCTAGTAACTCCTAAACTTTGTTGCATTTCCATTCCAAATACAAACATGGGCATTTTGCACGGTTTAGAATTTTGAATTAATACATACATGTACTTAAAGAAATATTTGAAAAAAAAAGTTCAAATTACCTCCCTTGTGTATCATTATAGAGTAAAACAATATTTATAAATTATTTTCTTCTTGAAGTCCTCGAAAGAGATTCAAAAATTGGTAGTAGTGCTAAACCTCATTTTTTGCTCTCAAAAATTCGATGCATCACACAATTATATAAACTCAGATAGCGACTTACATTTTATTCTCTAAACGACAAAAATGTTGGCTGGTCCAAATTGAAAGCGGCAACTCAAAATGAAATAATGAACATTGATTAACATGTTATTCAGGTCAAAAATGATACTAAAAGTTATTAGGTGAAACGAGAAAAAGTATGTTATGAACTTATTAATTAGTATTTGCTTCGTTTCAATTGACACTTCCGGAGATTATTCGGTTAGAATCGTAAAAAACAGCCTTTTGAAAGAGCTAAATAACATTGGTAAAAAATGATCGTAAAATGAAATTCAAATTCTATTCAAACACGTGTCAATTCTATTTTGAAAATGTTTAATTACACAAGTCAAAAAATAAACCAAAGAATTATGACAATGACCGAATAACTGAACGAAAACTCGTATTGTTTCCGCCTATTGGTATTCAAAAAATTGAAAGTCACTTTACCCGATAAATGGATATCTGATATCAACATAATTATACATGTAGATTCAAACAAGAGAATATCTTGCAAGTGTTTTTTTTTAAAAAAGTTACGACAATGTTTATTCTACACACACTAGCATTTGTACGTAATTTGGCCATTTAGAGATTCATATGACATCCATGCTGTGATGAAGCTACATGTATACACGTTTTTCTTTGCTATATCCTGACCATCATCAATTTTGATTTTTTGTTAAAATTTCGAATCTTCTCGCTTTTAATACCAATTGTTAACATTTTGGACAATGCACATGACCGACTTATTTCTACATGTACAAAAATCATGATTTCAAGGAGACGCGCAATTTATCTGTCTGGTGGTTCTTCATGCGGAAATGGTTAACCTTTTTTCCAAAAACCGACGTCTTTTGACGCTCCCAAGTGTTATACCTTTAGAAAAATCAGCACAAAAGGGAAAATGCTGATGATCAATGTTCTTTTTCTTTCGTCTCAATATTGTCTTTGCTATATCGTACAAAAATCCTATTTTTATGA
This sequence comes from Fragum sueziense, assembly GCA_963680895.1. Lineage (NCBI taxonomy): Eukaryota > Metazoa > Mollusca > Bivalvia > Cardiida > Cardiidae > Fragum > Fragum sueziense. Next base: position 21,741,516 of record OY804601.1, read on the forward strand.
GGATAACGTTTTTGTCTGCTGCAGCTTTCATATTGGACTGCCATGATGATATGTTATTTGAGAAAGGATTAAATACAAATTGAATTGCATTTTGGTGTCGGATGTCTTCTTTAATTAATTCTTTCGACATACCTGGGCGCTTAGGCTATTTCTTTTTTAAACCCTTCCCCCAAAAAAACAAATATTTAAACTGGCACGATTTGAAAGGTGCTGCGAACGATAGATAATATATAGACTTATTTGAAAACAAAACTATCATAAACTGTTTATCAGCAAACAGGTCTTGTTCTGGAAGTGTTGAAAACCGGAAAGAATTTGGTTGCGATAAGGGATATCTTACAGAGAAAGTCATGTAACATGATTAATATATGATTAATATAATAATAAAATAGCATTGGTAACTTTCGAAATTGTCGTTACCATAGCTTACACACTGTGCTAAGCTAGGTAATCATCATTTTCTACATTTCCGTCTAATATTTACTATGGGAAAAAGTTAAGCAATTTTTTTTCGACCAAAATATTGTTGCAACACAAAGGTATAGAACAAATTTGAAAACCTAATTCACTAATGGTGCAGTTTGTGCACGTGTTTATCCCGCGTAAGGCTCTTTGACGTAATAGTGCTAAAATGACGTCTTGCACAAGCACACAAATGCACATGCAGTTTATATTGATAATACCTATCCCATAATAATGGTTATCATTATGCCTCACGTGACCTAATCATTCAATAATTACAAACCTAATATTTCGTAATATTCACCGCTCAGATAATATTAACCGGTTAATATTTTTTCATATTACCCGCTGAGCGTACTATAAATAGAAATTCTGGGTTTTTATGACGTCACCGTGACGTCACATTGTTTCAATGCACAATATTTGCTGAATCCTAGCTAGCTGAACATAAATACGCTTAAATGATGTGGCTTGTTACGCAAAAAGGGACCATCTGGAAAACGTTATAAAGTATGGTTCCTAGTCAGTCTGTGCGAACTGCATATGCTGATCAGAATCGACACTTCATTCTAAGCTAATTTACTGAAAATAGATCTTTTATTCTGTCTTACTTTATGTGTTTTTTCCAAATGCAAAATCAGTTTACCTCTGTTTAGCCTGATCTCCTTCTCATCTAGATCTAGATCATGGAATTAACCAGACAAAATTGATGACAGGCCTGCCTTTGCGTGCATGTCACATATACGAATGGATAAGGCATTCAGTTGATTTTAACATTTTTTGATTAACGGTGAAGGACTTATAAAGTTAGATAAATTGTAGATTAAATTTTTTATGTTGTTTCTTTTTCGGTATAATAAAATGAATATCACATGCCTCTCAGGGCAATAACTTACATATCGTCTACCCTCGAACCAGTAATATTGACCTCGGCTGAAGCCTCGGTCAATATTACCGGTCTTGGGTAGACAATATGTACTATTGCCCTGAGAGGCATGTGATATTTAAATATTGTCAAGAAAAAATAAACCACAAAACTACTGGACGGTTCAAATGGGATGTCTCCCAGGACTAACCTTAGATCAAGGGAACAAGGTTATCGGCATGCTTACTGGTGGCGTGACGGCAAAAGGGGTGGATAAACATTTTGGCGTGAGTCAAAGTGCCATTTCTCGACTGAGAGTAAAGAGCTGGCAATAAGGCAACGCCAAAGATAGGTCACGCTCTAGCTGGCCGCGTAAAACAATCCGACGTCAGGACAATTACGTATTAACGTATTCACAACGTAATCGTTTAACAGCATCACAAGTACAACCGCTTTGACCAGAAACGCGACAGAGACATAGAATAATGCTAATATTGTGAGGAACAAACTTCGTGCTAACGTTGGCTTGTGCTCACAGGCTGAGCCGAACGCGGGTACTCTGTCCATTGACAGGATTACAGTGGAATCAAAACGCTCTTGCAGATAAATCCCGTTCGAACTTTACCTTTGTGAATGCGTAATTGTAACAGGAAGGTCTAAAAACGGGAGGAAGAGGCAGCGATGACGTCAAAAACGTAGAAGATCTCGCACGCGTTCTGGTTCTGCAATGTTTGGCGTATTCTAGTGGCTCTTGGTTAGGGTCTCATAACAGAAATTGTGGTACGGTTATAAAAGATAATAATGAACATGCAAGGTACTGATTCCGTGTCATTTTCAGAGTGTTATCTCTACCTTGTTCGGCGTTACGCGCAAGACGCGTCATTTCTCAAAAATTCAAACCAAAATTTGAAATATTGTTGTAAAGATATTAAATATTATTGTCTATTAATTTGATTTCAATCCGAATACAGATAATAAAGCTATAAGCTGCAATTTACGAAATTGCTTAACTTTTCCCCTCAGTATAGATGTCTTCACATACAACTTTCTGTCACAATTTGGGAAAACTAGCAATTTTACCCGTCTCGAAATTTGACCTTTGACCTCGATGACCTTGACCTATCCGGGGTTGACCTTTGACCTCGATGACCTTGACCTATCCGGGGCTGCCCTCCACCTAATCCCGTCCCGTAACCCGTAAGCAATCCCGTCCCGTAACCCGTAAAAACGATACCCGTAACCCGTAAAACATAAATTTGACCATTGACCTCGATGACCTTGACCATTCAAAAAATGAACTCCTCAAGCTAATATCCAGGGCCGCCCTCCACCTTCCCTCCAAGTTTGGTGAAGATCGGCCCAAGGACCTGGGAGGAGTATGGGAACAAACAGACAAACGGACAAACGTTGCTCAAATTATAGTATGATTATATAACGTATTTTCTGTTATTTGTTTTGTTAATTGTGCAAGAGTTGATAGAAGTTCAAAGGAAATAATGCAGAATGAACAAATGAAAACAATCAGTGTATGTTCACACTTGTAGGCGTATAATTATCTGTGCAAAATTAGGTCAAGGAAGTTGCAACACAAAGAGCGCTAATTTACGTCATACTTGGACTCTTGAGAATCACGGTTATGTCGAAAGGTAGTCTTATGTTCAACACGGTGGGTAATCGCAAGGCATATTAACAACAGCATCAACATCAGCTGCACAAAATCTTCAATAATTTTAATGATAGGTGACCGATTTAAGTTTGGTTTGAAGTAAAGGAGGTGGAAAAAGATTTGACAAGTCTGGTACATGTGGATTTAGAAAAAAACTGACAAAAGGGTTATTCACTTATTGGCGAGCAAACAAAGGAATGTTTGCTTGTCAATGACATTTTTGATCAGGTGCTGTTGGTAGGATTCATCACATAAAAACTAATCCCTGACATTTCAAACCTACCCCTCTTCCAAACATAGCGACATAGCGTCTACTAGTGCACCTGTATGTATCTTTCCGCATTAAGTACCACTACAGAAAAAATTTTGTTTTACGCTGTTGAGGTAAAAAATATGTTCGTGGATTTTAATGTGTAAAACTAATGAAAAAAAAATGGATAAGTGGCATAAAACAGACTTGCATCACTCTTAGGATATAGATTCCTAAACGTCTTTTTTTTCTTCGTTAAGGTAGGGTTTAGTACTTTGGCCATTTTGAGGTTCATCCGACGTCGTAAGTATTCAGGCGACGTCGTCGACGTTCGGCGGTATTTTTTTTCTCCTATTCAGTCAATTTTTATTGCATTGAGCGTTATATATGCATTTAGCATCACAGTACTTGATATATTCGGATAACTACAAATGGGAAAAATCACACTTTCTGCTACCGAGTGATTAGAACCGCGAAAATGCATATTGTCAACTCTTGTTTTATCGAGCTTAGAAATTGCTGGTATCACAAAACGACTCAACATGCGAGATAATTGGTTTCATTCACTCTTTCCCAGACGGCAAAAAATTGGACTATTCAAATTTGAAAGTTCTTGTAGACCACAACATCAACGTTTTTGTGTATTGGAAATATACATGCTATAATATGGAAACCACTGAGGCCAAAAGAGAAAACTCTTATCATCAGCATTTTCTTCTTTTGCCTCAATGTTTTCCAACACCCAATCTATTAGGACCGTCAAAATCAGGTTTTGTACGGTAGAGGGTTTATCATATGGCCAAATGTTTTATTCGTTTTGATTTGGCATTAAGACAGGCACAATCAAGATAACACGTAAAATATGTGCTCTTAATTATGGAACAACTCGTAAATTATTCAAAACATGCCCTCTTAACAGTATTTAAGTAGAACAGTGCCAATATAAATTGAGAACTTGACCCTTCACCTGAATCAATGCTATCTAACCCATAAAACATGCAACATGTATACTGTTTTAGACCGAAAACTGCAATTTGTTCAACTGAGTTATGGCCTCGCCGGAATCACGTGACAATTTTTTAATTCGTTTCAATAATTCTGGTTATACTAGTCCAATTTGAAAAAAAGGATTGAAGTAGAGAAGGTAGAAAAAGCTAACAGTTTGCTGGATATGGTGGATTAAAAAAAAAACAAAACAATTCGTGCTAAAGCGTTATTGACGATCCAAGCATTTTTTCGCTCGCCAAAATTTTTTTATCAGTTGTTGTTTGAAAGTTCCGCCAGTCACATCAATAAAAACCCGAAATTCTTTGCACTTTCCCTCCTTCAAACCAAATTCAAATTGGCAACGCATTAACACACATTTACTAGTTGCTGTTGTTATTGTGACATTTGATTCGCCGTTTTGATAACAAATACACAGAAATAACTGTTTGAAAGGGCTCAACCCATTACCAAACAGCAAAATTCAAAACTGGTCTGAATTTAAAGATGCTGTTGACGACATTCTAAAGTGAATTAAATTTCATATTTTTTGGTCTTTCTGGGAAGAAAAACGTGCGGGAAATGAAAAAAATGCTTGTCAGAAACAATTTCTTCATTTGTCACAATGTTTTCCAAAGTATTATTCTTATGAGGAGTAAAAAAGAGTCATTGTTTATTAATGGGTTAAAACGTTCGATGAAATGTGTCACTAAATGTACTGCTCGGCCCGCAGTATTTCTAGCTAAAGTGTTTTCTCCAAATCCAAAATTAGCAATTACGTTACCAATTGCAGATTTTGTCTTTGATTTTAGCCCCAAGACATTTTAAAATGCTTCCTGAAACCAATTTCTAATAGAGATTTGCATCTCGATTCTTGCTCTCAATTCCTTTTGAATAACGATTTTTTGTCCCTATCGTACAACATCCTTTGCACCATTTTTGTATTTTCCTTAATTCTATAATAACAGTCAACTTTTAAGAATTCTGCTAATCTAGTTTTAACATATATCTAAAAGTATTAACCTTATCCTGGAAAAAGAATGCGTTTGGATTTTTGATGTAGCCTAAGTGCTAGTGTTGCCATTGGTTTGATTTTTTACGTAGTTTATAGTAGATACAAATTTATCAAATAATTTTAAAAGATATGTGACCTATCACACGAAAGAGTACTCTTTTTCGCGGTGGATAACCCATGTGACTTTTGGTGCACGGAACGCATATTTAAGAGGACTTTTCCCGTTTGTAACTCACTCTGCTCCGAATCCCGTGGTTTCTTCAAACATTCAACCGAACGTTTTTTTCGGTGCACGTGAACGCTTCCCACTTTCGTTTCGCACTTACAAATTCGCACTTACAAACAGTTTGGCTCGAATGTTTTTTTTAAAAAAAAAAAAAAAAAAAAAAAAAACAACAATTGGATTTGGAGCAGATTGAGTTAGAGCCGGGAATAGCTCCGTCAAAGGCGCGTTCCATGCACTTTATCTCGTCATAATCAATAGAGTATAAGCTGAGAAATTAAAAAAAAACATACCTTGAAGCGGACGATTTTTTCGGTGTAAACGCTTCCCAAAAGTCACGTGGGTTATCCACCGTGTTTTTGGAAGTTAAAATAATCAGTGTATCGTGGCCTGTCTTCCAAACTATTGTTTAACCCATTACCAAACAACACAATTTTAGCCTAGTTCAAACTCATAGGTGTTGCAGACGACAATTTCCGTTGAACAAAATTTAACATTTTTTGGTCTTTCTTTGTAGAAAACATTGTGAGAAATGAAGAAATTGCTTGTCACAAACAATTTCTTCATTTTCCACAATGTTTCCCATAGCCTTTATTTTGTGTGGCGTCCAAAATCGTCAATGTGTGGGAAAGGGCTAAGGTACATTTACAATGCTTTTGAACAGAAACGGCGAATTGAAAACAAATCGGACACCAACAGATTACGCATTTCATTGTAGACCAGGTAAAAATAATTTAGATCCAAAAGCTCCTCTAGGAAAAAAAATGTCGACCAGAAAAAATCTGCACAGTCAGCTCAGAATGATTATGACCAACATTTTCCACACCCTTCTTGAACGAAAGATTACATAGATGTTACACGAATAGAAATAAAGGTGTCTTCACAGGTCTACTAAGAAAGCTTTTAAAATGTCACACTGCCTAAAGTAGTTCTAAGGCTTCGCAACATCTGACGTAATTACTTTGAATATTTTGTCATTTATTTCCTATTTATCACTCTCATAAAAGTAGTGATCCCTTTAGAGAATTCGTCTCCGTGATTTACACTTTGACAAGTCTCGTTTGACTGGGGTCAATGGAACTCTTGGGATTTCCTGTCATTGAACTTCATTTTCTTTACAAAACTAAAAATAGCAAGTATTCATTCTACCTTCCGATTTTCTAGCTTGTGTGTATGTATGTAAGTGTAACTAAAATACATTAATACATAATATATAGCCAACAAAATCAATATTTAACTAGTACACACTGTGAATATGCCAAAAATGCGAGGGAAATACAATGTGACTGCAAACATACTATGTTTAATGAGCATGGCCAACGGCACTGCGTGGTGTCTAATACTAGAAAATACAATGTTGGTTAAATATAACATGGACAATGCGCAAATCCCTGTCAAAGCTGAGAACATTCGTGCAAAGTGCAAACATTTTTAAGAAAATATATCATATTTCAAAAATACTTTTCACTTTGTTCTCAGCTTTGACATGGATTTGAGGGAAGATCTTGGTATCAAAATAGACCGGAGAGTACGACATATCGAATCGCACGTATCTCAATATTGAATGTTAAGTATAAATTTGAAATTTGAGGAAAATATGTACTTACCGAGTGATTTTATTTACAAAAGTTAGGAAAACATATCACAACAAAGTCACGTGATTGCCGCCTGTGCTAAAGACTTCAAATATTTGAAGATAGGAATATTATGATTATTTAATAGATAGGGGAAACTCGGAGACAAAAGATGAAAATGTTGATAACCAGCATTTTCTCCTTGACTGTGCTTAAATATCTTCTGTACTGTATTTTGCACAACCCTTTCTTTATCAACATCTATTTTGTCCTCTGTAGCAGCTTTTGAAGTAGGACAGTCAAAAGTGTTTTGTCTTGGAAAAAGTTTGGACTACCTTCAAAATACAAAAATTACGACAATACAAGAAGATATTAATTATTTCCAACGTACTTCTAACAACATTACATCCTCATTCCGGTTTTGTCTTGTCCTATTTATATTCATTTCCAGACAATACAACTCGTGACATAACTGCCTAAAGACTCGTGACAATTAGCAAGTAGCAATTAACACGATCATAACATACGTTTCGTCACTTCTACAAGACATTTCTATCCAATTAGCGAATCTGTATGCAAGAACTGTCACCCAGTTTTAAATCATGATCTGTTATATTACGTGTTTCGTACTTTGTTTCTAGGAAAAGCCTAAGTGAATTGGTTGATGATGGTTCTGAATGCTAATATAAACTACTACTTCAAGCGTTCATTCAGTTGACGTTACGGGTCACGCTAAAAGAGGTTACGCGGAAAGTGTGAAAGATGTCTACTCCCAGTCAGTCGTCGCAACCTGCGAAGTCTAGCTAGGATCGAAACTTTTCAATATAAGGTAATGTTCTGGATCTGGAATATTTGGGGTCACATTTATGTATAAACAATATGACAACTTTGGATTGTGGTTGTTTTCGTTCATGAAAGGTAAACATATGTACTATTACTCCTGTAGTGCTGACATCTGAGACACATTTTATTTTAAAGTGTCCGATGATTGGCAAAATTAAAGTCTTGTGCCGAAAGAACACCTTACTATTAACCAAATATTAAAGTTTCTACAATTTTCCAACATTAGAAGTGTTTTTATTTCGTCTTTTAAATTGGATATTTTGGTCTTTTCCGATCTTTGCCGATGAAAATACGCTAAACTTCCGACTTGAAATTATGACGTCATACTGGCCACTGAATGACGTCATGGCGGGAAAAACGGGCAGTCATGGGTCATTTCCCGGAAAGTCTGAAATTTCTGAAAAATTTAAATGTCCGACTTTTCTGTCATAAAGCGACTTCCCCAATCGATACTCAAAACACGGAATTCGTTCTCAGTAAATGTTAGAAAAAAATGTTAAAACAGTCAAAGAATAGGTCGTAAGTGAATAAATGAATGTGCCAAAGAACGGTTTCAGTTTGTCTGTATTACTCTTACGATCGAGAAATGGATAAAAACTGAGACTTCGCTATATGACAGAAAAGTCGAACACATTATCTTTGGCAGACACCTCAAGCTCTAGATTGGGGGCGGAGTCAAGCCATTGATGACGTCAATCCGTGGCAATTTTACGGAAATTGCCGATCTTTATTTTCTCGAAAATCAGTTTTTCAACGATGTAAAGAAAAGCAAATAAAACTTTTAAAACAACCGAGTTTTGCGGATCTTTTATAAAACACGTTAATTTAATGATTTTCTTCCAATATACGGTGCAATAAACTGCCAAGCTTGGTAGCCTTTAAGTGCAGAGAGGGATCGGGTCTACAATGACCATTCTCTGTACCGATAGACGGTACCAGAAACGCAATATAAACAATTACAAAATGCCACTAGTTAAAAGCACTCTTAATTTCCCAGTAGTATACTCTTTTTTCTTTGTCTCAGTATCTTTTTCACTCGACTGTTTTTCTCCAATTGCTATTTGGCAATTAGATTTTAAAAAAGCAGATTTGTGTCTTTAATTATTGCCCGGAGACGTTTTTTAAACGATTTTCACAGGAAAATCACAAAGATAAATTGGTCTATGAAGACTTCAACATTATTTGAGTTTTGAATCTATCGCAAGTTGATACAGTACAGAGTTCCGTGAAGTATATTAATAATGAAGTTTGTACAACTTCGAATCACATTCGTGAATGATAGTTTCTGAAACTATTAACTCACAATAATTAGTACTCGCACAATGTGAAAGTGTAATGACATTTTTGTGCACGATGGCAATGCTTTGCATACGGTTAAACTTCGTGCAGATCTACGTGCTTCTTGATTGGATAATATCAGAGTATATTTAAAAAGAAAAACACATAAGCCCAGAAATTTTTTATAATTGTTATAAACAATTGCTAGGCTTATGTGTTTTTAATGCATGCATACCTTGAACATCTAGATATGCGATAATTTTCATCGAAAACATGGCATTTTTTATAATAGGCCTGTTTATCATGATTTAAAAAATGACGCATATGTCACAATGACGTACGAACAGACGGGCACAATCTTTATGAATCAGTGTACCGCTTTGGTTCATAAAGGTCAACAGATCAGATTTTTCCTGTTCCCCATAATAATGGCAACATGTTCGCAGAAGGTCACACACAAGACTCTAGTTACTTGAGAAAAAAAATCTCAAATCTCAAGACGCGGAGAATATAAAGCGAAAATACGGCTTTAAGATATCAGGGTATCTTGGGAATGGATTAACCCTTTTCAAAACATGACCTGATTCTGAAGTAATTAAAAGAATGGACTTTGGAAGACTTCGAGGAAAAATTAAATAGTGCTGGTGATTCTGGTTATTTTTCCTCAATATTCCCACTGCTAAAATGTACTACGTATGCTTTCTTTTTGACACATTTGTTTCTTCTTTTACAATAGCTTTTAAATTTTAGCAATTAAACATTTGCCGTTTGGAAAAGGGATTAAGTTAACTAATAGAGAGACGACATTTATTTTCCAGTAAAATTCTTATATCTAATTCTCGAAGGAAAATGACAAAGATATACGCATTTGACGCCTTGAAATTTATTTCCTTCAGAGAAATGCTAAGCTCAGCAGTTTGTATTGTATTGTAAACAATGCATCTTGCGCATTTTAGAATGTTTTGGCGCATAAAAGCTTACAATAGTCTCAGTAAATGATACATTATTTTTTGTTGTTTTTTTTAAAAGATTGTACATTTATCTTTATTTTTGGGGTAGAAGGCGAGACAGGAAGTAGATCTAAATTTAAGTAATTGATTTAACGCTTATTTCCCATTTATTTAATTATCTCAGAGATACAAAGCTCTAAATTAAAATGTATTATTTCTGTCACAGGAAAATGGATATTCATTGGGAAAATGGATACATAAAAGAAACAGCATAACAAATAACGAGACCAAAAGCCGAGCGTTAAAAAGGGAAAATGATATCTAATGCCAAATACAATGAACGCATATGTAATGTAGATTCAAACAAGAGAATATCTTGCAAGTGTTTTTTTTTTTTAAAAGTTACGACAATGTTTATTCTACACACACTAGCATTTGTACGTAATTTGGCCATTTAGAGATTCATATGACATCCATGCTGTGATGAAGCTACATGTATACACGTTTTTCTTTGCTATATCCTGACCATCATCAATTTTGATTTTTTGTTAAAATTTCGAATCTTCTCGCTTTTAATACCAATTGTTAACATTTTGGACAATGCACATGACCGACTTATTTCTACATGTACAAAAATCATGATTTCAAGGAGACGCGCAATTTATCTGTCTGGTGGTTCTTCATGCGGAAATGGTTAACCTTTTTTCCAAAAACCGACGTCTTTTGACGCTCCCAAGTGTTATACCTTTAGAAAAATCAGCACAAAAGGGAAAATGCTGATGATCAATGTTCTTTTTCTTTCGTCTCAATATTGTCTTTGCTATATCGTACAAAAATCCTATTTTTATGAGGACAACGTTTTTGTCTGCTGCAGCTTTCATATTGGACTGCCATGATGATATGTTATTTGAGAAAGGATTAAATACAAATTGAATTGCATTTTGGTGTCGGATGTCTTCTTTAATTAATTCTTTCGACATACCTGGGCGCTTAGGCTATTTCTTTTTTAAACCCTTCCCCCAAAAAAACAAATATTTAAACTGGCACGATTTGAAAGGTGCTGCGAACGATAGATAATATATAGACTTATTTGAAAACAAAACTATCATAAACTGTTTATCAGCAAACAGGTCTTGTTCTGGAAGTGTTGAAAACCGGAAAGAATTTGGTTGCGATAAGGGATATCTTACAGAGAAAGTCATGTAACATGATTAATATATGATTAATATAATAATAAAATAGCATTGGTAACTTTCGAAATTGTCGTTACCATAGCTTACACACTGTGCTAAGCTAGGTAATCATCATTTTCTACATTTCCGTCTAATATTTACTATGGGAAAAAGTTAAGCAATTTTTTTTCGACCAAAATATTGTTGCAACACAAAGGTATAGAACAAATTTGAAAACCTAATTCACTAATGGTGCAGTTTGTGCACGTGTTTATCCCGCGTAAGGCTCTTTGACGTAATAGTGCTAAAATGACGTCTTGCACAAGCACACAAATGCACATGCAGTTTATATTGATAATACCTATCCCATAATAATGGTTATCATTATGCCTCACGTGACCTAATCATTCAATAATTACAAACCTAATATTTCGTAATATTCACCGCTCAGATAATATTAACCGGTTAATATTTTTTCATATTACCCGCTGAGCGTACTATAAATAGAAATTCTGGGTTTTTATGACGTCACCGTGACGTCACATTGTTTCAATGCACAATATTTGCTGAATCATAGCTAGCTGAACATAAATACGCTTAAATGATGTGGCTTGTTACGCAAAAAGGGACCATCTTGAAAACGTTATAAAGTATGGTTCCTAGTCAGTCTGTGCGAACTGCATATGCTGATCAGAATCGACACTTCATTCTAAGCTAATTTACTGAAAATAGATCTTTTATTCTGTCTTACTTTATGTGTTTTTTTCCAAATGCAAAATCAGTTTACCTCTGTTTAGCCTGATCTCCTTCTCATCTAGATCTAGATCATGGAATTAACCAGACAAAATTGATGACAGGCCTGCCTTTGCGTGCATGTCACATATACGAATGGATAAGGCATTCAGTTGATTTTAACATTTTTTGATTAACGGTGAAGGACTTATAAAGTTAGATAAATTGTAGATTAAATTTTTTATGTTGTTTCTTTTTCGGTATAATAAAATGAATATCACATGCCTCTCAGGGCAATAACTTACATATCGTCTACCCTCGAACCAGTAATATTGACCTCGGCTGAAGCCTCGGTCAATATTACCGGTCTTGGGTAGACAATATGTACTATTGCCCTGAGAGGCATGTGATATTTAAATATTGTCAAGAAAAAATAAACCACAAAACTACTGGACGGTTCAAATGGGATGTCTCCCAGGACTAACCTTAGATCAAGGGAACAAGGTTATCGGCATGCTTACTGGTGGCGTGACGGCAAAAGGGGTGGATAAACATTTTGGCGTGAGTCAAAGTGCCATTTCTCGACTGAGAGTAAAGAGCTGGCAATAAGGCAACGCCAAAGATAGGTCACGCTCTAGCTGGCCGCGTAAAACAATCCGACGTCAGGACAATTACGTATTAACGTATTCACAACGTAATCGTTTAACAGCATCACAAGTACAACCGCTTTGACCAGAAACGCGACAGAGACATAGAATAATGCTAATATTGTGAGGAACAAACTTCGTGCTAACGTTGGCTTGTGCTCACAGGCTGAGCCGAACGCGGGTACTCTGTCCATTGACAGGATTACAGTGGAATCAAAACGCTCTTGCAGATAAATCCCGTTCGAACTTTACCTTTGTGAATGCGTAATTGTAACAGGAAGGTCTAAAAACGGGAGGAAGAGGCAGCGATGACGTCAAAAACGTAGAAGATCTCGCACGCGTTCTGGTTCTGCAATGTTTGGCGTATTCTAGTGGCTCTTGGTTAGGGTCTCATAACAGAAATTGTGGTACGGTTATAAAAGATAATAATGAACATGCAAGGTACTGATTCCGTGTCATTTTCAGAGTGTTATCTCTACCTTGTTCGGCGTTACGCGCAAGACGCGTCATTTCTCAAAAATTCAAACCAAAATTTGAAATATTGTTGTAAAGATATTAAATATTATTGTCTATTAATTTGATTTCAATCCGAATACAGATAATAAAGCTATAAGCTGCAATTTACGAAATTGCTTAACTTTTCCGCTCAGTATAGATGTCTTCACATACAACTTTCTGTCACAATTTGGGAAAACTAGCAATTTTACCCGTCTCGAAATTTGACCTTTGACCTCGATGACCTTGACCTATCCGGGGTTGACCTTTGACCTCGATGACCTTGACCTATCCGGGGCTGCCCTCCACCTAATCCCGTCCCGTAACCCGTAAGCAATCCCGTCCCGTAACCCGTAAAAACGATACCCGTAACCCGTAAAACATAAATTTGACCATTGACCTCGATGACCTTGACCATTCAAAAAATGAACTCCTCAAGCTAATATCCAGGGCCGCCCTCCACCTTCCCTCCAAGTTTGGTGAAGATCGGCCCAAGGACCTGGGAGGAGTATGGGAACAAACAGACAAACGGACAAACGTTGCTCAAATTATAGTATGATTATATAACGTATTTTCTGTTATTTGTTTTGTTAATTGTGCAAGAGTTGATAGAAGTTCAAAGGAAATAATGCAGAATGAACAAATGAAAACAATCAGTGTATGTTCACACTTGTAGGCGTATAATTATCTGTGCAAAATTAGGTCAAGGAAGTTGCAACACAAAGAGCGCTAATTTACGTCATACTTGGACTCTTGAGAATCACGGTTATGTCGAAAGGTAGTCTTATGTTCAACACGGTGGGTAATCGCAAGGCATATTAACAACAGCATCAACATCAGCTGCACAAAATCTTCAATAATTTTAATGATAGGTGACCGATTTAAGTTTGGTTTGAAGTAAAGGAGGTGGAAAAAGATTTGACAAGTCTGGTACATGTGGATTTAGAAAAAAACTGACAAAAGGGTTATTCACTTATTGGCGAGCAAACAAAGGAATGTTTGCTTGTCAATGACATTTTTGATCAGGTGCTGTTGGTAGGATTCATCACATAAAAACTAATCCCTGACATTTCAAACCTACCCCTCTTCCAAACATAGCGACATGGCGTCTACTAGTGCACCTGTATGTATCTTTCCGCATTAAGTACCACTACAGAAAAAATTTTGTTTTACGCTGTTGAGGTAAAAAATATGTTCGTGGATTTTAATGTGTAAAACTAATGAAAAAAAAATGGATAAGTGGCATAAAACAGACTTGCATCACTCTTAGGATATAGATTCCTAAACGTCTTTTTTTTTCTTCGTTAAGGTAGGGTTTAGTACTTTGGCCATTTTGAGGTTCATCCGACGTCGTAAGTATTCAGGCGACGTCGTCGACGTTCGGCGGTATTTTTTTTCTCCTATTCAGTCAATTTTTATTGCATTGAGCGTTATATATGCATTTAGCATCACAGTACTTGATATATTCGGATAACTACAAATGGGAAAAATCACACTTTCTGCTACCGAGTGATTAGAACCGCGAAAATGCATATTGTCAACTCTTGTTTTATCGAGCTTAGAAATTGCTGGTATCACAAAACGACTCAACATGCGAGATAATTGGTTTCATTCACTCTTTCCCAGACGGCAAAAAATTGGACTATTCAAATTCGAAAGTTCTTGTAGACCACAACATCAACGTTTTTGTGTATTGGAAATACACATGCTATAATATGGAAACCACTGAGGCCAAAAGAGAAAACTCTTATCATCAGCATTTTCTTCTTTTGCCTCAATGTTTTCCAACACCCAATCTATTAGGACCGTCAAAATCAGGTTTTGTACGGTAGAGGGTTTATCATATGGCCAAATGTTTTATTCGTTTTGATTTGGCATTAAGACAGGCACAATCAAGATAACACGTAAAATATGTGCTCTTAATTATGGAACAACTCGTAAATTATTCAAAACATGCCCTCTTAACAGTATTTAAGTAGAACAGTGCCAATATAAATTGAGAACTTGACCCTTCACCTGAATCAATGCTATCTAACCCATAAAACATGCAACATGTATACTGTTTTAGACCGAAAACTGCAATTTGTTCAACTGAGTTATGGCCTCGCCGGAATCACGTGACAATTTTTTAATTCGTTTCAATAATTCTGGTTATACTAGTCCAATTTGAAAAAAAGGATTGAAGTAGAGAAGGTAGAAAAAGCTAACAGTTTGCTGGATATGGTGGATTAAAAAAAAAACAAAACAATTCGTGCTAAAGCGTTATTGACGATCCAAGCATTTTTTCGCTCGCCAAAATTTTTTTATCAGTTGTTGTTTGAAAGTTCCGCCAGTCACATCAATAAAAACCCGAAATTCTTTGCACTTTCCCTCCTTCAAACCAAATTCAAATTGGCAACGCATTAACACACATTTACTAGTTGCTGTTGTTATTGTGACATTTGATTCGCCGTTTTGATAACAAATACACAGAAATAACTGTTTGAAAGGGCTCAACCCATTACCAAACAGCAAAATTCAAAACTGGTCTGAATTTAAAGATGCTGTTGACGACATTCTAAAGTGAATTAAATTTCATATTTTTTGGTCTTTCTGGGAAGAAAAACGTGCGGGAAATGAAAAAAATGCTTGTCAGAAACAATTTCTTCATTTGTCACAATGTTTTCCAAAGTATTATTCTTATGAGGAGTAAAAAAGAGTCATTGTTTATTAATGGGTTAAAACGTTCGATGAAATGTGTCACTAAATGTACTGCTCGGCCCGCAGTATTTCTAGCTAAAGTGTTTTCTCCAAATCCAAAATTAGCAATTACGTTACCAATTGCAGATTTTGTCTTTGATTTTAGCCCCAAGACATTTTAAAATGCTTCCTGAAACCAATTTCTAATAGAGATTTGCATCTCGATTCTTGCTCTCAATTCCTTTTGAATAACGATTTTTTGTCCCTATCGTACAACATCCTTTGCACCATTTTTGTATTTTCCTTAATTCTATAATAACAGTCAACTTTTAAGAATTCTGCTAATCTAGTTTTAACATATATCTAAAAGTATTAACCTTATCCTGGAAAAAGAATGCGTTTGGATTTTTGATGTAGCCTAAGTGCTAGTGTTGCCATTGGTTTGATTTTTTACGTAGTTTATAGTAGATACAAATTTATCAAATAATTTTAAAAGATATGTGACCTATCACACGAAAGAGTACTCTTTTTCGCGGTGGATAACCCATGTGACTTTTGGTGCACGGAACGCATATTTAAGAGGACTTTTCCCGTTTGTAACTCACTCTGCTCCGAATCCCGTGGTTTCTTCAAACATTCAACCGAACGTTTTTTTCGGTGCACGTGAACGCTTCCCACTTTCGTTTCGCACTTACAAATTCGCACTTACAAACAGTTTGGCTCGAATGTTTTTTTTAAAAAAAAAAAAAAAAAAAAAAACAATTGGATTTGGAGCAGATTGAGTTAGAGCCGGGAATAGCTCCGTCAAAGGCGCGTTCCATGCACTTTATCTCGTCATAATCAATAGAGTATAAGCTGAGAAATTAAAAAAAAACATACCTTGAAGCGGACGATTTTTTCGGTGTAAACGCTTCCCAAAAGTCACGTGGGTTATCCACCGTGTTTTTGGAAGTTAAAATAATCAGTGTATCGTGGCCTGTCTTCCAAACTATTGTTTAACCCATTACCAAACAACACAATTTTAGCCTAGTTCAAACTCATAGGTGTTGCAGACGACAATTTCCGTTGAACAAAATTTAACATTTTTTGGTCTTTCTTTGTAGAAAACATTGTGAGAAATGAAGAAATTGCTTGTCACAAGCAATTTCTTCATTTTCCACAATGTTTCCCATAGCCTTTATTTTGTGTGGCGTCCAAAATCGTCAATGTGTGGGAAAGGGCTAAGGTACATTTACAATGCTTTTGAACAGAAACGGCGAATTGAAAACAAATCGGACACCAACAGATTACGCATTTCATTGTAGACCAGGTAAAAATAATTTAGATCCAAAAGCTCCTCTAGGAAAAAAATGTCGACCAGAAAAAATCTGCACAGTCAGCTCAGAATGATTATGACCAACATTTTCCACACCCTTCTTGAACGAAAGATTACATAGATGTTACACGAATAGAAATAAAGGTGTCTTCACAGGTCTACTAAGAAAGCTTTTAAAATGTCACACTGCCTAAAGTACTGTAAAAGTCTATTTATTCGCTAGGACTTAATTTTCGCTAATTTTCGCGAGTAGGCTATCTCGCGAATTCATCAATTTCGTGAATATATCAGTCATAGAATGCCGGAGATTGCCGATGGTTCTTCGGAATCCGGAACATTCCGAAATTTTATATGTTCATTAAAACACTTCAAATCGGAAATTTTGATCGTTACCAACCTTTCAATGTATGAACAATGCAATAAACATCATAATGTTATATTATTATGATGATATACATTGTACATGATTACAAATACAAAGTATAAATGTTACATGTGTTTTCCTAGATTATGGTCGTAAAAGGGTGACCTCTTTATCGTTTACAATTCAGAAGTACAGTACATTTAATGGAAAAATGAAGCAGTTACGTTCTTGTATTATTCACTTTTTGTCATACATGTAGGGACAATACATGTATTGTACTTTTAACAGTTACATATGAAAATGTGTGAAAACAATTAAAAAGAGAAGACAGGTGTGATAAACATTTTGTCTAACCATCGCATGTGTATTTATCGGGGTTAAACGGACATGTACGAAATATAACGAAGCAAATATTTCCGGAAAACAACGGAAATACCCGAGCTTTACATCAAACACGCGCGAATTTATAAACTCGCGAATAAATCCCAGACAACGAAATCGCGAAATGTTGAGCTCGCGAAAATAAAGACTTTTACAGTAGTTCTAAGGCTTCGCAACATCTGAGGTAATTACTTTGAATATTTTGTCATTTATTTCCTATTTATCACTCTCATAAAAGTAGTGATCCCTTTAGAGAATTCGTCTCCGTGATTTACACTTTGACAAGTCTCGTTTGACTGGGGTCAATGGAACTCTTGGGATTTCCTGTCATTGAACTTCATTTTCTTTACAAAACTAAAAATAGCAAGTATTCATTCTACCTTCCGATTTTCTAGCTTGTGTGTATGTATGTAAGTGTAACTAAAATACATTAATACATAATATATAGCCAACAAAATCAATATTTAACTAGTACACACTGTGAATATGCCAAAAATGCGAGGGAAATACAATGTGACTGCAAACATACTATGTTTAATGAGCATGGCCAACGGCACTGCGTGGTGTCTAATACTAGAAAATACAATGTTGGTTAAATATAACATGGACAATGCGCAAATCCCTGTCAAAGCTGAGAACATTCGTGCAAAGTGCAAACATTTTTAAGAAAATATATCATATTTCAAAAATACTTTTCACTTTGTTCTCAGCTTTGACATGGATTTGAGGGAAGATCTTGGTATCAAAATAGACCGGAGAGTACGACATATCGAATCGCACGTATCTCAATATTGAATGTTAAGTATAAATTTGAAATTTGAGGAAAATATGTACTTACCGAGTGATTTTATTTACAAAAGTTAGGAAAACATATCACAACAAAGTCACGTGATTGCCGCCTGTGCTAAAGACTTCAAATATTTGAAGATAGGAATATTATGATTATTTAATAGATAGGGGAAACTCGGAGACAAAAGATGAAAATGTTGATAACCAGCATTTTCTCCTTGACTGTGCTTAAATATCTTCTGTACTGTATTTTGCACAACCCTTTCTTTATCAACATCTATTTTGTCCTCTGTAGCAGCTTTTGAAGTAGGACAGTCAAAAGTGTTTTGTCTTGGAAAAAGTTTGGACTACCTTCAAAATACAAAAATTACGACAATACAAGAAGATATTAATTATTTCCAACGTACTTCTAACAACATTACATCCTCATTCCGGTTTTGTCTTGTCCTATTTATATTCATTTCCAGACAATACAACTCGTGACATAACTGCCTAAAGACTCGTGACAATTAGCAAGTAGCAATTAACACGATCATAACATACGTTTCGTCACTTCTACAAGACATTTCTATCCAATTAGCGAATCTGTATGCAAGAACTGTCACCCAGTTTTAAATCATGATCTGTTATATTACGTGTTTCGTACTTTGTTTCTAGGAAAAGCCTAAGTGAATTGGTTGATGATGGTTCTGAATGCTAATATAAACTACTACTTCAAGCGTTCATTCAGTTGACGTTACGGGTCACGCTAAAAGAGGTTACGCGGAAAGTGTGAAAGATGTCTACTCCCAGTCAGTCGTCGCAACCTGCGAAGTCTAGCTAGGATCGAAACTTTTCAATATAAGGTAATGTTCTGGATCTGGAATATTTGGGGTCACATTTATGTATAAACAATATGACAACTTTGGATTGTGGTTGTTTTCGTTCATGAAAGGTAAACATATGTACTATTACTCCTGTAGTGCTGACATCTGAGACACATTTTATTTTAAAGTGTCCGATGATTGGCAAAATTAAAGTCTTGTGCCGAAAGAACACCTTACTATTAACCAAATATTAAAGTTTCTACAATTTTCCAACATTAGAAGTGTTTTTATTTCGTCTTTTAAATTGGATATTTTGGTCTTTTCCGATCTTTGCCGATGAAAATACGCTAAACTTCCGACTTGAAATTATGACGTCATACTGGCCACTGAATGACGTCATGGCGGGAAAAACGGGCAGTCATGGGTCATTTCCCGGAAAGTCTGAAATTTCTGAAAAATTTAAATGTCCGACTTTTCTGTCATAAAGCGACTTCCCCAATCGATACTCAAAACACGGAATTCGTTCTCAGTAAATGTTAGAAAAAAATGTTAAAACAGTCAAAGAATAGGTCGTAAGTGAATAAATGAATGTGCCAAAGAACGGTTTCAGTTTGTCTGTATTACTCTTACGATCGAGAAATGGATAAAAACTGAGACTTCGCTATATGACAGAAAAGTCGAACACATTATCTTTGGCAGACACCTCAAGCTCTAGATTGGGGGCGGAGTCAAGCCATTGATGACGTCAATCCGTGGCAATTTTACGGAAATTGCCGATCTTTATTTTCTCGAAAATCAGTTTTTCAACGATGTAAAGAAAAGCAAATAAAACTTTTAAAACAACCGAGTTTGGCGGATCTTTTATAAAACACGTTAATTTAATGATTTTCTTCCAATATACGGTGCAATAAACTGCCAAGCTTGGTAGCCTTTAAGTGCAGAGAGGGATCGGGTCTACAATGACCATTCTCTGTACCGATAGACGGTACCAGAAACGCAATATAAACAATTACAAAATGCCACTAGTTAAAAGCACTCTTAATTTCCCAGTAGTATACTCTTTTTTCTTTGTCTCAGTATCTTTTTCACTCGACTGTTTTTCTCCAATTGCTATTTGGCAATTAGATTTTAAAAAAGCAGATTTGTGTCTTTAATTATTGCCCGGAGACGTTTTTTAAACGATTTTCACAGGAAAATCACAAAGATAAATTGGTCTATGAAGACTTCAACATTATTTGAGTTTTGAATCTATCGCAAGTTGATACAGTACAGAGTTCCGTGAAGTATATTAATAATGAAGTTTGTACAACTTCGAATCACATTCGTGAATGATAGTTTCTGAAACTATTAACTCACAATAATTAGTACTCGCACAATGTGAAAGTGTAATGACATTTTTGTGCACGATGGCAATGCTTTGCATACGGTTAAACTTCGTGCAGATCTACGTGCTTCTTGATTGGATAATATCAGAGTATATTTAAAAAGAAAAACACATAAGCCCAGAAATTTTTTATAATTGTTATAAACAATTGCTAGGCTTATGTGTTTTTTAATGCATGCATACCTTGAACATCTAGATATGCGATAATTTTCATCGAAAACATGGCATTTTTTATAATAGGCCTGTTTATCATGATTTAAAAAATGACGCATATGTCACAATGACGTACGAACAGACGGGCACAATCTTTATGAATCAGTGTACCGCTTTGGTTCATAAAGGTCAACAGATCAGATTTTTCCTGTTCCCCATAATAATGGCAACATGTTCGCAGAAGGTCACACACAAGACTCTAGTTACTTGAGAAAAAAATCTCAAATCTCAAGACGCGGAGAATATAAAGCGAAAATACGGCTTTAAGATATCAGGGTATCTTGGGAATGGATTAACCCTTTTCAAAACATGACCTGATTCTGAAGTAATTAAAAGAATGGACTTTGGAAGACTTCGAGGAAAAATTAAATAGTGCTGGTGATTCTGGTTATTTTTCCTCAATATTCCCACTGCTAAAATGTACTACGTATGCTTTCTTTTTGACACATTTGTTTCTTCTTTTACAATAGCTTTTAAATTTTAGCAATTAAACATTTGCCGTTTGGAAAAGGGATTAAGTTAACTAATAGAGAGACGACATTTATTTTCCAGTAAAATTCTTATATCTAATTCTCGAAGGAAAATGACAAAGATATACGCATTTGACGCCTTGAAATTTATTTCCTTCAGAGAAATGCTAAGCTCAGCAGTTTGTATTGTATTGTAAACAATGCATCTTGCGCATTTTAGAATGTTTTGGCGCATAAAAGCTTACAATAGTCTCAGTAAATGATACATTATTTTTTGTTGTTTTTTTTAAAAGATTGTACATTTATCTTTATTTTTGGGGTAGAAGGCGAGACAGGAAGTAGATCTAAATTTAAGTAATTGATTTAACGCTTATTTCCCATTTATTTAATTATCTCAGAGATACAAAGCTCTAAATTAAAATGTATTATTTCTGTCACAGGAAAATGGATATTCATTGGGAAAATGGATACATAAAAGAAACAGCATAACAAATAACGAGACCAAAAGCCGAGCGTTAAAAAGGGAAAATGATATCTAATGCCAAATACAATGAACGCATATGTAATGTAGATTCAAACAAGAGAATATCTTGCAAGTGTTGTTTTTTTTAAAAAGTTACGACAATGTTTATTCTACACACACTAGCATTTGTACGTAATTTGGCCATTTAGAGATTCATATGACATCCATGCTGTGATGAAGCTACATGTATACACGTTTTTCTTTGCTATATCCTGACCATCATCAATTTTGATTTTTTGTTAAAATTTCGAATCTTCTCGCTTTTAATACCAATTGTTAACATTTTGGACAATGCACATGACCGACTTATTTCTACATGTACAAAAATCATGATTTCAAGGAGACGCGCAATTTATCTGTCTGGTGGTTCTTCATGCGGAAATGGTTAACCTTTTTTCCAAAAACCGACGTCTTTTGACGCTCCCAAGTGTTATACCTTTAGAAAAATCAGCACAAAAGGGAAAATGCTGATGATCAATGTTCTTTTTCTTTCGTCTCAATATTGTCTTTGCTATATCGTACAAAAATCCTATTTTTATGAGGACAACGTTTTTGTCTGCTGCAGCTTTCATATTGGACTGCCATGATGATATGTTATTTGAGAAAGGATTAAATACAAATTGAATTGCATTTTGGTGTCGGATGTCTTCTTTAATTAATTCTTTCGACATACCTGGGCGCTTAGGCTATTTCTTTTTTAAACCCTTCCCCCAAAAAAACAAATATTTAAACTGGCACGATTTGAAAGGTGCTGCGATTGATAGATAATATATAGACTTATTTGAAAACAAAACTATCATAAACTGTTTATCAGCAAACAGGTCTTGTTCTGGAAGTGTTGAAAACCGGAAAGAATTTGGTTGCGATAAGGGATATCTTACAGAGAAAGTCATGTAACATGATTAATATATGATTAATATAATAATAAAATAGCATTGGTAACTTTCGAAATTGTCGTTACCATAGCTTACACACTGTGCTAAGCTAGGTAATCATCATTTTCTACATTTCCGTCTAATATTTACTATGGGAAAAAGTTAAGCAATTTTTTTTCGACCAAAATATTGTTGCAACACAAAGGTATAGAACAAATTTGAAAACCTAATTCACTAATGGTGCAGTTTGTGCACGTGTTTATCCCGCGTAAGGCTCTTTGACGTAATAGTGCTAAAATGACGTCTTGCACAAGCACACAAATGCACATGCAGTTTATATTGATAATACCTATCCCATAATAATGGTTATCATTATGCCTCACGTGACCTAATCATTCAATAATTACAAACCTAATATTTCGTAATATTCACCGCTCAGATAATATTAACCGGTTAATATTTTTTCATATTACCCGCTGAGCGTACTATAAATAGAAATTCTGGGTTTTTATGACGTCACCGTGACGTCACATTGTTTCAATGCACAATATTTGCTGAATCATAGCTAGCTGAACATAAATACGCTTAAATGATGTGGCTTGTTACGCAAAAAGGGACCATCTTGAAAACGTTATAAAGTATGGTTCCTAGTCAGTCTGTGCGAACTGCATATGCTGATCAGAATCGACACTTCATTCTAAGCTAATTTACTGAAAATAGATCTTTTATTCTGTCTTACTTTATGTGTTTTTTTCCAAATGCAAAATCAGTTTACCTCTGTTTAGCCTGATCTCCTTCTCATCTAGATCTAGATCATGGAATTAACCAGACAAAATTGATGACAGGCCTGCCTTTGCGTGCATGTCACATATACGAATGGATAAGGCATTCAGTTGATTTTAACATTTTTTGATTAACGGTGAAGGACTTATAAAGTTAGATAAATTGTAGATTAAATTTTTTATGTTGTTTCTTTTTCGGTATAATAAAATGAATATCACATGCCTCTCAGGGCAATAACTTACATATCGTCTACCCTCGAACCAGTAATATTGACCTCGGCTGAAGCCTCGGTCAATATTACCGGTCTTGGGTAGACAATATGTACTATTGCCCTGAGAGGCATGTGATATTTAAATATTGTCAAGAAAAAATAAACCACAAAACTACTGGACGGTTCAAATGGGATGTCTCCCAGGACTAACCTTAGATCAAGGGAACAAGGTTATCGGCATGCTTACTGGTGGCGTGACGGCAAAAGGGGTGGATAAACATTTTGGCGTGAGTCAAAGTGCCATTTCTCGACTGAGAGTAAAGAGCTGGCAATAAGGCAACGCCAAAGATAGGTCACGCTCTAGCTGGCCGCGTAAAACAATCCGACGTCAGGACAATTACGTATTAACGTATTCACAACGTAATCGTTTAACAGCATCACAAGTACAACCGCTTTGACCAGAAACGCGACAGAGACATAGAATAATGCTAATATTGTGAGGAACAAACTTCGTGCTAACGTTGGCTTGTGCTCACAGACAGGTCAGGCTGAGCCGAACGCGGGTACTCTGTCCATTGACAGGATTACAGTGGAATCAAAACGCTCTTGCAGATAAATCCCGTTCGAACTTTACCTTTGTGAATGCGTAATTGTAACAGGAAGGTCTAAAAACGGGAGGAAGAGGCAGCGATGACGTCAAAAACGTAGAAGATCTCGCACGCGTTCTGGTTCTGCAATGTTTGGCGTATTCTAGTGGCTCTTGGTTAGGGTCTCATAACAGAAATTGTGGTACGGTTATAAAAGATAATAATGAACATGCAAGGTACTGATTCCGTGTCATTTTCAGAGTGTTATCTCTACCTTGTTCGGCGTTACGCGCAAGACGCGTCATTTCTCAAAAATTCAAACCAAAATTTGAAATATTGTTGTAAAGATATTAAATATTATTGTCTATTAATTTGATTTCAATCCGAATACAGATAATAAAGCTATAAGCTGCAATTTACGAAATTGCTTAACTTTTCCCCTCAGTATAGATGTCTTCACATACAACTTTCTGTCACAATTTGGGAAAACTAGCAATTTTACCCGTCTCGAAATTTGACCTTTGACCTCGATGACCTTGACCTATCCGGGGTTGACCTTTGACCTCCATGACCTTGACCTATCCGGGGCTGCCCTCCACCTAATCCCGTCCCGTAACCCGTAAGCAATCCCGTCCCGTAACCCGTAAAAACGATACCCGTAACCCGTAAAACATAAATTTGACCATTGACCTCGATGACCTTGACCATTCAAAAAATGAACTCCTCAAGCTAATATCCAGGGCCGCCCTCCACCTTCCCTCCAAGTTTGGTGAAGATCGGCCCAAGGACCTGGGAGGAGTATGGGAACAAACAGACAAACGGACAAACGTTGCTCAAATTATAGTATGATTATATAACGTATTTTCTGTTATTTGTTTTGTTAATTGTGCAAGAGTTGATAGAAGTTCAAAGGAAATAATGCAGAATGAACAAATGAAAACAATCAGTGTATGTTCACACTTGTAGGCGTATAATTATCTGTGCAAAATTAGGTCAAGGAAGTTGCAACACAAAGAGCGCTAATTTACGTCATACTTGGACTCTTGAGAATCACGGTTATGTCGAAAGGTAGTCTTATGTTCAACACGGTGGGTAATCGCAAGGCATATTAACAACAGCATCAACATCAGCTGCACAAAATCTTCAATAATTTTAATGATAGGTGACCGATTTAAGTTTGGTTTGAAGTAAAGGAGGTGGAAAAAGATTTGACAAGTCTGGTACATGTGGATTTAGAAAAAAACTGACAAAAGGGTTATTCACTTATTGGCGAGCAAACAAAGGAATGCTTGCTTGTCAATGACATTTTTGATCAGGTGCTGTTGGTAGGATTCATCACATAAAAACTAATCCCTGACATTTCAAACCTACCCCTCTTCCAAACATAGCGACATGGCGTCTACTAGTGAACCTGTATGTATCTTTCCGCATTAAGTACCACTACAGAAAAAATTTTGTTTTACGCTGTTGAGGTAAAAAATATGTTCGTGGATTTTAATGTGTAAAACTAATGAAAAAAAAATGGATAAGTGGCATAAAACAGACTTGCATCACTCTTAGGATATAGATTCCTAAACGTCTTTTTTTTCTTCGTTAAGGTAGGGTTTAGTACTTTGGCCATTTTGAGGTTCATCCGACGTCGTAAGTATTCAGGCGACGTCGTCGACGTTCGGCGGTATTTTTTTTCTCCTATTCAGTCAATTTTTATTGCATTGAGCGTTATATATGCATTTAGCATCACAGTACTTGATATATTCGGATAACTACAAATGGGAAAAATCACTTTTTCTGCTACCGAGTGATTAGAACCGCGAAAATGCATATTGTCAACTCTTGTTTTATCGAGCTTAGAAATTGCTGGTATCACAAAACGACTCAACATGCGAGATAATTGGTTTCATTCACTCTTTCCCAGACGGCAAAAAATTGGACTATTCAAATTTGAAAGTTCTTGTAGACCACAACATCAACGTTTTTGTGTATTGGAAATACACATGCTATAATATGGAAACCACTGAGGCCAAAAGAGAAAACTCTTATCATCAGCATTTTCTTCTTTTGCCTCAATGTTTTCCAACACCCAATCTATTAGGACCGTCAAAATCAGGTTTTGTACGGTAGAGGGTTTATCATATGGCCAAATGTTTTATTCGTTTTGATTTGGCATTAAGACAGGCACAATCAAGATAACACGTAAAATATGTGCTCTTAATTATGGAACAACTCGTAAATTATTCAAAACATGCCCTCTTAACAGTATTTAAGTAGAACAGTGCCAATATAAATTGAGAACTTGACCCTTCACCTGAATCAATGCTATCTAACCCATAAAACATGCAACATGTATACTGTTTTAGACCGAAAACTGCAATTTGTTCAACTGAGTTATGGCCTCGCCGGAATCACGTGACAATTTTTTAATTCGTTTCAATAATTCTGGTTATACTAGTCCAATTTGAAAAAAAGGATTGAAGTAGAGAAGGTAGAAAAAGCTAACAGTTTGCTGGATATGGTGGATTAAAAAAAAAACAAAACAATTCGTGCTAAAGCGTTATTGACGATCCAAGCATTTTTTCGCTCGCCAAAATTTTTTTATCAGTTGTTGTTTGAAAGTTCCGCCAGTCACATCAATAAAAACCCGAAATTCTTTGCACTTTCCCTCCTTCAAACCAAATTCAAATTGGCAACGCATTAACACACATTTACTAGTTGCTGTTGTTATTGTGACATTTGATTCGCCGTTTTGATAACAAATACACAGAAATAACTGTTTGAAAGGGCTCAACCCATTACCAAACAGCAAAATTCAAAACTGGTCTGAATTTAAAGATGCTGTTGACGACATTCTAAAGTGAATTAAATTTCATATTTTTTGGTCTTTCTGGGAAGAAAAACGTGCGGGAAATGAAAAAAATGCTTGTCAGAAACAATTTCTTCATTTGTCACAATGTTTTCCAAAGTATTATTCTTATGAGGAGTAAAAAAGAGTCATTGTTTATTAATGGGTTAAAACGTTCGATGAAATGTGTCACTAAATGTACTGCTCGGCCCGCAGTATTTCTAGCTAAAGTGTTTTCTCCAAATCCAAAATTAGCAATTACGTTACCAATTGCAGATTTTGTCTTTGATTTTAGCCCCAAGACATTTTAAAATGCTTCCTGAAACCAATTTCTAATAGAGATTTGCATCTCGATTCTTGCTCTCAATTCCTTTTGAATAACGATTTTTTGTCCCTATCGTACAACATCCTTTGCACCATTTTTGTATTTTCCTTAATTCTATAATAACAGTCAACTTTTAAGAATTCTGCTAATCTAGTTTTAACATATATCTAAAAGTATTAACCTTATCCTGGAAAAAGAATGCGTTTGGATTTTTGATGTAGCCTAAGTGCTAGTGTTGCCATTGGTTTGATTTTTTACGTAGTTTATAGTAGATACAAATTTATCAAATAATTTTAAAAGATATGTGACCTATCACACGAAAGAGTACTCTTTTTCGCGGTGGATAACCCATGTGACTTTTGGTGCACGGAACGCATATTTAAGAGGACTTTTCCCGTTTGTAACTCACTCTGCTCCGAATCCCGTGGTTTCTTCAAACATTCAAGCGAACGTTTTTTTCGGTGCACGTGAACGCTTCCCACTTTCGTTTCGCACTTACAAATTCGCACTTACAAACAGTTTGGCTCGAATGTTTAAAAAAAAAAAAACAATTGGATTTGGAGCAGATTGAGTTAGAGCCGGGAATAGCTCCGTCAAAGGCGCGTTCCATGCACTTTATCTCGTCATAATCAATAGAGTATAAGCTGAGAAATTAAAAAAAAACATACCTTGAAGCGGACGATTTTTTCGGTGTAAACGCTTCCCAAAAGTCACGTGGGTTATCCACCGTGTTTTTGGAAGTTAAAATAATCAGTGTATCGTGGCCTGTCTTCCAAACTATTGTTTAACCCATTACCAAACAACACAATTTTAGCCTAGTTCAAACTCATAGGTGTTGCAGACGACAATTTCCGTTGAACAAAATTTAACATTTTTTGGTCTTTCTTTGTAGAAAACATTGTGAGAAATGAAGAAATTGCTTGTCACAAGCAATTTCTTCATTTTCCACAATGTTTCCCATAGCCTTTATTTTGTGTGGCGTCCAAAATCGTCAATGTGTGGGAAAGGGCTAAGGTACATTTACAATGCTTTTGAACAGAAACGGCGAATTGAAAACAAATCGGACACCAACAGATTACGCATTTCATTGTAGACCAGGTAAAAAAAATTTAGATCCAAAAGCTCCTCTAGGAAAAAAATGTCGACCAGAAAAAATCTGCACAGTCAGCTCAGAATGATTATGACCAACATTTTCCACACCCTTCTTGAACGAAAGATTACATAGATGTTACACGAATAGAAATAAAGGTGTCTTCACAGGTCTACTAAGAAAGCTTTTAAAATGTCACACTGCCTAAAGTAGTTCTAAGGCTTCGCAACATCTGACGTAATTACTTTGAATATTTTGTCATTTATTTCCTATTTATCACTCTCATAAAAGTAGTGATCCCTTTAGAGAATTCGTCTCCGTGATTTACACTTTGACAAGTCTCGTTTGACTGGGGTCAATGGAACTCTTGGGATTTCCTGTCATTGAACTTCATTTTCTTTACAAAACTAAAAATAGCAAGTATTCATTCTACCTTCCGATTTTCTAGCTTGTGTGTATGTATGTAAGTGTAACTAAAATACATTAATACATAATATATAGCCAACAAAATCAATATTTAACTAGTACACACTGTGAATATGCCAAAAATGCGAGGGAAATACAATGTGACTGCAAACATACTATGTTTAATGAGCATGGCCAACGGCACTGCGTGGTGTCTAATACTAGAAAATACAATGTTGGTTAAATATAACATGGACAATGCGCAAATCCCTGTCAAAGCTGAGAACATTCGTGCAAAGTGCAAACATTTTTAAGAAAATATATCATATTTCAAAAATACTTTGCACTTTGTTCTCAGCTTTGACATGGATTTGAGGGAAGATCTTGGTATCAAAATAGACCGGAGAGTACGACATATCGAATCGCACGTATCTCAATATTGAATGTTAAGTATAAATTTGAAATTTGAGGAAAATATGTACTTACCGAGTGATTTTATTTACAAAAGTTAGGAAAACATATCACAACAAAGTCACGTGATTGCCGCCTGTGCTAAAGACTTCAAATATTTGAAGATAGGAATATTATGATTATTTAATAGATAGGGGAAACTCGGAGACAAAAGATGAAAATGTTGATAACCAGCATTTTCTCCTTGACTGTGCTTAAATATCTTCTGTACTGTATTTTGCACAACCCTTTCTTTATCAACATCTATTTTGTCCTCTGTAGCAGCTTTTGAAGTAGGACAGTCAAAAGTGTTTTGTCTGGGAAAAAGTTTGGACTACCTTCAAAATACAAAAATTACGACAATACAAGAAGATATTAATTATTTCCAACGTACTTCTAACAACATTACATCCTCATTCCGGTTTTGTCTTGTCCTATTTATATTCATTTCCAGACAATACAACTCGTGACATAACTGCCTAAAGACTCGTGACAATTAGCAAGTAGCAATTAACACGATCATAACATACGTTTCGTCACTTCTACAAGACATTTCTATCCAATTAGCGAATCTGTATGCAAGAACTGTCACCCAGTTTTAAATCATGATCTGTTATATTACGTGTTTCGTACTTTGTTTCTAGGAAAAGCCTAAGTGAATTGGTTGATGATGGTTCTGAATGCTAATATAAACTACTACTTCAAGCGTTCATTCAGTAGACGTTACGGGTCACGCTAAAAGAGATTACGTGGAAAGTGTGAAAGATGTCTACTCCCAGTCAGTCGTCGCAACCTGCGAAGTCTAGCTAGGATCGAAACTTTTCAATATAAGGTAATGTTCTGGATCTGGAATATTTGGGGTCACATTTATGTATAAACAATATGACAACTTTGGATTGTGGTTGTTTTCGTTCATGAAAGGTAAACATAATATGTACTATCACTCCAGTAGTGCTGACATCTGAGACACATTTTATCTTAACCCTTTACCAAACAAGACCTTGTTTTGACGTCCCTAATAGAAAAGATTTGGGAAAACATTGAGACAAAAGAAGAAACTGCTGATAACCAGCAGTTTCTCCTTTTGCCTCAATATTTTCTATGCTATATTTTACACAAATATTACCTTTATCATCTTTTATTTTGTTGTCTGTAGCAGCTTTCAAGTTGAACCAACCTAAAATTTTGTTGTTTGGGAAAGGGTTAAGTGCAAAGAGGGGTCGGGTCTACAATGACCATTCTCTGTACCGATAGACAGTACCAGAAACGTAATATACCGAAACAAAAAAGAAACGCAACTTCATTTTCAATTCCTTCTTACGCAAAGACATCAAATCAGATTAAAACAAAACGGAATACATTTAAAGCAATAACATTTCACCTTGTAAAGTTCACAAAATCTTGTTGGTAGTCAATTTCATTAGTAAGAAAACACCCAGTTTAAACCGAACGTCAACACAATACGACAAAAAAATTGGACGGAGGTCGAAAAAAAAAACAATCTGTTTCGTTCAATTTTGTCCGATATTTGAATGTTGTGAAGTTATTAGCGGTCTCCGTTGCAGTCTTAAACCTATCCCGTAGGTGGGGTTAACGTGATCATTCGTTCCTGCCTTGACGTCATATCTCTTACACGTCTGCCTCGTGCTCAATCGGTTGTGATCCAATTGAGAGCTAACAACGTATACAGTCAAAAATGTGTCGATTCTTTGCCCCATCAATGTCTTACGACAACATTTTGAACCTTTTCCACCAACAACATCTGTACTGCAGTTAGGCGCTGGTTTTGGCCTAGCCTTACTATGCGTAGCGTAGTGAAGAGTGTGTGCACGCGTTGGTGTCTTCTTTGTCTATGTTCTAGCTTGTGTTTGATGAAAATTTGTTTTGATAGTAGTCATCTAACAAACACGGCAGGGGATATTCAGTTTTTAACAATTTACCATGTATCACGTGATGAGTGTACGACATCTGAAGAAAATGGCACTGTATTTATGCGTATGCATGCAGGTATATCAAAAATGTACTCAACAGCCATTAAAACATATTTTGTCGAAAATATTATGAAAAATTGGGTTGCGTATCTTTTTTGTCCTAGTATATAAACAATTACAATAATGCCACTAGTTAAAAGCACACTTAATTTCCCAGTAGTATACTCTTTGTCTCAGTATCTTTTTCACTCGACTGTTTTTCTCCAATTGCTATTTGGCAATTAGATTTAAAAAAAAAAGCAGATTTGTGTCTTTAATTATTGCCCGGAGACGTTTTTAAACGATGTTCACAGGAAAATGATAAAGATATATTGGTCTATGTAGACTTCAACATTATTTGAGTTTTTAATCTATCGCAAGTTGATAGAGTACAGAGTTCCGTGAAGTATATGAATAATGAAGGTTGTACAATTTCGAATCACATTCATGAATGATTGTTCCTGAAACTATGACTCACAATAATTAGTACTCGTACAATGTGAAAGTGTAATGGCATTTTTTCTGCACGATGGCAATGCTTTGCATACGGTTCAACTTCGTGCAGATCTACCTGCTTATTTTGAGATAATATCTTAGTATATTAAAAAAACACATACGCCTAGAAATTGTTTATAATTATTATTTTACAATTTCTAGGCTTATGTATGTTTTTTAATACATGCATACCTTGAACATCTAGATATGCTATAATTTTCATCGAAAACATGTCATTTTTAATAATCGGCCTATTTATCATGATTTAAAGTAATGACGCATTATGTCACAATGACATACGGACAGACAGACACAATCTTTATGAATCAATGTACCGCTTTGGTTCATAAAGGTCAAAAGATCAGATTTTTTCTGTTCCCCATAATAATGGCAACCTTTTCCCAGAAGGTCGCAACACTCGTATTACTAGAGAAAAAATCTCAAATCTCAAGACGCAGAGAATATAAAGCGAAAATACGGCTTTAAGATATCAGGGTATCTTGGGAATGGATTAACCCTTTTCAAAACATGACCTGATTCTGAAGTAATTAAAAGAATGGACTTTGGAAGACTTTGAGGAAAAATAAAACAGTGCTGGTGATTCTGGTTATTTTTCCTCCATATTCCCACTGCTAAAATGTACTACGTATGCTTTCTTTTTGACACATTTGTTTCTTCTTTTGCAATAGCTTTTAAATTTCAGTAATTAAACATTTGCCGTTTGGAAAAGGGATAAAGTTCACTAATAGAGAGACGACATTTATTTTCCAGTAAAATTCTTATATCTAATTCTCGAAGGAAAATGACAAAGATATACGCATTTGACGCCCCGAAATTTATTTCCTTCCGAGAAATGCTAAGCTCAGCAGTTTTATGTATTGAAAACAATGCATCTTGCGCATTTTAGAATGAGTTTGGCGCATAAAAGATTACAATAGTCTCAGTAAATGATACATTATTTTTTTTTTTTTTTTTTTTTTTCAAAAAAAAAAAAAGAAAAAAAGATTGTACATTTATTTTTATTTTGGAGTAGAAGGCGAGACAGGAAGTAGATCTAGTTTTAAGTAATTGATTTAACGCTAATTTCCCATTTGTTTAATTATCCCAGAAATACAAAGCTTTAAATTAAAATGTATTATTTCTGTCACAGGAAAATGGATATTCACTGGGAAAATGGATACATAACAGAAACAGCATAACAAATCACGAGACCAAAAGCCGAGCGTTAAAAAGGGAAAATGATATCTTATGCCAAATACAATGAACGCATATGTAATGACGCGAAGTCACAAAGACCCACAATTTAGTACACACAATGTTACTATTGAAAGGGACGCATATGTCTTCGTAAATAAAATTGTTGGTGGCGTCGACAACGACGACTACAACAACAACGGTGACCAAAGCAAAAACAACAGCAGCAACAAAATTATATCATCTACATACGTGAGCTTCAGTTAAATAAAGTGAAGGTCAATGCAAATTTTATCATATAAGCAACAACACAGACATTTTACAGTTATGAATGTAAGACAAAAGTTTGACAATATTTGTATTTTGCTGAAAATATATTCATTATACACGAATGCACGAAAGGTATTTACATTGGGAAAATATAAAGATGTCTAAGACTATATGAACATTTCTACTTAAAATGCTTTTAAAATGTCAATCTGTCTAGAGTATTTCTATGGATTCGCAACATTTGATGTAATTACTTTGATTCCTTTGTCATTTATTTCCGATTTATCATACCAATAAAATGAAATAATGTCTTTAAAGATAGTAAGTCTTCCTCGTTTTCAAATTCAACTTGTATGCCTTGATTCAAAAGAGCTCTCAAAAGTCCCTTGGTTTATTCAATATACAACGACTTTCTGGGCGTAGAATAGCGAACAGTTTTCGCGCTTTCGTGTGCTAAAAATAGATTTCTGATGGGAATACCCCCAACAACGTTTGCCGGGTATCAGTCTAATATTTTGTCTATCGGTCATGAATCGGACATTTTTTTCGTAACGGTGTTAGCAAAAAAATATTATTTTCGAGCGAGTTATTAGTCGATCATAGATAATGGAGGCGGGAACTAAAACTACGAAACATTGCGCATATGCAACATGCAACATTGATTCCAGATACGGAGACGGACCAGAAATGACAAACTTTTTTTTTTCTTGAGATTCCTCGGGAGCTTAATCAGAAAAAACATCGAAAAGTCTCAAAGTAAAGTAGCTATGATCATGAAACTTCTCGGGTAGATAGATCTCACCAAGGAGAAAAGCAACGTACAAGGAGCACAACTCTACCTTGCTTATTTTGTGAGTTATTGCCCTTGTTGTAGTGAAGGCCTGGGGGTTATCAAATCACATTCAGCGACAAATTCTAGGTTTATTTTTCTATATTAACCCTTTCCAAAACAAGACCGGTTTTGATGTCCCCAAAAGAAAATTCTTGGGAAAACATTGAGGCAAAAGAAGAAAATGATGATCGACCAAATTGAAAAGGCCTGCACAGCAGACTAAATGGAGATAAAACACTATGAGTATTCACATCTGTTTTGTCATCTGCAGACTTTTCTCAACTTGGCACAACATGACATTTTGTCGTTTTGGAAAGGGAACGCGGGTACGCAAGAGCGGCACGACGAAGCCAATGCAGGACCGAATACATGTGTAAACATTACTTGTCAACTGCTTATTTCATAGTTACCGATCTTAAAAAGTACACGACAGTGCAGCAACCTTCACAACTCTGAATTAGAATGTTTCTCAATAAATGATTACGGCAATCCAGCTCTAAGAATGTCATCTTCGGCAAGTTGAACGTGGAAAACCTTCGCGAGATTCACAGCCATATTTGTACGATAAGGGATTCCCAATCTATTTTAGACCAGTGAGGCGTGACGATGACGTATTTGTTTACACGAGAAAACCGAACCCTATTGAATAATGTTCATGCTGTTCTTATCGTATATTCTGTATTATATTGCGTTTTTATTCACCTGAAAGGGTGTGGCTAAGCCAAAAGGTTATTCGACGAGTTTACTTCTCGATACCTTGGTTAACATAAGAGAAAAACATGCGGCACGAGCATGAAAACATTTCGAAATTGAAAGACTGTGCGATTGTAAAACGTGTTATTAAAAAACCTCGTAAATACAGCTTGATTCAAGCTCCAGTTACAATAATTTGCAATAACACCGACGATTTACCGCTAATTGAAAACGCTGTTTCTCCTCAATCTTCAATGTAATAACCGTTTACTAGGCTCCGCCCTTTCTCCCGAAAAAAATCAGAATATATCTACGCAGTGTTCTCACTTGTTTCCATATCGGACTCATGTAAAACATATTTGTTCTTAACAACGTCGTAAGTCATACATTATGTATTTAGACTATCTTAATGAGCATTTGAAAAGAAGTAAAGCTTTACGCAAGACGGTATAATCTGAGGTCGATTACGCGACGCATACCCGAGTTAATAAAACTCTGAGTCAAACTGATGTTGTATGTGTGAATGAACCAAGTTGCCTTAGAAGAATAAGGTCGTAAGTGGTACTTACGACCTTTTATGATGCATACATTTTTGGAAAGGGCATTTCAAGAACTAAATATAGTGTAAAATTCATAGACATTTGAACTTGTCATGCTGACCAATTTGGCTGTAGAAAAAGGTCGTTTATTCTTTTTTCTTTTTAAAATAAAACTGGTTTTTCAAGTTTTCTCAAAACTATGTTTTTTCACTTACGCCCTTCTTCTTCTAAGGCATCGCAATGTCGTTTCGCAAAGACATCTTTTCCTCTATGGAAATTGTCTGTATGCTCCATTCCCGATCTTAGGAGCCGAGGACACTTTCTCCACTGTGCTACTTACGAATGTAAGGAACAAGACAGAGTTTGAATCCTTGACTTGCGAAGATAATCGTTGAAGAAATAGGTTTATAACTGTTTTTGTGTCGTTCTTACTTTTTTACGAAAAAGAACTCCCAACACACTATTTTGAGTGACTTCAAATTCGATTTAAACTGTAAAAAGACACAACTTGT
This sequence comes from Fragum sueziense, assembly GCA_963680895.1. Taxonomy (NCBI): domain Eukaryota; kingdom Metazoa; phylum Mollusca; class Bivalvia; order Cardiida; family Cardiidae; genus Fragum; species Fragum sueziense. The sequence goes on from OY804601.1 coordinate 21,777,666, forward strand.
TCTATCAAAAATGTGTTTGCAAAGATTATCTTGTGTGCGTTGACACACTTTTCTTTAAGAAATACTTTAGTCCCACGGTGACGCAGAGGACTTGGTATTTGTCTGATTTTTAAATACAAAATAAATATGAGTGCAGATGAAACTCGACATGTGTATATTTGTTAAGTCGAATTATTGCTTGTTTCAGAGACTCGAAATGTAATGTTGTATCCCTGTCTATTCGGAATCAAAAGTTTGATTATTATTTTTTTTTCAAATGTGATATCTTTCGTTCCACTAGCATTCAATATTCAATATTTGTAAAACAATATTATTCCAAGGAACGCTTTCAATATTCTTACAGATATTATAAAATTCAATAGACTTTGAGTTCACGCGAATATGCAATGCGTGTATCTTTCAAAATTATTGTAAGTGCGTGGTTGTAAAGCAAGCATTTTTTAGGAAAAGACACTTTCCAAACAACAATGGAACAGGCTTACCCAGAGTTTATGATGCATATCACTTATAAACTGTATTTTGACCTCCCCCCCCCCCCCCCCTGTTTCTTCAAACCATCTCAAACACAGACGTCAAAAACAAGGCACAGTTTATACAAGGGTCTGTTAACGGACAAGCGTCTCAGACTCCGTTTACTTAATTTCGAAAGGACATTAACCTTTTTTATGACAGTAATTACAAGTCTCTAGAGTATTTGACAATAATTAACGCGTACAAAGTAATATTACACTGCTTTTCAACAAAAAACGCGTAACTGCAGCTTAAAATAAGCTACGCTATCGATAGCACCCGATGAATAAGAAGAAAGGGTACGGAGGAAAATCATGATTGTGAAGAACCCATGTCGAAATTAATACTTTCTAAACAAAAACAAGGTGCCAATCTATACGTATTTTGTGGAAATGAAATAATTGTGAGGATTCATCTTGGTCTGAATAGTTTTGCGATGATAGTTGCCTCCCTTGATTGGCCGTATTGCAATAATATATAATTCACGTGTCTTTATAAGGTTCTTAGAAACCTTTGATGACCCGTAATTATCTCCTATTTTCGTAGAATTTCAGGCCAGGGGCAAGCTAGCGTATGATTTGACATTTGAGGATTGATATACATGTGTATCGTTCCTAACAAACGGAAATAATGTTCGTTGCAAGTGTTGAAACATACAGGGTGTCCCCCAAAAAACGGAACCCAATTTTGAAAGTATATTTCTCATGCATTAATTAATATTTCTCCACCAAATTTACATATGCACTAGCAACGACAGTTTTCTATTAGCAGTTAAAATTTGGTCGAAAAATAATGATTACTTTTGAAAATATTGACATTCAAATGAATATACCCGGAAACCCATTTTAACAAGATATCGATCTTTTCGTTTTGCAGCGCACGCCTACACTCATTGAATAAATTGACGCTATACATTTGGTTAATATATTCAATACAATACAAAAATGATTTTGAAACATTGCACTCATGATAGTGCATTTTCATTTCATCTTGTTTGCTAATAAATAAACTGTTAATGCTGCGAGCTGCGATGTAACTAAAATAAAAACAAACAAAATATCCAAATGCATCACAGACTCATGAATTATAATCATAGGCACTTATTTTATTTCTGACCAACATGCCGGTCACCGCTCAATTGAAAAGTATTACGGGTTTCATTTGACCTGACACTGACCTTTATGCAAAACACAAATAACACAAATTCGCCAAAAAGAATAAAAACATAGTCCACAGAAATATATACTATGCAAGAAAATTCAGACTGGACTAATTTTAGGAAACATACCACCCTATGGACTCAATTTGAACGTAGAGAACGTGTACATATTAATTTTTGAGAAAATCGGTACATACAGATACAACGGTACAGAATTCAACAGGTGACCGTTAGTGCGCTTTCACGTAAAACAAGACGCAAAAATCAAAATCATGTAAGATCGGTTTTTTAGTGTCATTATTAATTTGCTTATAACTTTTGGACTGATGCATATTTTTAAGTGAAATTTGAAACACAAATGCAAACATGATGAATCTTCAGTACTGCAAATTCAAAAATTAGATTTTTTACTTACGCTTTGAAATACTTGACTTTGAATTAGGATTCCGTTTTTGGGACACTTTATACAAGATGAAAATGTGACACGTCACGTTAAAAGGGACCTTATCCGAACTCCAAAATTTGACAAACTGGTCAGACTCACCACGGGTCAACCAGATTCTGTATGCGAAAAATAACATATAGTTAGATAGGGAAAATATTCCAGATTTGGAAAATTACATAAAAATGAAAAGTGTCGGCCCTAGTCTGGCCGCGCGGACTGCGCAGACTGACTAGGGTCGATATTTTTCACACTTCATATAAGGTCCTTCTTAGCGTGACGGGTCACAAATATATCTTTGATAAGCTTAACCCTTTCTCAAACAGAACTTGTAATATTGTAGCAATTCTGGTTTTTTTTTTGTCGTACGAAGCAATATTTGAAATGGAGCAGTCGTCTGTTTACGCGTTCGTCTGTTTATTCGAGGTGTATTTCTGTTATCATAATGTTTTAACAATAATTCGATTTTCGTATTAAATTCAAGAGGAGAAACAATTCAAAGTTGTTCATTTCTTTGGTCTTTAACCATAAATTTGCAAGACGTAAACATGTAAAAGTAAATTTATTATAATAGTTTACACTGGAATTCCGATGGTATTTCAAGATTTTAAAACAATGCGATCGCCATTTATTTGTTCATTTTAGTGTGGATACATAAAAGAATGAGCCATTCATTTCGACTCTAATATGTTTCCAAATCAGCTGGTGTCTCAGTGATGACTAGAATCCATGCTGCCCTCAGAAGGTTGGCACGGCTCTAGGGTTGTTTGAGAAACGACACAGAGTTCTATTAGTTAATATATGCATGTGAACGGACTTATTCATATTCCTACATTTTGGAGCGAAATTGTATAACGTCGGTGTAAATGCAAAACCTCGTGTGTCGATTTTTGCAATTTTCAAAGTACAAACTTGTGTGCCCAGTTTAGACAATTCTTGCAGGTTTTGAGATATTCCTACTAATCAGTATTAATGACAAATTATTTCAGAACAATATGTCCAAATTTCAAGTAAAACATTTCAGTTTGGGAAAAGTTATTATACTTTTTTCTCTCCCCTTTAAAATTTTTCGAAAACGAGATACGAGGTTTTGTATTTACAACGACGATAAGCTATTTTTAAGGCTAATGCTACTAGGTACCTAAAGAAAACACCAACCCGCTTTTCGAATTCTACACCAAAGAATGAAAATGTATTGAGTTACTAATTGTGATACCTTTGTTTTACATATGAATCAATCGCGACCCTCGAGACTTTTTGCAACATTTTGCCGTCTGTAACGTGCTTGCAATATGATCTCGAGCGTAATACAGTGACCGCCATATTGAACCTGAAAGTAGACGCGCGTAAATGACGTCATCAAAACAAATCAATCCTTTTGCTAACGTTATACTTCAAGTGAAATTTACTGTCAATAATCGGTAAATCATATCAATTTTTTATCTGATAAAATTTCATCACATGTATGAGGATGCAATCGACTTTTGAACGCTGTTTGTTTCAAATATGTTTTGTCGTAGATTTAAATAGTTGTTTGGTCTGCTTCCGTTGTTATGCTTGTGGAGAAATATGGGCAAGATCAGCCCATGCCGGCAACTGTAATACATTCGAGCCGATCTTGAGTAACGATCAGATCCGAGAATATTCGAATGACATATGAATGCAATGTCTTCCAGCCAAATCCTTTTCAATCACGGAATGTCTGCTTTAACGCCATTCGAATATTCCCGGATCTTATATCGTTACTCAAGATCGGCTCGAACGTATTACAGTTGCTGGAATGGGCTGATCCTGCCCATATCACTCCGCAAGCATAACAACGGAAGCAGACCAAACAACTTTTTAAATCTACGTCAGAAAAATGTTAGAAACAAACAGCGTTCAAAAGTCGATTGCATCCTCATAAATGTGATAAATTTTATCACATACAAAATGATGTGATTTACCGATCATTGACAGTATATTTCACTTTAATTATAACGATAGCAAAAGGATTGATTCGTTTTGATGACGTCATTTACGCGCGTCTACGTCCACGTTCAATGCGGCGGTCATGTATTACGCTCGAGATCATGTTGCGAACTCGTTTCAAACGGCAAAATGTTGCAAACAGTCTCGAGGGTCGCGATTGCTTTGACGCATCACGATATCCAGATTTTACAAACTACTACGCAGTGTCCTGAAATTCTGTCACTAAAAAACTAGCAAGCGGAAAGTTGCAATGAAAACTCGATTTTGAATAACAATTACAAAATCAAGATTCCTTTTGGTTTCATTTATTGAATGAAACAATTCAAATTTTAATTCAATTTTAATCAGGTTATTTAATGAAAGCTTTCTTGACGTGTGATAATTTGCGCTGACGTCGATCACTACTGCTAGTTGTTTGCATTTCAAGGGGCTGACATATTTAGGGTAGTAGTTCGACGTCAACCTATCCCAGAATGCCCAAAGTACATGCAGATAGGCTGGTATATTCTGTTTTTATTCGGGAGACAGGGCGGAGCCTAGTAAACGGTTCATTTTATTTAAGCTTGGGGAGAAACATCCTTCTCGATTAGCGGTAAATCGTCGGTATTTTTGCAAAACATTATAACTACAACGTGAATCAATCTGTAGTTACGATGTTTTATGACAACACATTGTATAATCGCCCATTTTTTCAGTTTCGAAATATGTGCATGCTCGTGTCGCACGTTTTTTCTCTTCTATCTACCAATTTATCGAGAAGTAAGCTCGTCGAATAACCTCTTTACTTAGCCATACCCTGTCAGGTGAATGAAAACGGAATATACCACGGTGGGGATTGTGCATGATGGGATGGATAACGACTACCGACAATAGGGAACGATTTTATCAAGTAAACCGTGACGTAATTTCGGACAAATAAATAGTATTTCGTTGGTGTTGTTATAAAATTTCGTAACTATAACTCATCGGTTATAAAAGTAGAGTTGTATACAAACACTAAAAACCAAACATATAGTTTTAACATTTACCAAACCATTTATCGTAAGCTATACGAGCGAATTAATGTCCTAATTATTTTATTCCCAAAACAGGAAGTGTTTGTGTTGGGCCATTTATCAACAACAAGGCGTAAAGTGTTTGTATACAACTACCACTTTATAGCCGATGAGTTATACGGCTTGAATCAAACCGTAAGTTACGAGATGTTATAACAACACCGACGGTTTATCAAAACATAACAGTAAACTCAGTCTATTTTTTGCACAAAATTTGATGCCAACTCGCCTCGCTTCAGGTAAGACATTTTGCAATAACTCTGTTATTTCTGTATCAATTTTCAAGCGATTTGCTGCATGTACCCCGCCTTATCGAGCTCTTTCATCGGATGTATGACATATTAGATAACTCATGATACTTTTTCAAAAATATTGTCCCAACCGACCAGAAAGCGAAATGGTAACGACTACGGCAAAATTAACCACGCTTCGGGTAAGAATTTGTGCAATAACTTTCTTATTTTTGCGTCAATTTTCATGCGGTTTGTTGCATGTACTCCGTCTTACAAAGCCATTTTCTCAGATATATCATTTATCTTGAACTTCCCAGTACTTTTCTCAAAAACTGATCCCAACCGACTAGAAAAGGGGTCTGAATTTTTTGTCGTTTTTCTGGTCGGTTGGGATCAATTTTTGGACAAAGTACAACGATTCTACAACCAAGTCATATATCCGAGGAAAGAGCTCACTAATGCGGGGTACATGCAACAAACCGCTTGAAAATTGGAGCAGAAATAAGAAAATTATTGCACAATTTCTTACCTGAAGCGAGGCAAAATTTGTCCGTATACTCAAAATTTGTTATCCATCCCATCATGCACAATCCCCACCGTGTATACATTTGATTGCAACATGGCGATAGATAACGCATAATGAATGTTATTCATTTAACCCTTTCCCAAACAGCACCTGATTTTGACGTCCCTTATAGAAAAAGGCTTGGGAAAACATTGAGACAAAAGAAGAAACTGTTGATAACCAGCAGTTTCTCCTTTTGTCTCAATATCTTTTATACCATATTTTACACAAATCTCATCTTTAATAACATCCATTTTGTCATTTGTGACAGTTTTTGAGGTGGATCACCTTAAAATTTTGCCGTTTGGGAAAGGGTTAAGGGAGACAGATGACAATAATGTTTAGTTTTCACAAATATTTCTCTGACGCATGTGAAAAAGAATCTCCTAGGTGGTCGGGCCAAATAAATCAAAATATCCTGATTGAAATTCGAGTCATTCTTGGTGGCTTAATGGGAAAAGGATGTTCGTCAATTAAATAGATTTATTAGAAAATTGTGAGAAAATCGATTTTATAGAAGTTTGCACTAGCCTCTTGAAAAACGATTAAAGAATGCAGATCCAAACAGTTTGAATTTATCAACTCGGAAGAAAAGTAATTAACTTTAAGCCTTTCCCTCACGATGGTTGTTTCTAAATTACGTTTAGACCGAAAATGACCATAGAAAACAAGCAATGTGGAAACTACAATTAATCACCGACAACACTGACAGAAACGTTGTCAGATAGTGGTTTTCGTCTGCAGCTCCTCGGATTCTGAACTTATCTAGAATTTTGTAATTTTAGAATAGTAAAACTGAAATCATTTATTGCTTTTCAGTATTATCACGTTTCAATAACAAACGTAAAATCGTGCAAAAATTGCCTTTGGAAGTTAACATACATTTATGTTACATACAAGTACAATATAGAAGTACATATGTACTAGGCAAAAAAGAAACGCAACTTCCTTTTCAATTCCTTCGTACGCAAAGACATCAAATCAGATTTAAACAAAATGCATTACATTTAAAGTAACAACATTTCCCCTTATAAAGTTCACAAAGTCTTGTTTGTAGCAAATTCCAATAACAAGTAAACACCCAGTTTACACCGGTCGTCAACACAATTTGACAAAAAAAGTGTATGTATAGGTTGAAAAACACATTCTGCTTCGTTCTGTTTGGTCCGATATTCGAATGTTGTGAAGTCCATGCGATTTATTAGCGGTCTCCGTTGCAGTCCTAAACCTATCCCGTAGGTGGGGTTAACCTGAAGATACGGTCCTGTCGTGACGTCATATCTCTTACACGTCCGCTTCGTGTTCGATCGGTTGAGATCCCATTGAGAGCCAACAGCGTAAACAGTCAAAAATGTGTCGATTTGTTGCCCCATCAATGTCTTGCGACAACATTTTGACTTTTTCAACCAAACAACATCCGTACTACAGATTGGCGCTGGTTTTTGCGCAGCCGTGTTATGCGTAGGATGGTGAGAAGTGTATGAACACTTTGGTATCTTCTTGGTCTATGTTTTAGCTTGTGTTTTAGGAAAACTTGTTTGATAGTAGTCATTTAGAAACCACGGCATGGGGATAATCAGTTTATAACAATTGACCATGTATCACGTGATGAATTTACGACATCTGAAGAAAATCACATCACGTATGGATGCAAGTTTATTAAAAATGTACTCAATATCCATTAAAAACATATTTTGTCGAAAATATTACGAAAAATTGGCTTTTCGTATCTTTTTTGTTCTGGTATATAAAGACAATGTATTGAATCTGTATCCATTTGTCGTCTACAGCAGCATGAAAATTGGACCACCGAAAATTCTTTCGTTTGGTAATGAATTAGATCAAACGTACGAGTAGGTGGTTTCACTGCTGGTGAACTCGGCCAAAGCGTGAGACGTGTTTTCGCGATCATAGTATTTCGTCGGTGTTGTTATAAAATATCGTAACTATAATACGTTTAAAGTTAAACGAGAAATTTTTTGGTTGTTTTGATAAACCATTTCAACGGTATAACTAAAACGCGGTATTGTGAACATTTTCGGGCCCAATGTATTACCGTAAACAGTGGGGTTTTACCTCAGAACGCAATAGACCTTAACCTTTTTAACATAGCGGTAAGTTTATCTCATTACCCTGTCTTACCTTTGGGTAGATATTGGACATACCGTGAATCGCTCACGATAGCGTGAGTCCACTATAATCATTCTCGTTTAATAGTGAATCGATTATACTGCTTCGATAAAGCCGTAGTTACGAGATTTTATAACAACACAGACGGTTTGTCAATACATATCGGTTAACCCGGTCTATTTTTAGAGCAAATTCATTGTTTTTAGAAAAACTGTCCAATCAGATCTTTAAACTCACATTTAAATGCAAAATATCTGTACATTGTTGAAGCGAAAAACGTCCCTCGCTTTGGCCGAGTTCACCACCAGTGGGTGTAGAGTAGTTTGAATGCACGAATGTGTAGGCTGATGTTGTTTTGTGCTGTCAAGCCCAAGTTTCTGGAATATATTGCAGTTTCCGCTGAATTACAAATCTTATGGATATAGAATTAACGGAATTTTAGAAAAATAATAATTTTGAAATCAAGACGACGTTTGACTGATTAGAAAGCACCGGATATGTTAAAGTGACCCATGCTAGGTTATCGAATATAGGTAAAATATATAAATACCCACGTCAATTCAATGAACAAAATGTCGCAGACTCGAATCTTATCGGTTCACCCATTTCAGCAAGAAGGGCGTATTGCATTGCCGAATCAGCCGTCATTACCATTATATATTCTTAATTATCTGTATTTTTCAAGTCGGTCTTATTTAGAGACATTCAGAACGATGGTTTTATTTGAGAACTAATTAAGACTTTAAAGCACACAAAAATAAGCAAATGATTCCTAATCAAATGATGCAATTCAATTTTTGTTATTCAAATTGGCACACACCAAATTTGCAAGAAGTTGATCTACGCTAGTAAGGACAAATTGTGCCAAGGCAATTGGGAAATTGTTCATAAAACACATTTCAGACTTTATTCAATTCAAATACGATTTAAGGTGTCAAGGGAATTCATTATTTTTTGTGATAATTCTTCGAACGAGAAAAGGGGAAATCTTATCTTGATATCTGTTCCCGTATGTATCGTCACTCTAACATTTTTTAGTTTTTAGTTTGGTCCAATTTAAAGGAGTTGCAGACCACAGAGTAGTTGGCACCAGAGGTAGAACTTGTGTATGTATTTGCATGGACAATATTGAAGCAAAAGGAAAATGCTGAAATATCAATATTTTCCCAAACTTTTGCTATTAGGGAAGTCAAAAGTAGGTTGTTTGGGAAAGAGTTAAAGTAGTAAAAGGTCACTCTTAATCGTAATATTAAAACTGAGTATTTGAAGAAAAGCGACGATCAATTAGGTAAATATCATTTTGCATATCAGTAATTTAAAATACAGTAATGCTAGGGGATCACTGCTACTACTTTTGGATAACTGCTTCTTTTTAATGCGAAAAGAAAAAAATAGAATAGCGTTAAAATGACGAAAAGATTCTTTTTTTGTGTGTTAAATCTGTGTGATACATGTACCTGATACATTTGCCCTTGTACATATCACACCATGTAAGAATAGCGGATCTTTGGATAATGGCTCATCAATTATTTGACAAGCGTCTTTTCATACACATGTATATTTCTAGACATTTGTTCCTTGCTTTTATTAGATTAGTAAATTGCAAAAATGACAAAGCAATAAACGCATTCGCATACATCCCTTTCTTACAGAGATCTAAATAATAACAAGAGGATCATAGGGCCTTATCAATCACCTGAGCTCCAAGAGAGAAAATCTTAAATACATTACTAAATTTTCAACAGGTTTTCCAATTTTATCAACATTCTTTTTTGTCACCTGCATCTGCGTCAATGAACACTATCCTAGGGTCTGAGAGCGAAAAGTTTTAACTTTTCCATATGAAAAGAAGTTAAAGCGCATAACGGACGAAGCATGACGTACGATGACGGAGAACACACGGTCACAAAAGATCATAGGAATATTAAACCTGCCTAGTTTGGCTGACATTTGTCTAAAGAAGATGTCGAAAATGAAAAAAGTCGAAAATAAAAAAAAGTAAAAAGATATCGCCACTTACACCCATTCACCGAGTAGTGCGGCTGTTTCTAGACATAGTATTTACATAAAATCTTATCCTGTCACTTCCGGTATTCACTGACGGATAACAGGGTGCCGTATTTTTTTCTTTTTTTATATATATATTCGTCAGATAGTCACGTGATCAATAACGTCGATACTACTTGTATCTGGCGAATGTCACTCGATATCTGTATTGTGCCTTGACGGCTGTAATATTCACGATAAAAAATCAGAAATATAATTTGTCGACTTAAATTTCATAATAAAAAATAGATCGCTCCAAAAATGTACAACAATGCCAAGTTTGAGTTTTACTCCTAATACATAGATCTAATCGGATGCCAGTGGAAAATATAAAGCATAACTGACATTTTTCATTTTCCTATCAATTAGTCTATAAAACTTCCCACTTTAGGCTCACCCTGTAGTGTTGACCTAATTCTAAAACGACATAAAATTTTGATGACGTAACACACAAGGTTATTTTTGACAGTTGGAAGCCGTGTTTATAAAAGTTAACAACAAGATGAACAGGAAACACTTATTTCAATACGACTGTTTACTGTTACTTTGAAATTGTCTTCTTCACGTTCCCACACAAAACATTTGTCTTGTTGGTGAATGTCGAAAATGGACGACAGCGGAAACATTCAGATAGATGACACGTTTATAAACAAGTCCAGGATCGGGTAAATAGAAGTTGGAAGGAAATATGAATCCATTATGATATATATGTTACATGTTCTTGTTACTTCATTTCAACCTTATCAAGATTTCAAATGAATGGCATTAATGTGCTCTTCTTTCAAACGGACCCTCCAATCCCAATCTACACAAACCAGAGTCCAGCAGATCTAGTCGTCGACCATCTTCATATATTTAACAGTATAATATTCTTGTCAATGTGACAGCGTTCGAAAGTTTGTTTCATCGTAGAACTAACTTCTGTCGCGAACACGAGTTATGTGGTCTTTAGATCGAACCTAAAAACATTTAATCATTCTTTTAACAAGAATGCTTCATCTTTTTTAAACAAATGTTCATAACAGGATAAATAGAATAGATGGTTACTGTCTGTAGATGGAAAAAAATATCCGGCGCGGCTTCGGAAATTTATCCGCCTTGCCGGATATTTTTTTCCATCTACAGACAGTAACCATCTATTCTCTATGTATTATTTTTTGAACAAACGTTGTAGTTCTTGTCCTAAATACCCAAAGATTTTAAATATGTACTCTATTTACAACATGTTTGACCCCTAATGGAACCCAAGCGGAGATAACACCATGATTTGTACAAATCCGAAGCGCATTTCCGTGGGCATACTTCCTGGTTGAAATCTATCAAATGGTTCTTAAAAAGAAATCAAAAATGTTAAAATTCGGCGCACGAAAGACGACGACAGACGAAAGACAGTCGCAATAATTATGACACGATGGCCTTCGGTCAAGTGACCTTTCAAAATAGCCCATACGACTGAGCGTTCGGGACTCAACCACTAAGGAACGATACATTGTATATGCTACATATCCGACCATTTTTCCATTAGCTTATTTTTCCTGGTATAGTGACATCTCAAGAAGGTAATGATTGACATTTATTTAGAAGGTCCCCAGTATCTGTGCTCTGATCTGTTATTTTCTCTGATTTCCGTTCGAATGCAAGCTTGAGGCGAAGTAGCGTGTCTGTAAATGGCTTTGACATTTGGCATTAATTATGAATGGTTAATGCCAAAGACTTAGATCCATAATGATTCTTCCTGAAAGACTGAATATACCACATACGCTTACAGGTAACTTGAGAAATCAATTTGAACTAGACACATGTAAATCAACTTTAAGCTTGTCCATCCTAATGAGATTCGCGCAACGTCGGAATTATTCGGGCGCGGTTGAAAACATTCGGCAGTGGAACTTTCCACCGCCGAATGTTTAACAATCGCGCTCAAATAGGTCCGGATTCGAAACGCCAAAAAAGCCGATGTTTTATGGATCTCAAAATGGCCACATTACGGGTATTCTACCTTAAAACATTTTTAAAAACCGTGTTTCCACATCAATCTGTTGTCAATAAATGCAGGTTATTTTCTAAATTCTTGTTGGTGGCAATACTTTTCTTTCTGTTGTATTGAAATGATAATGTCTTTTGATGTAATTGTGTCCTATAAATCCATGCTAACAATTTGACAACAACTCTTCCAAAGGATTGCTCGTCCTACGTTTAAGGAAGAATACCCGTAATGTGGTCATTTTGAGATTCATAAAACATCAGCTTTTTATTCGAGCGGTGCCGTTACGTATCCGAACCTATTCGGGCGCGGTCGTAAGCATTCGGCGGTGGAAAGTTCAATCGCCGAATGTTTTCGACGTCGCCCGAATACTGCCAACGTCGCGCGAATCTCATTAGGGGTTGACTACCTTAAGTGATATTATTTTAATACATTACGAGACGGAAAATTCTTAAACTGTTCGAAAATCAAATAAGTTGCAGGTTAAATGGAAATTTATCACTTTTGATTTTTCATATAGCAAACATAGTGGGAAAAGGCAATTTCTTAATTTCTACCATGTTATCTTATTTATTCAACTTATAGGGCGTCAAAAGGCATCACTGTGAGGGAATGGATTTAAGTAGTACGTAAACATGTTCTTCTTTATATAAAAATATGGAACAAAATACATCTCTACAAGTATGAAAATCGAATCGTATTCGATGCGGAAAGAAAAGTGGAATTTCTTAATCTACGAATCGTAACTAGGTGGTCGGCTTGAATAAATAAAAAAAAACTTTGATTGAAATTCAAGTCAGTCTTGATTGCTAAATGGAAAAGGAATGTTCTTCAATTAAATAGATTTATTAGAAAATTGTGGAAATTAGATTCTTTAGATGTTTGCACAAGCCTCTTGAAAAACGATTAAGGAATGCAGGTACCGAAATCTGGATTTTCTCAACTTGTGAAAGTATACCAGACGTACAGTATAGGAAAGTGTACGAGTACATGTAGCCGAGTCATGTTAATTTGTTTGATTTACCCTTTCCAAAACAAGAAATGGTTTTGATGACCATGGACTAAAAAGTTTCGGAAACATCGAGGCAAAAGAAAAAAAACCTCAGAATCTGAAAAATCACCTGTCACAGATCGGAAATTAATGTTGTCGTCTTCAGCAGCTTCGAGTTAATTAAAACTTCAAGTCTTAAATCGTGTTGATCCGACCAGAGATTACATAGCACCATGCATTAAAACAGTTTTGTCATTCAGAAAAGTATAATGTAATCTCCACCTTCGATCTGTATATACACGTTTTTTTAGTTTTTAGTAATAAGATTCCGTGAAGCGGAACATGCTAATATTTCAGATTAAGAAATATACGGTTTTGAAAGTATAATAAAGGTGCAATGAATATGCGAGTATCAAATGAAGTGGTGGAAAAGGAAAAAATTGCCTTTGCTAATTCACGTTACTGGTTAAAGTAAAAAGTATCATCAGAGCTTTCGATACGAGGGGTAAAGACATTCTTACTTTTTATTAACCCTTTCGATGCCCCAGGACGGGTATACCCGTATACCCGTCCTGCGAAAATGTCGCCCAAGTGCAGTTGGACGGGTATATCCGTCCTGTGGAAAAACCCTTATGTATTTTGTTCTATTTTTAGAATATGTCATGATGTGTAATGCATTTCGACCAATCAACATCTTAGCTTTCCAAATCATATCTTAAAATAGAAAATATGTATCTAGATCACCTAAGAATAGTATCAAATAGTTACTAGGTCGGAACATTTTTTTGTTTTGAAACATAAAAAACAACATGGCGGACATGATGAGTGTACTCGTTGAATTACGATAAAATGTACTTAGAACGTGTAAATTCTATACAGATGAGGAGGTTTTAGCAAGATTATATAATGATACACCGTCGGAAATATGTGCTGACTTCGAAAGTGACGATTCTTTTTATTTAGACTGCAAAAATGACGACATGTACGAGTTGGTGACGTTGACATTTTTCGTCATTTTTCGCTGCACACGTTTTTAGCAAAGATATCTGAAATTTGAGCTTTAAATGGTGGATTAAAAGATTTAAAACAGAACTTTGGTAAGTTTTAAATGTTTTCTACAAAGAATTTTATATATTTAAAGCTGATTTTAACGAAAACGCCATTTTTCAAATTTCCTGAAAATGGCCTGGCAAATACGGAGCCATTTTGAAATAAATATCTGGCATCGAAGGGGTTAAATTTCAGTTCCAAACCCTATGCAGTGGGTACACATTTGAATCGTCTCGCCGAGACAATTCAAATGAATACCCAACACATAGGGTTTGATGAAGAGGTACAATAATTTTGCATTTTGAAAAGATATTACCCCATCTGTTCTACAGCTCAGAGTACCTAGACGTAGGTGTTAGTTCGTAGAATGAAGCTATAATTGTTACATTTTCTTGTATCTCTCATTATAACAATTCTTATTTATATGACATTGCTGGAATTCTGAAAATAATCTAAAAGCAAAACAGCTTTTGACAAATTACAAGGCACTGGGAAATATCAAATAAATCAGATTCACCCATTTTGCGTTGAAATATGAGATGCCATGCTTCTATTTATCCACGAATAAATCGAAATCATAAATTTCATCGGTAAATCTACGTCATTGAGGGCTAATATTCAGTGGATATAGACCAAAAGTATAGAAAAACTCGAATGTATATCTCACAGACTTCGTTATAGACTGATAGATGTAAGTGGTGGAAATATGACTTGGATATAAAGCCGTTTTATCAATTTGAAGCTTCGAAGTAAGAAAGCAAGCCTAACCACGGTGGATAATCACGTGATATAACAATTTCAGAAAATCTTCAATAATTTTGTTAATATGGGACCGATTTAAATTCGGTTTCAAGCAGAAAAGGTAGACAGACGTCACGCATTAGATAGATGTGGTGTATATTTAAAAAATCAACTGATAAAAAAGTTATTGAAGATAAACCAAACTTTTGGTTTATCTTCAATAACTTTTTAATCAGTTGCTTTTTCACAAATCTACCACATTCAGCTTATTTCTGGCATTACTCCACCTTCTCTGCTTCAAACCGAATTGAAATTGTTCAAGTTTTAACAAAAATATTGAAGATTTTCCGAAATTCTGAGTCACGTGATTATACACCCTGCTAACCTTTTGGGACTAGAAGAATGACCAAAATCGGTTCGAACCTTACCGAAAAGACAGTGGCTGGTGGCGTGGAAGTAAAACAAACATCATCGACATCAAGAATCTGGACATTAGCCCATTACCACACATTTGAGTAAACTCTTTTTGACTAATTTAAAGATAGAGGCTTTGGAAAACTTTGTAGAAAATGAAGAAACTGCTTGTGACAAGCAATTTCTTACTTTCCTACAATATTCCTTAACATAAAAGACAAAAAAAATATTTCCATTCAATTGAAATTGCTGTCTGTTACATCATTATACCAACTTGAATCGTTACATCATTGAATTGGTCCAACCCGAAAACATGTTGTTTGGTAATGATAACACTTACAATTGACTCACTAGTGGTGAACTAAAACAATTTTCGCTACAACAAGGTATATATATATAGATATTGCGTTTAAATGTGAGTTTATAGGTTTTTCTTCTTAGAATGACTATGAACTTGTTCTAAAAACAGACCGGGTTCACCGTTGTATTGACAAACTGTCGATGTTGTTATAAAATCTCGTAACTACGGCTTCGATAAAGTCGTAGTTACGATATTTTACAACAAC
The DNA here is from genome assembly GCA_963680895.1 of Fragum sueziense. Taxonomy (NCBI): domain Eukaryota; kingdom Metazoa; phylum Mollusca; class Bivalvia; order Cardiida; family Cardiidae; genus Fragum; species Fragum sueziense. The sequence continues at coordinate 21,793,523 of OY804601.1, forward strand.
ACCGACGGAATAAATTGATAGCAAAAAACGTCCCTCGCTTTGGCCGAGTTCACCACAAGTGTGACTGGTATATGTACAAGTAACCGCGGTACAGCTGCTGTATATTCGTTGAATGAAGCACTGTCGGACCGTATTTGGTACAAAAACGAATATGGTACATTTGTACCATATTCGACCGAATATGGTACATTTGTACCACATTCGGACCGAATACGGTACACTTTTCGACCGAATATGGTACAAACATTGTACCATATTCGGTTGGAATTAGTTTTTCTATGCTCGCCAAAACGTATTTGGTACATACCAAAAAAACTCATAAAATGAAAATGGCCTACGTATATGGTACATAAAGTATGTATTTCTTAATAAATGAAATAGTCTGCCGATGTGTAAACTTTTTTTTCCAGCTAATATTGGAAGTGACATAAGTATCATCATCATCATCATCATCATCATCATCATCATCATCATCATCATCATCATCATCATCATCATCATCATCATCATCATCATCATCATCATCATCATCATCATCATCGTCGTCGTCGTCGTCGTCGTCGTCGTCAGCAGTAACAGTAGCTAACCTAACAACACTTTACATGGATTTTGCTGGTTGTGTAACTGTTTCGCCGGCTAGCTCAGTCGGTTCCTCGTCAGATTGGCATGCAGGCGGCCTGGGTTCGATTCCCGGGCGGGCCAGATACTTTCGTGGAGATTGGTCACGAAATAATTTCTACGGCCATTCTTCCCCTACCGCTGTTTCAAGTAGGGCATTTGTCAATTACTGGCGAATGTATCTGCTTAGTACTGGTTACTAAGTACTAGTACTTTAAAAGACTAGAGACGTGCTTGCTCCAGGTAACTCTAAAAATGTTCTACAACCCATGGTTTTGCCATATAATTGCATAAATACTGTACTAGTCATAGCAAGCACCGAAAATGGTCTCGTTTATAGCGAACTATATTTTCAAAATATAACACGTACAGAAAGAAACAATTATTAAACCTATAGGCCTAGGTTTAAATGTGCATAAAACTCCTCCAGCTTGCACACTATGCATGTTTACAGTAAATAAAAAGCTTAGTGTTGCACATACAGAAGACTTTAATCACACAAAATATACATTAAAACAAGAGATGTTAGTAAAACATATATGCCCCCTCAAGGGCCTACATTTGATGTAGGTCAAAGTCAAAGGTCAAGTTAACAAGGTCCAAGGTCATGGTCAAATATGAAAGGTCTTGGTAGGATGTGTCTATGTGTGAAATATCAAAGCTGTATATGTAAAAGTAAAATGAAATATAGGCCAGGTTAAAGTTTTTAAAAGTAGGCCAAATGCCAAGGTCAAGGTCATGGCCAAATTTGAAAGGTCTTGGTTGGAGGTGTCCATGTGTGAAATATCAAGGCTGTAAGTGTAAAAGGACATGATATATATGCCTGGTTTAAGTCTCTTTAAAAGTAGGTCAAACTCCGACGTCAAGGTTGCAATATTCAAGGTCATGGTCAAATGTGAAAGGTCTTGGTAGGAGGTGTCTATGTGTGAAATAGCAAGGCTGTAGTTGAAATAGGATATAAGATATAGGCTAGGTTAACGATTTCTAAAAGTATGTAAAAATCAAAAGTCAAGGTCACACAGGCCAAGGTCATGATCAATAATGAAAGGTCTTGGTAGGAGGTGTCCATGTGTAAAATATCAAGACTGTATAGGTAACAGGACATGAGATATAGGCCTAGTTTAAGTTTTTTAAAAGTAGGTCAAACTCCAAGGTCAAGGTCCAAGGTCATGGTTAAAAGTGAAATGTCTTGGTTGGAAGTGACCATGTGTGAAATAGCAAGGCTGTATGTGTAAAATGACATGAAATATAGGCCAAGTTGGTGTATTATAAAAGTGGGTCAAACACCAAGGTCAAGATCACAAGGTCCAAGGTCATGGTCAAATGTGAAAGGTCTTGGTCATAGGTGTCTATGTTTCAAATATCAAGGCTGTATGTGTAAAAGGACATGATATATCGGCTATGTTAAAGTTTTTTAAAAAAGTAGGTCAAAGTCCAAGGTCAAGGTCACAAAGTCAAGGTCATGGTCAAATGTGAAAGGAAGGATGTGTCCATGTGTGAAACATCAAGGCTGTGTGTGTAATAGCACATTAGATATAGGCCCAGTTTATTTGTTTTAAAAGTAGGTCAAACTCCAAGGTCAGGGTCACAAGGTCCAAGGTCATAGTCATATGTGCTAGGTCTTAGTCGGAGGTTTCCATGTGTCAAATATCAAGGCTGTATGTGTAAAAGGACATGATATATCGGCAAATTTAAAGTTTTTTAAAAGTAGGCCAAACTCCAAGGTCAAGGTCAAAAGGTCCAAGGTCATGGTCAATTGTGAAAGGTCTTGGTAGGAGGTGTCCATGTGTGAAATATCAAAGCTGTATGTGTAATAGGTCATGAGATATATGCCCGGCTTATTTCTATAAAGTAGGTCAAACTCCAAGGTCAAGGTCACAAGGTCCAAGGTCATGGTCAAATGTGAACGATGTTGATAGGAGGTATCAATGTGTGAGATATCAAGGCTGTATGTGTAAAAAGACATGAGATATAGGCAAGGTTAAGAATTAAGTGTAAAAATCAACAAAGGGCAAAACTCCAACAATTTGAAAGGCAAGGATATGGTTCTTGTGCACTGCACCTCTCCATATTGGGATCTATCCACCTGTAAAGTTTCATGATTCTACCTTACATACTTTTTGAGTTATTCTCCGGACAAGAATCAAGTTATAAAATCAACAAAGGGCAATAACTCAAAAAATTTGATCGGCAGAGTTATGGTTCTTGTGCACTGCACCTCTCCATAATGAGATCTATCCACCTGTAAAGTTTAATGATTCTACCTAACATACTTTTTGAGTTATGCTCCAGACAAGAATCAGGTTATAAAATCAACAAAGGGCAATAACTCAAAAAAAATGATCGGCAGAGTTACGGTTCTTGTGCACTGCACCTCTCCATAATGAGATCTATCCACCTGTAAAGTTTTATGATTCTACCTAACATACTTTTTGAGTTATGCTCCGGACAAGAATCAAGTCTGAAAATAAACAAAGGGCAATGACTCCAAAAATTTGATGGGCAGAGTTACGGTTCTTGTGCACTGCACCTCTCCATAATGAGATCTATCCACCTGTAAAGTTTGATGATTCTACCTAACATACTTTTTGAGTTATGCTCCGGACAAGAATCAAGTCTGAAAATCAACAAAGGGCAATAACTCAAAAAAAATGATCGGCAGAGTTACGGTTCTTGTGCACTGCACCTCTCGATAATGAGATCTATCCACCTGTAAAGTTTCATGATTCTACCTTACATACTTTTCGAGTTATGCTCCGGACAAGGTTTGGTCTACGGACAGACCGACCGACCGACGGACCGACCTACCGACCGACCGACCGACCGACACTTGCAAAACAATATACCCCCATTTTTTCGAAAGGGGGCATAATAACGTTATTATATCACATGTCACTCAGCATCTGTAAAAATAAATAAATAAACAAAACTAGGGCTGCTACAGCAGCAGCTAATGTTTGAGGCGTTTGACGGGGCCCAAATGAGTTAGTTATCAGAACAGGACAAAATGCTTCCGAGTCATCACCTCATCTGCATATTCAGTCAAAATTGAAATTTGACACTTTAAGCTTCACATATGATCCATTTTGAAAGAATTTCTCAAACATTTGACCTACTTTTTCAATGTCGGCCATCTTAGATAACAAAAAAATGATTTTATGGATCGCGAAAAAGAGTACCACTTAGAACATCCATGCCAAAAGTGGCCAAGCTCTTCAAGCTAAGAAAGTATTTGAAATCTTGTTTTTACACTTTGGCGGCTATCTTGGATGACATAATTATCAAACTTTGACGAAAAATGTTCTGATTATGATGATAATGATTATGATGATGATGATGGTGATGATGATGGGATAACGATGATGATGATGACGATGATGAGTGTGTACCATATTCGGAACGAATATGGTACATTTCTCATCCGAATATGGTACAAGTTTGTACCATATTTGGTCAGGCATTTTACCCCAAAACTGCAGATACGTATATGGTACAATTAGACAGAATATGGTACGAATTTGTACCATATTCGTTTTTGTACCAAATACGGTCCGACAAAGCACATTCGACCATGTCGTTTTTGCAATGAAAAGGATAAATAATTTTACCTACCATATTTGGAAATAATATTGTACATGTACGAGTTATCGATATAATAGATTCGCTATTAAACGAGAATAATTTCAGTTGTTTTGATAAAGCAGTTCAACTGAAATTATTCTCGTTTAATAGTGAATCGATTATACTGCGTCATAATATAAACAACAAAGTCACAAATCTTTATTTGTGTCTGGGCAACAGGAAATTCCGCGGAAACCATGTCAATAGAAACGTAATTGTAAACGTCATGCATAAATATTTATGGGGTGAGGTATCGCAAAATGCTCATTGTACATGTACTTCTTGATAACACAATGTATCCTTACCAGCATGAATATACATGCTGTTTAAACAGCCTCCATAATGGTCACTTATAAATACCCTGTTACAACAATGAAATGCAAGGGAACAGCATGAAACAATTTCGTTTGATCTTTTTTTTTTTCAAATAAAATCACATCGAAATATTTTCTTTTCGTCGAAATAAGCATTTATTCATTGACAAGTTGAAGAGATTTCGACATATCAGATTTCGTCTGTTATGTTTATGAGTGACCGATATTGTACTGTAATATAAACAAAAAAAGTCACAAATCTTTGTTAGTGTCTGAGCAACAGGAAATTCAGCGGAGATCATGTCAATAGAAACGTAATGAAAACGTCACATATAAATATTTATGGGGCGATATATCGAAAACAAAAGTAATGGTCTTTTATTGCGTTTGGGGCCATTATTGGATCTGACCATCCTGCGTATACACATAGTATGATCAGCATCGATTATGTTCTCGCATAACTTATAGTTGATTACCATTAATGGTCAGCCAGGGAGCGGCATGTATCATAATCAGACTGCACTTAGGCTTATTTTGAAACACGGTATAGCCCGCTCAAATTATAATGGCGCACATTTCCAAATTGTGCCTACTTAAGTATTTTTAAAATGACAAAATATTGAACTCAAAGCTACTTATTATTTTACATGTTATTGTTGGAATCCTGCAGATATCTCCCACCTGCTGGATTCGAACCAACACATGCAAATTTGTAATGAAAATTTAGAATGCTATCGCCAAAATTGCCATGTGTCAGAAAAATCTTGATAGGATTTTAGTCATATAGGGGACCATTTTTCCAAAATCAAGCTCAGATATTTATAGTTGAATATCTACTTTATTCGTAGTATCAGACGTATGGAATCTGGCTTGAGGTAAACATTGTCTTTTCAACATAGACCCTCCCACACAAGAGGTCATAATTCACCTCACGGGAAGCAAAATCATTTTGTATAAACGATATTAGTATGATAATAACATATCAATATTGCTATTTTCTTTTTTTTTCAATCAGTTTGTTCCAGGGAATATGAAGTGATCTTTTCGGATTTTGTATATCCGTTGTAAAATAACTGAATGTGAACCCATTCCTTATTTTAAAAGAAATGCGTTGAATCAGCTCTTTATGACCCGCATATGAGTATAACTTTTATATTACCAAAAATTATTTAAAATGCCTAAAATAATAAAACACCGTTTGAGATTAATGCTTTCTGTGGGATTGGTCTTCAGTTATAGCAAACACAGAAACAATTTTTCTGTCAAAATCAGAATGCAAATCAACATTATATTAAGTAATAACAGTGTGTAAATCAAATTTAAACACGAAAATAAACATCCCATTCATTTCCGGCATTATCGATGCAATCACACACCAGAGAAATAAAAAGGCTAGATTTAATTCATTTTTACTTTCAATATTATTGTTAATAATTTATACTGACACTAAAAAGAAATCGTGCACTTGGTTACATTAAGATATTGTACACTTGTACAAAATGATATCATAAGTTGTATCATAATTTGCTTAAAGTTACAAAATCGTTTGGAATTTGTTTTATTCGTGTGGGCTTCCATTCCTGCTGACATCAGACCCATACAGTATAGAGCACTAACATTGATCCTTAGACGTGGAAAATATGTAATTTAAATGTAAACACACATAAACAAAATGCCACGAATCTGCAACTTTCATTTTGTCATCCTCTGTTATTTACACGTAAAGCAATGTCTGGTAGTGGTCATATTTCCGTCAAATGTAAATCATACGTAAGTTGGCACATTTGCGTAAATTCTGATACCAGATATGACATTATTTTGCTTAAAACAGCTTACTTTGTTTTCTGGTAACCAAGTGAACACTCTTTTTTTGTTAGTTTATTGAAAAAATAATATTAAATTAAGTACCGGTGTACGTTTCTGAAGTTGTCAAGTTATTAAAGGGACATTTCATTCCAATTTCAATTTTTTAAAGTATGTCTTGATGCTAAGATTGGTTATTCTAATGAGTATAAATACTATTAGTTTCTTTAAGTTGTTGCCAATAAGCGAGAAACACACATTTAAAGTTGAGAAATAATCGATAAATTGCATATAAATCCGAACTGTTGTCCACAACAATTTGTTCAATTTTAACACAAAAATATAAATTTCTCGTAAACGTTGCAATATTTTGGCTTGAAATTTTCAGAATTTTCATAAGGAAATATGCTCTTTCAGATAAAAATAAAAGTAAAATTTATGACAACAAATTCTGAAATGTCACTTTAAAGATAAACCAAAATTTTGGTTTAAAAGTAATTGAAGATAAACCAAAATTTTGGTTTATCTTCAATTACCTTTTTATCAGTTGATTTTTCAAACATGAACCACGTCCATCTAATGCATGCCATCTGTCCACATTCTCTGCTTCAAACCGAATTCAAATCGGTCCAGTATTTACAAAATTATTGAAGATTTTCTGAAAATATTGTATCACGTGATTATCCACCGTGACTACAGCTCGATCTAAACCTGTAGTTACGAGGTTTCCGAAGAAATTCGATGGTTTTCATGTAATATCATGCACAAATGCAGTAATATTTTGCATGTTCAACCTACAAGATTAGTGTATTGACTCTTTCAGTGTTTGTCTTTATGTCCTTTAAGTATGACCTTTCTAGATACATTGTTGGCATGCTGACCCAATAAATGTTTATATATTTATCAAAAACACAAAGAACAATTAATTAGTAGATTGTGAACTTGATAAAAAGCTATTTTTGGAGTTTATTTCTATTTATATATCTGAAATATGTAAACAAACTGCATGCAAACAAAGGACAGATACACTCTGTTGGCAAAACATCAGATTCTACGTTGCATTAATGAGCTACAGCACAATAACTTCACATCTTACAAATTTAGATATTATAAAAACAGCATTTAGGTCTATGTATGACTGGTATAGCCTCGATAAATGAACTGGCAGAGCTTCTCTAGCTATTAGCTAGAGATGCTCTGCCAGGTCATTTATCGTGAGCTAAAATGACTGTAATATAGCGCTCCCTATGTTTTCAAAACTAACATTCATGAGAAAAGTATTCACATTCCTGCATTTCAGACATGTGAATTGAAATTCTCTTTCACGTTTGAAGATAGAACAACCACAATTCAAATTACAAAACGGACTATTTAACGATCAAGTAGCAAATACATGTATAGTCCGATTAAGATATTTTAGTGCATGTTTACAAAATTTGCCTTTGTAAACAAAACTTTAACAAACTGAAAACTACTTTTATTTTGCATGCGCTGGTTCGAATTTTGCAGGTGGCTTAAAACCTGTAAGATTCAAATCAATGCATGTAAATTTTTATAGTATAAGTCAAAACACTTTCTCCTTGTTTGAATTTATAAATACATGTATGTCTCATAGTATCGTTTATATGGACTATATATATTGGATGACAGTCATTTAAATTCATTTTCTGTTGTAAGTAAATTGAAAATTCAAATCAAATATAGGTATTTTGTCTTGACTGTTTTCAAACGAAATAAATTGTTAAGGGTTGAAATAATTTGAAGTTATTGTTCTAATTATCAAGTGTAATGATCATTTTTGACCCTAATATATCCCACACGGCTATTTAGAACGTTGAATATTGTTAATAATTAAATGAATGTAGACTTTTGGGAATATAAATTAATCTTATATTGACGGAATGACATGTATGCATTTTTCAAAGTAATAACATATTCTACTGCACAAGAATGTATCCTTGCTAAGGTATTACACATCAGTAGCTACCAAACGCATCGTTTTTTTTTTTTTTTTTTTTTGGCATTATTCGTGGCAAGGGAAATTAACTTACGAAGTTATCCTGAACTTGAAATCCAGAAAACGGAGAAGATTACGGCGAAATTGCACGAATTGCTCGATGTCTAATGACGGGTGTAGTACCTTAAACTAATTTCAAACGGTAAAAGAAATTGGTAAATTATTTTTACCCCAGAAGTTTACTGTCCGATGAATTTTTACATCAATACCAGCAATAATAGCCGGGATATGGAAAAAGGTCCAGTAAGGCTTTTGAGCCCAACATGGTACAAATCAGCATGCCCGTACACAAAGATAAATTGATATCCATTTTGTTCTCAGATAGCTTCTTCCTCGCAAACAGAAACAGTTTGGTGCTTTTAAACAAAAACCTCATAACTTCAGCTTGTTTTAAGCTGCAGTTACAAGGTTTTTGTCCAAAAGCGAGGAATTGTATGTTAGCACCATGGATCCTACTTAGACAGCAATTCGACAAAATTTTGGGACAGTCTAACTTCAAAAATGTTGCAGACGACGATTTCAAATTGATGAAATTTTAAAAATCTTTCAATTTTGCATTAGAAAATATTGTGGAAAATGAAGAAATTGCTTGCCACAAGCAATTTCTTCTTTTTTTTCAATGTTTTCCAAAACCTTTATCTATTGTGGCGTAAAAATGTGTCAATATATATGGGAATGGGTTAAATGCTATAATGTCCCCTTTTCGAGATCCCGGCTTAAATGTATGGTGAAAATGCGTGCTCATAAGAGGTAAACACAGAAAAAAGTCTGCCTTTATGTTTGAACCGTCACGTTCATGTAATTGAATATCTGAAAAAATGGGGGAAAACAAATAAATAAACAAACAAACAAAAACAAACTTCGAAATACAATAGAGTTGGTGGACAAAGTTAGATATCATAGCTTTAATTCCAAAACCTAGCAACTACTGTTTGTAGACGTAGTCATTAATATGTCTTCTAAGAAAAGCAGTAATATTATATGTTTTGAATTATGAAAGCAAGGCATTATCCATAGTATTTAGATATCGTTGGTTTTCTTCTAAAACGAGTAGAAGCAGCTATATGTTTTAGATGTTAGTTTCAACATGTCTAAACTGCCCAAACAATGTCCAGTTATATTGTATTAGCTGTATTTGACAACTAGAACATTTTGTTCAAATTCAATTTCTGTGTTCAAATTCAGATAGATTTTTTTTCTACTAATTGAATATTAGACAATTAACCATTCGTTCTCTACGAAAAAAGATTAGACAAAAACTAACCCAGTCAACAATGTCTTATTTGGTTATAGTAATCAGGCGGAAGATTTATCTTTTGTATTAGACAATTATAAATCTACAGAGAAATTCGTCCCACCGTTCTGTTTTTCCAGTTTACAATATGGCCAACAAATATTGGTAACGTAGATTACTTGCTTAGATTTAGATTTAATAGTTCAGTTCAGTTCTTAATAGATAAAAGTTTCAATGACATGTATGCATCTTTACAAATGCAAACAGAATTGATAAGTCTACAAAATAAAACTTATTACTGGTATGTGATAATTCTCTCTCCACAGTGGATAATCACGTGATACAATATTTTCAGAAAATCTTCAATAATTTTGTAAATACTGGACCGAGTTGAATTCGGTTTGAAGCAGTGAATGTGGATAGACATCACGCACTAGATGGACGTGGTTAATTTTTAAAATTTCAAATGATAAAAAAGTTATTGAAGACAAACCGAAATTTTGGTTTATCTTCAATAACTTTTTTATCAGTTAGTTTGTAAATAAATCCAACACGTCGAGCTTATTTTTGGTATTTTCCAACCTTCTTTGATTCAAACCGAATTCAAATTGGTCAAGTATTAAAAAGGATTTTGAAGATTATCGGAAATTCTGAGTCACGTGATTATACAACGTGCTCTCGCTCTCTGCTCTTCATCCACTCTCTTTCACTCACACCAATTTCCCGTGGAGCCATTCGATATGAGAATTTATTAGAACGGGCATACCCAAAAGGGCAATAATATTTGAGACTATCATGTGTATGCACGGGCTGATTTTGATCTATGTTGGTCTCAAATATTTAAGGTGCCCTTTACCAGAGGCGCGTTCTTTAGGGCGAGATATCTTAAGATATCTTGAGATTTCTTAAGATATTTTACGATAAAGTGTTCTTTGGAGCAACATTTGTAAGACACTCAATGGGAGGCGCTATTACAATAAACTTCTTGCGAACCCCTAGACCAACTCTGTGGAAACAATGTAAGAGAAAATTGAACTTATTTAATTTTCTGTACATAGACAAATGCTGAAATAACAACGACCTTTGGAAAAACACCTAAAAAACTCTAATGGGCATAAAGGAAACAGAACCACCATTGATTATTAGAGCCATATTCATATCACAATTCTGATTTGAGACTAATCATGAATTTCAAAGTCGAAGAAAGGGGTTTCTCTGTAATTTAGTTCACAAGCAAAAACGCACCGTGAGCTTAATGGAATATCGCTATTTTCATCAAAAGTCTCGTAACTGCAGCTTGTTCTAAGCCGCAGTTACGATGTTTTTATTGAAAAGCGACGATATGAACTTTCTTTTTTTAAAAAAAACTCAATTACTTTGTAAATAAACGTATCTCTGTATGTGACGGAATAAAGTAAACATAATTTGTCACAATTTATCGATCTCTTTCGATCCCGATCAATTCTATATGAGCCTCTCTATATAATGTAACTCTCGCCATGTTATCTTAAAGTTTTCAGCATTCCCTGAATGGCAAAACGCTGTTTTTCAACAAAAACCTCGTAACTGCAGCTTAAAGCAAGCTGCAGTTACGGGGTTTTCGTTGAAAAGCGACGAAAAATTAAACTGCGCCATTTGAAAATTGAAATAGACGACAAAACTTATACTTATAAAGGTAGAATGGTATTTATTTGCACAGTCGACACTCGTTGTGTTGAAGTCAGAGGGGTCGTCAAAATACCTCGACATATCCGGAGCTCGACTCAACCAATTATGATCATTTTCGGTGAAAATGATATTTAACCATTTTTGATGGACATCATATGTGTCCATGATTGAAATATAGTAGGAAATGGAAAGAAATTGCTCGAAACGAGCAATTTCTATCCTTTACCTACTAAATTTCAATGACTGTATTTGTTTCGAAATGATATTGATTTAACTGTTTGATAATCCATTGTTGAGGACAGGACAGGACTTTCACTTCGACTTAAGCGGAATTTCGACTTATCCGATGTCGATATAACGAGTGTCGACTTTTTTTTTAGAATATCAGAAATTTTTGTTGTACAGGAAATGTTATTTCTGTTTTGAAGATGTATGTGTTGCTTCTACGAAACGACATTTTTGTCCTCATTAAGTGAACTTATTTTTATTTTTCTCGTCATCTTTCGTAAATACACCCAAAGGACTACTGTCGTTCAATTTATGTTCTAGACTCTGACGCCGGACAAAGCAGTGTCATTTGTAATCATTACGATTGATAATTACTTGCTTACTTAATATATTTCTTACATGAAATTTATTGCTAAACTCACTATTAAGTATATGTTCATTTATCTTTGTAAAGATCAAGGATCTAATAAAGAAAGTGATTGATTGGTTTATTGATTGGTTTATTGATTGGTTGATTGATTGATAATAAGAAATGCTTTAAAAAGACTACAAGTAAAATGTATTTTTAGAAGACCAGTTGACACATGTTATTTCGACATTTGTTAAGTCGAATTTCTGCATTATTAGTCGTGAATAGATGTATTTGTTCCCGTCTTCATCAGTGGAAATCCAAAAGGTTGAATATAGTCGACACTGGTTGTGTCAAAGTCAGAGTGGTCGTCAAAACAACTCGACATATCCGGTGTTCGACTCATCCGATTTTGATTCTTTTCGATGAAAATGATATTTAACCATTTTTGATGGGCATCATATGAGTCCATGATTGAACTATAGTAGGAAAAGGAAAGAAATTACTCGAAACGAGCAATTTCTATCCTTTTCCTACTTTATTTCAATGGCTGTATTTTTTCGAAATTATTTTGATTAAATATTTCGATAATCCATTGTTGAGGACGGGATATGACTCACTTCGACTTAAGCGGAATTTCGACTTATCCGATGTCGACATAAGGTGTCGACTGTATCACTACATGTATAAAAATAAATAAACATGGTATAAAAAGAAAGGGGGTGTCTCAAATCTGCCCACGCATGAATTTTCTTTTAATTCTGCATGGTGATAAAGGACCATATACAAGCTATGAAAATGCATTTAGTTTCTTAGATAATCCAAACTGGATTCCAAAAAGCCACCTTGACTTATTCCCACTATGACATGAAACATGGCCCCTTTTTCATGTGTCGCAAAACTTTAGTTTTGTGTATTTTCAAGATCTGTCAATTGAATTTGATCCGAGACACATAAGGCATTACATTCATACCAGAAAAGGTATTTGAGGAAATTGTTATAAATGTTTTTTATTGAATTAATCATGAAAAAATGCATATTTTTCAGCAAAATTTTGGGAAAGAGTAAAATTGAATTCCAAAGTTAAGTATGTTGGAGTCTTTGTCAAGATTCCATATCATCACAAAAAATTGCTACATATTTCCTCTTACTTTGAGCCAAATTATATAGAAATCCAAAACCGGTAACAATGTCATATAATACATATTATTGATGAAGGTGATGTTTTGGTCCAAAAATTGTATTCAGTAAAAATTTGATTGTGCTCCTAAAATCATTTTTATATTCAGTAAAATCAACTGTAGCATACAGTACAAATCTACAGCAATATTCATGCCCAAAAAAACTCATTGGAAAAAACATAGAATTAATATAAATATTGCTTATATTTACAAAATTACATGTATGGAAGCCAAGATAGGCATACATATACACATTGCAAGTTTTCTATACTATTTGGCCACATTGTCTATGCACCATTTTTAATGAGACTATGACATGCAATAAATGTCAGGCCAAATGTTATGAAATTGAAACGACGCTTAGAACCGGTACGGTAAAGCATCAAAACGTGCCCTTCCGGGTAACCAATACATAACCAAATATTTTTGCTCTAAGCGCCCGTAATGAACTAACATGAAATGAAAGGGCCCCCTATGATTCAGTAAAAGACTGTTACAACATTATATCTTTTCAGTTACAGAGTTGAAATTGTGCTTGTTTATTTCAAAAAGTGGCCATATTGGGATAAAACAGGGTGCAATTATTTCTTCAAATTATTTTTCTGACCATAGCTTAACCTGTATTGATACACAATTTATACACCTTTCAATGATGTCATATGATTAACATGTTGTTTAGCCATCAATAGCCCTTAAAAGTCAAATGGGAGCTGGATTATCTGTTTCTTATGCATCACAACAATATTTTCACTTTTGCACGATTGTCAAATGCCATCAGAGAAATCGGTGCTTTTTCTTATTTGCTTTCTCATGTTTCAAAAGATCTAAAAATAACTCTTGCTGTTAGCTTTCATGAATCACGGCTGACTTGGATAATTTAAAATGAATTTTATAGAAAATTTCCTCTCTTTTTTGTAAAGTAGGTACACCTGGGACAAGATCTAATGTGACCCTGGACAAAAATATTGTAACCAACTTTGAAGTCTACCCCTTAGCAAACTTACATACAAAATTTAAAACCTCATGGCTGTGTAAAGCTTTACAAAAAGAGCTTATTTTTATTATATGAAATGTTTCCCCTTTTATGCTGCCACAGCAACAAAAGTTTATGACAAAAAGAAATTCTAATATACAGAGTTGTACTCCTTTAACCCAAGGATACTTTTTATCAAGTTTCAAAAAGATTTACATGTTAGATTGTGAGAAAAAAGAATTTTTGAGAAAATACCAACATACAGACAGACACACGGACAGATGACTGGAAATAACCGAAAAAATGCCTTGCGTCTTGATTTATCCTCCGGTAAACTAAAATAACCAAAAAAGTAAACAAAACATTTGAAAAAAAGTCATTTTTAAGAAGACTATGGAGAGCGCCCACGTGACTTTTTCGACATGTTTATTATGCGGCTACCGCTTTTCGTAGACTGGATTTGGTAACTAGGCCAGGTGTCCTAGTCAATGGAAATAAACCGGACATAAAAACAAAATAATGGCGGACAATTTATCGACTGAACAATGTTGACAGTCGATTGTTCTTTATTCTCTGCCTTCGGTTGAAAGATACGAACTTCATAACGCATTTAAATCTTCGACTAAATGGAGAATTATCGCTTGCCATTGTTGAAGGGTCATCAAATATCCTACGACGAGGCGGGCAAAAAACGAGACAGTTTCGACGAGAAAAGTTGCGAGGTTTGCGAGTTAACTGTTACTTCCACTGCCACCAGCTTCTACTACGCAAATACTGTCATTACGGGACTTTTAGACGAGAAAATATTTAGAAGTCATGGACACGTAGACCATAGATCACGAAGAATACAGCTGATTACGGATTTTTCGATAGGAAACGAAAGTGATTTTGTGTGGTTTTTTTAATGAAATTTTAGTGTGATCATTACCATAGGCCCTTGGATCCAGGAATAATAACTTACATATAGTCCTGTATAATATAAATATGAGAAGGTCGGACAGCGGCCATTGTTTCAAGTAACGGATGTTGTTACAAGCGCCTCTGGTTTCCGTCACAGGATAGTTTTATCCCCTATGAGCAAGGAACCAGCTACTTCCGTTACTTGAAACAATGGCCGCAGTCCGACCTTCTCATATCTATATTATACAGGACTATAATTATGTAAGTTGTTATTATTCCTGGATCCAAGTGCCTATGATCATTACAAAGTGAAACAAGACCTGTTTTTGAGCAAAGGAGATTATTAAGAGGGATTAAGATATTTATTGCAATCCCCAACCCTATGTTGTGGGTAGTAATTTAAATAATTTTGAGAGACTATTCCAATGGCAATGAATGTTGTGCTAAAAATAGACTTGGTAAACCGTTATGATTTGGTAAACCGTCGGCATTGTTATGAAATATCGTACATACGACTTGAAATCCCCAACCCTATGTTGTGTGCAGTAATTTAAATAATTTTGAGAGACTATTCCAATGGCAATGAATTTTGTGCTAAAAATAGACTTGGTTTACTGTAATGTTTTGGTAAACCGTCAGCATTGCTATGAAATCTCATACCTATGGCTTGAATCGACAAGCCGTAGTTACAAGCTTTTATAACAACATTCAAGATTTTCTATTGTTTGTCCGAAATTAAGTCACTGCTTGCTAGATAAACTCATTCCCCATTAATCAGATCATCTACCTACAACACAGGGTTTTATGGAAATTTAATATTTTGTATTTTGAGAATTCAATACCCCTTTTCAGCTCTGCCAAGATTGAAAAAGTCTATAAAGAAACATTGAAAGAGTCTATAAAGAAACATTGAAAGAGTCTATAAAGAAACATTGAAAGAAAAGAAGTTACTGATTTTCATGAACTTCTTTTCTTTTTTTTTCTTCCAACGTTCCTTTGAACGTATTTATTTTACATCGATTGGGAAGCAAGTTTTTTCAACTTTATTTAATCCCTCTCGATTCAGCTTCCTGGAAATACACTGACCAGTACTTCTCCTTTTCTTTCATTTTTTCTATCCTTTGCAGTTATAAATAGTTTCAACTTTTACAGAGAGGCAGAATAGAGGCCTCCGGAGCAGAGGTGATATAGGCTTACTTCTTAAGATATGGTTTATCATTTATAGTTCAGCAAACTCTATCTTGTTGGTAGTCATTAAGACCATCTCCTCAAAAATATTTAAATGAGTACACACAACATAGGGTTTAGAGTTGAAATGCCTAAATTGTCCTTTACCCAGAGCAACAGATGAGAGCGTGTGAAGACATTCTAAATTTTCTATTTCAAATCCAAACCCTATGTTGTGGTTACTCGACGAGACGATTCTAATGAGTACCCACAACACAGGGTTTGATGAACATTTAGTGAAATTGTTCATTTTTAAAAGCTATTTACTCTCTTGTATCTATTGCTCTGCTGATATTTACAATAATTTTGATGTTTGCAACTTTCAAATTTCAACTTGTATTCTCAGCCTACTATTCACACTAAAATATTTCAAACTGACTGTCATTGCAAGCTTGCTTGTCATCTATCATTGAGACATCTGCCAGACTCTGTTACAGTCAGCACTAGTTATATATAAATATCAACATTGGAAGAGTTCATTTTGAGCAATTTCTTTCCTTTGCCTACTATATTTTAATTAAGAACACACTAGATGAGCAACAAAAATCTGATTTAAATCAAAACTGAACAAAATCGGATGAGTCAAACTCCGGATATGTCAATTAATTTTGACAGGCCCTATGGCTTCGACACAATGCATGTTGAGTGTGTGGACTGTTACATTTAACCCTTTCCCAAACAAGATCTGGTTTTGATGTTCTGTTAGAATTGGCAAAGGAAAACATTGACACAAAAGAAGAAAGTGCTGATAATCAGCACTTTCTCCTTTTGTCCCAATATTTTCTGAGATATTTTTAGAACAAATCCTCTCTCTGTCAACATCTATTTTGTCGTCTTTGGCAGCTTTTGGATTGGATCACCCTAAAATTTTGCCGTTTGGGAAAGGGTTAGAGCTGTGATCCATAATGCATTATTTTTGCATTATGTTTGCTTGATATTCATTTGCATTGAATTTCCTAGCAAAGGAGCAACTTGCATTTATTCATTGCAATTTGATTGGCCAAGTTGAAATCAAGTCCACAATAGTCTTTTTCATTTGTCACTTTTGTAATCAGTATTATTTTATTGTTTTTTGGTTTTTTTTTATATTTTGTTACTATTGACTGATGATGATTTCCTGAATAAAGTTGTTGAACTGATTTATGACTTGTGTTGGTTGGTACATTCTGTGAACGTTGGTTCAAAGAGTGTATTCAGTGCCTCTAGTTTGTTTGTATGAAAAACAAAGTTGTCTGTATATTATGATTTTGATTGATACCTGCATGTGCAGATCATGGGATGGGGCCTGGTCCCCTCAAACTTGTAAAAAAGGCTAATCAAAGTGAATTTCAGGAATTTTTCATGCACCAATGCAGTCAGTCCTTGAAAAGACGACCCCCTCTAGGAAATTTGTCTGGATCCATGCATGGTCTGTTTATGCTACATTCATTCGTGAGGTACTGTATTGATCTGATTTCACCCCCTTAATCTATTCACATGCAATGTCTCTTTTTGACTCCCTACAAGGTAATGAATTTGGAAAACATTGTGGATAATGATGAAATTGCTTGTGACAAGCACTTTCTTCATTTCCCATAATGTTTTCTTCCTAAAAGCCCAAAACATGCGAGATTTAATTTACTTGAAATTGTCGTCTAGAATATCTTTGAATTTGGACAAGCAATTTTGTTGTTTGGTAAGGGATTAATTGGATGATTGGAAACTGGATGTGTGACCAATTGCATGATCACGGTTCGAGTAGTTCCATTGGATGCTGAATAACGGCAATGATACTCATTAACTCTTTCCCAAAAAAGACCTTGATTTGATTTCCCGTACAGAAAAAGCATTGGAAAATATTGAGACAAAAGAACAAAATGCTGATGACCAGAATTTTGTCCTTTTGGCCCAATCTTTTCTGTGTTGTAGTATACACATTTTCTACTTTTGATATCACCTATCATGTCAACTGCAATACCTGAGGCTTTGATATTTGAGCATGTTAGAATTTTGCTGTTTGGCAAAGTGTTAATAAGGTAAAAATGCTGTTAAAATGACCAAATCAATGCCCCAATGACAGATGAAATCTATCAAAAAGAGCTGCATGGAGAGTATTCCAATTGTTGCAGTCAGCATTTTCTCCTTTTGCCTTAACCCATTACCACACAGTGACGCCCTTTGACACCCACAAGATTAAGGCTCAAGAAAAAATTTTGGAAAATGAAGAAATTGCTTGTGACAAGAAATTTCCTTTTCCACAATGTTTTCTACCATGTTAAATTCCATGTATCTGAATAGTGAATAATCTGATATTGTTGTCTGCAACACCTATGAATTTGGAAGTCTTATAATTTTGCCGTCTGGGTAATAGGTTAATATTATCCGAGCTTTTACATCTGTAATGGAAAGGGATTGGGAAAATATTGAGACAAAAGAAGAAATTGCTGATGGTCATCATTTTCTCCTAAATTGCCCTATAATATTTCTAAGGAAATTAATATTATAGAAAATTTCTGTCTAGTTTTGTCATCTGCAGCGTCAATTGAATTTGGAACTGCCCAAAATTTTGCCGTTTGGGAATGGGTTTTAAAAATCATTATAGATTTAATCGCCTGTGCAGCATCTTGACCCTTTCCCAAACGGTCAAAATTTAGACTATATCAATTCAAATGCTGCTGAAAACAACAAAATGGCTGTAGATGAACATGAAATGTGTCCATTGTAGTACAGAAATATTAAGACAAAAGGAGAAACTGCTGGTTATCAGCATTTTCTTCTTTTGTCTCAATGTTTTCCAAAGCCTATCCTCATAGGAACATCAAAAGCAGGTCTTGTTTGGGTAAGGATTAAGTCCAGAAGACCAGAACAGTCAAAAATTCTGCCATTTACAAAAGTTCATATGGTATCGACTCCGAATCTCAATCATTAAATCCCTTGTTCGATCCCCAGTTGCAGCAAATAGCCTCTACGACATTGTCTTCCAACATTGACTGGATAATCTATACTGAGAGGCAAAAATAAGTATACACCCTAGTTATTTCACGTTTTCTAAGAAAACGATAGATAGATTATATACGATGTTTAATCGCCACCGAATATGGTCGTTTATTGATGATGCCTTCTCCGCCAATCCGTCTATCCGATTTTCCTTCCTTTGCGAATGTGTTTTCATAGCATACAGCGTCATCGAAAAAGGGGGTGTAATCAATTAATTATTGCAATCATTTAAGTTGATACAGACGCTACATTTATGAACGGATTTGGATAAAATTTTCACAGAAAGTGCCTTTTCATCTAGGATCATGCGAACATGGTCATTGCTTTTCCTTATTACGATGTGTCATGGCAAAAGGGGACTTGATGCAAACAAGATATTTGACATTATTCCTTCAAAATTTATGGACGGAATTTGATGAAATGTGTGCAAAATGTCCTTAGTCACTTGAGTGAGTGTATAAAGTGTATTATAGTGTAACGTTTCTTTCATTATCATGCTGCGTCGTAGAAAAATGGGTCTTAATGAAAAAAGTGGCATGATGATCGATTTCTACCTGCCACCGAAAATTGTGTTATAGCGTTAGAGGAAATTTAAAGTTGTGATTTGTTGTGATAAAGAATAAAGAAATCAAATACAGATTAACGGCAATATTTGATGCTACACTAAGTCGCACGTGCAAATTTTGTAAAATCGACATGTAGCAAGAGTATGAGTAGTCAAGTAATTTCAGGTAAAATCTATTAGAACTGTATCATTGGTTGATAGGTAGAAATAAATAGTACACAATTTTGAGCCGATATGATGGAAATTGGGAGAGATATTGAAAAACAAAAATTGTATACTTTCTTTTGCCTCTCAGTATATTTTGGAGAGCAGCTGGGAGCTCAGAGAGGATGTTGTGGTGATAATGCTGATAACATAGGATTTGAGTACATCATTGTAAAAAAATATTGAGGGAATAGAAGGAAATGATGATGATCATCTTTTTCTTCTTTTTTCTCAAACATTCTTCAAAACCAGATCTTGTTTGGGGAAGGGCTAAAGAAGATGAACATTCAAGGATAACATCTCCAGCTAGTTCTAAAAAAACACCCTGGCAGCCCTATTTAGGGGATTAGCAAAACATTAAAGGAAAAGAAGAAAAAGTATATTGCAATCAGATCATTCTTTTAAAATTTTTTATTAGCCATTTATTATAATGTACAAACTTCCTGCTTATATGTGACCTGTCACGCTAAAACGGACCTTGGAAGAGTGAACCGTATCGGTCAGTTGTCAGTCTGCACAGACTGGTTCTTGTCGGTACTTTTCATTCTAATGTAATTTTCTGAACCTAGAATATTTAAATCCTATCTTACATGTCAAATTTTCAAAAGAAAGCATCTGGTTGACCTCTGCTGAGTCTTGTACATAATTTCTCAAAATTTTGTTTTCGGTAAGGGACATATCAGAAGGTCCCTTTTAGCATGACAGGTCACATGTCTTACAGGGACTAAAACTAATAAGTCAAAAATGCAAATAGATTAAAGAGTCTGATACTTTTCATGAAATTTTATCATATTGGAAACGACAAAGCCAAAAAACAAGTTTTGAAATACAAACAAATGCATTGGCAGAATAAAAATAAAAACAAACTTGGTGTACAGTACATGTATATATATTGATATATAGTCAGTGTTTATATAAAATCTCGTAACTGCAACTTCAATCAAGCTGTAGTTGCAAGTTTTTGAATATGATTACAACCAAGAATTACTGTTGTTTTTCCAAAATTATGCCAAAGTTTACTTAATAAATTCGAGCCCTATTCGCGTTCCTTTTTGCAGATGCATTTGCAGATATCATTCTGTTTAGAACTAATAAATTTTCACACATGGTCACATTATAAAACAAGTTGCCTCAAATATCATTAACATCTTCCTCAATCCTGTCTATTGATTAGCTGTCGAAGAATGAAATACTGCAAGCTGTTTGCCAAGTTGTTTTCAGCATTCAATTGTACACAAACACCATGGGCAGATCTAGAGGGGGTCCGGACCCCCTGGCATTGGCAGAAAATTGAATTTTTGACTATATAAATTTAGTGTAACGTTACATAATTAGTACATTTTAAGCCATAACTTGGACTTGGATCCCCCTGGAAAATATATTGGGCTTGGACCCCCCCCCCCCCCTTGATAAAAAGATCCTGGATCCGCCCTTGAACACTGTACACCACGAGACTGTCAGACGCCAGATTCAGTTTCTTTCTGTTGGACTAAAATGTACATTTGATCTTCTGTGGATAAAATCACAGAGCCAATGAGGCCTTCCAATGAATCCATCGCTTTAATAATGATAGTGAGTTCTGACGAAAGTCCCATCCTAAAATTCACCATTTTTTTTTAATTTACAGCTACTTGAAGACACTCTGGAGCTCATAGAGGACAACGCAGTTCAAAATATTTCATGTTTCCATCATTCTCGTGTGTAGGAATTGATCCCAATCCAAATGTGTGCTCGTCGACTTTCATTTCATTGTTTCTAGTCTACTTTCCCTTGACGATTTAAACCGAGAACATGAACTTCACGTGGTCTGCTTAGTCTTTTCTTATGTTGAATTGTCTGTCGTCGGCAAATATCGATCTGTTGTATTTGTAGGCTGACCGCTGTAGCAACAACAATCGCGAAATTGTGATCAATGGGTCGAGTTTTGTTGGGGACGAATAATTTTGAAACCGGAAGCCAACCAAGGATGTTTATTTTGCGGAGTCTTATGCCAAATGTTCGATTTTGACTTTCTGAATTTAACAAGATTACTTTTGTTCATGAAGACGCTTTAATGTTCAGACTTTATTTTTGCATTGAAATTGAAAAATAAATCGTTTTCACAAAAATATAATGATTCAGTGTTAAAAATAAAAGCAATTGCTGGAAAAAAAATACAAATTTATTTTTTTAGAAGTACCTCACATAATTAAAAAAAAAGAAACTTAGTGAAATTTACACCACGAAAGTACCTGTTTTTTGAGATTAGAAGTTATTCAAACACTTAACATTGTTACTATAAGTATTTCGGTCTAGAACTTTCTGTTAACTTAGAAATCTGATACACAATGGCAGTGGGTGGGTGGGGTAAGATTTCACAGTTCCAGTTGCTGTAAAACGGCAATGCGAAAATCTAATAGTGTCATTTAGACAACGTGGGCTAAATTTTAACGATTGCACCCGTTTTACAAGATTTTTTTTTAATTACAGTTAAAAATAAAGCACATGTAGCAAAACAGTGATTTTAATGATTTTCACCCAAAATTTGACATTAAATAGCTCTCTTATTTGCTCGATGATGTATGCTGATTTTTTGTGTAAAAATAGCTGTTGGTATCATCTTCAAAATATCCAAAAAACAAAAAAAATTCATTGGGTAATTTTTCTGTAATTAAGAAAAAAGTTGCAAAATTTTGACAGAAAAACGTAAAAAAACGCCATTTTTCATTTTTCACTTTATTTTTTTCATAAAGAATATTTAAAAATAATTCTTTCAATCATATCATCAATTGTGTACATATGTAAGGTCTCTAAATATATATAACATTATGAATAATCCATTCAGAAAAACTTGCTACAAGACTTTAAAACACATGGGTAATTTTTCGAAAAATGGCCATTACTAGTCAAGGGCAGATAACTCTGACACAAAAACGAGCTCGATGATGTACCCTGATTTTTTTATATTTTGTTCGGGAAATATTAATTTACAACATATGTTAAAATAAAAGAGATTCATTGGGCGGTTAAAAAGTACCACCCCTCTCCATAGTCACCTTAAAAAATCTTGATTTTGTCCATTCTTGGAAATGTGCACTATTCAGGGGGAAATTCCAAAAGCAACATTTTACCGGTTTTATTTTTTCTCGATATTTCACTATAATCATCAGTATATTTGTGCGCAACTTTTACATAATTTTCAAATCTTGACAAAAACTGGAACAAAGAAATTTTTTGAACAGAATTTGCTTCAAATATTTAAAAACAATGAATTTTTGGGTTACCCCCTTACATCAGTTGATATAAAACATTTTTTTGTACATAATTATATATATTTTTGTTTCATACAGGATCACGGACTACTGGGCATTATTTTTAGAATAAATTACGCGATGAAACTAACAACCAGAACGCTTGCACACTGTTTTAATCAGGGTACCCTCTTTTTTCATGGTGAAAACTTAAAATTCCGAGAAAAATGTTTTCTGGAATGTGCGATTTGAAACATTTCATGAATATGAACCGTTATCTAGTGTACTAACTTCACGCCAAATTTCATTAAATTCCGAGCGTGGGCAGACTCCCATGTTATTTTTCCTATTCGTGAGACACCCCCTTTGGTCAATTTCTTCTACCTTTCTACTATTGTATATTTCAATCTTAAACGCACTTGAATGGAAACAAAAACGTCAAATATTATTTAAATCGATCCGGAACAAAATCAAATTAGTGGAAGACCAGACATCTGGTTGTTTTTTATGTCCTTCATGACATCGAGACACTATGTTCAGCCGAGTCCGGATAGTTCTGTAGAAAACGTCTATAAACATGCGAGTTCGAGCCCTGGCAATGATTTGCCCAATGACAATGAATTCTGTGGTAAAATACACTGATTATCACTGATTTTAAACACAGTCGGTGATATTATAAAATATCGTAACTACAATTTCGATCATGCTGTGACCGCGACGTTTTAGACTTTTACACCGACGAAATACTAAATTGTTTGTCCGAAATTACGTCACTATTTACTTGATGAAAATTTAACCCTAACATCAAAACCCCCACACATTGCGTAAGTGCAAAGAGGGTAGGTGAAAGTAAGATTAAAAAAATGGAATCAATCCAGGTCAAAATCGACAGAATAATCTTGGACGTGATTGATGATTTCCGATCGGTTATCGATTTGTTAACAGGTGAAAATGTAGATCAATGATTTTTTCCTTTCAGGATTACAAAACCTGATTCAACGTGTATCAGACGAAATGATAAATTTAACTACAGCCCTTTCACAAATATGGTATGGTTACTAACAATTATAACACGGATATTTGAAGGGATAAGAAAATGCTGATAACTATCAATTTCTCCTCCCCTTACTATGTTCTACAAGAAAAGGAGATTTAATCAGATGTTCCAGTTTTCGTTGACACTCATAAAATTGCTCTACATATCCCCTTTCAGTTTGGACCATTCCAAAATGGTGTCTTCTTTGTGGAGATGATTTATTACATCAATGGCATTCATACATTTGTTACCAACCGCTGCTTCCTCTTAGACAAATATTGAAGCCAGGAAAAGAATATCAAACATGGCAGGGGATATAATAAATAATGAATAGAACTATTTACTAACGATGAATTATCTCCCTTTGACATAATAGCTATTTTCTTTGTAAGGAAAGCAAACTTAAAGTAAAAAACACTTCGTACACCTTTGACGAGGGTATCTGGAAATTTACAAGGGAGTGCCATCGTCAATTTTCGTTGACACGGGTGACACTCGAAGTTGCACGAAGTGTTTGCTATCTAATGATAGATTGAATGCCTGAATGTCTATTCTAAAATTATCTAATTCGTACATGTACCAACATTTTTGTATTCATTGCTCTAGTGTATCAACTATACTTCACACAATCACTAGTGGTGAACTCGGCCAAAGCGAGGGACGTTTTTTGCTACAACAAGGTACAGATATTTTGCGTTTAAATGTGGGTTTAAAGATCTGATTGGATAGTTCTTTCTAATAACAATGAACTTGTTCTGAAAATAGACCGGGTTTACGATATGTATTGACAACCGTCTGTGTTGTTATAAAATCTCGTAAATACGGCTTTATCGAAGCCGTAGTTACGATATTTTATAACAACACCGACGGAATACTGTGATCGCGAAAAAACGTCCCAGGCTTTGGCCGAGTTCACCACCAGTGAGTGTATCAACTATACAGCACAATAATTATGGCTAAACATCTTTAGGTCTTTGCCAGACGGCAAGACTTACATGTAAGACATACCCAAATTCAAAGATATTGCAGGCAACATTTTCAAGTAAATGGGTGTTACTTTTCTATGTCTTTCTGGATATAAATCATTGTGGAAAATAAAGAAATTGCTTGTCACTAGAAAGTTCTTAATCTTTCACAATTTTTACCAAATCATTATATTGTCGGGCGTCACAAGCGTCAACGTGTGGGAATGTGCTCACAGGAGAAACCCTTTCCCAACCAAAACCTGGTTTTTATGTCCCTAACAGAAATGGCTCGGGTAACATTGAGGCAAACGAAGAAAATGCAGCAGGCGATAACCAGCATTTGCACCTTCAGACACAATATTTTCTAAGCTACATTACACATAAATCTCGTAATTATCAACATCTTATGAATGATGGCAAAGGGTAAAACAATAAGGAAATATACACTTTCTTCCCATTTCTTTACTTATTCTCATAAATTAGCCAGTGCTATATTATCAAGTTGACACACAAATCCATGTTTTCTGTCCGAACATTGTGTAGGTGTCCATCGATACCTATCAGTATGGTCCAGTACCACACAGTTTCTGACCGGTTTAGGCTGCACAACATACCAATTTGTGTAGTTCAATGGCCGGTTTGTGTTCTCCCACTCGAACGCTCCAATCTGGCTTGAACCGATGGCACCAATCCAGAAATCGTTATTTGACTCTGTGAAAAAAACCACCAACAAGAAAGTTTACTGATTGCATCTTATATCGATGTTGTTCAACAAAAAAATCTCGTCACTTCAGTTTGTTTTAAGCGGCAGTTACGAGGTTTTTATTGGAAAGCGACGATATATTTATAATAATCTTTCTTGTTCAGGCAATTGAAACAATTAAAGACTTTCGAGCCCTTTACCTTTAAAAAACTCGAATGTATGCATTTCTGTAATTACATGTTATCTAAAATGTATTTAATTCTTGATAAATATAATTATAATTGGTAAAGCATTAAACATGTATCATAAGCTGTTAAATTATTAGATAAAAAACTATCAAACTAATATTAATCTTAAAATGTATTAAAAGTAACTTGTAAATTGTCGGAAAGGGATCAAAAACCCCTGTAACTACCACTTTTAAAAGCTGTAGTTACGAGGTTTTGGTTTCCCACTCTCTGAATGTACTTACTTCCCACACTCTGAGCCAGATACGTTAAGTATGTCATTTTCTCCTCCGTGTCGATCTCGACCAGCCTGTCACCATTTAGTCTACATATCCGATCTGCTTCTGCACGGGGGACGGGGTTCGAACTTTTTATCTGCACACACATCCTGGTACAAGGGTCGTAGAAGTAACCTCTTTGTAAACGATAAAGGCAATTGTCAATATTGTCTGAAACGGATACCGGTATATCTCATGATAAATGACCTTGCAGAGCATCTCTAGCGATTAGCTAGAGATGCTCTGTCAGGTCATGTATTGTGAGCTTTACAAATAAGCATTGTTTAGTCTTTGTTTGCCAAAGGATGTCACAGATTGAAGGATATGTATTGCCTACATGTATATAGAAGCGTGACATGTAGATAAAAGAGTCTCTTGAAATATGTTTTAAAGTTTATAGGGATATTATTTTACATGTATATAAAGTATGAAAAAATGTGATCTGCAACGTTTCTGTTTCAACGTTTGTTTGATTGGTTAAAGGAAAGAGTCATTGAAGATGACCCATAACGGGTGACTGTCTGATGGTAATTCAGATTAAAAAACATCGGATTTTAACCAGATTTGAACAACAGTGAACTCTAACAGCATTATAACAAGTTCAAGGTAAAGAACTCAGGTAACTGATATTTACTCAATGAACAAAAAGGTAAATAACTAACGAGACAGGAAAGAGATGTTTCCAAAATGTTGACAGATGAAGCCATTTTTCAACCTTCCACAGTTCTCATCAAACCATTTATACTCGTACAAGTGGTCCATGTAGACACAGCTCTGGTTACTGGACGTTGCAGTCCCGTCTGGTTGTGTTACGAGCTTCTTGGAGAAATCAGGTCCACCCCAGTTTGTAAAACCCGCTGACACGTTGGCTCCGTTTGGCCAAGTAAAAATGCTGGTGTTACCAGTAGAGTCATAGGCACCAATCCAAAAGTCTGTACCATTGCCTGAAAAATGACTAAGATTTTACTCTATAAAATGTTTATTGTTAAAGTTGATTCAAGCATTGTAAAAAACCGATTCGTTGTAATAAATTTGCACTTTGTAGATGTTTAAAATAACAGCTACAATTCCAATGTTTCAGCGAAATCCAATGATTTATATCTGAAAAGAATATATGACTACTATGCTTTCTAAGAAACTTCTGGGTCCAACGCAGTTTATTATGCCAGCAGGAGACGTGTCCTCAGTTAGAGCATATAAACATTGCAGAATGTGTCATAGGCGACGATCCAGAAATCTGTACCATTCAATATGTCTCGTAAAAATTGTAATTATATGTATACTACATACACTTATTTTTGCATGAAGCTTTGCTTACTAAGAACGTTTAGCTTATTCCGCGGAGCTGTATGGAAAGTCAGGATATTGATGTTAAAGGGGGACCAGCTAGGCTGTCGAAAATGCAAAATTTAATGGCACAATTATTACAAACCAGAAATAATTTATGAAATTACCAAATTGAATGGGTAGATCATTTATGTCCATTGATAGCACTCATCGAGCTTTATTAAGTATTAAACTCCAAGTCAATTAATAACGTGTGGGCGTCCTTGTTTTTGTTTTGTAACGGCTACATATGCCCAACCTTCAAAACTCAATTACGTCAGAGATACGTCATCTGCGCTCAGCGAGATTTAACACACCGTGCAACTAGCTTCGTCGAAAGTCAGCGAAGACAGATTCGGCATCTGATGTCATGTGCATGGTAGGTCAAATGAATTTACTTTTGAAAATAAACGAAAGGATCTTTGGTATTATATAGTTGATAAATACGCGTATAAATGTTCAGTGCTTGTACAAAATAAACCTTTCCACGTATTCCTCGCAAATAAGGTCACAGTCATCGACACAGCCGGTTGTACGGTGTGTTTATACCGCGGAGGTGTGTCTCGTTGACATTGACCTTGTCTCGTTTTGAAGTAAAAATAGAATGGGTAAACACGCTTGTAAAGGATTGATCTATAGCAAAGGAAAGATGGTTATTCGCCGTGAATGAGGTTTTTATGCATTGCTAATTGTTTTTCCATGCACAAATATGAGTTCCCGAACAGTTCAGAAGCATAAAAACATAGAATGGGCCCCTTTAATGCATTAATCCTTTCCCAAATAACACATTTTCAGACAAGTCTAATTTGAAAGGAGATGCAGACAAGAAATTAAGTTTATAAAGAAAGGGTTTGTGCAAAATGAAGCATCTGAAAATATTGGGGCAAAAGGAGAAAGTGCTGATTACCAGCACTTTTTTAACTCAAGTTTTCCAGAGTCTTGTCTTTTTAGGACGTCAAAACCAGGTCTTGTTTGGGAAAGGGTTAAATCATTCATTTCCAACACTCACCTCTTGTAGAGTAAATCCACCAATCCACCATTGTCGACTTTTCAGCAGTGTCTATAATGGCCAGCGTCGCACCATCTTGTTTACAATCCTCTACAGCCATCTGTCTTGTATACTTGGCAGTGTTACCTTCTCTCAGCTTTATACACATGTTGTTTCTCTGGTCATATAGGTAGCCCTGAAACACTTTCTGTCTACACACACTTTCTGAAATGGAGACAATGACTTGAGACGTCAAGAATAAAAACGATGTTTGTTTCTTGCAGATTGCCCACAATCAATGAGATTCAGGCGACGTTAGAATTAATCGGGCAACGCCGTAAACATTTTTGATTGGAACTTCCCACCCATTTTAATTTTTAACATTCAACCTTTTTTCAAAATTAGTATTGATAATAAAACATTAAAAAATCGCCGAATCTAATTAAATTCAATTAAGATCTTAGCATGGTTGAAGCTTCAATCTCTTATATATCAAATTATAAAACAAATTGTAGTATTTATTGCTTTGTCTTTGCATGTGGCATTTATATCTCTTTTAAATAGTTGAAATGTACCCCTTTTCTCAATGAGGTAGGACTGTTTTCTTGACAAGAGTAAAAAGTGCCTAGAGTGTCAATCATGCATACGAAATTAAAATTACTTTGTTCCATATACTTACGTATCCTGGATATATCAATGAGGTTCCAGATCTCACATATGTAGCCTGACAACATCCGGTCACACCGCTCGTCATGCCAAGAGTTGTCGTCCTTAGAGTTGATAAACACGCAGTTTTCATCCCCGGTCCATTTACCACTGGGTTGTTCTGGGTATGCTCTACCCCAGTACTTGTAAGAAATTGGCTGCCCTCTTGGCCATTCATAGTGGTTCTTTGTATTATTTGATGCTTCTAGACCAATCCAAAAGTCGACGTCTCTTTCTGAAACATAATGCCGCTTTCGCAAAACACGAGGTGATAACTTGGACAATAATTGAATCAGAGAATACATTGAGCAAAATATTACAAATGAAATAGATTAACTTGTAGACATAA
Source organism: Fragum sueziense (assembly GCA_963680895.1). Classification (NCBI taxonomy): domain Eukaryota; kingdom Metazoa; phylum Mollusca; class Bivalvia; order Cardiida; family Cardiidae; genus Fragum; species Fragum sueziense. The sequence continues at coordinate 21,823,208 of OY804601.1, forward strand.
AAAGAACTTCTGTCGACCTGTGTAGATACGAGTTTTTGTATATTGATCAGATTATTGTATGGTTATAGCTACACAAAACAATGACATTATCTATGAATATCAAGTAATCTTAAAAATACAAACAAAACGTTTGACATCTAAAAATATGATCTGTTTGTTAGACAAAGCTATGTGGAAAAGTTGAATACTTTGAGCTTTTGAAGTCTGCGTGCGTTGGCTACGCTTGTAAACAGCATAACTACAGTTTCAAGAAGCTGTAGTTAGGGTATTTGCAAAGTCAGCTGACGTAATGGTTACCATATCGCGTAAAGATCCAACTAAGCAGGAAATATTGTTGTTCTTCAGATGAGATTGTTATTAGCTTGGCCCCCTCTCTGTTACACACAGCCGCTGCCTCTGTCTGATTGTATGTTCTGTTTGGTGATTTGACAACTTTAGCACAAATACCGGTCAAACTGTCGTAGAAATAGCCGTCCTTCAGCCGGGCGTTACATTCCAGCTCTTCAAAGAATAAACGACGTATACCCACTACCACGCTGTGACTCCTTTGACTCCACTAGAGCTAATGACTTGTGCAAACATCGTGGAAAATGAAGAAATTGCTTGTGACAAGCAATTTCTTCATTTCCCACAATGTTTCCTATACAAAAAGAGCCAAAATATGTAAATTCCATTTACTTGATATTGACGTCTGCAACATCTTTGAATTTGGACTAGTCTAAATTTTTCCCGTTGGTATATAACTCATGATAAATGACCTAGCAGAACAGCCCATGCTAATGCTCTACCAGGTAATTTATTAGCTTGGCCCCTCTCTGTTACACACAGTCGCTACCTCAGTCTGATTGTATGTTCTGTCCGGAGAATTGACAACTTTAGCACAAATACCGGTCAAACTGTCGTAGAAATAACCGTCCTTTAGCCGGGCGTTACATTCCAGCTCTAATAATAAACGAACAAGCAAATTCGTTGAATTGATATCCCCCGCCGAACATATTTTCATTGTCAACAAGCAAATTCGTTGAATTGATATCCCCCGCCGAATATATTTTCATTGTCAATAAAGTAGCGCGGAAACGAATATAACTCTGTATGTATATGGCTTCAACAGAACGAATATCACTCTGTATGTATATGGCTTCAACAGAACGAATATCACTCTGTATGTATATGGCTAAAACAGTCAGGGGCAGTAACTCTAAATTCCACGGTCGAACCGTGTAACCCCGATGATATGCGCATGTCCTCATTGTAGTAAAGCTGTGTGCCAAGTTTCATTGAAATCCGGTGTATAATTTTCAAGAAATAGCGCGGAATCGAATATCACTGTATGTATATGGCTTAAACAGTCAGGGGCAGTAACTCTAAATTCAGCGGTCGAACCGGGTAACCCTGACGATATGCGCATGCCCTCATTGTAGTAAAGCTGTGTGCCAAGTTTCATTGAAATCCGGTCTATACTTTTCAAGAAATAGCGCGGAAACGAATATCACTCTGTATGTATATGGCTAAAACAGTCAGGGGCAGTAACTCTAAATTCGACGATCGAACCGGGTAACCCCGACGATATGCGCATGTCCACTTTGTAGTGAAGCTGTGAGCCAAGTTTCACTGAAATCCGATCTATAGTTTTCAAGAAATAGCGCGGAAACGAATATCACTCTGTATGTATATGGCTTAAACAGTCAGGGGCAGTAACTCTAAATTTGGCGGTCGAACCGGGTAACCCTGACGATATGCACATGTCCACTTTGTAGTGAAGCTGTGTGCCAAGTTTCATCAAAATCCGGTCTACAGTTTTCAAGAAATAGCACGGAAACGAATATCACTCTGTATGTATATGGCTTAAACAGTCAGGGGCAGTAACTCTGAATTCGACGGTCGAATGCGGTAACCCCGACGATATGCGCATGTCCTCATTGCAGTGAAGCTGTGAGCCAAGTTTCATTGAAATCCACTTTATAGTTTTCAAGAAATAGCGCGGAAACGAATATCACTCTTTATGTATATGGCTAAAACAGTCAGGGGCAGTAACTCTAAATTCGGCGGTTGAACCGGGTAACCCCGACGATATGCGCATGTCCACTTTGTAGTAAAGCTGTGTGCCAAGTTTCATCGAAATCCGGTCTACAGTTTTCAAGAAATAGCGCGGAAATGAATATCACTCTGTATGTATATGGCTTAAACAGTCAGGGGCAGTAACTCTAAATTCGACGGTCGAACCGGGTAACCCCTACGATATGCGCATGTCCGCATTGTAGTAAAGCTGTGTGCCAAGTTTCATTGAAATCCAGTTTATAGTTTTCAAGAAATAGCGCGGAAACGAATATCACTCTGTATGTATATGGCTAAAACAGTCAGGGGCAGTAACTCTAAATTCGGCGGTCTAACCGAGTAACCCCGACAATATGCGCATGTCCACTTTGTAGTGAAGCTGTGTGCCAAGTTTCATCGAAATCCGGTCTATAGTTTCCAAGAAATAGCGCGGAAACGAATATCACTGTATGTATATGGCTAAAACAGTCAGGGGCAGTAACTCTAAATTCGGCGGTCGAACCTGGTAACCCCGACGATATGCGCATGTCCACTTTGTAGTGAAGCTGTGTGCCAAGTTTCATCGAAATCCGGTCTACAGTTTTCAAGAAATAGCGCGGAAACAAATATCACTTTGTATGTATATGGCTTAAACAGTCAGGGGCAGTAACTCTGAATTCAATGGTCGAACCAGGTAACCCCGACGATATGCGCATGTCCTCTTTGTAGTGAAGCTGTGTGCCAAGTTTCATCGAAATCCGGTCTATAGTTTCCAAGAAATAGCGCGGAAACGAATGTCGGACGGACGGACGGACGGACGGACGGACGGACGGACGGACGGACGGACGGACGGACGGACGGACGGACGGACGGACGGACGGAAGGACGGACGGACATGGCAAAAACAATATCCCCCCCGAAAAATTTTTTCGGCGGGGGATAATAAAGTAGCGCGGAAACGAATATAACACTGTATGTATATGGCTTCAACAGAACGAATATCACTCTGTATGTATATGGCTTCAACAGAACTAATATCACTCTGTATGTATATGGCTTAAACAGTCAGGGGCAGTAACTCTAAATTTGACGGTCGAACCGGGTAACCCCGACGGTATGCGCATGTCCTCGATGTAGTAAAGCTGTGTGCCAAGTTTCATTGAAATCCGATCTATAGTTTTCAAGAAATAGCGCGGAAATGAATATCACTCTGTATGTATATGGCTAAAACAGTCAGGGGCAGTAACTCTAAATTCGGTGGTCGAACCGGGTAACCCCAACGATATGCGCATGTCCACTTTGTAGTGAAGCTGTGTGCCAAGTTTCATCGAAATCCGGTCTACAGTTTTCAAGAAATAGCGCGGAAACGAATACCACTCTGTATGTATATGGCTTAAACAGTCAGGGGCAGTAACTCTAAATTCGACGGTCGAACCGGGTAACCCCGACGATATGCGCATGTCCTCATTGTAGTAAAGCTGTGTGCCAAGTTTCATTGAAATCCGGTCTATAGTTTTCAAGAAATAGCACAGAAACGAATATCACTGTATGTATATGGCTTAAACAATCAGGGGCAGTAACTCTAAATTCGGCGGTCGAACCGGTAACCCCGACGATATGCGCATGTCCTCATTGTAGTAAAGCTGTGTGCCAAGTTTCATTGAAATCCGGTGTATAGTTTTCAAGAAATAGCGCGGAAACGAATATCACTCTGTATGTATATGGCTAAAACAGTCAGGGGCAGTAACTCTAAATTCGGCGGTCGAACCGGGTAATACCGACGATATGCGCATGTCCACTTTGTAGTGAAGCTGTGTACCAAGTTTCATCGAAATCCAGTCTACAGTTTTTAAGAAATAGCGCGGAAACGAATATCACTCTGTATGTATATGGCGTAAACAGTCAGGGGCAGTAGCTCTGATTTCAATGGTCGAACCGGGTAACCCCGACGATATGCGCATGTCCTCTTTGTAGTGAAGCTGTGTGCCAAGTTTCATCGAAATCCGGTCTACAGTTCTCAAGAAATAGCGCGGAAACGAATGTCGGACGGACGGACGGACGGACTGACGGAAGGACGGACGGACATGGCAAAAACAATATCCCCCCCGAAAAATTTTTTCGGTGGGGGATAATAAACGACGTACTTAACCCATTACCACACAATGATTCCCTTTGACTCAATTAGAGCAAAGGGTGTGAGAAAACATCGTGGAAAATGAAGAAATTGCTTGTGACAAGCAATTTCTTCATTTTCAACAATGTGTTCTATACAAAAAGACCAAAATATGTAAATTCCATTTTCTTGATATTGACGTCTGCAACATCTTTGAACATGCACTAGTCTAAAATTTTCCCGTTTGATAAAGCTTTAATGACCTGGCAGAACAGCACATGCTAATCGATTGAGATGCTCTGTTAGGTCATTTATCATCTTGGCCCCGTCTCTATCACACACTGCTGCTGCCTCAGTCTGATTGTACGAGTATGTTCTCCCCGGAGATTTGACAACTTTAGCATATATACCGGTCAAACTGTCGTAGAAATAACCGTCATTCAGCCGGGCGTTGCATTCCAGCCCTTTAAAGAAAGAAAGGATGAATGGAGTTTTGAAGCCAGTACACTTCTAAGTTCATATTAAGCTTTAGATGAGATTGTAATTTACTTGCCCCCCCCCCCCCCCCCCCTCTCTCTCTCTCTCTCTCTCTCTGTTACACACAGCCGCTGCATCATTCTGATTGTATCTTCTGTCCGGAGATTTGACAACACAAATACCGGTCAGGCTGTCGTAGAAATAACCGTCCTTTAGCCGGGCGCTACATTCAAGCTCTTCAAAGAATAAAATTATATGACGTACTTAACCCATTACTCCACAGTGACTCATTTTGACTCCATCAGAGCAAAGGGTATGAGAAAACATCGTGGAAAATGAAGAAATTGCTTGTCATTTCCCACAATGTTTTCAACGTAAAAAGACTCAAAATGTGTTTATTTCATTCATTTGATATTGCCGTCTGCAACATCTTTTAATTTGGACTAGTCTAAAAAAAATCCAATTTGGTTATTGGTTGAAAAGTCATCTTGAAATATGTTGATAAAAGCGTGAACATGTATAATAACATACAATATTATAATTTACAATGCTGCATAACCTATGACAATGATACTATCATGACAATCAAATGAAGATATTAAAATACAGATGGCTGATTAGCTTACATATTATGAAGTCATTTTGCTCCATTAATCTACAAACGTCAAATGTTAGAAATGACATGTCAAAAGTACAACGTCGCTTTTCGACGAAAACCTGGTAACTGCAAGTTGTTCAAAGCTGCAGTTACAAAGTTTTCGTTGAAAAGCACCGATAAGATAGAATCGAAAAGATCTACTTCGTCGAAAAAAATTCTGACGTGCACTTTACAAAAGCAATTTTGTTGTTCGCTATATACAATGTACGGTTTATCCACTACGCCGGCTGGTGTTATTAGATTGAACTTTGTGGTCGCATTTCTTAAGAACATGCCACGAACACACGTTCAAAGTTATAAGACCAATTCCACCTAACCACCAAAATATTTTGGTCCGCGCGTTGTGAGGGATTTAAAAAAAGGTATTATTGTAATAAAAGAATGTTATAACAATGTCGAAAACTGTGATTAGTTTTTAATTGGACGTCCGAAAGGACGTACAATTCTTATAACCACTTTTGGACAGGCGAAATGGGGTTTCATTACCAAAAAACCCTTTCTCAGACTCAATTGCCAGTTGACCAAAATTCAAAATAGATTTTGCGACCATACAGGAAAACTGTCGTATCTTTTCCTACTTTCTATGTGTTCTCTAACAAATACTATAAGATTCATTGGCCGATTCAATTCATGCCACGTCTTAACCAACTTTACGATCTTTTTTCGATTTAATCATTTTCTTGTAGTTTTTTGACTTTCGTAATATTTATTGTGTAAAGGGTAAGATCTTTAGAAAGCGATACATGCATACACTATGGTTATAATGTAAACAGACACCCTATATCATCAGCAGCAGCGATAGCTCAAACGGGAAAGGATTAACCTCGCAACCTTTTTTCAGTTTGAAATTTGGAACGCCGTTGGTTCAAAACCAGTACGGATTATTTCTTCTGTAAAACGTTTGTTTTTCTTGATGTGTTTACTGAAAACACACATTTTAGAATGATTGCCCAATTTAATGTACGTATTGTGTATGATAGGTTCCTTTTCTTTGATCATTGTTGTTTAAGTCTTTGACATATTCAAAGGAACGGGGTTTCCACGAGACGTACTTTGGAACCAGGGTTTTGAAATTGATTATCGGGGAGTGAGTTCATTTCGCAACTCGGGTTCGACTCGATGACAAATCGGGGTTCCATCTGAACAGCCTCAGATGAGACACTAGTGAAATCCACCTATTCAGAAAAATAGTTGCTCTTACGAGTTTTTTTCTCCAGCATCTGTATCACTGATATTTGACAGTATCATGACCTATTTACATACTGATCGATGATCATGACAACAATGATTATTACTAGTGTAAGACTAAGTGACAGCGATCTGTATTTATTTCGTTTAAGAGACCCGTTTACGTGTATTGAGCTAAGAAGATGAAGCAATGGGTCTGCAACAGATGGTACCTGGATGATCGTATGAATATGTTTACAGATAGGGACATTGCTATTCTCAAACTTTCGTTGATAATGATATGAAGATTTAAATTGCTTATTGTACTCCACTGCCATTTTCCCGACGGCACGTTCCCAATTTCTTCTTTTTATGCACATCTGTAGATGTAAGGATGCTGCGGTAGTACTTGTATGAGGAATCCATGGTTAGGTGCTCCAATTCATCTGGTATTTTGTTTCAGGAAAAGTATGTATTGAATTTGTTTTGTAACCACAACCAGGGAAAGATGCTACCGTGTTTTTTTTTTCTTTTTTTACCTCTAAACAGGAATAAAAATCAAAGTGCTTGGAGCACTATATTTAGACGCCTCTCATTGATTGAGCGGAATTGTATGTAAATGATCGGCGTTTCATTACTTTATTTCGTTGAATTTGTGTTAAGATCGATTTTAAATCACTGCGGTCGTTTTTTCGCCAACGATGGTGGAGATAGAAGTCGAACAAGAGTGCCATGGTCACAATATACGCCGCCACTTATAAAACTTGAGACAAAAAAATGACATTGACAAGGATTTATAAATATTCACACAAAAACCTGTAAAAAGTTGTGTTCACAAAAAGGTTTTTATAAATATCCAGTCAAAAACCTGGAAGGAATTGCGTTCACGAGACTGAAATATCATTAAGCCCTAGAGACTAAGATTAAAGGGGGCATAACTCAGGTAAAAATCAATGAACCATAAAATCCTTACTTCATGCACATCTACCAATTAAGGTAATAACATCCACCAAGTTTCATAAGGATCCAGTCAGAATCTTAGAAGAAGTTGTGTTGACAAGGCTGCAATTTCAATCAGCCCCAGAGACTAAGTTTTAAGGGGGCATAACTCTAGAAAAAATCAATGAACCATGAAATCCTTCCTTCATGCAAATCTACCAATTGAGGTGATTGACCAAGTGTCATTAATATCCAGCCATAAACGTAGGAGGACTTGCGTTGACAAGGCTGCAATTTCAATAAGCCCCACAGACTAAGTTTTAAGGGGGCATAACTCTGGCAAAAATCAATGAACCATAAAATTCTTCCTTCATGCACATCTACCAATTGAGGTGATAACATTGACCAAGTTTCATTAAGATCTAGCCAGAAACTTAGGAGGAGTTGTGTTGACAAAGCTGCAATTTCAATAAGCCCCAGAGACTAAGTTTTTAAGGGGCATAACTCAGGCCAAAATCAACGAACCATAAAATCCTTCCTTCATGCACATCTACCAATTGAGGTGATAACATTCACCAAGTTTCATTAAGATCCAGCTAGAAACTTAGGAGGAGTTGCGTTGACAAGGCTGCAATTTCAATAAGCCCCAGAGACTAAGTTTTTAAGGGACATAACTCTGGCAAAAATCAACGAACCATAAAATCCTTCCTTCGTGCACATCTACTAATTGAGGTGATAACATTGACCAAGTTTCAAGAAGATCCAGCCAGAAACTTAGGAGGAGTTGCGTTGACAATAAAAGTGGACGGACGTACGGATGGACGGACGGACGGACGGACGGACGGATGGACGGACGGATGGACGGACGGACAGACGGAGAAGATGACGCCAATATACGTCCGCCTCCGGCGGCGTATAAAAAAAGATGGTTAAAAAGAACAATGTCTGAGTAGAATTCGAACCCAGGGCCTTCCGGATATAACATGTGTAAAGAGTACAAGGTGAGTGCTCTGCTAAGTGAGCTATCGCGGCTTTCATTTATGTAGCGCGTTGGCTTACATTTTGAATAAATTGCTTTGTAGCGTACTTTATAAAATCAATGAAAAGTATAACTGACGACAATACTCATAGTAAACCGAAACAAGAAGACAAAAGTGCTAATCGCATGGCCTTAATTGAATTTGGTAATCAAATTAATAGTGATTATTCATAGCGACAAATCAGTTGTCTTGAAACGGCAATCAAATCAATTTGAAGCCTGAGAAGGGTTTTCTGGTATTAAAGCCGATTTCGTATGTCCGAAACCGATCTTATAGAATTAAACACAGAAGAATGAATAAAATATCTTTCGTTCATGTACAATCCCGCTCAATCAATCAGAGACGTCCAATTACAGTGCTCTCAGCACTTTGATTTATAAGTCGTTTTGGTTTCTTAAGAAAAAATGGGAGATCCAAACAAGCAAATCAACCACTTAGACCAATCTCTATGTAAGATAGATTTCAGCCGAGTTATTGTAAAGAGTCCTCGTACCTTTTGAGACAAACATCATTTCAAGATCAGCCTGCGCAAACGCACAGTCTGATCAAGGTCAATATTGTCATCAAACAGCTCTTTCGATATCAGTAGCAACCCCAAGTTAACAAGCCCGATCCTTTTCAAACTGCATTAGATCACACGCTGATATGAAAACATAGATCATTTCTAAATATTCCATGAGAGATGTTTACCCAATACCTATGACGTTACATGTCGGTGTTATTATAAAATCCTATAACTCCAGCTTAAATCAAGCTGGAGTTACGAGGTTTTGAAATAACACCGCCAATTTACCTCTAAGTCCGCAACCTGTAGTATCACAATTTTTTTGAGAACAACATTCACTACATACAACTGTGTCTGTGAGAAACCTTCTACCTACGGGATATGGCAACGTTGTTGAGTGGGTGGATGAACAATTCTGAAAGAAGCATGGCTTGTTTAAAGTGTGTATTTATATAATTTTAGTTGGTTTAGTCGCTAATCAAAACTTTAATTCCTACAATTAAAAAGGCAATAATATTAAAAGGACATTTCTCTACCAAAAAGAAGAGACTAGTGCGATGTAATTTCCTCTGTTAATTATTTTTGCTGCTCGTGTTTGAAATGGTTAATGTATCCATGTACATGTTAAGGCAAGCATGCATGTTCCTAAAATTGTCTAAAATTAAAATGCAATAATTATGTATTATCTGGCAACAAACGCACACTGTTTGTACAGATAAGAGGGGGTATTTTTTTCAAAAAGCAATATTTCGTTTATTGTTTATCAAACCCTATATTGTGGACATTAATAAGAATAGTCTCCTTAAACTATTGAAATGAGTACCCGCAACATAAAGCATTTGAAATAATAATTAAAGAATGCCTTTACCCCCCCCCCTTGTATCTGTTACATTTGACATAGGACCTTGCACCGTCATTTTCGTTATCAATAGTGGCTTACATTGGCAGGTACACATCTGCTGTTATAGAAAGTTTCGCATTGTCGAATAACGCTTTCCGTTAAACAATGCTGTAAAATAGATAACATGTTGTGTTTTTTTTTTTTTTTTTTTTCTAAAAAAATTACTCATAACACAAAAGACTATCACTAGCCTTAATGCTACCCATAATACTAACCATAACACAATATTTGTTAACCATTTTCTTCTTGAAGCATAATCTTGAAATTTGGTACGGTGAATCAACTTATGTGAAGTGTATTTAAAAGTGTGTGTAATTTGATGCATTTTGTATGGCTAGAAAGTGGTGTTTATTTTGAGGGCCTGTAAACCTTAAGAATGGTACTTTACCTCATTAAGGTGACATAACTCTAAAGTATCGCACTCTGAAATTGTCTTTACGTCATCACATTTCCTACATCTGAGTTGACTATCTGAAATTATTGTACATCATCAAATGATCAATTATTATGCCATTTTTGAAATTTTATTGACATTCTAGAAATGCTTTCAGAGAAAGAATATCTTCATAAGCATACATATCATTATGGAACAATCGTCAAATACAAAACTACATGTTTAATCCGAATAAAAAAGGTATCAAAATTATAACAAGGTTCGACTCCGAGTTTACATGCCATGTAAATTTCCTTTTCTAGCTTTTAAACATATGAAACGTCCAGTAACTTATAGGATACTATGGCGCATAGAAAACTGTACATCTATTTTCATTATAACTAACGTTTTATGGCTATATGTATTGTGGCAGTCAACTGAAACGATGGATTACCATGACCGAAAGGATTTATGTTTTGATTGTTAATGTCAGTGGTACATATTCTTGTTTCATCTTCTATTGTTAACCGCGATTACCAGCTGTCATAATAATTATGTTTTCGTGTTAATTACTGCATGAGTTACTTACCGACAAATGTCTGTAAACTGAAGAATACCAACGAAATATGTATACATGTACGCCAAAATGGTAGATTCATGATCTAAAATGTATATCACAACGGGTTTTAAAAGCCGGAAGAACATTAGGAAGGAAGCTAACTGTAAGCGTCTAAATTGCAAAGCTGTGTATTATATTATACAATTGCCACGTATATTCGGTACCGAAGATAAATAAATAAAAGCACACAAGGGTTATTTTAACAGAAAGTTCAACGCCCTAGTTGGTGGTTTTAAATAATTGCTGGGGGTAATTCAATTTAGTGATCACATCATCGAGGAATAAGCTCTTTCAAAATGTTGTACATATTCAAATACGAAGCAGTGTCAGCAACAAGAAAAAAAGTTATGTAAATGTTTACTACAAATACTATCTATGTGATTAACCCATTTCCAAACAACAAAGTTTTGGACTGTTCCAATTTGAAAGGTGTTGCAGACGTCAATTTCAAGTTAATGAAATTTTAATATTCTTTCAATTTTGGATTAGAAAACATTGCGGAAAATGAAGAAATTGCTTGTGACAAGCAATTTCTTCATTTTCAACAATGTTATCCCAAGCCTTTGCTTGTGAGGAAGTCAAAGCGCGTCAAGGTGCAGTAATGGGTTAAGATTTCTTTTTAAATTCAACTTTAAATAGGCTTAATACACTATCCTTTGCATGGCGTTTTAAGACATGCACATACAATAAAAATCCAATTCTAAGAGTGTACTAAAAGTCCTTATGCCAAACGCTTATCTTATGTTCATGTAGAAATGCAATGCAGGTCAGTGTAATGCCTAAATATAACAAGTGAATTATGACAAAATGGCTCTCTTTTCATTATTTTATCAACTCAACTCAACTCAAAAACTTTATTGAAAGGCATTCGGCAAAAAATATGCCATTGGCCATTTACAATAGTAGCATGGAAATATGGCAATGAAGATACATACATGCAAGTTTTTTAATTCAAACATTCAGTATGATAGTTAACATTTGACCATCAATTGATAATATTGTACATATTAGATAATCTTTCTAAAAAATACAACCGTGTTTGCCTACAGATATTTGCCATAACATGTATTGGTCGATACACATGTTAAAGCACTGACACAGATTTTAAACAAAGTAAGATGCTATAACTCGTCATATAGATCATAGCAGAGCAAAACCCGTCGGCCAAACAGAAAATTGGACAGGCATGACTGAAACAATACGCCTCAATATTTCGACTTTGGTCAGTGGCGTAGAAAGGTAGAAAAAACATCAAATTATATTAAATGATAGTTTTATTGAGTAACAGACTACTAAAGGATTCGGTATCAAGTTCACATATGAAGCCCTTTGCTCTATAATCGCATTGTTTCGGCGCCCATCGGTAGCTATCGGCCTGGTCCAGTACAACGCAGTTTTTCGGACGTTCCGAATGTTTGTACCAATTCTCGTAAATTATCGACGAGTTATCGTGTTGCCATAGATACTCCTGCTTGTTTACGTCATATTCTGCCCCGATCCAAAAGTCAGTCACTGAGTATTCTGAAAATGTGCAAGAGATGATTATCTGAATGAAATAAAGTTTTTTTTAGACATCCTTTCTCTAAATGAATCTCTGTTTCAACTATCTCCCTTTATATATTTATTTGTATCAAAGTGGTAGGCAACAGTAGCGGTTTCGTTTTTGTGTTTTACCTTATTGTCGTTATGTACTTTATTCGACAAAGACGACAACAACAATGACATTAGAATCAACTGTAGACTGGTTTCCTGTCCCTATATCGATCACATTGGTCTGACAGAGAGACGACGGGGTACCAGTTTAAATCAACTGTTGTACTTTTTCTCTGGCTCGACCTTCAGCTATCATACAGATGTCTGCTTATAGTGTACACTCGGTATCAAATTTAATTTGCCTACGTCATATATTGTGATATCTAGAAATGGAAAAAAAGTATTGTCTCCATTTCGCCAAGTAACCCTTATTTTGCCGATTCTGAATTATTCTTATCTTTGGTAGACAGCCAATAATACGACCAGGGACGGACTGCCGTCATCATTCTGTGCTACATTCTTGTCATCTTCGCTAGCCAAGGTTGAACCCACCTACGTTTGTATTCATCCTTGGCGGATTTAGTCCGATTTTCTTGAAATCACGAAGCGCCGCCTAGCGGTTGTTCTGTTGGTTGTTTACGTCCATTATTGATGACGTCATTAACGCGCGTTGTCTTTCGCGTCATACGTCATGCCTATTATGTAAAAGTTAGCTGCTTTTTTGGTCGAATTGTCGAAAGTAAAATAATTCGTCGATTAAAGTTAGTGAATTCCTGTCTATTGCAGTGAAATTCTTAGGAAAAATCGCCCATCTTCGCGTTTTTGAGTTGCAATTGCAATGCTTTTTCCCGCCCGTTGTCATGATTTGGTTACTCATAACAAATGTATCAGTCGACAATCTGATTGGTTCCAGCGAGACTTCGCTGGAACCAATGAAAACGCTTTCCAGGAGACCAAGAAAATCGGACTAAATACGCCAAGGGTGAATACAGAAACGACGTTACGTCGTAGATGTCACCCTTGGCTTGCGAAGATGCATTCTTGTATGAATCTAATTTGACGAAGGTCAATGGTCACTTTTCAACGAAAACCTCGTAACTGCAGCTTATTTTAAGCTGCAGTTACGAAGTTTTCGTTTAAAAGCAGCGCAAGGTAAGTTCTTTACTTCACTTTGGTGCTACTGTACCGTGTTGTACGTGTACTTACTTCCTAGACTTCTGATCAGATACTGTATGTAAGTGTTGACATTCTGATCTGTAACTTCTAGCATATTGTCCCCGGACTGGTTACACACATTTAGAGCAGTATTCATATCCCAACTGCCGTTCGTGTACACTGTAAAAAGGATGAAACTTGTTTCCGAAAAGTGTTACAAGAATGAATACCATTGGTCTTATTAAATGATACTCTTTTAGAACAAAGTGCATTACCTCTTCGTTTAAAGTGACATTTCAGAATTTTTTGTCATATATTTTACTTTTATTTTTATCTGTAAGAGCATATTTCCTTATGAAATTTCTGAAAATATCAAGCCAAAATATTGCGCCGTTTACGAGAAATTTATATTTTTGTGTTAAAATTGAACAAATTGTTGTGGACAACAGTTCGGATTTATATGCAATTTATCGATTATGTCTCAACTTTAAATGCGTGTTTCTCGCTTATTGGCAACAACTTAAAAAAACTAATAGTATTTATACTCATTAGAATAACCAATCTTAGCATCAAGACATACTTTAAAAAAATGAAATTGGAATGAAATGTCCCTTTAAACTATGATGAAATATACTCTGTTCCCACGGGGGCATTTCAGGCTTAATCTCGGGGCCTTGGTGGGATTTCGTTAATCAATCATTGCCTTTACACGGCAAAACAATTGAAAAATTTGATACAAATTTTCATTAGCTGACGTTTCAAATTACAACCATCAGCCAAAAATAGAAACGACGTACTTATGCAGAATACAATTCAAAGGTGAATCTGTTAGATGTTATCACTGTTTACATGAATGATCGCGCGTGTGAGATAGAACTGAACGATTTAGATTTGATCATAAAAATTGTGTGCTATAATTAGACTATGACGTTCAAATGGTTGGTTTAAATGTATCAAAAACTGCAGTGGTCGTATTTTGATGATCTAATCAATAGACATCGGCTTTGGAGAGTAATTGAATGAGTACATAAAATAATTTGGCTTGCTCCGGAAATCCATTTACTTTGGGTATATCAGTCTGTGCATTGTAAATCTTTTTTATAAGATTTTCTTGGCAGGTACAGATAAGAAGATCCCGTATAGTCTCAACAACTTGCACGCATGAGAAATGCTTATCATTTTCAAATAAAAGATAGAAACGCCGTGTTTGATGTTTTTGAAATATTATTTCCGTGTACCTTTCACACAAGTCTTGGTATACACGTCATAAAAATATCCCTTAGAAAGTCGGTTGAAACACCCACCGCCTGGAACTAAAAACGATACAAGGTACCATGTAATTAAGGCATTCCATCCAACATTAAATACCATACATTTCGTGCAACTTCGGTGTCATCTGTGGTAACGGCTATTGACAAGGTTAGTTGGAGTTTTATTTTTTTCAATTATTTGGATTCCTTTTGAAAGATCCCCGATGTTATCGTCAATTTAATTATCAAGGAAAACGCCGAAGGTGGTGCGGAATCGCACGAAATGTTCGGTATCTAATTATTGGTATAATTGTGTAGATCATATTAACTGAAAAGTATGCGAAACACTTGTTCAAGTGTTAAAACAATAAATAAGCGAAAGCATTTGGTAAGAAACGTGAAAAATTGAAATTACTAAATCACTATTTCAAAATACTTAACATCACACATTAAGAATTTGTTTTATACTGAGGATTTGTTTTTGCACCCTTTAACTTTTATTAAGGACAGATCCTCCAGTTGTTACTGCGCAACTTACTGCGCATATCCTAAATAACGAAATAAAGCTGTTTCAGTAGTTGGCCTTTTCAGCAAATGTATTTTTTACATTTAGTTAATGTTTGGTTGAAAAATGACAAGACCCTTTTCGGTTTTTTCATTTTTCTCTGTTTGGTCAATCAAAGTGTAATAGTACTCGGATGGTACATTTCGCATTCTGTTACGCGTTCAACATGTGGCCTTAACGATAGGAAACGGAGCAGCAAAAGCAAAGTGGTGTCTTTATGAGCTAGTCCGCTTCAGATGGACACAAAAGATTACACTTTTTATTATCTAAAGCTGGTAATAAGAAAGAAAATGGGTAAAAGTAGTGAAACAATTTCGGACAGAGCTGCAAAAAGTAAACCAAATTTTACTTATAACAAAGAAAAACGATTGGTTTGATATATTTTTCTTTTTTTTGTTTTTGTAGGTATGACCAAGCACTTTGTCTATACCAAAAAAAGAAAAAAATTCTTACCGCTGGAAAAATTTTTATTATCAGAAACGTTGCGAAAAACTTTTGAAAGAATGTTTTACAAAATATTTCAAATTCATCACTAAATTTTCCCAAATTGATACTCATTTAGACAGAATAAAACATATTGAACACAATAAAGACTTATTTAAGTAATCCTAGTCATTTCGAACACCTTTTTTGTGGGTAGTTAAGTGACACCTCATTTTTGCAATTTTAGACAAGAGTAGTCTCCCTTGAAATCCAATAACTTTTTAATTCGCTTGGTGACCTATAGTTTTCAAGTCATTTTTTTACTTCTCATATATTTAAGGTAGAACCGGATACTTTTAAAACTTTAAACTACGGTCATAAAATTGATATCTTTGGAAACTAAAAGCTATTTCTGGTTCAAATCCGATATTCATTTCCTCGTTCATGTCGTGACGACGTTACCACGACGACGTCAACATAGGTACCTCGCACGTTTTTTACGTCGAATTTCTATAGCCCTGAAATGCACAAAATTGCGTTTTAGTCGGGCAATTTCAACGTCACAACAATGAAAATTACATCGATGGAAAGATCTTTTCAAACGTAATAAGATGATACAAGAATCAATTATTTCGGACTGACGACGCAGAAATAAATGACGAACTTTCATCTTTTTTCCGCGTCGGATTTCGGGGAAAACCTAACTTTAGAGCAGAATTTCGTAAAATTGGCCAGAACGATTTTTGCCATTTTTCATTATTTTATTGTACGACCATATTGTAAGCATTTAAAAAGAAATCAGAAAAATTCACCGTACCGATTTGTAAGAAAACATATTTAAATATTGTTGGTATGCGTCAAAGTAATGCAGTCGGGCGTCGGCAAATTTCGACTAAAATTCACTTTATGAAGGAATTTCGTGAAAATGGCCAGAGCGATTTTATGTTATTTTATTTTGCATCCATATTGCAGGTGAAATGCAAAAAACCCAGAAAAGTTTATTGTATAGTTTTTTTAATACAACGTGTTTGAATAATTTAGGTATAAATTAAAATTTACACAGTCGGACGTCGACGTCGAAACTACGTACGTTGATGAGCAACAAGGATGAAGACGCGCCAGGATTTAAGGACAGATCCTCCAGTTGTTACTGCGCAACTTACTGCGCATATCCTAAAAAACGAAATAAAGCTATTTCAGTAATTGGCCTTTTCAGCAAATGTATTTTTTTACATTTAGTTAATGATTGGCTGATAAATGACAATACCATTTTCGGTTATTTCAATTTTCTCTGTTTGGTCAATTAAAGTGTAATAGTACTCGGATGGTACATTTCGCTTTCTGTTACGCGTTCAACATTTGGCGTTAGCTATAGGAAACGGAGCAACAAAAGCAAAGTGGCGTCTTTATGAGCTAGTCCGCTTCACATGGACACAAAAGATGACAGTTTTATTATCTAAAGCTGGTAATAAGGAAGAAAATGGATAAAATTAGGGAAAGAATTTCGGACAGAGCTGCAAAGAGTAAACCAAATTTTACTTATAACTAAGAAAAACGCTTGGTTTGATATATTTTTCTTTTTTTGTTTCTGTAGGTATGACCAAGCACTATGTCTATACCAAAAAAGAAAAAAAATCTTACCGCTGGAATATTTTTTATTATCAGAAACGTTGCGAAAAAAGAGCAATTTCAGCTACTTTTGAAAGAATGTTTTACTAAAAATTTCAAAATCATCACTAAATTTTCCCTAATTGATACTCATTTAGACAGAATAAAACATATTGAACGCAATAAAGACTAACTTATGTAATCCTAGTCATTTCGAACACTTTTTTGTGGGTATTTAAGTGACACCTCAATTTTGCAATTTTAGACAAGAGTAGTCTCCCTTGAAATCCAATAACTTTTTAATTCGCTTGGTGACCTATAGTTTTTAAGTCATTTTTTTACTTCTCATATATTCAAATATCAGTACAGAAAAAATGAAAAAAAGCTTACCGTAGGAAATAAATGGAGGATCTGTCCTTAAAACAGCTCCACGAGAAAAACCTTATGCAAATGCATTTACATGGAATTCGTGTATTTTATTCCATAGAAAATATTGAAATAAAAAAGAGAAATTGTGACTGACGCTTTTTTCTTCTTTTCTCTAAACGTTTTCTCAAACCGTTTTGGTCGGAACGTCAAAATCACATCGAGATTAGATAATGGTCAATTGTAACATTTGGGTTGAAGTAAAAACATTTATAAATTCTGACTGTGCATATACATGTACATGTATGATAGAGTCTTTGTTTATTTTTCATCGATGACAACGTTTTAACTAGATATTAAATAAGCTGCATTTACTACTGCGATTTTGATATTAGAAATGAAAAGTATCCGACAGAAATTGATGCAACGCGAAAGACATTTTTTTTTTTGATATTGCGAGGTTGTGTATTTTCGCATTATTTTTTATTTATTTTATTCATTTTGTTATTTTTACATTTTCTATTTTCCCAAATCATGCGAACATAAGTGGTTTAATTATTCTATGACATTTTTTACTGTTGGTTACCAATATTTTCCGCATATTCTTTTTCAAAAGAATCATTTCAATCCCGTACTCGTTGTCCCCTCGAATAGGCTTTCGTGAGCGTGTCGACTGTTATCCCGATTCTGTACTTCTTACTAGGTTAATTTACTCAGACAATAGAGATTTACTTTCGCTGTCCGACTAATTAAGTACACAAATGTGGTCTCCTTGAGCAGTTTGAAAACCCCGGCGCGTCTACATCCTTGTTGCTCGTCAACGTACGAAGTTTCAAAATCGACGTCGACGTCCGACTGTGCAAATTTTGATTTATACCTAAACTATTCAAACACGTTTTATCAAAAAACGATCCAGTAAACTTTTCTGATTTTTTGCATAACACCTACAATATGGATGTAAAATGAAACAATGTAAAGTCCTTCTAGCCAATTTTACGAAAATCCGTCGTAAAGTGCTTTTTCGTCGAAATTTGCCGACGTCCGACTGCATAACTTTGACACATACCAGCAATATTTGAACATTTTTTATTAAAAATCGGTACGGGGATTTTTTCTGAATTCTTGCCAAATGCTTACAATATCGTCGTACAATAAAATAATGAAAAATGGCAAAAATCGTTCTGGCCAATTTTACGAAATTCTACTCTAAAGTTAGTTTTTCCTCGAAATCTGACGCGGAAAAAAGATGAAAGTTCGTCGTTTATTTCTGCGTCGTCAGTCCGAAATAATTGATTCTTGTATCATCTTATTACGTTTGAAAAGATCTTTCCATCGATGTAATTTTCATTGTTGTGACGTTGTAATTGCCCGACTAAAACGCAATTTTGTGCATTTCAGGGCTGTAGAAATTCGACGTAAAAAACGTGCGAGTTACCTATGTTGACGTCGTCGTGGTAACGTCGTCACGACATGAACGAGGCGATGAATATCGGATTTGAATCAGAAATAGCTTTTAGTTTCCAAAGATATCAAATTTATGACCTTAGCTTAACGTTTTAAAAGTATCCGGTTCTACCTTAAATATCAGTACAGAAAAAATAAAAAAAAATCTTACCGTAGGAAATAAATGGAGGATCTGTCCTTAAATCATGTTACTAAAAACGGAAACTCTCAATAATGTTTGAAAGTTGAAAGCTAGTGTGCCAATATAATATTTTTTTCATTAAGGTTCATATGGAATATTAAATTTAATACTAACTGGTAGTGCTTACACTTACCTCCTTTTTCATTTTGCGTTGGAAAATGCTGACAAATAAACCCAGTCTTGTTTTCGTCACATCTGTCCACAAACCACGTATAATTATGTGTTTTGGACATATAAACACAATCCTCGACACCCGTACGATGAGGCTGGGATACCAAATTCTTGTTCACCTCTGGACCACCCCAGTTATTGTAAGTTGTGATGTTGGACCCGTCCTCCCATTCGAATATGCTGGAGTTGGAAACATCCTTCAATCCTATCCAGTAGTCAGTGTTGTTTGCTATGTAAAAAGACATTATGTTCAAAATATTATATTGATACACGAAACGTAGACATAGATCTATATTATATACGAGATGAGGTTTGATATACAAAGTATGTCTATCTCAAAACGTTTCGTATGAATAAAAAAACACTATACTTCCACAACTCAAAATGGGCACTGTATTCACATGTCTTAAAACTCTCCCATTTGTGCGGCAGTTCGGCACGTGGTTCCTTAACAATTTACAAATGAATATTAAGTTTTGAAACAATTGATGATTTACACGACTAGACTATACTACGCAAAAAAAAAAAAAAATTAGCACACTCGGCAAATGTTATTTCCTAGTCAAAAACTATTCCAAAATCCTTAAAAAGGAAACACTAATGTGTTTGAAAATTCAATTTTCTGGCGCTTCCTGAAAATTTTGTTTCAAAATGCTTAAGCGTTAGTTAGGTATCTTACGTTAAAGTGCACAGGGGTCAGATATCGCAAGTCAAGCAATTTTCAATGACACGAATGTCCAGCATAAGCAGCTAGGACCGCCATTCAATGTCTTTCCATGTTGCAGAGAAGCTTCCTGACCACAGAGAAAGAAATCTTGCCCATTCATACTGCAGTTGACGCTCATTGCCAATGACGTTACAGACGTCATTACTTTCTCTAGCCTGACGTCCAACAATGTTCTTTATGTGTTCTTTTGCTGGTGATTAAGCAGTTCGGGCGTAGATCATTCTGTATGTTCCTAGGAGTAAGAGGGCAGTGATTATCTTATTGAAATATCACAACGTTGTGTCGTTGTAAGACGGTCCAGTGACAGGTTGGATAATTTCATTGCAGTACCCTTGCACCGTTTGGTTGCCATTAACTGACACGAGGTCTGTTTAACTGTTTTAATCTATTCCTGCCAAAAATGACGCTACACTTGACGTAAAAGTCTCAATGATGACGTTATTGGTATCAAACCTTACGCATCCTCTCCAACCACAAATCCTGCCGTCAGTTAATGACACGTAAAATGAGATTCGACCGGACATCAGTCCAGTGTCTCCTGAATCATTATCGATGTGTCCATACCCACTGACGCCTTGTCTGTCGATGCTTAACGTCATTGGCGTAAGATCGGAGGACCCTGATGCAAGTTGTGCGGAGCCTGTTCCGGACAGTCTGGTCACTAACGGTATACCCCGTGACGTCCTGGAGAAGTAGCACTAAATTCTTACAGGACAGGAATTCGAAACGTCGTCAGGATGTCGCTATCCTCCCCGAACTTCGTTTTACACGGTCTGCAAGATTTAGGGCGGTCGTTGGTGGCTAAAGTTGCATAAAACAAGTGCCGTAGGCGTGTAATTGTCAATTCGAGCCAATTGAAATGCAAAGCGACATCTCTAACAGACATACCTGCTTGGAGCATGCAAAGAGCTCTCTGACGTCGAAATAACGTCATCATTTCTCGCCTTCCAATAATCAATTTCAAAGAACTTGTAACAGTTAAATTGATTCTCCTAACAGATCTCTGTAATCGTTTGTTTTTGGCCAAGTTAGACATTATCGATGTCACTGCACAAGTGTCGCACATGACCTTTGCTAGTCCAATACACTGAATGTCCACTCTACACATGCACTGTATGCGTAATGGTTGTCGATCGGGACAACTGAACAGTACAAAGCAATGTTCATTTAATTATAATAAACTGAAAAAATAATGTGTTAAAAAACGTGCTAAACTTTTTTTGCTCAGTATATAATTAGTGAAACATTGCCATATATCAGTAGTTTATCTACATGTTCTGTATTTAATATACGATTACTAGCAGATCTTTGGTTCGCCACTAGTTTCTGTGTATCTGTACTTGGAAAAGTTTAATGTCAACATCATCAACTTCAGTTTTATGATGGTTTGCCTTGCTGACATAGTTACACTCGCAGCCGAGGCATCAGAAAGGCCATTATAACATAGTTTCATATCAGTTGTTAGAACGCGTTTATATTTCAAAGTAACGAAGAAACATCTATTAGTAGGAAAAATAATCGCAAACTTCTATCTTTCATCACCATTATCTTACCATGGTTAGAATAAATCCATCGTGTGATCACGTCTGTCCGTTCCTTTGTAAATATTCTAACAAGTGTAGCCCCTGACTCGCTTGCACAGTCGTTTCTAGCATCGTCATGTGTATATTGGACTGTGTTGCTGTCTTTTAATTTGAAGCACATGTTTGTAGCGTGGTCATACAGGTAGCCATCAAAAACTTTTTGCCGACAATGCCTTGCTGAAAAGTAAACATTGTTTTCAAGAAATATAGATCTAATATACAGTACTTTGAAGTACATTGTGTAAATTTTTGTTATCTGTCTGTTTATTGTCAAAAGTTCGCTCAAGATCTTCCGTTCATCATAAGAATACTAGTACTAAAAAGTCGTGCGTCATCCGTGGCAATGAAGATTGACGAGTTCATCTGGATTTTTTTTTTCAAAAATGCAGATACCTTCGTCAATTACCGTTGTCATGGAAAGCAGCTGTTGACGAAATTATTCGGTTTCTGGTATCTCAAGATGACTGGAAAACCTTAAGGTATATGACCCATCATTAAAACACCACTTTCTAGCGATACGAAATGCATCAAATTACACACACTTGTAACTACACATCACATAAGTTGATTCACCGTGCCGAATTTCAATATTATGCTTCAGGAAGAAAATAAATTACAAATATTATTTTACTCTATATTCATATAAAAGGGAGGTAACTTTGAACATTTTTGTCAAATATTTCCATAAGTATGCATTAATTCAAAATTCTAAACCGTTCAAAATGCTTATGTTTGAATTTGGAATGGAAATGTTTCACAGTTTAGGAATTCCTGGCACTTTTCATATTTCGCCTCCGGCTCTTTGGTGCTAATGATGGGTCATATACCTTAATAACATTTTGGAATTCTTGAATCGAGTCACGATAACAGTTTCTTGGAAGAACATTGCGTGATACATTAATTTCTATCAGTCACATTTAACCCTTTCCCAAACAAGACCTGGTTTCGACGTCCCTAATAGAAAAGGCTTGGGAAAACATTGAGACAAAAGAAGAAACTGCTGATAATCAGCAGTTTCTCCTTTTGTCTCAATATTTTCTATGTCATATTTTACACAAATCCTATCTTTAATAACATCAATTTTGTCATTTGTAGCAGTTTGTGAAGTGGATCACCCTAAAATTTTGTCGTTCGGGAAAGGGTTAAAACAATACTTTTTTCGAAAAACTCTTTTTCGTCAGAAAAAATTACATAGGTTACCCAGATCTTTGCTGGTTATATTCCAGATCTCACAGATATATCCAGATTTGTGTTGATCACATCTCTCGTCGTGCCACTGGAACTTGTCACCATAATCCAGATAGACACAATCCTCGTTTCCGGTTCTGACGTCACTGGGCTGCTTCAGGAAGGTGTGTCCCCAGTTCTCCCATTTCATTGGCTGGTTATCGTTCCAATGGTAGCGGTATCCATCGCCTGTGTTCTTTGTTAAACCTATCCAGAAGTCTCCTATTTCTGATTTGGACAAAACCAAGATGCGATTAGTAAAGACCAATTCGATGCCTTAGAATAATAAGGTCGTAAGTGGTACTTACGACCTTTTATGATGCATACATTTTTGGGAAGGGCATTTCAAGCTCTAAATATGGTGCAAATTTCATAGACATTTGAACCTGTCATGCTGATCAATTTGGCTGTAGAAAAAATGTCGTTTATTCTTTTTTCTTTTTGAAATAAAACTGTTTTTTTCTTCAGTTTTCTCAAAACAATGTTTTTTTTTCAATTACGCCCTTCTTCTTCTAAGACATCGAATTACCCAGTTGTTGCATTGTTTGACTGGCATTTGAAGCACAGCAATTGATTTTAATAAGGAATAATTACATGTATGTGAAATATGTCGGTCAAGTTACTTATGGATCTGAAATCAAGCCGTTTACTGTTTTATACACAAATCAGAATAACAGACAAGCAGAGATTGCAAGTAAGATGTATCAACAATTACTGAAATTTAGAAGTATTTTCAATCTTTATTTGACTATATTTGACTACTGCATGCTGATTTGGAAGCAATGTTGGCTCAAATAACATGATGACTTTTTTCCAGATCTTTGTTCATATGTATTTTTGTTTTACTGTTTTTGCAAATAACACGAACTGTAAGTTTACTTGTTCCGGACTATGGGATGGGGGGGACGGGGCTGAATACCTACTAGGATGCGTATAAATCCAGCTGAGAAGGAAGAGCTGTTTGTCGTTAGTGTCGACTGAGATCATCCTGGCATTGTCTGATCTGCAGTTAGACTCCGCCTCTGTGTTATTAAGTTTGTTGTTGGATTTAACAACCTTGGCGCATATCTTTGTCACGCTGTCGTAAAAATAGCCCTTACCCAGGTACTTCTTACACTCATCCTCTGAAAAATCGTCATTGTTTAACCCATTACCAGACGGCACAATATTTAGACTTGTCCAAAATTAAACGTATCGTAGACGGCGTTTTCAAGTGAGTCAAATTGTACAGTTTTTTGTCTTTCTTGCTATGGCAAGAAAAATGTGGAAAACAAAGGAATTACTGGTGACGAGCAATTCCCCCATTTTCCGCAATGTTTTCATAGACTTTATCCTGTGGGGTACCAAAAGGCGTCCCTGTGTAAAAATAAAGATTAAGATTAAAATTAATTCTTCTGGGGTCTATTAGGATATTATTAGGATATTTAAGGTAAACTATCCACAAAAGAGGAGATACGCTCGACGTCGGTATCGATTAGCAGCAGAATATATATCATGTATATATGTATGTGGAAGATTTCCTCTTGGGAAATTCAACCGTATGGATCGGGTGCCGCCGACATTTATCGGCGTCGTCCAAAAATCCTGGCGTAGTATGAATCTCAAAATGACCACATTACGGGTATTCTACCTTAACGTAAGACCTGGGTAATGCGCTTTTGGTATAATCGTTATATTTCGACTTATTCCGTTACGTCTGTAAGTCCAAGCATTTTTAATGTACCGTTAGGTGCAATATCGCATGTTTTCGTAGGAACGGAAATAATTGAAGGTGCTCAGATTTCGGGGGAAATATTCTAAACAGTCTTTGTAATTGTATGATGAGTAGGCAAAACAAAGTCATTCAAAATTTGAGAGCGGTGAAAACTAGTTCCCTTAAAATCGTCTATTCGCACCATACATAATTCGTTCCATAACTTGTCACATAGCCCATTATCCAGGTCTTACCTTAATAGAAAGAAAAAGTGAATATTTAAATATTTTAAGCAATGTGGCCAACGATTCGAATGGTTTGGAAACTGTTTGGTGCTATGTAAAGGCTATCTTCAATACGAATTGCCATTTACTCGGATCAATATAACGTCGCTTTTCAACGAAAACCTCGTAACTACAGCTTGTCTAAAACTGCAGTTACGAGCTTTTTTGTTGAAAAGCAGCGATAAATTTAAAAAAAATACCTTCCGATCCACAGCCCACGTTATTACACTGGTCATAATAACAACACCTCTTACAGAACTCATATTTCGTCTTGTACACGTCACGTTTACCAACCAGGATACGTCCGAATGACGTGCAATTCTGCAATACATGTACATAGACGTAACGTCAAAAGTTGCGGACCAAGCCAAAATTGGCAATGCGTTTCTGTTTAAAACCGTATATTTACTATTTTTATTTGAGAAACACACATATATTTGGTATTATATAAAAGATATTGAATTGTGATTTATTAATATAATATTATGTCGAATTTCAACATTGTTTGAATACAGACAATTTAATAAACAAAATAAATAAACTCTGACGCAGAAAATGACGTCGTCACGTGTAACAGAAATTACCAAACAAACTCGCCAGAATCCCAATAGAATAAAAAGTATGACTTTTTAAAGCGCGCAAACTTTGGCAAATTACTTCAGTGATGTCACAGAAGATGTAGCGTAAATCTTACGGCAGTTGGATGGTGTAAACAAACTATGGAGGAATGGAAAGAAAGAGATAAGTAGCGTCACGCTGTTAAAAAAAAACGTCATTTTTTCGGTATGTCTAATTTTTAAATCTAATTTATTTTTCCAATAGCGATTGAAAATCAATATAAAAAATTTGGGACATACATCCAAGCTCTAGTTTTTGTAGCTAATTTTATGTCTTGATTGGAGTTGAAGAAAATCATTATTTTATTGTGTTTGTAGCGTCTTAAAAATGTCACATTTTTACTAAAACGGTCCCAAATGCAAGGATGATTTTTTCATATATAGCTTTTTTTTCTAAAAAATCAAAATATTTTGAATTTGAATTGATTTGCGACTTACATCTCGGATAGAATTTGAAAAAATAAATGCATTTGTCAATATCTTTTCAACTAGCGAAGATATAGAGTGTGATGTAGCGTCTTAAAAATGTCACAAAAACGCGTTTATTTGTGGTCTACGCAACTTAAGGATAAAATTTGAGACCCGTAACAAAAAAAAAGAAAGAAAAGCATTGACAACGGTATACGAAAATGTTGAGATAATAGAAGACATTTTTTAAGTAAAGCATTTCATTGATTTCATTTAATATGTTGCAGCATTTGGTCTCGGAGTTTCATTTTTCTTACATATAATGCATTGGTTGCAGACCCCTTTCAAATGAATATTCTATCTTTTGTCTGTTAACGAGTAAACTTGAATACGCTTATTTAGTAAGTATTTTCACATACAATAATGTAATTCTTTTGACATTTGCGCAAGTAGAAATATTTTAATAACAAAAAATACGCATACTTGACAAGTTATACATGTAGTTAGCGTATGAAACGGCTCCATTTCTCCTACATGTGTAAAATATTCATTTTCAATATTCATTAGAGTTTGATCATTCAATACTTACGAAATTTTTCTGTTGTTTATTTATTGATAGTTGAGATTATCAATTTTGTACGGTGCTATTTTCATGTATGCTTGTATTGGTATTATTGTGAAAATGTTTTCTTTTGGCCAGAGACACAGGATGTGCCGAAATGCTGAATAAAAAGTTGAATTGAGTTGAGTTGAGTTGGTAAAACATTGAAAATTTGTCATTTCTCATGTTTTGGGGAAAGTTATAACTTTCCTTACACCTTCGCGTAACGTTAACGTCGGAATACGGACGATATGCGTGTAACAACGTTGGTCCGCAACTTTTGACGTTACGTCATAACAAGAGTTGTCAGCGGACAACGTAACTCGCCTTTACAAGAGCTTGTCACAAAAAAGGAGTCCAAGGTCAAAGGTCTAGGAGACTAGGTCTAAGGTCATGGTCTCAAGGTCATGGCATGAAGAGTCCATATGTGAAATACCAAGGCTCTTTCTGTAATAGTGCATGAGATATAGGCCAGGTTAAAAAAAATGAATAGTAGGTCATTTTCCAAGGTCAAGTTCACTAGGTCAAATGTCATGGTCCGAAATGACAGGTCTTGGCAGGAGGTAGCCATGTGTGAAGTATCAAGGTTGTATCTCTAATAGTGCCTGAGATATAGACCAGGCCCCGGTTTCTCGAAAAAACTTAAGTATATTCTCATGAGTTCATGCTCAACTTCTATTCAATACCAATCAACGTTGATTGGTATTCAATTGAAGTTCATGTGGATTTCGTGCGATTTGAGCACGATGCTCAGATTTGAGCATGAGAAGATACTTAAGTTTTTTCGAGAAACCGGGGTCTGGTTAAAGTTTCTGAAGACGCGACGCTGACGCGACGCCGACACTAGGGTTGTTGCATTAGCTCCCCGGACATAAAGTCCCGGCTCGCTAAAAATTAGAAAATAATTCAAGCTTTGTTTATTTGAAATATATAGCACAATTATTTCTGGGTTATCGCGTAATCATGTGTTGGTTGGCTAGCTGATGTAAGAAACAGTAATTAGGCCTACAGCATATGGTACAATCAGATTGAATTTTAATCATCTTATTACAACAGCTACATATATACTATAACATAGACTACAATAGCCCATATGCACACACAGTTTACTTGCCAGAATTTGTTTAATGTTACGGAACAAAAGGAGATGTACAAATATTCGACAAACTTTGTGAATGTTATATAATCATTAATTTTCTTCTCACAATATTCTAGCATTTAAGGAACTTATTGTATGAAAGATGTATAAACTCACGGCTACAGGAATACACCCAGTGTTGTAGGTAAGGTTGATTAGTTTCTGCACGGCACATACCTGGAATAACATTATGTATTACTTGTCTTACTTGGCGTGTCGCTGACTTGTATGATCTGTCCTGATTTTGACGTACCTAATAAAAAATGGTAAAGAAGGCATTGGCACAAAACAAAAATATGATAATACCAGCGTTTCTGTCTTTAGTCTCATTACGTTTGGTGATATTTTGCGTAAAATGATATTTTTATCAGGTATCATAACTAGCACGAACTTTCAAATTGGAAGAGTAAAACTTTTTGCCGTTTGAAAAAGGTTTACTTGAACAAACTTCCCAGCAAACATTACATATCGGTCCGATATCGGCCCGATATCGTCCTATATATCGGCCCGATATCGGAATCCTACATCGGCCCTTCATCGGATGTGCAACCCGGCTAGATGTCGGTCCGATATCGGCTATCCGATATACAGCCGATTTTGAGCCGACTTTATGCCGATATTGCTAGGGTAGCTTTTTTACTCATTAGAGCCTTTTATTTAAGGTAGTTCAACTATATCCACCATCTTTCTCTATTTAGGATGTCGGGAGTGGTCAACTCTTGTCGTTATTCTCAACTATTGGCTGTATCCTGTGATACAACTGGATAAATCAGACCAATATCTACAAGAGTATCAGCAATTAAGTGTTGAAATGATAAATAGAACAAGACTGTTTTTTGTAAGTTCAAAGTTTTATTCAAAATAAACGCATAAGCTAGACCTGTTATCATCAGTCAACATGTAGCAACAGAAATTTTAGAATGACAAAACAATTAAACATTCAGCATTATATTCATACCAAGCTGTTTGCTTATGAAACGAAGTTTATTTTTGGCAGTCTAAAGCTTAAGAAATTCAGCAAAACGACAACTAATTAAAAACATGTTTTTCTCGAAAAGCAGCACTGACTGATATAGTAACCATCGAAAGTTCTTGGACAAATTTTGAGATTTTGCGGTTATTTTTGCTCTCTAGATACAAAAGCATGCTCAAACAATATGGACCAAGATCGGGCTCCACAATTTATGGGACCTGATCTTGGTCCATATTGCTTGAAATCAGCTTCAATTCGTAGCAGAAAACTTGAAAAAGGCCATGAAAAAATGCAAAGCTCTAACAGAATGTAGTTTTATAATCTTAAGAATTGTATAAAAACTTCCGATGGTTACTTTATATGCTAGATTGTTAAAGTAGTATCTGTTGCTTTTTATGCATAACACAAACATACATGTATAATTGTTATTCATAATTGAAATACATTTGTAATGACTAGAGTATTTATATACATGTACTACTGACAACACAAATGAAGAATGATGATAATCACAGAAAAAGAAAGATATGCATCAACTGCAAATATTGTAGCAACGTTTGATCATATGATATTCCCATTTACTCAACAATCTATTTTTTCAAAGTAATTTGCAATTATAAACTTAAACTTAAACCGTTTATATTTGATTAAACGCCTATTTTTACGACAGTTCATGTTCAATGGCGTTTAAATACATATTACTGATGGGGGGTCAAAACCTCGTAACTACAGCTTGGAAAAGCTAGAGGTATGAGACTTTGACATCCCACCAACGATATAATTATCTATAAATAATACACAATGTTAAAAACAAAGAAGTCCTATGTTCTGTTTACCCTTTCCCGAGTAAGACTATGTTTTTTTGTCCAAAGTAGGTTATGAATAATCAGGGGAAAATATTGAGAGAAAAGAAGAATTTGCCAATATTTGATTATATATTCATGATTGGCAGACTCAAGCTTGGGAAATTTACTGCAACATAACTTCTTTAAAAACACACACACACACTTAAATAATAATTTTGTAGACTAGAGTATACTCCGTAAATATTGACCTGAACCCGGTGAATATGAAATGAGTAATTTTGACACGGATTAATCGATACTCGCCAGCAATCCTCACTGTCGAGCAGAGTCGATAGTTTCAATATGTATTATGGCTTTGTATTCTGCACATGATTCTCGTGTCAACATTTGTTGGAGAGTGATAATTTCATATAACAATTACTCATTTCATATTCAACAGGCTCAGGTCAATATTTACGGAGTATATATACTGATAACACAACCAAATGAAGTGACATATAAACAAATAACTAAAAAATAGCCATTCCGGCAAGTAGTCTAAACAAGAGCCGTCAGTGACGGATTATGCTCCCCGAATAAGTGTTTGTAACAAAATAAAAACTATCATACACTAAGCCCCCTTTTCAAATGCACACACAATATTTATAAAATATCGTCTAGGACATCCCATTTATCATATAAGTGCAAAATTTCATTAAATTCTGCCCTTTAGATGAAGAGAAATATGAGAAAAACTAATTTTTACATTAAGGTCCCTTTTTCCATGACGCAGGCTTAAATCAAGAAAGGGAGGAAAAGGTCCCTAAGGATTATCCCAAGTTTCAATTAATTTGGCCCAAGGGTTGCTGAGATCTGGCTGTGGACGGACGGACACACACATGGACGGACACACACATGGACGGACGGACAGCATGGCGACTATATGCTCCCCCGAAATTTTTTCGGGGAGCATAAAAATGAAGGCGAAGACTGAAACATGAGATAACAAGATGTGTTTGTGAAACACAAATGCCCCCGTAAATGACTATTTTTTGGAAAATGTAAATTTTTTGTGTTAAGGTTTACGAACTGAGAATGAAATGCAGAGCCAGAGGTGAAATTTGAAAAGTGCCAGTAATTCTTAAACTGTGTTACATTTCCATTCCAAATACAAACATAAGCATTTTGTCTGGTTTAGAATTTTGAATTAATTCATACTTCTGGAAATATTTGACAAAACTGTTCAAAATTACTTCCCTTGCATAGAGTAAAATAATATTTGTAAATTATTTTCTTCTTGAAGAATAATATTGAAATCCGCCTCAGTGAATCAACTTGTGTGAAGTGTATTTACAAGCGTGTGTAATTTGATGCATTTTGTATGGCTAGAAAGTGGTGTTTTCATTCTCAGTTCGTAAACCTTAAGGGTTGATAAAGGCAATATGATGACCTTGAGACAGACAGACGGACAGACGGACATGAGTAAAACAATATGCCCCGATCTTTTGATGGGAGGGCATAAAAATGAAACACATTAACAAGCAGAAAACACAAGTGACCTGCTATACACATATACATGTATTTACATATTAGTCCTCAATTATATAAACGCAGATATCGAGGAGCAAGAGCAAGAACAGTGCATCTGTCTATGCAATGACTAGGCAGATACCATGCCCCAGCTCCAACCTCCTGACATGTGTGAGACAAAATATTTAAGTGTGTAGAAGGAACAAAATGCACAAGTACATAAAATCAATTACAATATTAGCCAGTCAGTAAACCGTCAGCACATATGCCCCAATATAGAGGCTTGCAACTCCTTTGAAAAGTAATTATTTAAGCATTTTCCACTCTGCCATTTTTAACATATCAGTTTCTTTAATTCCCTTATATTTGAACAGCAAAAATGCTAGTCCTAACAATCATTATCATTAGGTGTTTCCATGGTTGTTTCCACGGTTGTTTCCTGTCTTCTGCCTTTCTGGCGTCTCTTACGGCCACCATCCCTGTCGCTAGCCATCCGAAACCACTCTCTGCAGTCTTGTTCTACTTCTGATGCAGTAAGTTTTTTGCACTTCATGACCGATTCTACAACAGAAATAAAAAAAGGTAAGAATAAATTGTTAAACGTTTAGTCGTGGCCAAAAAAACAAGAAGGAAGAAGCAAACAAAAACATCACACCGCCATCGATCTCAATACCTCAATTTGTTAAATATAACTTAGTGCTGCAGTAAAGGAAAAAACCCTACCAACCTGCCCTGGTGTTATATAGACGTTACCTGAATCACACATATTTTTTTATTTGGCCTAATGAGGCTTTTCAAAAAAATGCTGACTTATGATTTTTCTGAAGGTACAAAGAAATTACAAATTTTATCAGTGAGGATACTTATTTTCAAATTGCAAGTATAACAGCTTGTTGTTCTGCCTCTAAAGATAAAAGTGTCTTAATCAAACAAATGTTTACTTACTAAGTACTGCCGGGGCCAGTTTCAGGTCCTTGAATTTTCTTTTGCCTTTTTTACCATATCAGTTTTACTGGATTGCCAACTAGTTGGTGAGGCAGGTTTTGAGGACCCTCTTGGACATGTTCGTGGAAACCCCACCTTGCACAGATAGGTATGTGACCTGCAATACATAAGATTCTGAAATAAGTTGGGTAAAAAAACTAACAAAGAATGTTTGACATTTCTTACATTGCAATTCAAGAGTATTTCAAAAGTAGCACAACATCGCCATTCCTTTACATTTTTACCTTTGACCCAAAACAGTGACTTATCGAATGTCGCGAAAATGCATTACAATTTACGTTCACTTACATATAATCATGTGTAATCGTAAATCATGTGTAATCGTAAAATCAACAGCACTTATTCGTGCTGGAAGAAGGGTTTGATAAGGCGAATAAATTTCTGCACGAAAATATTCTCGATAATTAAGAAGAAATCGAAAAAAGTAATGTAAATCTTTGTCTAACCTTTCGAAGCCGAGAAACACCGTTGCAAAGGCGGTGCGTAGGTAGAAGTACAATGTTGTGAGAAACACTGTATAGGTGATATCGGCCCGATGTCGCTCCGATATCGACTTAAATTTACAACCCGTATTATCAGATTACAAAGTTGATTGATTGACAAAATAAGACAGTTTCACTCGAATTTATTGTACAACCAATATACTAATATTTTAATGTATATCTGCAATATATCTATATCGGCCCGACATCGGGCCGATATCAGAAAGCCGACACCGATATTCCGACATATAGCCGATATCGGTCCGATATAGCAATGTTTGCTGGGTTATGCTTGCCCGAGTTAACATGTACGACAGCTTTGCAATTGATAACACGGCGGCGAATCAAGACACACCAACACCAATAACAACAACAAAAACAATTGCACAAAAAAATTATGTTCAATAAGTCTGCTTATGTGTGGCCGATTTGAATGTGGTTTGAAGAAAAGATCGCGGGAAAAACAGCAGCGCCTTTCTGGATGGATTGGATCATTAAAATTTCACATAGTAAATAATTTAATGTCGAGCAAGCCAACAAGTATACGTTCCTTAATAATTTTTCATAGGGGACTGAAACACCCAAGCCACTGCAAATAGTTGAAACAGTACCTCTCCCAGGCCGCACTGTGTTGTAACGTTACACCCCGCCGGCGTCGACGTGCCGTTACAACTGAAGCAAGACAAGCCAGAAACTGAAAAAAAATGAGATGAGATGGGAAAATTGATGTGTTAACACTTGCCGGACAAGGTTTTCACTTAGCCATTCAGAAACAAAAAAAGTTTGTAAACTCGGAAAGAAAGAAGAGAAACTCCACAAAAATCTAACCAACAGTTAAAGTCTCCTATCACATCTTACCGTGGTTAAACAAAAAATGTTGACAAATTGCAATTGAAGATGAAAAATGATTCAATATTTGAATTAAAAAATGACTCTGTAATTTATTGTATGACCATAGCTCGATTAGCCTATACTTTCTCTCATTTAACACGTTCTTTATGTCTAATTTTGGATATGAACAACAGTGAACCCTTTCCCAAACAAGATCTGATCCTGATATCCTATGAGAAAAAATTAATGGACTGAATTCGGGAAAAAAGGATTATCCCATTTCGCCTCAATATTCAACACCCAGTTTGTCGCCTGCATTAGTTTTTACTTTGGAACATACTAAAATGTTGCCGTTAGGGGAAATCTTAAAAGCAATATTTAATGCAATATACCACGGCCTTGTAGTAAATGATAAGAAAAGATGTCAATTAATGCAATGCATTCATTTTACAGCGCACATTTGAAATAAACCCTTTCAAAATTAGTCCTGGTTTTGTCTTTCCAAAAATTAAATGCCAGGGGAAACATTCAGGCCTGAAAAGGCTTGAAGCACTTTCTCGTTTTTCCTCGATACATTCTGATTTACACAAATTTAGTCGTGTGTAGCATCTTTAACTGGCCAACAATCTCTCGTCTAAGAGTTTGATCTAATGTTTACAAATGCAAAACATGTACATGTACGTAGGTGCAAATTAAGATGTATTGCATGAAATCGAATGAAGACGCATTACATTAAATAATAAAGGCGTATTAATCGCGATAACAGGTATACCTAGATGTAAGACACCATTTGTTCAGACGTAGGACACTTTTTGTTACACCTTTAAGAGGACTAAACAATTCACATACCAACTTCAGAACACACAGCTATCACAATTATATGTACAAACAAAATGAAGCTCCCCATTTTTATTTAATAATAAATGCTCTAAAGCCAAAAACGTTTGTTAATATATAAAGATAAGGAATCACAGTACGTTATATACAATTCCAACATTATCTGGCTAAGGTCAATGTATGGTACAATGTACTGATGCCGACTTTTAAACTACATTCACCAAACCATCGTGGTCCGAATTCACCGACAATTCTAAATTGATTGTCTAAATCCAAATTACATTATAAACCATCTAATTGGACGAGACATATGTCTCGGCCAATCGGATGGGTTGTTGTGTGATTTTAAAGGTAAATTTAGAGTAAGGCTGGTTTGTGATTTCTACCAATAATTGACTTCTACAATAAAATTATTTCGTATTAGCCCAGTAGTAGGGTGGTCACACTTTTTTCCAAAAGTATTCCAGCCCCTACAAAATATATACCAGCTTACAGAGAATATTGAGAGAAACATAGAACTGGTTGAATTTTGAAAATCGGACACTGCGTTATGGAATAATGCTTATTCAGATTTTTACAAAGGGGAGATAATTCTGCCGGTTCACGTTATTGTTTATTTTTCAGAGAACTTCAACATATTATATATCATTTTCAAGGTCTGAATGAGAGGAACTCAAAAATGCTTACATTTTTAAAATCGGACATTTAATAAAATAGTTACGCCCCTTTGAAGTTTTACATAGGATGAAACTATTCTGCCAAACAATTTATTTCTTCAATTTCTACCCAACAAAAAGTTACATTATTTCAACCCTTCCCCGAACAATACATGATTTTCACGATCATACATCGAAAGGATTTGGAAAACATTGAGACGAAAGAAGAACATGCCGATAACCAACATTTGCTCCCTTTGCGTAAATATTTTCCGCGCTTCGTTGTGCGCATATCATTTCCGTGTCATTGCCTCCGATAAAAACAAAACTTTACGACACACAAAATAGGAATTTCAAACAAAAAATTAATTTAAATGTTCAAGTGATCGATTATTAACATTATATACATATCTCTGGTTCGTGGAGAAACAGCCTTTCAAAACATTGACCCTAAAGAGCACCACAATATTTGAACATGTCCATTTTGCAACCTGTAAATTCAATCTAAATTTTGGCTGCCTCACCCTTTCCCGAACAAGACCTGGTTAGGCCTGGCTTTGGCGTCCTGAACGGATTTCATTGAAGGTGAAAAGATTGAGACGAAAGAATCTTAATTTCTTTTACACTCATTCTGTCGCCTGTCACAGCTTTCGAGTTGGATGACCATAAAGTTTTACTGTTTGGGAAAGGGTTAAATGGATGTTTAGGAAGCCCACGAGAAACGCCAATTTTGTAAACCCCTTTGGACTGAGCACGAAGTGCTCAAGATGAGCTATTGTGGTCACTCACCGTCCGTCCGTCCGTCTGTTCGCCCATAATTCCTTGAAAAACCTCCTACTCCTTAACCATTGGGCCGATTTTGACAAAACTTTACAGTAATGTTCCTTGGATGACCATATCAAAAAAAGTGTTCGCGATTTTTTGATTCGTCAAGAAATATGGGCGTGGCAGGGCGAGGCTTATCGAACTTTGAGAAATCATGATATCATTCGTTGCAAATCAACCATTCGGTCAATTTCAACCAAACTTTGCAAGAATGGTCTGTGAGTCATTATCGTCAAAATTTATGAATAAATTCAGGATGAATGGAGTTTAGACAGAAATTACCGATTAATCACGGGGAATTGAAAAACAATTCCCGTTGTTAAAGCCTTTGCGCTTGAATGCGCTAAACTAAAAGCACAAGATGTTTTATTATTTGAATAGATAGGATATTGAAGAAGACATATAGGCTTTTCTAGGCTTTTCTGCCGCTTAGTTCTTGCCATTTGAAGCCGAGTAAAATGACCTATTTTGAATACCTAATCATTGATTCATAATTGATCTGTTCATCGTATTAACAGACATGGAGGAATAGATCTATTTTCCCTCTTTGATTTGATATGCGATTTATGAAAATCCGTTAAGAAATGGCAGTGCCAAAGCAATTTAATCACACATACCCACGCGTCGTTCTAAGGTAACGACCGAGTTCAAACAAAGAAACGCAGAGTTGACCCACTTTTTCAAATAGAGATTTAAACACGAAAAGCACGTGTATAGGGTAAAAGTATTTTATCATAATAAATTATAACTATTTAGCTTTAAGTTTTTACACACTTTTTGGCAATTTAATGTGTTATTTAGGCTGAAAATGCCGTTTGTAAATTACTCGTTTTTACATAGAATCAGATAGAGGCAGTATTTTCAAAACGAGACTGTGACCACACTACCAGTAGCAAGTTCGGGGGCTTCTGTATGAGTTCAAGGCCGAAAGCCGAGGGCCCATACAGTTGGCCGAGGACCTGTCACTGGTCAATGCGAAATTCATGATTATCAAATTCCTTTTCATACGATTAAACGCAAATAGTTGACGTCTGCCTACTACTGGTGACGTCATACATATACGGTATACCCCAATTCCAGTACGTGTTTACCCAGAGTCATTTTCGAAAAGTTAGTTTTGCCGAATATAATCTACATAGAATGCGTCAGTACCGAAAAGACAAACGGATGAACCTCGCTACTCTTTCCATTCAGGTAAACTGGCTTTGTTTGTTTGTTTGTTTGTTTTTAAAGTAAAATCTGGCAACATTTCAAAGACATACAAAAAATCTAGTGATCGCGGAATTTCCAGCCTCTTTTGAAGGTACTCTAGATTAAACGAGTCCGCACATCATACCATACATTTTGTGCAATTCCGCCCCCAACTTATCCCGATTTTGATTATCGAGACACACTGGTCAATTTACGTTCTCACAGGTAACGCCAAAACTGCAAGAAGTATTCGGTATGTAATGATGGGCGGTATACATGTATACCCCAAGACCAGCATTCGCATCATGTACTGTGTACCTGTATTATATATATATTTTAATTTATGGTGACAATTGCGATTATGAAAAACATGAATGTTCTTATTTCAACATCACTGAAGACCAAACGAATTTTGATAGAGAAATAATTTGTGGCAATAAACTGTAGCAAGGAAACATTGAGACAAAAAGAGAAATACTAATTACCAGCATTTTCTCCTTCGTCTTCATTGTTTTCCTTAATCGTTTCTAATACATACTTCAAAACGTCTTGTTTGAGAAAGGTCCACAGAAAAAGGTTGTTAAAATAAAGGTCTTTGACACCATTCTGTTAAAGCAGGGGTCACTATTAAATAGGGCAGTCCTATCAAACACTGGAACTGATATGGGAGCCAAAGTCCTTTCCCAGAAAAACAAGTTGTGTTTATGCTTTTTGAAACGAGAAAGACTCGTCAGGGCACAAAATCAAGTCGAACTATCATCTGTTGATCTCACATAGAATTGATGATTTGTAAACGAGTCATCCATTGATGAGAGAAAAAAAGACTTTTATAAAATGTCAGACATGATGTTGGTCAAACTGGGCTTTGAACACACTAGCATTGTGAAAGAAAATGATTGTATAGTGGGGCGCACAACTCCGAAAATTTGGCCTAATCGTTCATTTTGTGATACAAGCATGAATTTTGGTACGATAAGTCTTTGAGGGTCCCTCAATCAGAAAAAAGTGCTAGCCACCTGAAATTCGCATCCGGTGGCCATTTTCCAAGATGGCCGCCATTCGGATAAATGTAGTCTATATATCAGATAGAAAGACTTCCAAATGCTGAAATCCGCCGAGATTTTTCTAATAAATCGTCCCAATATAGTCAATTTTGTAATTAATTAATAAACTAGCATGACTTTTTTACAACATTACGCTCGTTTATCCGAGATGGCCGCCAAAAATACTCCAAAAATGGTTGTTTCTTCCATTAGATATCATTTTTAATAAGATATTATCAATCCTTGTCATAAAATTTCAACCAGTATAATGGAATGAAACACAAACCGATTTAGCCGCATGAAAATCGCATCCGGTGGCCATCTTTCAAAATAGCCGGCATTTTCATGTATTAATTAGGCCTATATGTGAAAATATCAAATAGAAATGAATCCCAAGTGATGAATTTTGTCGGGATGTTTATATACCTTTCCTGCATAGTCTTTTTTGTAACCAATATAAACCAACTTGATATCTTTATAACATGGCTGCCTTTTTCCAAGATGGCCGCCAAAATATTCAAATGTTCATAGTTTCTTCAAGGAAATCTATTACTTTGAACAAAAAAGATACCAACCCCTCTCTTTAAGTATCAGCTAATAAAATGAATGAGATACAAAATTGTTCTAAGAGAATATATATTTTGCTATTGAAATGGCGACCATTTTTGTATTATCTTAACTGTCTTATTGGCCTCCATAAATAAATACCAATTATCGTCGATTGCTTTAAAAAAAAACAGCAGCTTCATTAACATGGTTTAAAGCACTTTCGTGTGATTAGTCGCTTTGCGCTAAGTAAGTCAAAACCTAGTGTTCAAATCATCCTTGGAATCGTCCACACCAAATATCAGAAAACTCACGCATTCTAAACAAGATAGTGTAAAAGGAAGTCTATCTTACATTAATAATGGATGATTGTAAAACAAATCAACACAAATATGTAAAGTAAATGTTATCCCTGCCAAGAGGACAAATCTAATGATTTACTTATTTCTCTTCTGAGTAATTTACAGAAAGAGCAAGATCTTAGTGGACACAAATGTACAATAATACTGCAACAGATATTCCTTTATACCTTGCCTTCTTCAATGATATACCAATTTCGTTCAATCCAACTCTATTAGATGATAATGAGGGCAAAGAGAAAACTTTGACACTGCATAAGCCAAGTATCAAAATAGATACCGTCTTTTATCTACAATATAAAGCTCAAACGGGCACAGAAACAAGGTTCCATTACAGATGGAGACAGCTGTAAAAGGTCTATAGAATCTGATTTGCAAAAGATACCACGTTTCTTATGCATTCGTAGCACAATTCGCAAAATTTGAGACAAGCTTAATCAATGCGTTTAAAGTATGGACAATGGGAAGTTGCTTGTAAAACTCAGCGCAGTCGTACGTGTTATCGTTCAATAGTTAAAGTATCACCCAAACAGCTTAGTAGAGTTGTATAACTCGACGAGGTCTTAACAAAATATGATACAACAATAGTTTTGTAAAAGATTTACAAGTATCATGTGGCTTTTTTAACTTGTTATATACCGGTATATCATGGAATTCGTGGCTTCTGAGAAAGTCCAGTTTTCAAACTTCATGACTTAGTCCTATTGTATAAGCACAATACCAATGCATATTGTTAAAATTGAAAATCGTCTGCTACATTTTTTAGAGACCTCCTTTGAAAAAAGCAGGTAGGCTGCCATCTCTCATGGGGATCTTATCAAATTTGAAAACTATATCACTGGGGACTTGTTCCAGATGATTGCCATCTCGGGTCCACAAACACTACATCTCACTTGTATTCTACATGCCATTTCTCTTTGTTGAGGGACCCAATCTTGTAGTCTACTTGTTACGGTAGGTTCTGTGGCTCTAAATTAATTGTCTCGCCAAACTGATATACACTACATATTACATTTGCAGATATATATGGCAATCGATTAAAAGAGTAAGAAAATAATGATTACGCGGACTTGGTTGGCTGCCATCTGTTATCAAGACAGTCGAATTTTATATAATTCATCAATGAAATAAGCCAGCGGGGCTTATAAGTCGGAAAAGCAAATCAAAGATTTTTTTCCAGTGGTAAAATCGCAATTTTAATATAAAAATGAAGAACTTTATATTGTATGGCAGCCGTATGAGATTTTGGTTGCCATCTCAAGCACAAATATTGTCTTTTTTACAACTGGCATTTATGTCTGAGTGTTTGAAATGAAAAATGCAAGTTTCTATTAGTTTTAGTGCATCATATCATTACACAATGAAGCTCTATAATGCCCAGAGGGCGGCCATCTCAGAAAATGGCCGCCGTATTGAATTTCAAGTGGCTAGCACTCTTTTCTGAAAATGAACACTTGAAACTATATATATACTAATTATAGTAGGTTCTGTGGCTCTAAATTACTTGTCTCACCAAACTGATATACACTACATATTACATTTGCAGATATCTATGGCAATCGATTAAAAGAGTAAGAAAATAATGATTACACGGGCTTGGTTGGCTGCCATCTGTTATCAAGGTAGTTGATATTTTTTTTAAATTTATTAATGAAATTAGCCAGTATATATTATAAGTCGAAAAAGCAAATCAAAGATTTTTCCAGCGGTAAATTCGCAATTTTCATATAGAAATGAAGGACTTTATATTGTATGGCTGCCATATGAGATTTTGGTTGCCATCTCACGCACAAATATTGTCTTTTTTACATTTGGCATTTATGTCTGAGCGTTTGAAATGAAAAATGCAAGTTTCTATTAGTTTTCGTGTGTCATATCATTACACAGGGAGGCTCTATAATGCTCAGATGGCGGCCATCTCAGAAAATGACCGCCATATTGAATTCAAGTGGCTAGCACTTTTTTCTGAAAATATACACTTGAAACTACATATATG
Source organism: Fragum sueziense (assembly GCA_963680895.1). Classification (NCBI taxonomy): domain Eukaryota; kingdom Metazoa; phylum Mollusca; class Bivalvia; order Cardiida; family Cardiidae; genus Fragum; species Fragum sueziense. Next base: position 21,864,087 of record OY804601.1, read on the forward strand.
CCAAATTTCATGCTTTTATCACAAACTGAACGATTATATGAGTTATGCGCCCCACTATATTTGTTGCTAATCAAGTGAGTTCATAATTGAAATATAGTAGGAAAAGGAAAGAAATTGCTCGAACCTAGCAATTTCTATCCTTTTCCTACTAAATTCCATTGGTTATATTTATTTCATATTTTTTTTGTTTGTTTTTAAAATCCGTTGAACACGGTGGTAAACTTTGGAACGACCTCCAAAAAGAGGTAGTGAATTTCTTTCCCCATAGCACATCCGTGAACTCGCGAGGTCGGTCCAATGACTAAAAACGTCTAAACAAAGGTAGGTGTTGGTGGTTCTTTTGATTGTTTTCTAGGTTTCTAGCGAGAAATGGATAATTATGGCAATGCTATGTCGTGTAAAAATGACTTCTCGACGCATACGGCCAAAACTGCGGTCGAAACTGAAGTAATTTCCGCTGGATCGTTTTTAAAATTTCGAACACGATGTTGCATTTTCACAACAGTTTGTCAACAACTGTCACCTTTTTGCATAATTTGTGGTTTTCCGCAAAGAATACAGCCCCGGTACGCTCGCCCTGGGGAAACGAGCACTCTGTATTACATATCCTGTTAAAAATGGCAACGGGGCGAATATTTAAGAAAATTATTGAGAAAATTCCAGTAGAGGTCGTTCCAATAAGGTGGAGCTTGTTCCAATTTGAATGAGATCGTTCTCAGTGCTCTTCTGTTTTATACAATAAAATTAATATTTGTGATATCAGACCAGCCAAACTCAGACAAAATGATGGTGTTTGAAATATCTGAATTATCGTCATATTAGAGGCGTCGTTTTTTCTTGTGTGGTGACTTTATTTTACATGAAAGTATGTTTCTGATGTTTCTTAAACTCTACGCATGGCTCTCTTGAAATACATTTTAGCTCACCTGAGCACGAAGTGCTCGAGGTGAGCTATTGTGGTCAATTTTTGTCCGTCGTCCGTCCGTCCATCCGTCCATCTGTCTGTCCTTCTACACTCTAGCATCCACAAACATAAGCTAATCTTACCAAAACTTGGTCAAAATAACGATGGTCGTACGTTCTTGGATGAGTTCGAAGAAATAGTGAATGCTGAACAGTGAAAGTAAAGTCGAAAAGTGCAGTTTTGTCAAATTCGAGGGCAGATTACTCAAGATTCATGATTCTGATCAGGATGAAAATTTTACCTATGCAAGATCTTGTGTTCAACAATATTCAGTCTAAATTTTGTGTTGATTAATAAATATTTGTGGTTGCTGGACTAGTGAAAACAAAGTCGAAAATGGCAATTTTTCAAAATCAAAGGCAGATAACTCAAGATGCATTCTGATAAGGCTTGAATTTTCTTCTAAGTAACATCTTATTCTCCTAAGATTTTATTTCTTTGCATATAATTTTGATTGAAAGAAACTGTAAATACTGAAGAGTGAAAGTAAAGTCGAAAATCGCAATTTTGTCAAATTCGAGGGCACATATCTCAAGATACATCTTTCTGATCAGGCTGAAAAGTTTACCTATGCAAGATCTTATGTTCAACAATATTCTTTCTAAGTGTTGTGTTGATTGATAAATATTTGTGGATGCTAGAGCGAAAACAAGGTCGAAAATGGCAATTTTGTCAAAATCAAGGTCAATATTTGTAGATGCTAGAGTGTAAACAAAGTCAAAAACAGCCTTTTTGACATTCAATGGCAGATAATTCAGTACATTCTGGTTCGATCAGGCCCAAAATCGAACTCATCCATCATTGTTTTGACCAAGTTTGTTAAAAGATTGGCTTATAAAGCTTGTGGATGCTAGAGTGTAGACGGACAGACAGACAGACGGATGGACGGGCGAACGACGGACAAAAAGTGACCACAATAGTTCACCTCGAGCACTTCGTGCTCAGGTGAGCTAAAATGTATTTCAAGCGATCCATGCATAGAGTTTAAGAAACATCAGAAACAGACTTTCATGAAAAATAAAGTCACCACACAAGAAAAAACGACGCCTCTGATATAGAGGATAATCGTTTGTTTCAGTGTAAGATCGATTTGTATTTCATTGAGTGAACAACAAAAGCTTTATTTTCACGAGTGGCGAATCCACGAGTGAAAATGTAGCTTTCGTTGTTCACGAAATGAAATATAAATCGATCTTACACGAAAAACAAACGATTATTCTATTTCTTTAATGCAAAAATTAGACAAAATGCAAAACTTTTATGACAGATTTTCTTAAAGCGCGTCATTTTGCACGTGACTGCTATGCAACGCTTATGATGACGTCACTTATTTGGTCCGGCTTACATAACGTCAGATGGGATGAAATGAACGAAAACCGGGCATAAGTTTTTGATAATTTCACTGGATAGGCGGTGAGTTTATCAAAATGATAATATAGGGTTAATTCACGTTTTTGAGGTCGTTAACATTCGCAGAGGCCCAAGAAATACGTTAACGACCGAGTGCGAAGCACGAGGCTCGTTTTCGTATTTTGCGGGCCTCTGCGAATGTTAACGACCGAAAAATACGTGAATTGACGCTATTATTGCATAAAAAGCATGAAACTTCAATGATAACTTACCCCAGACCCCTTCATATGTGCAAAAAATGAACCGAGGTGAGATAAGAAAATATCCGCCATTGTTGTTTTGTTCTGATAAATCTTCCGAGATTTTTTTGTTATGCTTGACGTCGGTAAAACGACGTTACGTCATTATTTGGCGCCAAAAGGCGAACGTCGCTTATTTAACGTAAGACGTTGAAATTTTTGTGGGAAAAGAGACAATTGTTTATTTTGCAGGGTAAAATTGAGGATATTTGAGTGCAAAGCCTGTCCGATATCGCACTGAATATAGACCGGTTTTCACGATATCGGACCGGTTTCGTCCCGTTATTCAGTGTCGATAACGGCCCAAAAACACTCATGTTATGCAATAATCTACCGTTATTTCCCGATAATCCACCGAAAAGCATTAAAGAAATGACGATAATTCTGATATTTCAAACGCCATCATTTTGTCTGAGTTTGGCTGGTCTGATATCACAGATATTAATTTTATTGAATAAAACAGGAGAGCACTGAGAAAGATCTCATTCAAATTGGAACAAGCTCCACCTTATTGGAACGACCTCTACTGGAATTTTCTCAATAATTTTCTTAAATAATGCGCCCCGTTGCCATTTTTAACAGGATATGTAATACAGAGTGCTCGTTTCCCCAGGGCGAGCGTACCGGGGCTGTATTCTTTGTGGAAAACCGCAAATTATGCAAAAAGGTGACAGTTGTTGACAAACTGTTGTGAAAAGCAACATCGTGTTCGGACTTTCAAAAACGATCCAGCGGAAATTACTTCGGTTTCGACCGCAGTTTTGGCCGTATGCGTCGAGAAGTCATTTTTACACGACATAGCATTGCCATAATTATCCATTTTTCGCTAGAAACCTAGAAAACAATCAAAAGAACCACCGACACTTACCTTTAGTCTACCTACTAAGTCAAAAAATGTGACTTTCGTAGGCATTCTCTGAACATGGGCGACTACCAGGCCCAATGATATCTTCAAGGTATGGTACGTATGGCTTGCCCGGTAGTCGCCTCTAGCAGGCGATATTGGTTGAAATAAACTAGGTCAAAGGTCATTCGGTACATTTTTCACACATGCCCCCTAAAATACCCCATAACTTACTCATTTATTAAGCTAAAATAATTATTTTGGTACCTAAATAGAGCTGATGATCTGTATTAATACTTAAAATATTAATATACAACTTTACGAATTTGTGTTTTTGAATTTTTTGATAAATATAGCGAAAAATGGCCAAAAAATCACAAAAATATTTTTTTTTCGAAAAGTAAAAAAATCATAAAAAATACCAACGGTATGTTTGGATGATTGACATTATACTTAAAAATTGCCTAGATGCCTGCTATTTACTGATACATATTTGCTTACAGAATTAGTCTTTAACTTAACTTTGTAGCCATAGATAAACGTGGGTGGGGTAAATTTTCCAAAAAATACAAAAAAAACACAAACATTGGTGAAGCAATACGCCTTACACTTAAATGTCATTCTACGATATTTTTTCGATGTTTTATTACAAATTCTTGTTTTAAAATCATATTTTCATGAATTTTTATAGCTTTTGATGCATTTTCCTAAAAAAATGATAAGAATTTTGAGGACAAAAACATTTATTTAATTAAATCAGAAATAGAACTATATATAGCTTATAGCAACTTTACAAAGCCAAAACAATGACCCTTTGAACGAATACCTATAGTCATTAAAAAGTGCAATTAAATAAAACAAGACTAAAAAACAGAAATTAAGAATAATCAGCAGCTGAAAGTAGTCATTTCACTATCTTACTACCTTAAGACATTAAATGTAAGCATTTATGTTTCAACACGTTTAGTTCATTGATGATGGAGTTTCATTCTGTAAACCGAACCTTAAATTTCATTATCGCAATTTTGGTAACCTGGTAGCCGAACGAGAACATTCGAACATGTAATAGCAATTTTTAACGTGTATTATAAAATGTAATTAGGAACGGATATATGGAAAAATTATCACAATCATCAGGCTTGACTGTTCTGATATGCTGTTATGGTATATTATATGAATGGCTATTTAAGTGCCCATGGATCAACACATGTATATAGTTAGATATGTACATGCTTTCATAAGGGACAACAAGCGATTCAGTCTTTTGGTCTATTTGATTTTGTATTCAATAAGCTTTCAATTGTTTTAGAAATTGAGCTAAATATGATTCTGTATGCATCTTTAATTATGCAAATCACTAGATCTTTAATATACCATATTACATTATGTTACTGGTGAATATTAGAAAATAAGGACACAACGGTCGGTAGCTCATCCAACCTGCACAATCCTTACCACAACTGATGGGTTGTGGAGTTGGCACCAATGAACTCGTTGAACATAAGAAGTGAAAATATTTGAACCTGTGGTTGCTTTAAGTTAACCTCATTACAATATACCTGATAAACCTCTGGGCATTGACTTATTTATATACATAACTAAGAACTCTTCATTCAATAATAATTTTCGTTATAATCAAAATTGTATCTTTTATTTGAATATGTATAGTATTCCTGTACCTTATCATAAATCATACGAAAAAAGTGAATACTATGACCACAAAAACAAAGTTCATTTGCTTGGAAATCTTATTATTTGTCGATGCTAGAAATTCTCAGTATACACGTCCATTTGTGAAGTTTAGGGGCACAAAACCCCCGGACTTATTGGTAGAATCAGAGACGTAATTACAAAATAATATTTCCGGGAATGCACCTACGAGAAACAACTCTATTCCCTCAACAGCTAGACTCGACAACAGGTATTGTTTCAGAAGGTCTAAATGATGAAGGCTTGATCATAACAGCTATTCTTGGATACTAGTAACTATTCACGTCGAATAACTATTGTGGTACATTTCATCCGTCAATAGATGCGAAATATAATATACCGGTATTATCGTGCATCTTCGGCGACATCAGTAGCAACGGTGATTGACAAGGATATCCAGATTTTTAAAATCCGGATACACTTGTCAATTTGCATGGTAACGGGACACGCTGAAGATGGAGGTAAACTTACACAAAGTGTTTGTATCTAATAACGGATGGAATACCTTAATCAACTACCAGACTTGACAACGCTTTTAGCGAGACCTCTTTTTTGAAAGAGTTAGAGTACGATAAAAAAAAACTAGAATCGTATGGCAATTTTGTTTCAAGATCTCTAAAACCTTTCAAATAGATACTTGGTATTCTTCCGAGATAATACTGTGCACCACGCAGCCTGGATTCTAGTCTAACAATGTCTTGCTGTTTCTCTATTCCTGTTCACAGGTACCTGTAACACAAGTTAACATGCATTGATGTCTTTAAATCATATTCACCACATTGTATACCGACGACTAGACCAAGGCTTCACACAAAGTTCTTCCTGTACATAGACTGTCTCATCTCATTCAATGTGTAAATTGACTAGAATGTGCTCATGTTTAGCGAATCAAACTTAGTTGAAAAAACAATTTCGTCACACTACGAGAACGGGTGGTCCGGTAAAAACCGTTCCTACTTTCTCGTTTTTATGATATGCAATGTATAGTATCACGTTTATAGTGTTATAGACATATTCAAACAATGTTATCAATAGCTAAAATTACAGAATAACAACAGGTTAAAGTGTCTGCACTGTAACCTACAGTATATATCATGATTCTGCCATAGTGTGTTAATAGGGGATCAAAGCGTTTTGGGCCTCGCACAGACAGAACCAGATATTCGTATTAAAACTGTTTTTGTTATTCCAATTGGCTTCTTCGAACTCCATACCATACTATTTCTCCATCTATTTTGCCTATCGTTGATACTTGATCTATAGAAGTCAACACTTGGCACTCTAACCGGTCCTCCACAGTAGCAGTCATTTAATCAATTTTCATCTTCTTGACTCCCCCGCATCTTTAGATGTCTTCACCTAGAGTTTGATAGTTGTAAACTACAGAAAATTGCTCTTCACTTTTGGCAGATTTAGCCTCCAGGAATAGAAGCATCATCGCAACCCTGTATTCAATCTTGTCCATTTGTTCGATATTTTGGGGGGTAGGATGTATCCCTTTAACAATATTATTGTGGCTGTATCGTAACATCTAGCAAGATTATCCTACAATCAATCTGCATTTGAAATATTTATACTCGTGCATAACGGTGTAAAGTATTATATCATCTGAATGGAATAAATACCCGAGGCTCAAAACTTTTTGATATCCCCTTGTATTTAAAAGAAGAATTCCAACCAAGTCCAAATACTGACACTTCAATACACAACACCCTACAAGGATCGAAAATAATCATAAATGACCCTAATTTCGTGTTTCAATATCTGATAGATTGAATTTTTGCATGTTTACCAGCGTAGAAGTTCCGTTTAGTTCTTATTAAGATTGATCATATTGTCTTTCACTGATTATGGGCCATAACATTTAACACATTCCCGACCTTTTCTACGCAAATACATGTAATTCCAGTTGTTCTTGTGAACGTATTTTCCGTCAATTGTCCATAGAAACAGACTATATTGCTTTTAAAAGATTGGCTCATCGTGGATACAGCTGTCGCATGGATCATAAAAGAACGATCATCTGACTTGTCCTTAAAACTTTCTTCACTTGTAAAATGTGTAGGCCTATGGAAGGATGTTTGAACGAAGGTTCTAGCCAATAGAACCTTATCAAACCAGATCATTGAATTGTGGGACTTACTGATACAAGAATTGTCATGTGTCAACCTACTTTAAAGCTGTTTCGAATCTAAATTTTTACTCGGCAATCAAAATGTGTAAAATACCGCTTATTGAGAAAAATCCCTCAGTTTCTATATTTTTCTCCTTTGTGAGCCAGTTCCAATGTTTCAAGCTAGCACAATGTTAGAAAGAACTGGATACCGGATGTTGCTTTAATGTATCATTAATAGTACTGAATTCATGATATATCATTTTGCTACTGCTTTTCACCGAAACCTGCCTAAGATATTGTTCGGATCTCACTTGTATATTTTGAAATTTTGGTGTTTGATCCCACTTCGTTCTTTAGATCTATATACACACACTGAAGTTAAGCAAACCAATACGAAGATACAAGTAGTTAATCGCATATCACGTTGACGAAATTGACTTGCTTTTCAGTTCCTATGAAAAAGTAATTATTGTTAAGTTTGACCAAAAGTTTATTTTCAATGAATAGAAAATGCCATTTTTGATACTTCTGCATATCGTCGGTGTAAATGCAAAACCTCGTATGTCGATTGTTGCGATTTTCAAAGCACAAACTTGAGTGCCCAGTTAAAGACAATTTTTGTAGGTTTTGAGATATTTTTACTGATCAGTATTAATGACAAACCATTTATGAACAACGTGTCCAAATTTCAAGTGAAACATTTCAGTTTGGTAAAAGTAATTACACTTTTTTCTCTCCCCTTTAAAATTTTCCAAAAACGAGATACGAGGTTTTTCATTTACAACGACGATATACATGTCATGTCGATAGGAAGCATTTTTATATTGGAGGGTGTCCCGGTGTCTGAATATTGGAAGGGGGGGTGCTAAATTGGATTTTTCCAAAAATTCACCGTAGAATAAAGAAAAATCGACATATTCGGCCAACTTGGGGGGGGGGGGGGTCAGTCCCCACCCTAGCCCCGCCCTGATCCTACGAGCCTACACGTAACAAATTACCATGAAATCATTTCTTTTAATTATTGAATAAGCTTTTCTGTGCTTAATGAAATATGGTTTTGCCTCCAGTCTTTACAATCTGAGTCTTATTAGTGTACAGTAACCCATTGGAATTTATAGGTGGTGAGGCGAAGTAAGTCTAAACGTTTGTATAGGCCTATGTGTGCTTGGTTTAACAATGTCAATCATTTCCAAACTAGTGTTTTTTATTCTTTTAATACTATAAACAAGTTGCTCTAGATTGTTAATGTTTATTCATTACATTACTTGTAATGTTTTGGGCGCCAAAGTGAATTGTACCAATTTCCTAGGTTATTTGAGTGGGTGGGGTAACTCTTACACACTTTTTAACATTTACAACGTAAAAGACATTGTTTTAAATGTTTTTTCCGAAATTATATATTAATATGATCTATTTAGAGTCAATATCCAGACAAAAGAAATGATATCATTTAAGTTCAATCAATACTGTTGAAATGAAATGGACACTGTATAAAAGCAACAATCGTTACATATATTGACCCCAGCTGATTTTAAGCTGTACCTGCATTTAGAAATAGTGACTTTTTACTACCAAACGTGATCTTAAATTTTTGCTTAGGGTTTATAGAAATTTTTCAGCGCATTTGTGTAATTGAAATTGCAATAATATTTCATATGCAACATGATTTCCATTTACACAACGTTCAAATTTTGCATATTTTTGGTCTTTTTTTACATTTCGCCAAATATTAATGAATGTTTAGATGAGAAAAGTATCACTAACTATATTTGATATGCAAGACAATTTATTGGGCTTTGATTTAAAAGCGTTTTCATGCATTTAGACATACAATTGACAGAGTTATACGCATTTAAAAGGGGCTTAGGTGAATTTTGCACCCAATGACCTTTGACCTTGTTTTGTGACCTTAATACGACCGACTGGAGGCGACTACCGGTCAAAACAAATCGGACAAGCCTTATACTTTGTAAATTATACATCAAAAGTCCATGTTCAAAAAATGCCTACGAAAATGTTTTCTAGCCACTTTTTCGGAATTGGTAGGTAGACTACTTTGTTTGCACGTTTTTAGCCATTGGACCGACCTCGCGAGTTCCCGGATGTGCTATGGGAACAGAAATTCCAAAGTTTACCACCCGTGTTGAAGAGGACGGGGTCAAACATTCATTTCGACTTAAGTGGAAATTCGACTTATCCGATGTCGACATAACGAGTGTCGACTGTATATAAGAAAAAAGACGTGATGTTGAAATCGCCTTAAGGTATGAAGTGCCTAATTAAAAACACCACTTTCTAGCCATACGAAATGCATAAAATTACACACACTTGTAAATACACTTCACATAAGTTGATTCACCGTGCCAGATTTCAAGATAATGCTTCAAGGAGAAAGTAATTTACAAATATTATTTTACTCTATATTCATATAAAAGGGAGGTAATTTGGAACATTTTTGTCTAATATTTTCATAAATATGCATCAATTCAAAATTCTAAACCATACAAAATGCTTATGTTTATATTTGGAATAGAAATGGAACACACTTTATGAATTACTAGCACTTTTCAAATTTCGCTGCGGGCACTTTGGTGCTAATTAGGCCCTTTTTACCTTAAATCTTGGTTAATTATGGTGCATGTGCCATACTTAGGCCTACTGGTCATGTGCCACTTTCATGCAAAAAATGCACTGACATTTTTAAGGACAATTTATTCGACATCAATTGAATCTTTACATCCGTCAATGAAAATAAATGGTCGAATTAGTCTAAATTCACCTACACTAGACGATAAAAAAAATCATTAACCCTTTCCCAAACGACATAATTTCAGGGTGATCCAATTTGAAAGCTGCTGCAGACGACAAAATGAATGTTGATAAAGATAAAATTTGTGTATGATACAGCTCAGAAAATACTGAGACAAAAGGAGAAACTGCTGGTTATCAGCAGTTTCTTTTTTTGTTTCAATGTTTTCCTAAGCCTTTTTCTATTAGGGACGTCAAAACGAAGTCTTGTTTGGGAAAGGGTTAAGTGTGCGCATTATGTAATGTAGCTGGAATCAGGAGAAAAGTGTCCTGACATTGTTTTAAATCATCGAAACATAGATCCAGATTGCATGTCGCTACTTATTTTTCAAAAAAAAATCACAACTTAGCCTTTTAGAAGTTTAAAAGAAAGCCTTTGTTTCGAGACTTTTTTATAAGAAAAGCGATGGTGGGCAGTTTGATCAATATTTTATGTTGTTCTCTAATAATCTCTTCATAACACAAGTATAAAAGAAATTATTTGACTGATTTTATCACAAATTGAAATATTTCCTATGTGATCTCATACAGTTCACGAATACAGTTTTCGAGAGCAGATGTACTATGTGTACATAAGCTAATTCAAGCTTCTATAAGCCCTTTATTTCTTCTATTTTTTTTAGAGAAGGGCAGTAAGTTTTACCTCACTGCTACCCACTCCATACAGCTGGGTAGACTTGGGCTGACAATTTAGTGCCTTGCCCAAAGACTTACGCGATTTGGGCTCGAACTCGTAACCACCGGGCTACAAGTCGAATCCACAAACCACTGCGCCACTCCGGCTGTCAACTGCAATAATGTCCCCCGTTCCGGGCTCAATAATTACTGTTGCTATTACCCGACCTGTACGCACGTTACAAAGGGGCTATTTTATTCACTTTTATCAAACTTTCAAATATAGTTTCAATGAACAGCTAGATTAAGGTAAGACCTGGGTAATGGGCTATGTGACCAGTTAAGGGGGAATGCTCCAGTTTACTATTTCTTTTCCTAATAATAGAATTGATCTACATTTTTTTTCTTGAAAGTACACCATATTACCAATCAAATAATGAAATAAAAATGGATGGTCATGGATCTTGTTAAAATTTCATAGACAGTCGTATCCCATGCCCCTACAGCGAAAAGAAATGCACAATTTCGTGCACCTGTACCAGGTCACTAAGATGCTTAAAAATTGCTGTAAAATCATCGTTTAGTCCCGAAAAAGGATATAAAGTAACGCCTAACATTTGATAAGAACAGAAACCTCAAATTATATGCTGTTAGTGTATAAAACAGCATGCTCATGTCTTCAGTTAGATTAAAAAAGCTGAAGTGTATTATGCCAAAATTTGCATATTTTTGGAAATATTTCAAGTTCTACAAAATAGAAATTGTATTGTATTAAGCAATATGTCCTGCATCCTCGGAAACCACAGCGGCCATAGCTCACGCTACATGACCCCTGGGGCACTTGGCCACTTAAACTTTGAATTAGCCGCTGAAAATCGATACGAAACGCGTGATTGCAAGGCCCAATCAAATAACGGCTCTCATAAGTCAATGCGTTGTCAATTACAACCAAGATGTCTGCGCTCATGATAAGATGTAATTTGTGCGACAACGGGATAAAAAATTACAGATCGCTGACATGTCATTCAGCTTTGAAATAGAAAGATAGGGAAAGTTTCTCTTTGGAAGTATTTTAAACTTGAAACATTAAATTTTTCACACGCTAAACGATAGTAATCCTCCATATTGACAACTTACCCGAAGCGATTTTTCAATCTCCTACGCAGTTATCTACCCTGAATCAGGATTAAATTACGTACCTCTGACGTAATCACTGTTTAGAGGTTGGCGATTTGTATACACACTTACAACTGTCTTGCTTTAAATCTTCGATTTCCAACTTGGGGAAATCAGTTTCGTATAACAAATACGCTCTTACAGTCGAAAATGGTAAACTGTAATGAAGTTTCATATTATGGAAAATACAGTAGCGAAACATATATGGTACGAAACATTAAATTTTCTACAATAATGACCGAGTGTTCCGATAAACTGGAGCATTCGCCGTTAAGTATGGTGCGAACAGACTATTTCAAGGGAAGTAATTTTCATTGCTCTCAATTTTTGAATTTTTCACTTTTGTTGTTTTTTTCCCTACTTTTCATACAATTTAGAAACATTTTCACAAAAATTGGTTTCAAAATTCCCTGGAAATCTTAGCACGCTCAATTATTTACGTTGTAACAAAAACATGCGATATAGCGCCTAACGGTACTTTAAAGATGCTTACTGACGTAGGCTACTGACGTCACGGAATAAGTCAAAATATAACGATTATACCGGGTGTGCATTACCCATGTCTTATCTTAATTGAGAAGATTTTAATTGTACACTCAAGTAAAGAATAATGTTTGAGCCATGGTCTGGAAAGAGCTCTGTGATGGCTGTTGAGAATAATATCTAGATCTGCATACATGCATAAGTACAGTCTGATCCAGGTCTGTACTGTTCTTTAATAGCTTAGCTGTATAATATTAGTAGAATGGATCCCTGTAAGTCTGCATTTAACCACAAACTGATATGAGAGTTGGTTTTCTAAAATGCTATGAGCGACCTTTTCCCATTTATATTACCAACATGAGTTCATAGATTTAATTATACAAGTCGACTTTTTCATAAACCTTAAGTATTAGGTTTTAGCCCACCCTTGTAGTTACAGAAACCTTTGAAGTGTCTTGGATTATTCATTCATAGAAATTAGGTTCACATTATACTTGTAACTGTTTCTAGGAAATCTCATGCAAGTCTGTAGCCTTGACTTTTCGACAATCACTTATGTGCACATAAAAGAAAATTTTACTTTTAGTCAAACGTAAAAGGGTTTAGTCTCAGGGACCATATTTACCAACATTTCTATTTAGACTAATATCGATTGTCTACATCCAAATATCGCCTATATTGCAATCCATCCGATTGGACGAGACGGCATGTCTCGGCCAATCGGATTTATTGATTTTTAATGTATACCGAGAATAAGTTTGGCGAATTCCAACCAAGAGCAAGGTGGCGACAGTCTTAGCTTTATTATGCAGTTGTGTAAAGGCATGTCATTGTCTTGGGTCAAAGTGAAGGGAATCATAGCGCTTGAAACACGTCTTTTCCATCTATTTTGAGGACAAGCAGTACTGGTTTGAATTAGAAGGCAAAAATGAACTTTGAAACTAATTTCAACTGGATAGAATGAATCTACACTTTCCATTGACTATTCATACATTATTTCAAAGTAGTTTTACCATGATCTTTTTGTAACTAATTGAAAGGTCTACTAACCGAACAGGGATGCATTTTGGGTCCGTAGGATGTATTTTATATGAGGAGGGGCTAAATCCCCTGTCCGAGCAAAGGTCTGAATAATTGAGAGGCTAAACTGGATGTTCCCTATTTTCAGCGTAAATTAAGGCAAAGGGGCATTTCGGCCAACTTTCCGAGGTAGGCTTACCCCCCCTCGCTCCCTCTATTCATACGGGCCAGGCTTTAACATTTGCGAATCAGCGCATTTTGTCCAATTCAAACATATTATCTACTTACGCATGTAAATGTATACAAATTCCGTTTTTGTAAGCAGGTGTCACACAACCAAAGCATGCAAATAAGTTACATAAGTTCTGATCCATAAAAATATGATATGTATACAGCATCGTGCATATCAGCTCTGTAAATCTATATATGGCACGTCAAGGGAAAGAGGACCATTTAACCAATTATCTCACGGCAACAATACACTGGTACAAATTGAAAGCAGTTGCAGACGACATCATTAACGACATTTTAAAGAAAATACGACTTTAATACATCTCGAAAACATTTTGGTAAACGGAGCAATATACTGCACATCAAATACAGTCGACGATATTTTTAAGGACATCAGATAAGTCACGAAAATAAGAAAATGCATTAAGAAATTGTACAATTGAAATACAATAATAAATGGGGGGAATAGCTCGTCTCGAGCAAATTCCTTCCCCATTTACCATATTTCAACTATTGATAACAAGTTATATCTCAAAAGAGGATTTTATCGGCAAAATTCAATTTTTTTCAATCATTTTCCTGGAAAATGACATGACATTTCTATAAAATGACTGTACTGAAAAACAACAAACTCTATTCATGTCATGATATATACATTTATTTTTTTCAAAAATCAATTGATATAGAACAAGTGTAGCTACAAAGATATGGTCTAAAATGTTCAATATCCAATTATTGATTTCGTAAGTTTACGAACTTTTTACAAATCTAATATGTAAAAATATTAGACCAATTTGAATAACAACAGCCCGCTTTAACAAATGCAAGTAAAATTTCTAGGTGAAATCACCTAAATTAATATATTTTAAGAACTTTGAACCTTCAAAGTTCGTAAACTTACGAAATTTGATGTTGGAAGATTTGATCTTTTTGTTTAAGAACCTTCCATTTTAGCGAATGAAAATCAGAGTTCTAAGCGAAACGACAAAAAATACAAAATCAGCGATCTTTACGCTAGCATGGTTGGTCAAACTTCATAAACTTACGAAGCAAAATTTTGGAAGATTGGACAATTTTGAATAACAACAGCCAATTTTAACAAATGCAAGTCAACATTTAGTCTGGCCCACACCCTAGTATTAAGGTTATAGTATAAACGAGCAGACCCTTTTTAAATGACATCCTAGTCTAGAATACTAGGTGTAAACTTACATTAACGTATACAACCCATCATCAGCAACAAAGAGCCAGAGGCGAAATTTGAAAAGTGCCAGTAATTCCTAAACCTTGTTACATTTCCATTCCAAATACAAACATAAGTATTTTGAACGGTTTAGAATTTTTTGAATTAATGCAAACTTGTGGAAATATTTGACCAAAATATTAAAAAATACCTCTCTTGCATATGAAGAGAGAGTAAAATAATGTTTGTAAAATATTTTCTTCTTGAAGCATAATCTTGAAATCCGGCACGGTGAATCAACTTATGTGAAGTGTTTTACAAGTGTGTGTAATTTTATGCATTTCATATGGCTAGAAGCTAGAAAGTGGTGTTTTTAATAATGGATTATATACCTTAAATGTACTTGGTAGTATATAAACGAAGATGGTAAAATACCATTTTAAACGAAACTGAACAAAAGTCGGATGACTCGAACTTTGGATATCTTAAAATAAAATGACGTTCCCGACAATGTCGGCAATATAAGAACCACCATGCTTTAAGCTGTATTTACGAATTTTTGTTGAAAAGCAGCTATTTACATTTCTGCTCGTGCGACTTATCTAAACCTATCAAGTCATTTGGATAACTATTATTAGTCCGTGGGCTGGCTACACCCTAGGTCCCCCCCTACCGGGATTTTATGACACCTATATCATTGTAAAGCTTGATGAATTCCATTTCAAATGCAACTTGTTGTTTGATATACAAGTGCTGGATAAGCATATGCGGCACGATTGATTATCTCCCCTTGAATTACAAAAAATACTTGTTTATAACTCACCTTATACACATTCATGGGATCCAAAATAACCAAAATTTAAGCGCAAATGACCAAAATGCTTATAGATTTTATCAATTCATATCGTTAAATAGTAAAAGATGATTACACACCAAAATTAGCACGAATTATGCCCCTTGAATATGTAAAACAAGAGAAAAATAGTATAGATATTGCCTTTGTTTATATTTACTTTGCATTTGGAAATCATTTCCACAGCGAATAATTGCTAGAATTTGTATTAAAGTGTTTATCAGATGCCTTGTAATAAAAGTCAAAGTGTTGGCTATCGACATTTTAGGAATATTCGACATTTCAAATGATTTTCAAGATGGCCGCCGTAAAATGACCACTTGACTAAATATCGAAATATCACTGCCCTATAGTTTGTAATCATGTTCTGTATGCAAATGAGATCATTTCTTAGGAAAATTGAATATATTAAATCTAAAAGTGTTGCCATGCTTATAATAGGCTTTTTTGTCATTTTTTTAATTTTCAAAATGGCCGCCAAAATCTCAAATATGCAAGAATGATGTAAATGTTTTTTTCATTTCTGCAAATCTTCTGCACTTAATATTGTATTTCCAAATGTATTTCAACTTCTTATTAAAATTACATGATTCAACAAGTAAATAAATGACATAACCTTGAAAATATATATTTCCAAAACGGTCCTAATTACCGTATAAATGGTTATAAATCCCCAATCTCATAAATAAAGTACTGAAGAAAATCCAAATTGATTATTTTCTAGGATAAGCATTTTCCCTCTTTGACAGAAACCATGTACCCGATTCTTTGATAATGAGTCCAAATTGGAGTACGTCATTGGTATCTTTTTGCATGAAGGTTATAAGTCTTACATGGACAATGGACGCTTTGGATAATAGGTGTTATAGAGGGTATAAAGACATTTAGGCTTATTTTGGTCATAAAGCGTTTAAACTCTTTTTTGTGGGGTGGATATGTTTAATACAAAACACCAATATCAACACTTTTGCCACGCTAAAATGGCTTCTTCACTGTTAATTTACATGACATTTGATACAATACAATAATATGTATTTTATGTAATCTGCCTAAATGCTCAAATACGAGCATGGATCAATGAATAGCTGACCTAACTTTTTTATGTTTACATCGACATCTTTTCTCTTGAAATACGTTCCATCCAGGCCTATGCGCTTTGACCAAACGATATGACCATAGCAGTTGAAAAAGAAGTTAAACCCAAATTAATCAACGTTAAAGATGGTCAAGTGACATCAGTCCAGAAGTAAAGAAGTCCGAGATCTTCCCAAAGAACCACACCTAAACTGCATCAATAATTTTTTTCACGAGACTTAAAATTGCAACCATTCGTGTCCCTTTTAGGAAAGAAGTC
Organism: Fragum sueziense; assembly: GCA_963680895.1. Taxonomy (NCBI): domain Eukaryota; kingdom Metazoa; phylum Mollusca; class Bivalvia; order Cardiida; family Cardiidae; genus Fragum; species Fragum sueziense. The sequence goes on from OY804601.1 coordinate 21,881,093, forward strand.
GATAGCAGCAAGGTCATGTGGATAAGAAGGGTTTGATCTAAATTGATACCCATTTTTCTCGACAGCATCCATTGTACTTTGGCAATTGTGTACTGATGTAATTTCCAGTTGCAAGCAGCGGTCACATTTTGATCAAGCGTTTACCGCTACGTTTCTCACGTATGGTCTGCTTCAGATTGTCTAGCAACTTGGCATATTATGCTTCGTTAATTGTACCTTTCTTGGGTAATATGTCCAACAAAATATTTTATTGCAACCCCCAATTGTCTCAAAACATTGAATATTGAACCTTGTCTGTAAAATATTGAATAATTTTCTTGGCCCTTAGGATTCCATACCAACGTACCTAGGACTCTGGACCTTTTTTTCCTTCATGAAAATGCAACATGTACTCTTTGTCAATCTCTTTGTCATTTGCTTATGGTTGAGGAAATTTAGACCCAACAGTCTGTAAGTTTGTGCATCCTTTTGCGATCAAGCAATATCTTGAAAAAGATAATGCATGGACAATTTCTTACTTTAATTCTCTCAGCAAGTATATCAGATATGTGAATTTATGACACATACCGTCGACAGTGGTTGCAACTTTGCCTTCAGACCAAGCATCATCTTCTTAAGTTTCTATGTCGCGTTATAACCCCCGCCTCCCCCCCCCCCCCCCCCACCATCACGATATTTTACTTGAGAATAAGATGTAACAGAAGACCAGTAAACTCATCATGCATGTTTTACCCTCAGTCCCTTTTCAATACAAGAGTCGAACCATAGCAGGCTCTCCCTTTTTTTGTGAAAAGGCTTTCTAATAACCGTATATTTAGACAATTTTGTGCACATATAATGACATATCGTCGGTGTAAATGCAAAACCTCGTATGTCGATCCTTGCGATTTTCAAAGTACAAACTTGTGTGCCCAGTAACAGACAATTCTTGCAAGTTTTGAGATATTTTACTGATCAGTATTGATGTCACATCATTTGTGAACAATATGTCCAAATTTCAAGTAAAACAATACAGTTTGAGAAAAGTTATTACACCTTTTTCCCTCCCCTTTAAAATTTTTCAAAAACGAGATACGAGGTTTTGCATTTACAACGACGATATATAAATCGCGGATTCCTTGGTTGATTGGAAATTGCTTATATGTGTTATTCATAGCTAGCTCTTGTGTTTTATGGATTTTACCTCAACCTGAGGTTAGCTTGTTGTATTCCACAAAAGTCAGAATTCCAAAAACTTATTTGTGGTGGAGATGTTTGAAATGAATTAAGAAATGCACGAGCATATATCTAAAAACTGATAACAAAACAAAGGATTTCAAATCTTCGGCCAGCGACATATTACAACACTAGAAGTTGGAATATGATGTGTTTCCCTCTCATCATAACCAACAGAAATTGTGTTTGCTATTTAAACTAAATCTTTCAAAACAACATTTTGTTACACGAATACGAGGATTTCTCACAAATCAAGTGTCTTCGAAGTACTGGTATTCAGTAAGGTACATATGTACAATTTATAACTGTTTATATTATCACATATAAGTATTCTGAATTATAAAGGTGTAAAACGATGTCACTCGAATGCAATTTGATAAAGAAATGAATAATTCAATTGCTATAATAGGCAATATTAAATCATCAATTAATGCACATGACAGTGCAAATATGAAATTGTCCAGTTTCAACTATCGCTTATTAGAATATATTTGGTAAGCTGTGTTCCTATAACATAGCATTCCAATCAATAGAAGTGGTTGGGAAGATTTCTCTACTGCACAGCATGTCTCCAATGGTATTGTTAAATTTAAACTTGGAGCAAAATGTAAAAAAGCATGCATTACAAGGCAAAAATGGTGTAAATCAAAGGTGATCATACATGTACTCCAATGGGAATTCATTATTAAAACGCTTTTTTAGTACTTAACTTTAACAAAATAAAGTTTCTTGTATAAAAGAAAACTGTGTTTCACATAGAAAAAAAACAAAGAAAGCAGGTTAAAGTTTTCAGCATGCCATTTGCGATAAATGGAATTTCATTGCCATTTATACGGTAATTTTTCAGAGCATATATTGTTAAGATTCTCCCTTTTAATGGGTAAATCATGAAATTTTAGTTTTCAAACACAACAAGTAAACAATTTAGGGAAAAAGATGCAAAAATGAAAGTCATTAACATTATTAGAGAATATTTGAGATTTTATTTGCCATTTAGAGAAAAGTATGCAAATAATTGTGAATGCGAATAAGCTCGTATTTGCTTGTTCTGTGTAGCTGATGAATGGTTTATGAACTTATTATTGAACACTTGTTAGATAATGTTAGACATGGTTGGGCATACAAAATGAAGAAAACAATTGATCACCTAGGCCTCAATTATCTAAACAATTTCTTAAACAATGCCAATTTCGTTATTTCTGCTACTGACATACCCCCTGTAAGCATCTTAAAAAATCGAATTAGAGACCAATTTATTCAGGACTGGTTTGCCTATATCAATCAGACTCCTAAACTAGAATATTTTTGTAAATTCAAAACTGATTTCGCTTTTGAAAACTATTTGCAAACAATCCACAATGATAATTTAAGAATAAACTTAACACGCTTCAGACTCAGTTCTCATTCTTTAGAAATAGAATCAGGCAGACGTTTTGGATTAGAAAGAAAAGATCGTTTATGTAAAATTTGTAATTTGAAAGTTGTAGAATCCGAATATCATTTCCTTTTATGCTGTCCTAGATATGACGAAATACGCAAGAAATTTATAGGAAATATTAATTGGCCCTCTCTCCAAAAGTTTTACAATATAATGGCTTCTAAAAACAAAAATACTCAATTCAAAGTAGCTAAATTCATCAACAAAGCACTTCTAAATAGAGAAAGTATCACGAAACAGCTCTCTTAGCTCATGTAATCTTTACTTATCCTATACATGTTCTTTTTTCCGATCCTTTCTATCTTCTTAGATTTTGATTTCCTTCGTCTTAATTGTTTTGTTTTCCCATGTTCTTTTGTTTGCATGTTTATATATTGTATATATATGTGTCTTTGCCATACCTTTTTTCTTTTGTAAATGGCCAAAGGCAAAATTTATTGCCGATTGCTAATAAATGTATGTACGAGGGCTGTTCAAATAATTCGTAGACTCTATGCATTGCGTCTATATTACTGAATAAAATTTAAAAAATCAACCTATACTAGATAAATCAATTATCTGAGAAGAGGCTGTGAAAATTTCAACATTCTATCTTGAACGGTTTGTGTTTAATTGACTTTCTAAAACACCCCTTGACGCTAAAGCGGGGCAGGTGTACAATGACGTCGACGTCAGGTCAAATTTTTTTCCAATGCAGGGCAATGTTTCTAGCTCTTAAGCATTGCACAACACCTATAGTTCTTGAATATATGACCTCTTATTGTATATTATGCATTTTGTTTTGAATTTTTATAGATCAAAATAATTATTTCCATGACTATCTAATCGTGAAACTTGATGATAGTCTCTCTAGTGCTTTAAACGTAAATGTAAACATGCATCTAGCTTTTCTTTGTATCAGCTATATGAATGAGCCTATTATAGCCCGTTTCTGTACCTACCAAAAACCAAAATGTAAATATACATTTGAAAGGTTAATGAAGGTGCATATTACATATTCTAAAAGTGAGGTTACTTTCATTTTTAATGTGGTATTTGTATTTTCTAGACAAAATTCAGCAAAACTTACATTTTGGCATCCTCAAAGCGACGTCACGACGTCCACATTTGTTTACCAAGCAGCTCAAGTGAAACATTGTTTATTTGAATACTCAAATTTAAAATCATACAATGACTTGTCGTTTTGTTGGTCAGTCGTGGTGCATAAAATTTCTTAAGTTTTCTGATGTTTGAAATATTGAAAATCCATTCCAGAGAGCATAATATAAAAGTAAAGACGTGGATTTTACCCCCTGCCCCGGTTAAGCAAAAGTGTGTTTCTATAGCAACCCTGTATCAGAATTCTGGTTGCACAAAACTTGCAACATTTGATTTTTCAGACTGGGAAAGGTTTTTTCTACCACATTGTGAAGTTTAATTTATGTACGGTGTAAAACATGAAAGTTATAGCAAAAGTCTACGAATTTTTTGAACAGCCCTCGTATGTATGTATTGATCTATTAGTGTTCTCATTCATTTAAAACATTAAGCATGATTATAAAAACGTATCGCCTCAGCATATTTATTCCCTAGAAAAGCATTGTTTTAGCTAATAAAACACATATTTCTACTTTCTCATTAATATTCATGAATATGCAAATTAACTAAATAAAAATGATTTCAAGAAAAATGTCTATTTGAAATTTTAAAACTAGTCTTATGTTTTATTACCAAAATAAGTATATACAATATATCTTATGTATCTTAAATAAGTATTTTAAAATATTTTATTGCAATTAATTGATCCAAGTACTGAAACGTAGGAAAATGAGTAGTTGCCATGGTAACAGGCCTACCATTTTCTTATCCAGCACTTTTAAAACAATTAAGAACCTGAATTCATTAATTATGTTTCCTGCGCTTCAAGAAAATATATGTCTTAAAAAATCCCACATGGTGGGGAGGGTTTCTATTCACTAGTATACTAGTAAAGTCGTCTTTTTGCAAATTTTCCACAATCTCATTAATATTCATTAATATGCAAATTAGCAAATTTTCTGAAAAATTTTTTGGTTGTGAGAGAAATGTGATGACAACATTTTAAAACTAGCCTCAATGTTTTCTGACCAAAATAAGTAATTTTATTGCAATTAATTGATCCAAGCGCTGGAACGAATGAAAATGTGTGGTTACCATGGTAACAAGCCAACTATTTGCTTATCCAGCATTTTTAAATCAAATAACAAAGTGAATGTATTAAAATACATCATAAGCTTCAAGAAAATATAGATATTCAAAAATACTTCCTGGCAGGGAGGTTAAAATTCACTAGTAAAGTCTTGTTTTTAGCAAATTAAACACATTTTCTTACTTTCTCATTAATATTCATGAATATGCAAATTAGCAAATTTTCTAAAAAATATCTATATTGTGAGAAAAATATCTTGGTAATAATTTAAAACTATTTTGAAAGATTTATGACAAAAATAAGTAATTTTATCGCAATTAATTGATCCAAGCGCTGGATTGTCGAAAAATGGACGGTTGCCATGGTAACGAGCCCACCATTTGCTTATCCAGCACTTTTAAATACAAAATAATTATTACAGGTTCATTGATTATAAAAGACAAATCTCCCGAAATATAAATTGATTTCTTCTACAGGCCCGTAGGAACAGGGGGGCTAGGGGAGCTTACCCCCCCCCCCCCCTCCCCAAAAGTTGTCAAAAAATGAAGAATATTCTCAATTTTTTCACTACAAATTTTGGGAAAACCCAAATTACCCCCCCCCCCCAATATTCAGGACAAGGGCTTTAGCCCCCCCCCCCCATGTGAAATTGCTTCCTACGGGCCTGTTCTAATTCATCCCATTTTACAACATGTGCTAAAATACTTTCTTTAAACAAGCCCAGGAAATTCTGGAAAGTGGGATAAAGTTGTATAACGTGCAATTATATTGCCCGTTAACCGTACGAAAATGTTGAATTAAACCACTAAGGCATGTGAGTAGGCCCGTAATAACTTTTAAAAAAAAACCATTCTTAGATTGTTCAAAATCTTTCTCCAAACAGATTGGTCGTGAAAGTGCAGTACACCTAGTTCAGTTTTCAGGGCGAAAATTCCGTATCAATTGAATAAATGCAACCTTTATCGACAATAAATGGTAGAATTAGTCAAAGTTCTAAGATTGTGGCCGATAAAAAAATATCATGTGCATGCATATAGGCCTAATTCCGTTTATTGTATTCTTTCGACAATAACGTCCTAACTGAAACTTCGACAAGCTATGCTGTAAAGGGATGTGGCTCCGATATTGCTCTAGTTATAAAATATAAACTTTTTTCTGAGAAATGCTTAACCTTTCCCCAAACTGCAGTCAACGACTTTCTTAATAAATCCTTTCCAAAACGGCAAATTTGTAGGGTGACCCACCTCACAAACTGCAACAAATGAAAAAATGGGTGTTATTAAAGATAGTACAATATGACATAGAAAATGTTGAGACAAAAAGAGAAACTACTGGTTATCAGCAGTTTCTTTTTTGTCTCAATGTTTCCCTAAGCCTTTTCTATTAGGGACGTCAAAACCAGGGCTTGTTTTGGAAAGGGTTAAAAAGAACTGTTTAGGAATTAAAAAAAAAAACAAGAGGAGCATGATGGCCCTTAATCGCTCACCTGAACCTAGATAGAATGAAAGTCACAATGTTGTCAAGTTCAAGAGCACATAATTTAAGATGTGAGATTATGATCCAGCTGAAAACTGCAATTATAATCAGCCGCCGCGATATTACCCTGGTAGTTTAAAACGGCGTAAAAACCCCAATAAATTCAAACGCATTCATAATCATGAATAATCAATATTTGTGGCTGTAACAGTTAAAACAAAGTGTAAGAAAACTAACATTTTGGCACAGTCAAGGGCATATAACTCTGTTCTGATAAAGATGTTCTCATCAACATTATGTCTAAGTTTGTTTTGATAGGTCAATATTTATTGTTGTTTGAGAGAAAACAAAGTCAAAAACGTCAATTTTATCACCGTCAAGGGCACACAACTCTGGTGTTTATAGTCTGATCAATCTGAAATAAAATCTGAATTTAAACATTTCAGATATTATGGTCACCAACATTGCGACCAAGTTGTGTCTTGAATGGTCCATATTTGTGTCTGTTAGAGCGAAAATAAAGTCGAAAACGGTAATTTTGTGAAATTCAAGGGCCAATAACTCTGTTTTTCTTGTCAAATCAAGCTGAAAATTTAACTCATCCAGGATCTTATGGTCACCAATATTGTGGCCAGGTTTTGTCTTGAATAGTCAATAAACGTAGATGCTAGAGTGTAAACAAAGTCGAAAATAGCAATTTTGTCAAATTCAAGGGCACATGACTCCAGACTTCCTGCTTCGGTCACACTGAAAATCGAACTCATCCAAGATCTAATGGTTACCAGCATTGTGGCTTAGTTTTGTCTTGATAGGTAAATATTTGTAGATGCTAGAGTGGTAACAAAGTCAAAACTAGCCAATTATTACATTCAAGGGCACATAACTCAAGACTTCCTGATCCGATCTGACTCAAAATCGAACTCATCCGAGAACTTAAAGTCATACATGTTTTGACCAAGTAAGATTAAGATTTATCAATATTAGTAGATACTAGAGTGGTAACAAAGTCAGGACTAGCCATTTTTGACATCAAAGGGCACATAACTCCGGACTTCCTGGTCGGATCTGACCCATAATCGAACTCATTCGAGAACTTTTGGTCATACATGTTTTGACTAAGTTTGGTTAATATTTTTTAATATTAGTAGATACTAGAGTGGTAACAAAGTCAGAACTAGCCATTTTTGACATTAAAGGGCACATAACTCTCACTTCCAGGTCCGATCTGACCCAAAATCGAACTCATCCGAGAACTTATGGTCATACATGTTTTGACCAAGCTTGGTTCAGATTGGTGAATATTTATGGGTGCTAGAGTGGTAACACCAAAATGTGAACAGACGGACAGACGGACGGACAGCGGACGGACGAGGATTAACAAAAAGCGATCACAATAGCTCACCTTGAGCACTTTGTGCTCATGTGAGCTAACAACAACATCTGGATCAGCAGACAATGACTTTTTTCAAGATGAAAGAAACAGGAGTTTCTTCTTTTCCTTTATTAATCCCTATGTACTTTTACATAATATTCGTCAAACTCCGAGATTGTTAGGGACATCGTTGTATTTGTGAAATAAACGCAGCATCGTTACGTTGTTGATAATCTGTTAGTACGAAGTTTTCGAACGTATAAACGATTCAAAATCTTTTACTGAGGGAATAGACCGATAACGGAAAATAGGGGTGGCAGCATGTATATGTGACTATTTATAGTAACAACTTATACATATTCATACCTGTCCACCCTAAAATAAACCAAATATTTGTTTCGATTCTCGTTTAACTTTGAATGTATAATACCAAACGATTCTATATTTGTTGTTGTTGTCATCGTTGTTGTTGGTGGTGGTGGTGGCGGTGTTACTGCTGCTGTTGCTGTTATTGTGACACGTATTTCGGACGCCTACTCTATACAAACATACATGCTTAAATTTCTTATGTAAGTAAAAGAACTAAAGCCGTTACTCGTTATTAGTATAAACCGATGTGTCCAAGTAAAATTATCACGACGAGAAATCACGTGATACAACAATGATAGCGATGAATGTTGTGCTAAAAATATACTTTATTTACCGTGTTTATTGACAAACCGCCGGTATGTTTTATATATACTCTCGTCAAGCCGTAGTTACGTAGTTTATAACAACACACATGAAAAAGTATATGTTTGTCCGAAATTTCGTCACAGTTAACCGGATAAAATCGTTCCCTATTGCAGAGAATCTTCAATAAATCCGTAAAAGTAGGCCTTCGTGACCGGTTGGAATTTGGTTTGAAACGGTAAAGACGAAAAACAATACAGATAACAGACAATGCTCATCAACTAGCACCTTCACGGTGCTCTGTGTTATCAGTTTTACATCGCACTCGGTTTCAGTCAAATGGAGCCTAGTCCAGGGACTGAATAAGGATTTTTTCGATGTGTTGGATGTTTTTTAAACAGCACAAGATAAAAAAGTTATTGGCAAACAAAACAAAATTTTAATTGGTCATTAATCATTAACTTACTTATAATATGTTGCTTAAAACAACCACATATCAAGAAAATCCAAGACATTTTTACACCTTCTCTGTTTCAAAGCAAATATAAATCGGATACAATTTTAAAACTTTGCCGAATAAATTGTGCAAATGTTCGTTGTTGTGTTACGGTATTACTCGCCGTAATTACGCAATTATTCTTGTCAACTGGAAAGACAAAACGATGGTACGTGAACGTTTTTGGAGAGACTTACATCGTAGAAATATAATATAGTAGACGAACACGACAGAAATATCTCAGTTCGAGCAATTACATGTACCTTCCCCCTGTTTGCTATTAAACTATGCATAGTCGCAATTAAATCTGAACCAAATGTTTTCCATTGCTAGGATTACAGCCCAGCATTATATACAAAACAGTTCGTGCATTTTCGGACTCTATCCGTGGCAACGGAAATTAACGAGAGATAACCTTTTCATTTTCCGGCGTCATCCGTGGCAAGGAAAATTGACGGCGATACATTCGTCAATTTCTGTTGCAACTGATGACGCCCGACATGAAATGCTTTTTAGTTAATGATAGGTTGTCCAGCCCAAATGCATTTAACGAATTTCATCAAATTGCAGAAAGACACAATCTGATCTTGTTCTATGGTCGTATTAGATGCGAGCAGGGAAATACTAGCTGAAGAAGAGAAAGTGTAAATTGTGGACGGTTTTTTTGTTTTTTTGTTGTTTTTTTTTTTTCATTTTGTAACGAAGGTTATGAACAAAAATACCATTGCTACTGTATTTATAGGCTTACCTCCTAGGGTCGATGAACGATAAAAGAGTTAGCCCTTTTCCAGTTATAAAATTGTAGACTGGTTAAAACTGAAACATGTTTGAGACTATAAAGCGATTTAAAACGACATTGGTAATATCCAAATTTTGCATTAGAAGAAAGAAAATGAAATTGGAAAATGTTGTTTGTCAGCTCGCAGCATTCCCTATTCTTTCAATGATTTTAAGGGCTTTCTCACTTATGTGCATCATTCAGGATCAGGTAACATTTGGTAAAGAGTTCAACATAATCACGTTTCTAATGCACTAACATATTCATACTGGACATTCAAGCTGCCTCGCGTAAAAACGGACCGTTCAATGTAAAGGTAAGATTTTAACGTACATTTATTCAACAATCATTAGATACCATGCAATCCGTGCAATTTCGCCTCAATTTTCGACTCCCATTTTTTATTCCCATCTTTAAAATACCGGTAATATATCGTCGCAGTTTCTTTAACCCTTTCCCAAACAACAAAATTTTAGGGTAGTCCCATTTGAAAGCTGCTAGAGACAACAAAATTGATGTTGAAAAACATCAAATATGTGTACAAAATAGTATTGAAAATATTGAGACAAAAGGAGAAACTGCTGGTTATCAGCAGTTTCTTCTTTTGTTTCAATGTTTTCCCAAGCCTTTTTTACTAGGGACGTCAAAACCAAGTCTTGTTTGGGAAAGGGTTAAACACATAACTGTAGTTTGTTTCTAAGCTTTTGATGTGACGTTTTTTACGAAAAGTGACGATAAGTTGACCTTCACCTTCACGTGTTTCTGTTTTGTCTCCTTGGAATGTTTTAATTTATGCAGTGTCATTCTAAGCGGCGACTGCATGGCGCTTGCATGACATTCATATATTTCTAATAAATAACTACGGAAGGAATCTCTAAGAAATCTTTTGCCACTCAAGACGATGTCAAGGTGAAGAAGATCACAAGACACTCACATGCCTTGCTAACCTCTCGATTCAACCAATCTCTTTACTCACAATAAACCCTTTCCCAAACGGCAAAATTTCAGGGTGGTCCAATTCAAAAACTGTCACAAATGACAAAATGGAAGTTATAAAAGGTAGAATTTGTGTAAAATATGGCATAGAAAATATAGAGACAAAAGGAGAAACTGCTGGTTATCAGCAGTTTCTTCTTTTCTTTCAATGTTTTCCCAAGCCTTTTCTATTAGGGACGTCAAAACCAGGTCTTGTTTGGGAAAGGGTTAAAGGTTGATTGTGGTTTAAACCTTTCCCAAACGCCAAATATTTAGGGTTGTCCAATTTTAAAGCTGTTGTTCATAGACGACAAAATCGAGGTTGATAAAGATAGGATTTGTGAACAAAATAACACTGAAAAATTTTGAAGCAAAAGGAGAAAATGCTGGCCATCAGCACTTTCTTTTGTTGCTTCAATGTTTGCCATATCCTCACTGTTAGTGACGTCGAACCCAGGTCTTCTTCGGGAATTGGTTAAAGAGACATAACAATCCCATTTCATTTTTCAAAATTTCTTGTCAAATGTGGTAGATTTTTGAAATTGGTTGTGATCAGTATATTGATATCAGCATTATTATATTTTATGCAACTCTAATTTTCAAAATTTGCCTGTTTATTCCAAAGCGCTACTAGAACAATACTTGCAATCACCCATTGATGTCTTAAGGTAGTCCACCTCTAATGAGAATCACGCTGCGTTAGAATTTTACGGGCGACATCGTTAACATACGACGGAAAGTTCCACCGCCCGAACGAAATGTTCGGATACGTACAACGAATGTTAAGTACGTCGCACGATAAATTCTGGCGTCGCGTCAATCGCATAAGGGCAGGATTACCTAAAAGGATTTTAAGAAAGCTTAGAAGAAATGGATATACAACAACAAATGTACCGCGTATCTCTGGTGGGGAACTCGGCCAAAGCGTAGGACGTTTTTTCGCGATCAACGTATTCCGTCGGTGTTGTTATAAGATATCTTAAGGTTCCGGAACTGTAATGGCTGTAACTTTATAATGATTAAGCTGCACTACAAATATGCCTGGAAGTGATTAATATCATGTATCAATTATATGAATGGCAAAACTCAAATTGATATGTTATGATGTGAATGGTAAATAATCAGTAAATATTTCTGACTTGAAAATAATGCATTACCTCCCCTTATGATATAAATTTTAGTGGATTATCTGCCCTTGACTTACGAAAAAATCACTTTTCACAAAATTTGTGTGGCAAACAAACTATTTTATTTTATTTTATGGAGCCAAATAATAATTGGCAACTTTCTACCATTCAAAATAATTGAAAATTTGCCTAATTTTGAAAATATTGACTAAAAAGATATTTTCTCATTGGCTCCAATGCAAACTTTAAAGCCAGTTATCTCCCCTTGGTTTTACAAATTTTAAAAAGTAAGATGGTGAAATTTTTTTTATTTATCAATGTCTGAAACATACCCAGCTTTCAAAGAGATCTATATGCTAGAAGTGTGTGTACCAAATATTGCCATTACAGTTCCGGAGCCTTAATTACGGCTTCATCGAAGCCGCAGTTACGAGACTTTATAACAACCCCGACAGTTTGTCAATACAAAACGGTAAACCCGGTCTGTTTTTAGAACAAGGTCATTGTCATTAGAAAAAAATCTATAAACTCACATATAAACGCAAAATATCTTTACTTTGTTGCAGCGAAAATTGTTTTAGTTTACCACCAGTGCTTATGCTTAACTTGAAAGGTGAAAAGCGGTCTGTGATTATACAACTATACTATTCAAAACTTCTAGCAGCCACTTTGAATTTGAATATTTTAAAATGGTTTCTGAACAGTTTGAACCATTTTCAAAGAAAGATGTGTTCATTTTTTGGAAATATTGGCGACTTTAATAGACTCCAAGCAATTTAAAATATATTGCATCAGTCGTATTGAAGATTTTCTTATGTAAAAGACAAGTACCATCACTTTTGAAATTCAATTAACCAGCAATTACGGATGGGGATTACCGTTAAGCCGATTTCATGAGGTTGCTTGTGTTTATTTATCAATATGGATAATTTTATCGGCAGTCGACATTCAGATGAAATAGATCGAAATAAAATTGATTTTTACTGATCCTGGTAACACTTGATTCAGAGCACAATATGCAATCCCATACCTGGACCTGAAAATTGTAGATAGTTTGCAATTTTTGTGAATGAGCACAACATTTTCACATTGCTTACTTCTAACCTGATTAGCATGTCTATATTTCGATTACAATATTATGGCGATACATGTTAATCTATCTTTACAACATAATATCTAAACTGCTGTAATTATGCGGATAAACACGTGCCATAACATCGTTACCGGATTATAGTAGCAAACAAGACTCGTTGTTGCATAATCCACGCTTCGTAATTATATTTTTAAACAAATGAGCGCTTAGTAGTTTTGAGGGGTGTATAATCCAATTAGTACTATTCTAATTGTAACTTTAAGGAAATATGTCATCCATTTCTTGGTGATGATAAGATTGATATCTTGATGCAAATATCATTTGTTCAGTGTGACAAGAATGATAAAGATCAGCAATAAGTAAAAATAATTGGTTATCCGACACTTTGTTATATAAAATTAACTATTTAATACAGGACTAACAACACGAGGTGAGGTCTACATATTATTTATTACTTCTATCTTATTTATACTCTGGTTTTCCGCCCATCATTAGATAACAAACACTTAATGCAACTTCGCTTCAAACAGTTCAACTTTGCCTCAAACATCTGCGTCATCAATGACAGTGGAAATTGACGGGGGTATCTGGGTTTAAAAAAACGGACATCCTTGCCAATCTCAGCTGCCACGGATGACTTCCAGAATACAATAAACATGCCAGCTGATAGAAATTCTTTAAGGGATACATTAACCAAACCTTGAATCTACCAGGAACGTCAAAACTAAAATTTGTTTTCTAGAGAGAGTTTTAAACCGTTGGTTAGATGGAAAGCTCGATTCTGTATTAATTGACATTTGAGGTTATTCGTGTAAAATGTCTAGGACAAAATTGCAACAGATCTTCAATGCTTTAGAAATCGTACATGTATATGCTATGTAATTCACGAGTTACTCTCTAACAGATTATACCACTCATATTGGCTGATCCAAACGCTGTCGTAACGCTATCAAAAGTTAACTGTTTACTACATCACAGTGTATAATCACGTGACTTAGAATTTCCGATAATCTTCAATAACTTTGTCAATACTTGACCAATTTGAATTCGGTTTGAAGCAGAGAATGTGGAAAAATGTCAGAAATAACATGGACATGGTAGATTTTTCAAAAATCAACTGATAAAAAAGTTATTGAAGATAAACCAAAATTTTGGTTTATCTTCAATAACTTTTTATCATTTGATTTTTCAAAAATCAACTACGTCCATCTAATGCGTGACGACTATCCACATTCTCTGCTTCAAACCGAATTCAAATCGGTCCCGTATTAACAAAGTTATTGAAGATATTCAGTAAGTATTGTATCACGTGATTATCCACCGTGTATGATGGTTGGCCCAGTTTTCGTGGTATTAATAATTCAAAGGGAACTCCAGAAAGACAAAAACAAGTCAGTGCATCAACAATTATGAAATAACTTTTGAAAATATTTGTAATTTTATAAATTACTTATATTTATGTCATTCCGCGTTATTGTTTACATTGGAAGCCATTTTGGATAAGCTGTTGACCTATGACGTCATCGGAATTGAGGCTCCAGAATTCGTGGGTCGTTCAATAAATCAGTGACAAGTTCTTTGTTTCCAAATTTTCCTCCCAAAACTGGGAACTTAATCAATCTAACATTCCTTGTGAATAATTAAAAATGTTGTTATTTTTAAATACACTGGTTGATTTAATAATAGGAACATCGCAAGTACCTCTGCCAATTTGATTAACTCAATAAAAGATATTGAACAACCCTCACAGAACAGTCATAGGTTATGCCCCTTGAATAAACATTTTCTTTGCTAACTTTAGTTGAAGCGAGTGAAGATGGGGGAGGGGTGTTTGTTGACAAAATTATAGCGTGTGGACGTCGCATACTTAGAATGGCGTAAGATTATTCGGAATACCACGAATTTGGCCTCCTCCACGAAAACTGGGCAAATCACCATACATCGTGACGTCATTTACTGCGTTACTATCGTTTTTTATAGTGATCACGCACACAGTCACTCATCCAAACAAAGATAATCATCCAAGGAAAGTGAAATTTCGGATTACGTCGATTCTAATTTTGGCTTTTGGCGGTATTTTGATGTTTCAAGCAATGAAAAAGTGTATCAGATTTTTAAATTGTTATGCACTTTACAGCGAATTATTGGATAATGAAATACAACCAGGGCCAGAGTTTAGACAAAATTCGCTATCGTAATACCAGGGCACGATTGTTCCGTAGTAAAATATAGTAACGGCGGAAACAGAGTATTCGTGAGTGTGTCAATGCGCGCGTTGAAATATTCACGATGAGTTAATTTCAGACGTGTTGGTCCATTACTTACTACTTGATTGCATGTATTACTACTTGGTTACATTATATGACCTTTTGATTAGTCGGGTTAATTAGATTTAATATTTGCTGCCTCATATCCATATTGATAACATGTACTGAAGCGAATAGCCATCGGTAGAAACGCCATTACACTGGTACAACTAGCAAAATTTAGAAATACTCCCAGCGTAAAGAAATTTTGACCCATCACAATGAAAAGGACCATCTTGGAAGTCCACAAAACCATTATATCAGAAGCGTATTAGACAAAGCAGATATGTTGCATTTGGAAAGGGAAAGTTAACTTATACAGAGTGTCAAAAAATAACGGAATCCATTTTTAAAGTGAATTGCTCATGCTTCTCCGCCAAATTTTAACATGCAATAGAAACGATTGTGTTCTATTAGCAGTACATATTTGGTTGAAAAACGTTTATAAGTTTTGCAATTATAGGCATTCAAATGAAAGTGCGCTCGTAAAACTATTTTAACACGATATCGATATGTCCGTGTTGTACAGCACAGACTCGTTAAATGAATTGACGCTTCACAATTGATTAACATATTCAATGCAATACAAAGGTGTTTTTGAAACATTTTATTCAAATTTATAGTGCATTTTCATTTAATACTTTCTGCAATTAAATAAACTGTTAAAGTAACCAAAATAAATACAATCAAAGCAAAAATCGATATCATGTCAGAGCGGGGTTTTGGTGTAATTATCAAATTGCACATAACGTTTCAACAAATACAATAAAGTATCTTAAATATTGCAAGTTCATAACTTAAATACTTTTTTACCCTTTAGAATATTTTACTTTGAATAAGGATTCCATTTTTGGGGACACTCGATAGTAAGATAGGTAAAAGTATTCTAGATTCAGAAAATTATTTGAGACTGAAGTAACCCTATCCTAGTTAGTCTGCTCTATTCGCTCTATCCGCTCAGACTGACTAGGATCACTTCGTTTCACACTTCCTTTTTTGAGTAACAATTGTCGACCAAGGACCCATTGCTTTATTCGATGCTTGATTCTGAAGAAACGTTTGCATTTTGGAATATTGAATCAAATTCTTACAATCGTTATTAAGGTAACGTCTGCATGTTTAGGGTGACGTCTTAATTATTCGACATCAGAAAAAGCCGATTGCTTTGTCTTCGTAACTTACCTGTATAATATTATACCGCTTTAACCCTTTCCCAAACGACAAAATTTTGGGGTAGTCTAATTTGAAAGAAGTTGCAGACGACATTTCAATGTGACGAAATCGCGAAATTTTATAACTTTTTGGGTAGAAAACATTGTGGGAAATGAAGAAATTGCTTGTCACAAGCAATTTCTTCAATTTCCACAATGTTTTTCAAAGCCATTATATAGTGGGGAGTCAAAAGGAGTCACTGTGTGGTAATGGGTTAAACTTGTGCAACTTCGCTCGAAAAATTCTGACAGCGTTTGAATCTTAAAATGACCATACTATGGATATTCTGCTATGGTGCTATGATTTTATCGATGTCTTTTTTTCTCTCTCTCTCTTTATTATGATTTTTTCAGTAACTAGATGGATTCAACGAAATCTAAAGAGGATGAAACAATTAATGGCTGTAGAGATAACTTCACAGATAACACCCGGGACGCCCAAGAAGAAGCCATAGACATACCCGATATATACTCAACATGGGATATTCTATACTCCGTGGATGATGTTCCATCATTTGGTGTCATGTTTTCTGTCGCTTTACAGGTATGAAATTGATATGTACCGTTGCTTTTCTTCAAAAACCTCGTAATGAATTGTAGAAAAATATGCGTGGGATCAGAATTGAACGGGGTTTAACCCATTACCACACAATAACTCCTTTTGACTCCTCACAAAATAATGGCCATGAAAAACATAGTGGAAAATAAAGAAATTGCTTGTGACAAGCAATTTCTTCATTTCCCACAATGTTTTCCACCCAAAAAGACCTAAAGATTAAAAATACCATTCACTTGAAATTTTGTCTGCAGGATCTTTCAATTTGGTCCGCCCTAAAATTTTGTCGTTTGGTAATGGGTTAAAGCATCTTGCAACCGTTATGCTCATATCGCGGAGGCTTTAGCACCTTACCGTGGATTTCTGTCATTTCTCTTACCAGTGCTACCACAACATCCTTCGTGAGCCTCCAAAGATTTACGATTATCTACCAACACGTGAGAACAGTATCTTGTGGTTCTTATTAGTTCTTGTTTTTGTACTTATGTGAGAAATATAATGTTAGGAAGTAAACAATATGATTTCCGCAATTATATCCAGAATTAAATCATTTGATGCTGTGTTTGGTTGTTTTTATTACAACAGAACCAAAGAGTAATGAAAGGGCATAATCTTTACAAGTTGTCAATGAAAGACGAATTAACATATAGACCTATCAATGCACTGAATGAATTTCCTATTGCATTAATTGTCCTATAATTCATAAAGGTAGTCATTCCCTTATGATATTCGCGCGAGATCGGAATTATTCGGGCTGAGTGGAAAACATTTGGCGGTGATACTTTCCACCGTCGAATGTTTATGACCGCGCCCGAATAGGTTCGGATACGTAACAACGCCGCTCGAAAAAAGATCCGATGTTTTATGAATCTCAAAATGGTCACATTACGGTTATTCTACCTTAAACTTGAACGCATACATATCATTCTGTTTCAGAATGTCTTGCTTTCCATTGGTGGAGCACTCACGACTGCTTACGTAATCTCTGACGTCATATGCGCACCTGCCACTCATCCAATCAGAGCACAGATATTTGGTACGACATTGTTCATGAACGGAATCATGACCGCTCTACAGCCTCTTATTGGAGTAAGGTTAGGTTCAATCATTTTAACCCCTTTCACAAATTAGACATACGTTTTTATGCTCCCCGAAAAAATTTCGGGGGAGCATATAGTCGCCACGCTGTCCGTCCGTCCGTCCGTCCGTGTGTCCGTGTGTCCGTGTGTCTGTCCGTCCGTCCGTCCGTCCACAGCCATATCTCAGCAACCCTTGGACCAAATTCAATGAAACTTCACATGTGAACTCCCTGGGTCAATACCTAGGGACCTTTTTCTCTGTTTGTAAATTTAAGGCTGCGTCATGGAAAAAGGGGCCTTAGTGTAAAAATTAGTTTTCTCTTATTTCTCTTCTTCTAATGGGCAGAATTTAATGAAATTTTGTGCTCATGTAATGAATAGGATGTTCTAGACCATATTCTATAAATAATGTGTGTACAAAAAAGCTGTCATGGGAAAAGGGGGCTAAATGTATGATAGTTTTTATTTTGTGACAAACACTTATTCGGGGAGCATAATCCGTCTGTGACGGCTCTTGTTCTCTCCTGAAGTCATGATACTATGAAATTTTAAAAGGAAATATTGCAGAACCACGAAATGAGAGTTGTATTGAGAGTAGGCATCACAATGCATCTATAGGTCCTCCGGACACATCAAAGCTATTGTACCACCAAAAAGAACAGAGTTTATTTAAATAGGTTCTCATAAAGGTTATCTTTTCTCTCTTTCTTTATTCGTGATTTCTTAATAACACGAATGTGACTAGATTGGTGGATTCAAAAATGTGTAGGCCTACTAGCATGTAAATATTTGCATGCTTTCTATCATGCTCCGACAAAAGAAGCACATACACGTTTTGCGTCATGCACGAAGCAATACATGTTCAGCAAAACAAAAATTCGTAATAATCATGACCTTTCTTATTTTGCAGGCTTCCGATATTTCAAGGTGTTTGCTCTACGTTTCTTATTCCGCTTGTCAATATGCGCACACAAACCAATTGGCAATGCGAAACCTTAGGTAATGTCTCAGACTTTCTATCCATTACGCTAAATGCGACCTTTTGGGGAAGTGTTCGCACAAACTGACTGACTGACATATCAAAACTTTTTACACTAAGGCAATTAGGAGGATCTAGATTGTTTTCGTCTTCTGTTAATTCTAATAATACAAAATCCGGTTGGCATCTGCTAAGCGTGATCCGTTTCTGGAAATGCCGTGAAATGGACCATGGAAACTATATTTAAAGGCAATACAATTCTGCTGCATATTTATATGCACTGTGAATATGCTTCCCTCTCATTCGAAATGAAAGTTTCGAAAGATGAATTCACTTGTGCACGCGTAAAAGGCACATGTGAATGTGAGTCATTTATGTATGTGATAGAGCTGTGGGAGACGCAGATGTTATACTGTATAGAATTATTGGTTAGAGAAATACCAAGAATCCATGGTTAGGTGTTCCAGCTGCCGCAATTTAACCATTACAGTTGAAATAGTCAATACTCTAAATTGAATCAATTAATTCTGAACTTTGATACATTTATTTCAGATCAGGGAACTAATTCCACATATAACGCTACGTCGTCCATTACCAATACAACCATGCTGCTTGATCCCAGCATGGAACAAGAAATGTACCGGAAGCTAAGAGAGGTATATAAATGTATATGGGCCAGCATCTAGACGAAAGGTCCCCCTCTAACATTTGAGGCAGCCATGTTTAAAAAAAACATATAATGCTTAACGTATACAACCCATAATTAGCACCAAAGAGCCAGAGGCGAAATTTGAAAAGTGCCAGTAAATCCTAAACTGTGTTATATATCCATTCCCAATACAAATATGAGCATTTTGAACGGTTTAGAATTTTGAATTAATGCATAATTATGGAAATATTTGACAACAATATTATGAATTACCTCCATTGTATATGAATATAGAGTAAAAAGATATTTGTATTTTTTTTTCTTCTTGAAGCATAATTTTGAAATCTGGTACGGTGAATCAACTTATTTGAAGTGTATTTACAAGTGTATGTAATTTGATGCATGTCCTATGGCTAGAAAGTGGTGTTTTAATGATGGGTCATATACCTTAAGTGCAGCATAAGCGGGATACATGCTACTTGCTACTTGCTACGAGACTTGCCATAAGGGAGGATAACGTGGTTCTTGATCAGGAAATATGATGAAGTCAAATGCATTAAACGACGTTTCCTAGATCGATCCTTTTACTGCCATTTAGTTTCGGTTAGGACCATAGCGTACATCATGAAAATGTTCGATGTATCTATAACTTCTGGACAAGGGGCTAAAACCAATAGATGTTGGGTCATTCTTAAGAAAATACCTTAGCTCTTGCTAGTGGGGAAATTTCAGGGAAATATGCCCATTTATATTTTCTTTTGTTGCTACAATTTTGGATGTGACCAAAACAACTAGTTGGAAGCAACATCATACAGAAACGCCATCCTGGAAATACCGTTGCGAAATACTTACTGTGTTATTTTATCTATGTTAAAAACGGCCAAGTTTCAGCTGTCAAAAAACTTTCGCGGATTCTCGCAGCTTCGTTTGGTTAAACTGCTACTTCAGCATCCCTTTTCATGCTTGTTTCGGTATGGGCTGATAACGAAATTCTGAAAATATCAAACATAGCACAGGAGTAGTATATACTTTTACTTTAACATGAATATCTTCCGCCGAACTACATGTACATTTTTAGAAGTATCTGCAAAAAGTAGTCCTGCACGTAATGCACAAAAAATATGTTATACAACCACAACGCTGATGCAGAAAAACTAAATTATCAAAGAAAACAGTACTTAAACATTTTAGCACTTCCAAAAGTCACCTGCATGCAAAGATAACAATTTTCTATTATACAGACAAATGTCCGGAAGCAAAGAGTTGACCGGTGTCACTCCATTGAGATTGTTCAGTAAGCATATAATAATGGAAGTCAACTTATTTTCAGATGGCAGGATCCCTGTGTGTAGCATCACTATTTGAAGTATTTGTTGGAATGACAGGCCTGGTCGGGATATTTCTGTCCATTATAAGCCCGTTAACCATCGCTACCGTCGTGTCACTTATAGGACTGTCTTTATACCGTATACCCATGGCTCTAGCTCGATTTCACTGGGGAATTTCTATTATGTATGTGTTACATGGAAAGTTTACGTTTTCCTCTTCACCATATTTATACGCGGCCGGAGGCAGTCGTATATTGGCGTCATCTTCTCCGCCTGTCCGTCCGTCCGTCCGTCAATCTGTCCGAACGTACGTCGTCAATCGCACGCTATTCTGCATTTTTTACATTTTTCACTATATTCTTTCAAAATTATCTATATACTTGAATTAGGTACATAAATAGAAGTCAATTTTAAGAAATTAAACTATTTCCCAACAATTTCAGCATGTTATATGTGATTTAATTTCATATGAAGAAAATGATAACTAACATAAACTCATAAAAATGCTTACATTTTCACGTAACGCGTAACGAAATTCAAGTATAATTCAGATATAAAATGCAATAGAATCGCTAATCTTCCGTCGATTTTCAAAATTCTTTCAACGTCGGAATCCTTATATCGTGTGTAAATATGACATTTGCATGAGGGACATCAGAAATGTTATTTGCGTCAAAATAAGGTAAACAACGACAGCATGTACCAATGTAACGTTTTTTCATCATAGGTCGGCTACAGTATGTAAAAAATAATTTTCTTATATTTTCCGCTACGTCCCTTCGATGATTTTCATTTCATATAAAAGTACATTGTTTCAAGAAAAAGGAATTATAAAATTATATTTGAAAGGTTGAGTATTTATGTTTGAAACAAAAACGTAGAAAAGTTTCAAATTTCCTACCCTGCTCGAAAATTGTGTTTATCTAAATGGGGTTCATCTCTTAAACTTTCCTGTTGAAATCGACAAGCAAAAATCAGCACATGCTATTACTAGTGACAAAAAGTACAAATAATTAGCTTTAAAACAGTATATAATACAATATGATTAATCTAAACATGTAATAAATTCAATCATGATTTTAAAATTACATTAATTTTATTCTACCCGACGCGCAACGTCGTTGTAGCTTTATATCATAGACGTGCGCTGTCTTGTGTGTAATTTGAATTACTGTAATACCAAAATTGTTCATACAATTCGTTGGTTTTATATTAAAAAAAACTAAGGATAACGGTAGTTGTTGTTTCTGTAAGGAAAGAGATTGATTTTCTTATTCATCATTAGATATATAATGTTATTTTAATTCCCAAATACACATCGATAAAAATTTGATCTGGATAAAAGATATATTGCCAAAATTGATGCAAGGGATAAAATGTTGGTTATAAGTATTTCTCTTTTTGCTTAAATGTTTTCCAAACTTAATTTTTAATAAAATCATACAATAAAAGGTCTTTTTCAAGCAATAAACAGTTTTCTGAAAGCTGAATTGTGAAACAAAACAAATGTTGATAAATTGGATTTATTGACACACTGAAAAAAATATCGCGTCAAAATGAGAAAACTCTTGTTATCAAAAATTCACTGTTTTCACAAACCTTTCCCAAAAGAAATTTTCATTAGTGTCCAGATTTTAAAATTATCGGACATTGGGCTGGTTTTAACACACATAAACAAATTATGCGTAAACATATTTTGTTAACACAACGTCAGGCACCAACATTACGTTGGATTACGTTGGTTAAAGTGACGTTACGTCGACTTGCGGAATAGCGTGCTATTGACGACGTACGTACGTCCACTGTTCTTGTGAGTGCAACTCCTCCCAAGTTTCTGACTGGATCTTTTTGAAACTTTGTATATGTTATTACCTCAATTGGTAGATGTGCATGAAGGAAGGATTTAATGGTTCATTGCTTTTTGCCTGAGTTATGCCCCCCCTAAAACTAAGTCTCTTGGGCGGCGTATATTGTGACCAAGGCACTCTTGTTTCTTATTCTAAACTACTTAATTTTAAATGACCCAATTCCAAACATTCTGAGCTCGGGAACAGATGTACGACAGTATTTACTTCTGCCAGCATGCAGTTAAGGTATTCGGTCCATCATTATATACCGGTACTATTCGTACATCTTCGGGTGTCATCCGTGGCAACGGGGCGAGGGTATCACTTTAACCCTTTCCCAAACAAGACCTGGTTTGACGTCCCTAATACAAAATGCTTTGGAAAACATTGAAACAAAAGAAAAAACTGCTGATAACCAGCAGTTTCTCCTTTTGTCTCAATATTTTTTGTGCCATATTATACACATATCCTATCTTTAATAAATCCATTTTGTCATTTGTGGCAGTTTTTGAAGTGGATCACCCTAAAGTTTTGTCGTTTGGAAAATGGTTAATTTCATCTCGACAGATGAAACCAACAGATGTACAGTGTTTTGTAGAGAAATTATGGTTTGTAATCATAGTAACACGTTTCCAGTAATTTCATGATAACCAAAAATCATCTTGTAGCATCATTTCACGAAACAAGACAATCATGGATTATCAAGACAAGATATCATTATCAGACAAGATGGATTATCCGTCAACGAATTATAAATTAATTTTCTTCTGTTAAGTCCGTGAAAGCATATTTAACTGAAACTTGCATTTCTTCAAAATTGTGCACATACCTTACCCCTTTCCCAAATAAGACCTGGTTTTGACGTTCCTAATAGAAAAGACTTGGGAAAACATTGAAACAAAAGAAGAAACTGCTGATAACCAGCAGTTTCTTTCTTTTGTCTCAATATTTTCCATGCAATATTTTACACAAATTCTATCTTCAATAACTTCCATTTTACCATTTGTGAAGGTTTTTGAAGATAATCACCCTAAATTTTGCCGTTTGGTGATGGGTTAACCCATTCCTTCACAATGACACTTTCTGACGCCCCTCATACAAAAGGCTAGGGACAAATATTGAAACAAAATGAAGAAAGAAAGATTAATCAGCATTTTTTTTCTTTCGTCTAAATACTTTCTGTGCTATATTGTTCGCAAATCCTATCTTTATCAACATCCATATTTTATTCTTCAACTGTTTTCGAATGGGAATAGTTCGATTTTCTTTTCTATTTTGGAAATGTTTAATATGTTCCACCGTTAGATTATCAAAATGATCATTTCAGGTGTATAGGTCTGACCGCGATTTTCATGTTATACATGGACAAAGTGCAAGTACCCTTCACTTCAAGTTGCTCCAAAAACAAGAAGGAAAGAAGAGTGCAGAAAATACCAATATTTCGCATGTTTCCGGTAAGTTTTGTGGTGGCGTTTATCAAATGTGCTCTTTCAACGCTTATACGTTTTCATAAGAAATCAAAATCATTCTAATGCCTGTGTATGATTTTTAGGCCAGATGGAAAGCATAACTTGAAGCGCATTCTGCAACTTAGATAAAACTTATAAGCATGTATTTGAGCCGAAATCTGGAAAAGGATCCCCAATAGCATTTGAGATCAGCACGGATCCAGGTCAGACTGTGCCAAAGTGTCTAACTGGGATACATGATGCTCTCATATAGTTGCTACAGATAATGGAGAAGATTTTGGGGAATAACATGGTTCTTGACCTGACAGCGTGTGCAGGGCTATAGAGCCTTAAATGACCATTTCCAGATCCGGCCTCATTTGTTTTCATTTGATTCTTGACATACTGATGATCTCGCGATTTCATTTATTTTATTTTTTTTCTCGTTTCCTTCACCATGTGTGGGCTTTGGTATAACTTACATTGTTAATCCGAGTTATAGAGTTGATATAGATCTAGTTATATCAGATACAATGCCTGTACAACCATTCAACCCGGACCAATAAGAAAATGTCGCATGAAAGAGGGTAGGGGAGACCGGGGCTAGTTCGCCCCCTTTTTTTTCGATTGCTCATATTTTGAATTCTATGAGAGCTATTTGGGTGTAATTTATATATACATGTTCTACAAGTGATAGCCTTTCTAACCATGCCTATCATTTTTATACGTTTCTTTTTAAAAAAGAGTATTTCAAGTTTTAGTGTTTTGATCGTAGTGGGCGGACTTGCCCCATGCACGGGGCAAGTTCGGCCGACTATTGGGGCTAGGTATGCTCAGAGCTATAATTCATTATAAAGGATTTTCAGACTGTTTTAATTTCAAAGAATCTGAATACGACTGCCAAATGAAGGTATAAATTGAAAAAGGTATTGTTTAACAGCCAAACATCGTGAGAAAGATGGCATTGTGGATAACAAGCAGGGGGCCGGGGCAAGTTCGGCCAGAGGTTTTGAATTTTTCCATTTTTGACTCTCTTGTTAGAGCTAGGGTTTTGCAATTGATATATTTAGATGCGACAGGAAATAACTTTTCCAACCATGATCATTCTTTTTGTTCATGGGCAAGTTTGGTCGTGGCCGAACTTGCCCCGACCCCGATAGTCGGACTAGCCCCAGACCGACCTCATCGAAACATCACGTTACATCTTCTTATAGATGAAATGAAATCGTCATCTTAAGTTTTAATCTGAAAGAGGACATGATTGTCTTCATAACTATACAAAAAAGAAATCTGATTCATGGCGCATTTTACTATAAATGAAAATTTATTCATAAGTGGAAAATTTACTGATGGTGTCAAAAAATAAGAAATGTGTTCTAATTTCTATGTTTTTCTATTCAATGCGACCAAAAACTTTCTGCGAACAGCTTTCGTCATAATTGACATTACAATCTAATTCCGGGCTCTCTATCTCTGTCGAGAGGCTCTACAGAGCCACTGGCCGAACATGCCCCGAGGGCGGACTAGCCCCGGTCTCCCCTATAGCTCACTATAAATGACCTAGCAGCTTTAGCTATTAGGTAATGGTGACCTGCCATGTCATTTATTGTTTGCTCTACAACCGTTTAGTGATTTGTATCTATTATATATCACCACTTTTCAACAAAAAGCACGTTTTATTGAAAAGCGACGATAAAGTGCTCCACCGATTAATGTTACAACTCGTTCACTTTCAGCTGATCCTCAGTATATTATTAACGTGGTTGTTTTGCGGTATACTGACAGCTTCGGGGGTATTTACGGACGATCCTGCACAGCTCAGGCATCGTGCACGGACGGACATCAAAAACGACATCATATGGAATACACCGTGGATATATTTTCCTTATCCAGGTAATGTAATGCACTCCGAACCAATATTATTAAACATGTTCGCAATTCCGTTGCACATAGGGTGTTCAAGTACGATTTTGACAATGAAAATAGAGCGGATGCTTTCTGCATATTTTTTATTCTTATTTCCCTTTTTTTTCTATTTTTTATCTTATCTTGTGTACACATAAGAATTGCATTTGATTTATAACTTAAAGCATTTATAACACTTGTACACATAAACTTATAAACTCATATGTGAAGGGATGTGTGTGCTTTACTCTTCCAATTTTCTTCCACTGTTTAAAAGAAACTATGATAGTGACATTTTATAAAAAGCCTGTATCATCAAATATCCAAAACTCTAACTAATACTCCCTTCTACTGACTCATCATAAATTTTCAGGACAATTTGGTACCCCACTTTTCAACACCACCATCTGTGTTGGTTTCCTATGTGCTGTTATATCTTCCATTCTGGAGTCAATCGGCGATTATTACGCTGCAGCGAGTATCTCAGGTTCCCCACCCCCGCCTCGCTACGCCGTCAATAGGGGCATACTGTTCGAGGGTTTAGGAAGTGTGCTGTCGGGTCTGATGGGTGCTGGTCATGCCACTACATCGAGTACACCGAATGTTGCTCTAATTGGAATAAGTAAGGTAAATTGTTTTGGTTTTATCCATGACATATGAGACACGATCTGGAAAAGGGTACATTAACCCATTACTGCACAGTGACGCCTTTTGAGTCCTTCACAAAAAATGCTTGGGAAAACATTGTTGAGACCCTTAAAAAATAAATTCCATTTGGTTGAAATTGTCGTCTGCAAATTCTTTCAATTTGGAGCTGGACAAGATTTTGCCGTCTGGTAATGGGTTTAGGCACTTGGGAATAGTATGGATCGGAATAAGCCTGTAATCCATATTGTTCTCGTGTAGCTTCTTCATTAGTTGTAGCGACTGTGAGGTAGTATAATGAATGATTCTAAGACCCTATTTGGCCAGCTACTGATATGTGAATAAGGTGGTCTCAAAATGCTAAATAGGATCCTTTTTCGAGATATTGGTTCAATTGACCAAACGCCTGCTGTCAATCAAGAACATCGATAAGCCAATGGACGATCAGAAAAATGCAACACCCCCATTGTTTGTCTTAAAGTCTTCGTTGCACGTGATATTGTACATGTATCGATCTATCGACTGACAATCAAAACAATCGAAATGCCAATTAACGATCAGGAAAACGTCACTATTCTATGTTGGGCGGAGCGAGCTGTCGATTGGAGTTTGGTCAATTGTATGTATGCCCTACTTAAAGAAGTTGTCTTGAATTAATCAACGTGGTTACTGTGTAGTCAGCTTAATGATACATACATGTGAATATGAACAAATTCGTCCCAAATTTAAGTTAATATATTCATTTAGGGCAATAATTAGGCTCTTCAACTTGTGTCAACATGTCGAACACGGTTAGGTCTGAGACTGTGCATAAATGGCGAGTACATATGGACTCTATCATGCACTAACAACCATTTCATTAATTTCTGGATTTTAGGTTGCAAGTCGATCATGTCTGAGTCTAGCCGGTGTCATCTGCATCGTGTTAGCGGTCATCAGTAAATTTGGCGCCATTTTGACCACAATGCCGGATCCAATCGTGGGGGCCGCCATGTATATTGGATTCGGAATACTCGCAGCTATTGGTGTATTTACATTGAAGTCGGTCGATATGACGTCATCTAGAAATCTCGCGATATTTGGTATTTCCGTGTATGCTGGGATAGTTATACCAGAATGGGTGCTAGCCTATCCGGACGGAATTATGTTTGGTAAGACTTGAACTATGCTAAATGTCATCAGGGGACAAAATGTTAAGGAATTTCACCCATCATTAAATACCAAACACTTTGTTAAATTTTGCCTCTAACTAAGAGGACCGTACATCTATCCGAATTTTAAAAATCTGGTTGACCTCGCCGAATAAGCTATCCATTGCCAGTTATGACCACGAAGTTGCGCGAGGTGTGTGGTATCTAATGTACGTGGAATATCTCAAACGTTTATGGCTTGATTAAACATTCTCTGACAAACAATATCGAGTGTTTCGTAAATGATCATCTGTCCATTGAGTGTGCGATGCAATTTGTATGTAATTTTCTAAATGTGTTTCAACAGACAATAAAAGAGACACGTTGTAAGATCGGCAGACGATGTATTTGGTTACACCTTTCTTTCGTAAAAGGCTTACTTAAAATTTAGTGCTAGAAAAGAATGAGTAAATCTACCGAGCTGGTTGTTCATGTACCGAGATTTAACTGTTTTTAAATTCATTTGTTTTTTCAGAGAGTGAGACGGTAAATGGTATATTGAAGGGATTTATAGGATCACCCATGTTTCTGGGTGGATTTGTATCTATAGTACTGGATAATACCGTAAAAGGTAATTCTTCTAACTCTTCTGGATAATCGTCAATAGCAAGGATTTTTGTAATCGTCATTAACAATCGGTTTTATTCTTAAAGATACAGCTTTAATGACCTGACGTCATGGTATTTTAAGGTGACCGACGTTATTCATACCCTATTACAATGAAACTGTATACAGTTGATGCTCTTGGCCCTCGGAGATGTCATATTGTTTAGGGTCACATTGGTCAAAGATCATGATCACAAATCGACTTTGTTTAATATCCGCTTCCATGCTCTAATTTAATAACCCTTTGACCTGTAGCACTTTTCAGTTACAATGCGAGAGTGGGGAGGGGGTCTGCTTTGCGGGGTTCTAACTTGTTTCATTTCAACCCTCTCCCAAACAAGACCTGCTTTTGACGCCCCACATAGAAATTGCTTGGGAAAACATTGAGACAAAAGAAGAAACTGCTGATAATCAGCAGTTTCTCCTTTTGTCTAAATATTTTCTGTGCCTTATTTTACACAAATTCTACCTTTAATAACTTCTGTTTTGTCATTTGTGGCAGTTTATGAAGTGGATCACCCTAAAAATTTGCCGTTTGGGAAAGGGTTAAATGAGTAATGATGTAATGTTGCTAAATTGCTGTGTGTGAATTATATGTGTATGTTTGTATGGTAAGTTAGATACCCAATTTGCCTTGCATTTGAAATAAAGCCCCCCCCCCCCTCCATTATTTCAACACATGCGTTTTGTTAAATAGATTGAAGTTCTTAAAAATTTTAAGCTGAAAGCCATACAATTTTAAGGGTTCTTTTTATTTGAATACCTGTTAGAAATTATTTTCATGTTTACGCATCAAAGTAATTTGGCGAGAGCGAAAACCCCGCGCTAGACACACACAGCGCATGTTGTTTTGTAAGGTTTGGAAACCCGGTCCCGATTTCAATAACAAAGCAGGAGTTAACTTTGTATGAATTTGATTAATACGCGTTTTTTATTTAAGGAATGAATGCAATATCATTTTTTTCATGCAGGTATGAAAAATAAAATCTAATCACACTGTATGAATCCGCGAAGCGGTTCATACAAAAGTGTGATTAGATTTTATTTTTCATACCTGCATGAAAAAAATAAAATTGCATTCATTCCTTATAATTTAATAATACATTTTATTACCGTAAATAGTAATATTTGCGACTAGAAAGAATGATATATCGTTTGGACTATGTTCAAAGAAACGGATAGATGTGCGATATCTGCCCGCTGCCAAGGTATTCGGATCTTAGGTACGTGCCTTTCCGTGACGAAAACTTTAAATGACGTCATAAAAAGCGCGTATAACTGCAACGTCGTTTACAGCGAATTCAGTCGTCGTAACGTTATTTTCCATCCCATCTTCGCAAGCCAGTCGTTTCTGTATTCACCCTTGGCGTATTTAGTCCGATTTTCTTGGTCTCCTGGAAAGCGTTTTCATTGGTTCCAGCGAGGTCTCGCTGGAACCAATCCGATTGTCGACTGATACATTTGTTATGAGTAACCAAATCATGACAACAGGCGGGAAAAGCATTGCATTTGCAACTCAAAAACGCGAAGATGGGCGATTTTTCCTAAAGTTTTCACTGCAATAGACAGGAATTCCCTAACCTTCATCGACGAATTATTATACTTTCAACAATTCGACCAAAAAGCAGCTAATTTTTACATAATCCGCATGACGTATGACGCGAAAGACAACGCGCGTTAATAACGTCATCAATAATGGACGTAAACAACAGCAGCAGAACAACCGCTAGGCGGTTCTTCGCGATTTCAAGAAAATCGGACTAAATCCGCCAAGGGTGAATACAAACGTAGGTGGGTTCAACCTTGGCTAGCGAAGATGTTTCCATCCCCTCAAGTGCGTTTTAAGCGATAAGTTTTTGAAATTGAGTTTGTTTCAACTAGAAAATCTATTTAAGGGGGAATGCTCCAGTTTCCTAATTTTTTCCCCATTAACAGAATTTATTTATATTTTGTATGATGAAATTACATGTTATTACCAAGTGAAAATCAAATAAAAATGGATTGTCAGCGATCTTGTTTGAATTTTATAGGCATTCGTATCACATACCCCTACATCGAAAAAATGCACAATTTCCGTCACCTTTCCAAGGTCACTGAAATGCTAACAAGAGCTGTCCGACTTTCTAAGTTGCTTAGTATAAAGGGGGCATAACTCCAAATATAGTGGAGCCAGGGTCATGGGCCCTGGTAGTAAGGTAGAGGGTGTGATGGTAAATAAATATTCCAAGTTTGGGTTGAATCCCTTTGATAGTATAGAACTTATTGATGTTTGAAAAAATTTTAACCTTGGTTGCAACGCCGACGCCAACGCCGACGCCCGGGTGACAGTATAAGCTCTCATTTTATTCGAAAAGTCGAGCTAATAAAAGGCTGTATATTCATCGTTTAGTCCCGAAAACGGATTTAAAGTAATGTCTTACATTTAATAAGAACAGAAAACCCAAAATATGTGTCACTATAAACGCGTAAATGTATAAAACAGCATGTTCACGTGTTCGGTTAGATCAACGAAGCTTGAGTGTTTTATGTCAAAATTTGCATATTTTTGGAAATATTTCAAGTTCTACATAATAGAGTTTGATAAAACTCCTTCATTGTATTAAGCAACATGTCCTGGTAATAATTTAAAAAGAAAATGTATAGGTCAGCGCACTTTTTAGTGAATTACAACAATTTTTATCAGCTATACATGAATAAAATGACGCAAAACAGAGGTAACTGCATACACACCTACGACAGTCTTGCTCTAAATAATCAATTTCCGTCTTGAGGAAATCAGTTTCGCATAATAAATACACTTTCACCATCAAAAATGGTAAATTGTAATGATGTGTTATATTATTGAAAATATGGTAGCGAAACATATTGGTATGAAACATTTAATTTACTACAGTTAAGACCGAGTGTTCCCAAAAACTGGAGCATTCCCCTTAAGAGTAAGATTTAATGATAAAACTTGCAGTTTGCTACTCAAAACGAACGTAATATGCCGATTTGCACAGGGCACATCCATTTATCCATATTGTTGACTCCGAAAGAAGTTCCGGCAATGTCAATTTTTTATGGAGGTATGAAAAAAAAATAGCCAATCAAAACACTCGGATTTTAATGAAATCAACTAATATTAAATTATGTTAACGTAACGTAAGATAACACTGGTAAGTCATGTCTTTAACGGCACAGAAACAAACGAGTTATGCAATAATTGCAATAATAAATTGCAATAATTACGAAATATTATGTAAAACTTAACTGAGGTGAACAGGATCGGTAACAATATGACTATATAACGCCTAATTTCACGTTACGGGTTTTTTTGTTGAAAAGCGACGATTTACTCTTTCCTTCAACTCCCTAAGAACGGACTTTTATTTCACGTAGTATAATTTCGTTGCTTTTCAACAAAAAACACGCAACTGCAGCTTAAAACGAGCTGCAGTTACGAGGTTTTTGTTGACAAGCGACGATATACTATTTCAATCCACAGGAACTCCGAAGGAACGCGGCTTTATACAGAGAGATGGTAATCAAAACGAGCGGCCATATTTAGTGTCGGAAATCACCGCTTATGGACTACCCTGTATGGAAACTGTGCTTAAAACATTCCCAGCTTTACATAAACTGCCTTTTATAAGACCAAGAAAACTTACGTGAAGTTTATTTAACAACTGGAATATTTTACGATAAACAAGTCTAAACGACATAATTTGATACTAGTCCCCCTACCACACAAACACAACACATGGAACAATTTTAGGGAAATGGAGAAAATGCTGAATGACACCACTTTGTCTTTCTTTCTGTCTTAGTATTTGTCTGTTAAGGAGTGATATGGTTTGCACAACGAGTGACCTGTTTGATGCGGGAAATCATCGCTTATGGACTACCATAGAAACTGTGCAAAATAAAGTCCTTCCAGTTTTATATAAACTACATTTTATGCGATCAAGAAAACTTACTGAATAAATCTATTTCAATGTAAAATTGAGATTTTTCAAATTTACCCTTTCCCATAAAGCAAAATATTTGGCAGTCATACCAGTTTGAGAGCGGCTACAATCGACGAAATAATGTCTTAATTGATTTTCATTTAGGTTTAAAATTTACATTATTTACTTTGAAAGTGTGTGTTGTTGTCCCAAATCGCCTTCACTAGGGTCTGCAAAACCAGTGCTTGTCCCGAAATAGTTGAACAGCCAAGGTATTGTGGATATACGGCCTTTTTGATAATCACATTAGATAGATAGGTCGAAACAGCGTTAACTAACTTCATAATGGAACAGAAGATCATCATTTGTGTCCACCGTAAAGGCGTTTGGCCACTTTTGTCTTAAAAATAAACTTAAAAAAACGAAAATGGCCGGAGATAAGTTCGTTAAGCTGATCTGTGTCAAATATGGAAAATATTGCGGAAAAGAAGAAAATGCCGATTATCGACATTTTCTCCTTATACCTCAATGTTTTCCGAAGCTATTTCGTTAGATGATGTCAAAACAGGTCTTGTTTGGACAAGGGTTGAAACCGCTATCTGATCCGCGTGTACATGTATCTGAGTACAGTCTGATCAGAACCTACACTGCTCTCAGAGATGATGAAACTTTTTGAGTGCAGGGTGGGTCTCGAACAGATAAACTGTAAAACTTTTTGCTAAACAAGATATGGTAGTGACGTCCCTAAAAGAAGACGCATTCAATAACATTAAGACAAAAGTGGAAATGATGATAAACAGCATTTTTTTCAAAATGCTGAAATATTTTGTGCTATAATTGCACACAGTTCCTGACTTAGTCAACACTCATTTTGTCTTCTGTGTGAGCTTTTAAATTGGAACAGTCTGAATTTGCCATTTTCCCAGGAAATGCATATTGGCTGACAAAGAGTTTCGCATCAAGCTTGCCTATCAAAATGCATCAAAGAACGAGTCAAAATTCGCCACTGTAAAATGAATGCTATTTATGCGTTTATTCATAACGATTTTTACATTTAGCCTAATGGTCTGAATGTCAACACTTTGACAATATACGTAATAGGCCTGTCCCACCTAACCGAATTTTTACACCGAATGCTTACCGAACTTAATTCGTTGTATTCGTTAAAGGTTCGTTCCACAAACGGTTTGTGTTCGGTATGTTTACGGTGCCATTCGGTGCTTTTCGTCGACATTACGCGGTGTTCGCAGGCGCCTAAAAAAGTTTTTGAGCATGCACAAAATTTTTCAACGAATGCAGCGAATCAAAATTTCGGAATGAGTTCGGTAATCGTTCGCAGAGGGATCGGTAGGCGCGCGTCTGGCATTCGTTACTTTCGTTTTGGTGTCGGTAATAATTCGCAGACGAATTCCTGTTCGGTATGTTCGTTATGATCTCACCGAAGGACTAGCGTTTGCACTCCGATGAAGGTGCGTTTCTTTACCGATCTGGCCGAAAAGGTTAAACGAACCGCTAACGAATACACCGATCCTGACGATGCCATTCCGAATATGACGTTATACTCGTTACTCAAACGGTAGGGGATCGCTGATGTTTTGGAACGAATTGGGGGTATATTTCGGATAAACATCGTTGGCTGTTCGACACATTCGCTACAATTTCATTACGCGTTCGGTGTATGGTCGGTACACAATCGTTGAAAACCAAAGTTCACCGAATAAAATGACAACGAACACTGCGAATTTCGCACTTGACATTCGGTATGAATTCGCTGCCAATGTTCGGTAAGGTGGGACAGGCCTATAAGGTAGGGGAAACCGGGACTAGTCCGCCCTCGGGGCATGTTCGTCCAGTGGCTCTGTAGAGCCCCTCGACAGAGATAGAGAGCTCGCAACCATATTGTAACGTCACTTATGATGAAAGTTGTTCGCAGAAAGTTTTTGGTCGAATTGCATTGAAAAACATAGAAATTAGAACACAATTCCTATTTTGGCACTGTCAGTAAATTTTCCACATTTGTGTAAATTTTTATTTGTTGTAAGATGCGCCGTGATTCAGATTTCTTTTTTGTATGATTATGAAGACAATTAAGTTTTCTTTCAGATTAAAACTTAAGATGACGATTTCAGTGTTGGTAATCACGTGATTTAAGTTTGGATTCATCACACGGAAAAATGGCGACTATCGGGTTAAATTGGCAGTAATTCTGAAGGTAAGCGGATATTTCTCGATATGTAGGCAATGTCACCCAAAAAGTTATACCCCATGTCCTGACCCACAAAATTTCTGACCTAGTGGTACCAAGATATTATCGCAAAGATCCGTACTTTCAGCAAACACTCTGTCACAAAAATTCTATCGACGAGAATCCAAACTAAAAATATGCGAATACTGTTCACGGACGACTGGTAATTTTGGCGATTTTGAGGTCATGCTATGAATTCTGTGCAAAAATCGATCTTCAAATCAAATATAGATAGTCTCGGTAACCCAAAACATCCTTGTTATTTACTTACCTCCACCCAACTAGTGAAGAATTGAACATTTTAAAAAAGAATACCTCACACGGACAAAGAAAACTGAAATCAATTCACGGACAATCTTTCGAGATTGGATAGCACTCACGGATTGGGTCTTGTCATGAACACGAGAATGGTGACAAATTGGAATCAAACCATAAAATACTCACTTTTTGTGTAACAATGATTTAAAGTATGTCTTAACATACTATGTAATATGTTATAATAAAGACCAGATTGTCTTTTCCTCGAAAAAGAAACTGTGTTTGACATTGCAAGACACAGAATGGAATTTTCAAGTGATTTCTGTTGCTGGATCCATGTAAATTTCTCTATCTGTCTCTCTGTATCCATATTTATCAATGATCAGTCTCTCTTCTTTCTATCTGTCTGTCTTTTTGTGTTCTGTCTCTGTGTCTGTCTCTTTTTAATACAAATGAAATAAAACATACTTTTGGCTTCAGATCCTTTGCCTACTGTACGAGTAAAGCTGAAGTATATGACGAAGTTGAAGAGTCTGACGAATTCGAATACTGTAAGCCCGAAGGATGCTCTGCTTTAGGATCTATACAAACCAGGTATGTCTAACAAGAGCTTGACGAGCCTACTTGCGTAACGTTTCGACCCTGCTGATCATTTAAACGTTTGATAATATGAATTGAGTGATATATGTACCTCCTTCAATAACAGCAAAGCTAGTTATGAGGAAAGCGATGGGCCAGGCCATATAAATCGTGGTATTCTACATGTAGTCCTCATCACCGGAAAAAAGGATTCTAAAGACAAGCCTTCTGTAGTTAGATTTGTAAATCGGTCTATCCATGCGTGGTTATCCACATTTAGGCAAAACATAAAACGGCGAAACATTATGGTAGTCCAGTTTGATAGCCTTTACAGACAACATTATGGTACGACCTGTGCATAGCACAGAAAACATTGCTATAAAAAGGAGAAAATGGAAAATGTTCGTTATCTTTTACTCCTTATTTGTGTCAATGATTTCCTAAACCATTTATGGCTACACACACAGGGTGCTGCAAAATGATTTGAATACAGTTGAAATAATTCACCACTATCCGTTCAGATGAATGCATCCAATGTGTGTCATACATTTCTATCTTTATATTTTCAGAGATTATACATGTTTTTGACAGAGCTGACAGGAAAAGGCTGGTAGGACGACTGTTTCCACGCAACGAAATGCTGTCATGAAAGGTACTCTTCTTGTCAGATATAACAAGGCGCGATCAACTATGTCCAAAATGCTGACTCCGGATAGGATGGGTATTCCTGAATCTAAATGATCGTATATTGCCTGTGCATAATAGACACTTTGATGCTGTGTCATATACCTTACCACTTTACTTTGGACAGACTTCTAGGGCATGTGCAAATTTAGACTTGTTATCGTCTCTTATTCTATGTCAAGTTTTTTTTTAAACAGAAAGTAGACCTATTATCTGGGCGATAATCATTCTAAAGACACGCTTGGGCTGAAAGACTTTCGAATGTAAACTGGCACGGTATGAAAGGCGACTTAAAATGCTTCATTCTCTGTCCTTCAAAGGATCTTTATCGTGATTTCCTTCCTTCATTCCTTCATTATAAAAGTTAAAGGGACCCATGCTAGGTTGACGAACATAAAAACAGGTAAAACATAAATCGGTAGATTAAATCTGTCCAAGGAAAATATATCTGTCCAATGAAAATTCAAATGAAGTTCATATGGCCATTTTAAAATGAAGTCGTTGTCTAACTTTATCTACTCTCACTTTTTATAGTAACATAAAAATGAAATGGACCACAATAGATAGTGAAAAACAGCACTAAAATTTTAATGCAATGCTGCCTGTCCACATGTTGATCTCATGCATAAAATATCAAGTATGGACTCCTTTAAAGTGAACAAAATGCGTCATTTATTTTTTAAAAGATTTATTAATTCAAATTTGTTAAAATAAGGACTAAACATAAACACACAAACCAAGAAAAAATACTGAAATAAAATGGTAAATCACATATAGATCTACAGAATCGCAGATTGTTTTTCATCCGATATCACATATCTATTTTGCAGCCAAACTGCGAAGTCTACCATTAGGCCTACATGTAATGCCAATAAATTGCATCCATTTCCTAGGATTCAGTCGGTCATTTCGTGAAATTGGAAATATTTGTTTGTTATTATGAACACGGACGATGAATAGTCCATTTATTGCTGCTGATCGTGGTGGTCAAGTACTTTAAAATTGAGAAGCAAAATGTTTATACTTAGTTGTAAACACAATTTATTGTTGTTTTGATACATGTGTATTATTTCATAAGGGCTGCATTGTCATTCCACTGATGCTAATAACCAAATACATGTATAACTTTAACAAAGAGACCTTATTATGACGTCCGTAGCAGTGGAAAAATATTAAGGCAAAAGAAAAATAACCGATATAAACAGAATGATATGTATCTCTTTCTCTTATTATAATACGTGCTATGAAATATACGCAGTGTACGAGTACTTTTAATTAATTTTGTTTTGTTGTCTACAACTCCCGTCAATGAAGGCTTGTCGAAATTTTGTCATTTTGAAAGGGTCAAAATTCTATTTTTTATTCCTATGTGTGTCGTTTATAGAACTTTCATTCTTTAGAATTATCAATTTCCGAAACGACTTATTTCATATTAAAACAAAGTTTCTGCATACATAGCGGACAATGAAGAAAAATGATGAATATCACAGTTGTCTCATTTCTTTCAATGTAATACAATGTATTGTTCTATTTTCAGTTAAAGTGATATTTTTAATTTGTACTGATTGTAAAAGTGATATGCAAAGATCTGTTTACGAAATAAAAAAAAGAAAAGAAATTTAACCCGGTTGAATCCAGATTTTTGAAATTTCTTCACTTTTCCCAAGCCAAAGCATTTTGTTTTTTTTGTTTTTGGAAAGGTATTGTCATTTGTAAAGTGGCACATTAGAACTTTTGACAATTATATTTGAAAGGAAAGACGACATTAGCTGCTTGGAAACTTCACTGCTAATGATCCTCTCTACTTTCAAATTCCGAACAATATAGCAGTAACTACATGTATATTCAGTTATTCAAAAAATGACTAGAATCCTTTTCACAAACGACAAATTCTTGTGTGGTCCAATCTACTATACTTCGTCTTTCTTTGGTCTTCGTTTCTACACGCAACTTAGTATTAGAAAAGTTAACCAGTCTAAAATGGGATAAAAGAACGTAAAAATGGGACGTTATAAAATGCTGCATGAAAGAGTCTAATGAGCTATGAAAAACGACGACAATGAATTTTGTGCTAAAACAACTGAATTTACTGTTGTGTATCATTAAACCGTCAGTGTTCTTATAAAATCACGTAACTACGGCTTGAATCAAGCCGTAGTTACGAGATTTTATATCAACACCTGCAGAAATACTATTTTTTTTTTGCCGAAATTACATCACAGTACTCTGGATAAAATCGTTCCCTATTCAAAAAGAAATTTTCTCAACAGAATATTTTACATGGCCGAACAAATTACAATGTAAATACACATCCAAACCCTTTTTAAACAGCACCTTGTTTCGACGTCCTTATCAGAGATGAAATTGGAAAAATATTGGGACAAAAAGAGAAAATGCTGATAACAGGCCTACTCTCATTGTGCCCAAATATCTGCCTTTCTATATCGTATTCTGATCATGCTCTCATTAATTGGCATCTTTCGTCTGAAGCAGCTTTCGAATCGGACAACCCAAAAATAGTGTTGTGGGTGCGTACATGTTTACCGTAACACTGTTTCTTAATAGACAAGTTTCCACTAAGACTCCCACACACAACAGACACCATGCAGAAGTCCTCCTTAGAGGCAAAAGGCGAAATTCATCCCTATTCACTGCCTTTATCCATGCTCTACACTTGCGTTGACCTTGTGGAAATCGGAAAAAGTGAAGATTCTCCTTACTTCCGTCATTTATCTTTTTTCCGATTCTTGCATTGATAAACGATGCAGTTTAAAACCATTTCGATTTCTTATAGATCTAACACATTTAATTTCCCAAAAACCCATTGTTTGCCACTGGATGTTAAAAACAAATGAAAATTCCGACACAATGTATGTCGCTGTGTCAGACTTTTCTTTTGTTTTTGAATGGGACAGCGCTCCGATGTAAATAGCGACATCCAAATATCAACAAGCGAATTTTCATTAGAGAAGACTCGAATTACCGGAAGTGTTCTGCGGGTACGGACTAAAAGAATAATGGAAAGGAGTATACGAGGGACGGTCGGAAAGTAGTTGGACTTTTCGTGCTGCTGTCTCTCCATTTGCTACTGTATAAACACATTATATATTGGTGAAATCTACATCCATTTGCCATTAATGTGGTCAGTTTATTTTCAAAGAAAGTTGAATATATGCAATATTCTGTCCACTTATATGTGATAGGGGTTTTATGTACCATAGGCTATTTGTTAGAGGAACAACAAGGGTAACCAAAACAAAAGAACAGTCTAGTCATTTTAATCGCGAAGAATTTAAGTTTTTGAACTACATTATCACTGAAGATTGAATAATGGTTCATAATTCCGAACTTGGGATAAAAACTCAGTCACAGCAGTCATAGAAACGAGCTGGTTCCCCACCTCTGAATAGATTAAGCTTTTACATTCGGCTGGTAGTCATGTTTGTTGCTTTTGTGGATTCACGAGGTCTGATAGTTAGTCATTTCATGTCAAATGGTAAAAACTGTCATTGCTAAGTACAATTCTGAAGTAATTCAGAAAAAAAAAACAAAGAATAAATGCTGAAGTAAACGCGTCCAAGATTAGCAAAGAAAAATGTTTTCTACTTTACGATTACGTACGCTCCCATACCACCGCATCTACAGTGGAGATTATCAAATATTACCCATGACAAAAGTTGTTTTACTCTTCTTATAGCCCAGGCCCTACCCCACACGACTTTTATTTGTGTCTAGAACTGATAAATATGCTTGCTGAGAAGAAATTTGAGACCAGGGCGCCTTTGATACCGGTGATTACACAGTACCTAATACAGTCGGTCTACGTCATGGTTAATAGTGGCAATAGTAAAGCTCCTACGAAGATGGCAAAAATGCATAGACATAGATGGATAATTTCTTTAAACAGTGTAGAAAGAATTTTGTTAAAAAATTAAATGGTTTTAGAGAAATAGTCAAAAGTCCAACTACTTTCCGACCGTCCCTCGTATTGTGTTTCGCTAGGCCCGACCTGTATCGATAGGCCATCCCACACAGGCAAATGTGTCTTTTCGCTCCTTCGTGATTTTGGAGGTCTTGTTTTGTTGCAAATGACTGATCGCAGGTATGGCATACAAAAGGACATTCAGCGTGCACCCTGCGTAAATGTGCTGATAAATCTGCCCTCGTTGCAAACTTGTTTCAGCACGTCTCACATTGTATAACGTTTAGCAGTTGGACTGTGAACATTGCACCTGAAAGTAAAAAAAAGTGTTTTCTCACACGCTGAAAGGTACAACCAAGAAAGTTCACAAATGCAATATATAAGACATTTTCAGACATGTTCGTGGTCAAACTGTTTTCGAATTTGTGAAAAAACGTACTCATTGCCAAACATTGACTTATAGTGACACTTTTCAGACTTCCAAGATTTTCCCTTTCAGATTTACAGGTCGCAGATGCTAAACTATTATCAAAACAAGACTTGTCCTTCTCTAATAAATTACAAATAATTCGGAAAGGTATTGAAGGAAAGAGCAAAATGCTGACAATCGTCGTTTTATCATTTGCCTTTGATATTATTTAATGTTCTATTTTTACACCGTTTTGTCTTAAACAACTCCTTTTTCGGGGAGAAGACATTTGGATCTTTATAACATATTACATAGTATGTTAAGACACTCTTTAAATCATTGTAAAAGTGAGTATTTTATGGTTTGATTCCAATTTGTCACCATTCTCGTGTTCACGATAAGCCCCAATCCGTGAGTGCTATCCAATCACGAAAGATTGTCCGTGAATTGAATTCGATTTTCTTTGTCCGTGTGAGGTATTCTTTTTTAAAATGTTTAATTCTTCACTAGTTGGGTAGATGTAAGTAAATAACAAGGATATTTTGGGTTACCGAGACTATCTACATTTGATTTGAAGATCGATTTTTGCACAGAATTCATAGCATGAACTCAAAATCGCCAAAATTACCAGTCGTCCGTGAACAGTATTCGCATATTTTTAGTGTGGATTCTCGTCGATAGAAATTTTGTGACAGAGTGTTTACTGAAAGTACGGATCTTTGCAATAATATCTTGGTACCATTAGTTCAGACATTTTGTGGGCCAGAACATGGGGTATAACTTTCTGGATGGCATTGCCTACAGATCAAGAAATATCCGCTTACCTTCAGAATTACTGCCAATTTAACCCGATAGTCGCCATTTATCCGTGTGATGAATCCAAACTTAAATTACGTGATTACCAACACTGGATTTCATGTCATCTAAAAGAAAATGTAACGTAATGTTTCCACGAGGTCTGTCTGGGGCTAGTCCGACAATTGGGGTCGTGGCAAGTTCGACTACCATCAAACCTGCCCATAAATGAAAATAATAATCGCGGATGGAAATGCCGTTTCTTGTGGCATCTAAATATATCAATCGCAAAGTCATAGCTCTAACAGGAGCGTAAAAAATGGACAAATTCCGAACCACCGGCCAAACTTGCCCCGGCCCCTTGCTTGTTATCCAAAATGCCCCATTTTCTCACGATGTTCGACTGTTAAAACAATACTTTTTTCAATAAAAACCTTCATTTGGCAGTTGCATACATTGTACAGATTCCTAGAAACTTAAACTGTCTAAAAATCCAATATAATGAGTAAGAGCTCTGAGCATACCTAGCCCAAATGGTCGGCCGAACTTGCCCCGTGCAAGGGGCAAGTCCCCGTGCATGGGACAAGTCCGCCTACTACGACCAAAACTCTAAAAATTGAAATATTCTTTCTTGAAAAGAAACATATAAAAATGATAGACGCAGTTAGAAAGGCTATCGCTTGTAGAACTTAAATATATATTTTACATCCAAATAGCTTTCATAGAATGCAAAATATGAGCAATCGAAAAAAAGGAGGCGAACTAGCC
This sequence comes from Fragum sueziense, assembly GCA_963680895.1. Classification (NCBI taxonomy): domain Eukaryota; kingdom Metazoa; phylum Mollusca; class Bivalvia; order Cardiida; family Cardiidae; genus Fragum; species Fragum sueziense. The sequence goes on from OY804601.1 coordinate 21,923,240, forward strand.
CCGGTCTCCCCTATGGTATCTTGAATTGTGCGAAAATTTCATCCAAATCCGTCAACAACCCGTTTCTAAAACAAGTCCTTGTTTTAACTTCCCATATAAGAGAAGGCTTTCGTAAACATTGAGAAATGACAGCAAGCATTTTTCTCCTTTTGTCTCACTATTTTCTGTACTAATTTCTAGACTTTCTAGATCCAATTTCTAAAGCTTATGTTTACACAAATTCTACTTTGTATAGCTCGCATTTTGTCGTCTGTTGCAGATTTTAAGCAGAACCACCATAAACATTCGAGCCAGAATCTGGAAAAAGTCTGTTAACCAATTCCCACACATTTTAAAACTCATTTTGAGTCCTCAAAAGATGAAGGCTTTGAAAAATAGAGTGGTAATTGTAGGAATTTGGTGTGGCAAGCACTTTCATCATTTCCAACAATGTTTTCTTCTCCACAAGACGAACGCAATTTAATTTTCATTCACTTAAAATTGTTGTCTGCGATATTTTTGAATTTTGAAAGTCTAACTTAATGCTGTTTTGTAATGGGTTAAGGTGTTTGAGCCCAACATGGTACCAGACCAGCCTGTGCATACGCACAGTCTGATAAGGACCCATGCTATTCTCTAATAGCTTTTTCCCGACATGAAGTAACCTTGACATAGCAGCATTGATCTTGATAAGATTGCATTTAGACACATGTTGCTCTTGAAACTTGACTGTTTCGAATGCTATAAGGGACGTTTTTCCAGATCACGGCTCATTTGTATGTATCGTTAGGGGAAAGCTTCAAAAGATGTGTATGGACCATGGAGCAGACAGACTTGTAGATGGGGCGCCGTGGTCTAGTGCCAGGAAGCAAGATTTTGGATCGAAGGGTCCTGGGTTCAAATCCTGCCAGTGCCATGGGAATTTTTCTGAGCAAAAAAGTTACACAATGTTGCTCCTCTCCCCCCAGGTGCTTAAAGGGGTAAACGGGAGAGTTAAGAGTCAAAGTGGTGTGGCTACCAGAGGCACCGATTGTAAACAGTCGCCTTCAAACTCAAAGATCGTGGGTTAACGTTGAAAGTCTGTAGAATATGACCAGGAGTTTGTAGATTTCAGACTTTTAACCCTTTCCCAAACGACAAAATATCAGGGTGATCCAATATGAAAGCTGCTGCAGACGGCAAAATGCATGTTGATGAAGATAAGATTTGTGTATGATACAGCTCAGTTTCAGCAGTTTCTTCGTTTGTTTCAATGTTTTCCCCAGCCTTTTCTATCAGGGACGTCAAAACCAGGTCTTGTTTGGGAAAGGGTTAATCCAAGTTTACTTTCACTTTTCGTAGAGGTTATACCAGTATATACGTGCACCTTTGGTGTTTCATAACTAGAAGACCTGAATGTCTTGAGTCGCTCCACAGGCCTGAATTTCATGTAATATTTAATCCAAGTTTTGATTATATTGTTCAATGCTTGTGTTTCATAGAGCTAAAAGAAAGTAACAAAACTAGATTGTTCAAAATGTGTGGTTCTTGAAGCAAAGAAAGTAAAATTACATGTTTGCCATTTGAGAAAGGGTAAAAGGAAATGGGAGAACATTCTAGCTTAGGATGTCACAAACAATTAAAATTTTCCTTTTCCCAAAAGATCTAAATTAACAGAACATTGATTACTCCAAAATATTTCAAATTTCTAAAAATAGATTTTGAGCTAAAAATAGATTCTGGGAAAAACCTTTTTCCAAAAATAATGCAAATGGCTGTCAAACCTGAATTTCTTGTAATATCAAGTACAAGTTTTCACTAGATTTTTCAATATGTGTTGCTCTTAAAGCAATAAAAAAGTAACTAGAAAGCTGAAAATACATTCATATAAGATCTATTAGTTACCAAGCTTTGCAATGTCTTTATTAGAGTGAGTTTGGCTGTTAGAGTGAAAAAAAGTCACAATTAGCAATTTTGTCAAATTGAAAGGCATATATAACTGATGATTTTATATTCCTATCTAGCTAAGAATCACACTAAAGCAAGATCCTAACTTCACCTACATCTTGTTTAAGTTTTGACCTGATTATTCAATATTTGTGGGTGTAAAGAGTGTAAAATCAAAGTCGAATACAACAATTTTGTCAAATTCAAGGGCAGATAAATCATGATTTAAGATTCATATGAAGCTGAAAATTACACCAACACAAGATCTTATGGCCAGTAAAATAATGTGAAAGTTTTATGTTGATTGGTGGATATTTATGGTTGTTTGAGTAAAAATAAGGTCAAAAATGGTAGTTTTGCCAATTTCAAGGGCACATAACTCAAGACCTAATATTCAGATCAAGCTGAAAATTGCACGCAGACAAGATCTCATCAGCACCAACATTCTGACCAAGTTTTGTTTTGATTATCAATATTTGTAGTGGCTAGAGTGAAAACAAGTGAAAACAGCCGTTTTTTAATTCAAGGGCAGACTCCAGACTTTATGGTTCAATCAGAATTAATTGAAGGAATCTGATAGAGGACCACCTAAGGATCATTCCTGTGAAGTTTGATTGAAATCCATTAAGTAGTTTTTATGGAGAAGATTTTTAAAGAAAAAGTTGACGACCCGACGCATGGACGCACGGACGGACACACACACGACGGACACAACGACATGACAATAGCCCGCTGGCCTGAAGGCCAGTGGAGCTAAAAACAAAACAAACAACAATTTGCAGTAAAACACAAAATAAATATATGGCAAAACAAGTCCAATCTTAATATTCAGTACATGACTAATTTAAAGTATTTCTCTAATTTTTAAATCATATAATAGTGCCATCATTTACTTCCATACCAACATTTTTTTCATTTTAACCTTTTCAAAAATAATGTCTGTTTTTTATGAGAAAAAAAATCTGGAAAGCTTCGTAGTCAAAGGAAAAGATACCCTGATACTTTGCTTTCCATGCTAAAAATACATATTTTGTTCAGCAAGTAAAACTTATTTTGTCGTCTATAGCACTTTAAAATTTTGACAAGTTTCTCATTTGGAAAAGTTTTAAATATATGCTCACTGGTATTGAATAATCCTTTTTCAAAGGTCAAAAATATATTGTTCCCATTTCTCCAGAAAGAAGTGGTTTTGAAATCCCTACCTAATAGAGAATGCTTGGGAAAACATGGAGACAAAGAAGAAACTGCTGACAACCAGAATTTTCTCCTATTGGCTCAATATTTTTCATGCATAAATGTGCAACTTTTTTGTACAATGCAACACTATTTTCATCACAGGCAGCTCCTTTTAAGCAGTTTAAGAACGTTTAAAATTACATCTAGAAATGATAAGACAGCAGATTAGCTTTCATTAAGGCACATGGTTATCTGCATTGGGTGGTCTTAACTTCTAAATTATCCCTTTCCCAAACAAGAACTGGTTTTGTCATCCCTAAATGATATGAATATGCAGCATTTTCTCCTTTTATCTCAATATTTACGATGCAATATTTTACACAGACCATAGCTTTATAAACAAAATAATAATAACATATTAAGTCGTATGCAGCAGCATTCAAATTGAAAATGCTTATTTTGGGACCAGTATAGCATTTCAGACATAAATGTGACCCGTCACGCTAAAAGGGACCTTATCAGGTGTGTGAAAAATATCGACCCTAGTCTGTCTGCGCAGTCTGCACAGCCAGAATAGGGCCGCCACTTTTCACTTGAACGTGGTTTTCTAAATCTGGAATGTTTTCCCTATCTTACTATATGTTCATTTTTCACATACAATACCTGGTTGACCCGTGCTGAGTCTGACAAGTTTGCCATAATTTGGAATTTTGGAGTTAGGATAAGGTCCCTTTTAGCGTGATGGGTCACAAATAGATCGCAATCAGTTTGAGCACATGCATGATCTGATCAAGATCAATGTTGTTCTCTAATAGCTTCTGCACTACCTTAAGCAACTCTATTAGAGCAGCATGGGTCCAGATCAGAATGCAGTTGAGTGCAAACCAATCTGGATACACGGTAGTCTAAACTACCATAATTAGGACCCTTGTTAAAGATACTGGATCAAATAAATTTACATCTTATTGTCATCTTATTTCAGATAAAAAATCTAAATTGCACAAGTTTGAGATTTCTTTTTTTATCCAACTAGAAATCTATCACTGAAGGTGATAAAAATACCCCCGCCACCACCTTCGTTCGAACAAGCGTTTTTGTTGAATCAGGAGCCATACTCAGAAATTGTTAATCCGATTTTCTTGAAATTTGGTCCAATCAGGGGCCATAACTCAAAAAGTATCTGTCTGATTTCGATGAATTTTGCATCTTGCATATATACAGGTCCTAATGCATACCTGTACCAAGTATGAAGCAAATCGTTCAGTAACTGTAGGAGAAATTATCCCGACAAGCTTTTTTTTGTCAAATCACGGGCCATAACTCAGAAAGTGTCGGCCCGATCTTCGTGTAATGTGCGTCTTGCACATCTACAGAAGTAAATGCACACCTGTGCCAAGTATGAACTAAATCGGACAGTAACTAAAGGAGGAGTTGTCCGGACAAGGATTTTTTGGTAAAATCAAGGGCCATAAATGAAAAAGTAATGGTTCGATTTCTGTGAAATTTGCGTCATGCACATCTACAGGTCCTAATGCACACCTATGCCAAGTATGAAGCAAATCGGACATTAAGTGTAGGAGGAGTTATCCGGACAAGCTTTTTTTGTCAAATCAGGGGCCATAACTCAAAAAGTAATGGTCCGATTTTCGTGAAATGTGCGTCTTGCACATCTACAGGTCCTAATGCACACCTGTGCCAAGTATGAAGCAAATCGGACAGTAACTGTAGGAGGAGTTGGCCGGACAAGCATTTTTGGGTCAAATCAGGGGCCATAACTCAAAAAGTACTGGTCCGATTTCCGTGAAATTTGCGTCTTGCACATCTACAGGTCACAATGAACAATTGTGCCAAGTATGAACTAAATCGGTCCACAAGTGTAGGAGGAGTTATCCGGACAAGCTTTTTTTGGTCAAATCAGGGGCCATAACTCAGAAAGTATCGGTCCAACTTTCATGAAATTTGCGTCTTGCACATCTACAGGTCCTAATGCTCACCTGTGCCAGATATGAAGCAAATCGGACAGTAACTGTGGGAGGAGTTGGCCGGACAAGCATTTTTGGGTCAAATCAGGGGCAGTAACTCAAAAATTATTGGTCTGATTTCCGTGAAATTTGCGTCTTGCACATCTACAGGTCACAATGAACACTTGTGCCAAGTATGAAATAAATCGGTCCACAAGTGTAGGAGGAGTTATCCGGACAAGCATTTTTTGGTCAAATCAGGGGCCATAACTCAGAAAGTATTAGTCCGATTTTCGTCAAATTTGCGTCTTGCACATCTACAGGTCACAATGAACACTTGTGCCAAGTATGAACTAAATCGTTGAACAAGTGTAGGAGGAGTTGTCCGGACAAAGTTTTGGAGACAGACCAACAAACAAACAAACCAACCAACCATCCAACCATCCAACCACTGGACCGACAGGCTGATTCCAGTATACCCCCTCCAAACTTCGTTTGGGGGGGGTATAATTACCAAATAGTGGCGCTTTTTGGCGCCCCAGAAACTACAGACAGGCTACAGAAAACATTGTGGAAAATGAATAAATTGCTTGTGACAATCAATTTCTTCATTTCCCACAATGTTTTCCACCCAGAGACCAAAAAATGTAAAATTCACTATACATGGAATCATTGTCTGCAACATCTTTTTCTTTGGACAGGTCTAAATTTTTGCTGTCTGATAATGGGTTAACCCATTATCAAACGACAAAATTCACAGGTGGGCATCAGGGGAGCTACCTCGAAAATGTGTTAACGTAAATTTGTTCCCACGCCACATCCGGGAATGTCGAGGTAGTGGAAATCCCCGTATTTTGACAAACGGACAAAGGTGAGTTCTCCCTTTTATTTGTTTTTCTTTCAAAGAGCGCATTACTTAAAAATCTGGCGATGCAGTGCAATGCTACTATGTTTTAGCAATGCATGAAGACCGAACACTCCATTAAATAGTGGAAAATACGAGCAGGACTACATTAATTCCAGGACTGGTGGATTGCATTTTCGCCCTTTATTGACATATCGACAAGCATTTCGAGGCAGATATTGTACTTCATTTTCAGTTTCTGACCACTATCACATATTTTGATGCAACGCGTAGACAAATTGACTACAATGACGCAAAAATTTCCGATATTCTGGTTTTATGAACAGATTAACTGCCCAAAAACTCATTCGTGTTGTTCCCAGACCATCGAGGTAGTGGTAATCTATCGAGATAATTCCCGCGCGTCCCAAACATCTGGCCTTCTGACATATTGATGTGTTGATATACTGTAATGATTCTGGACAGCAACCTAATGGCTAGTTGGCGAAAATCAGTTCCGCTAGTCACAGAAATGTGATGCACATGCAATATCTAATTATAGCAGATTTTTGAGAACATATGAAACAATGAGCAGGAACTGCAATCACAACATAAATCCCAACCTGAACCCCATTCATGAAGAACAGAGACAACTATTAATCTTAATTCCCAGAATGCCGGAAGTGCCTATCTTGAATTAAGTCCTCCGTAAATAGCATACAAACATACCTAGGAACAATACATCTGATAAATTTCTCTTTTCTGCAGGTACATTTGTGTTTGGCAGAATCAGTAATATAACTTGATTTTAAGGTGTAGGTCTCTGGCTGAAGGTAAGCAGTACTGCGTTTTGTTTTGATGTAGATGTTCCTGAAAAAGTTAAATTATGGATTTATATGACTGTCAGTCATTTTATGTGTCCAAACACTTTCAGTTAAGTTCTGGTGACTGAGTTACAAACTTTTGGGAAAAGGGATGATAACGCGGCTTACAATATGTTCTCTTTGTATTGGTACTTAAAGTGACATTTTAGAATTTTTTGTCATAAATTTCACTTTTATTTTTATCTGAAAGAACATATTTCCTTATGAAAATTCTGAAAATTTCAAGCCAAAATATTGCGCCGTTTACGAGAAATTTATATTGATGTGTTAAAATTGAACAAATTGTTGTGGACAACAGTTCCGATTTATATGCAATTTATCGATTATGTCTCAACTTTAAATGCGTGTTCCTCGCTTATTGGCAACAACTTAAAAAAACTAATAGTATTTATACTCATTAGAATAACCAATCTTGGCATCAAGACATACTTTAAAAAATGAAATTGGAATGAAATGTCCCTTTAAATGTAATTATTGTTGTTTCCCACTTGGGTTTCAGGTTGGGATTTATGTTGTGATTGCGGCAGTTCCTGCTCATTGTTTCATAAGTTCTCAAAAATCTGCTATAATTAGATATTGCATGTAGCATTGCACTGCATCACCAGATTTTTAAGTAATGCGCTCTTTGAAAGAAAAAAACAAATAAAAGGGACAACTCACCTTTGTCCGTTTGTCAAAATACGGGGATTTCCACTACCTCGACATTCCTGGATGTGGCGTGGGAACAAATTTACGTTAACACATTTTCGAGGTAGCTCCCCTGATGCCCACCCGTGAAATTTAGACAGGTCCAAATTCAAAGTTATTGCAGACAACAATTTCAAGTTAAGGAAATTTAAAATCGTTTGGTCTTTTTTTTTTTTTGGTAGAAAACATTGTGGAAAATGAAGAAATTGCTTGTAACAAGCAATTTCTTCTTATTCCACAATGTTTTCCAAAGCCTTTATTTTGTGGGGCGTCCAAAAGTGTCAATGTGTGGGAAATGGTTATTGGGTTAAATTGTCACAAGTCTCCGTTACACTTTTTATCACGATTTTTATCACAACTGTTGCCGTCATCATCATCATCATCATCATCACTATCATCATCAGCAGCAGCAGTATCGTCTTCCTCGTCCTCTATGTCACTGCCTTCTGTGGTATCTCCAGATTTACCGATGACCTCAAGACATTCGTCATAATATCCGTTCACACTGTCCTCTGTGGAGTTCTGGAGGCCTGTACGACCAACTAGAATATACTCTAGTCCCTGAAATATATAATTATACATCATCATCATCATCAGCAGCAGCAGCAGTATCGTCTTCCTCGTCCTCTATGTCACTGCCTTCTATGGTATCTCCAGATTTCCCGATGACCTCAAGACATTTGTCATAATATCCATTCACACTGTCCTCTGTGGAGTTCTGGAGGCCTGTACGGCCAACTAGAATATACTCTAGTCCCTAAAATATATAATTATACATCATCATCAGCAGCAGCAGCAGCAGTATCGTCTTCCTCGTCCTCTATGTCACTGCCTTCTGTGGTATCTCCAGATTTCCCGATGACCTCAAGACATTCGTCATAATATCCGTTCACACTGTCCTCTGTGGAGTTCTGTAGGCCTGTACGACCAACTAAAATATACTCTAGTCCCTGAAATATATCAAATCTAATCAAATATCATCATCATCATCAACAACATCATCTTTGTCCTCTATGTCACTGCCTTCTGTGGTATCTCCAGATTTACCGATGACTTCCAGACATTCGTCATAATATCCGTTCACACTGTCTTCTGTGGAGTTCTGGAGGCCTGTACGGCCAACTAGAATATACTCTAGTCCCTGAAAAATATAATTATATACCATCATCATCATCATCATCATCATCAATGTCACTGCCTTCTGTGGTATCTCCAGATTTACCGATGACCTCAAGACATAATATAATCAAGTCCCTGAAATATATGTGAGTGAATGAAGAGGAGAAAGTAATAACAGCATTTCTTTTACTTCAATTATTACAATTATGAATGCCCTAGAATTCTCAAATTAACTCTTTGGCAGCTAATGTCCCTGATTGGCTACTCTAAAAACAAAAGCTCCGGCTACTCTAAAAACAAAAGCTCAATTAGGTCATTCAAGGTCAAAGTCAGGGTCATCTGATCGAACTGCCTGATAAAAAGCATGCTTTTAGACAAAACAGATTATGTGCAATAATTCCTGAAAGTTTCAGCTTAATATTCATCAAACAATGATTTTGAACAATTTTATAAATTGATAAGCTCTGCTATATTGTTTCCAAAAATTAGCACTGGAATAAGAACAATTACAAGAAATTTGGCAGAGAAAGAGTTCACATTCACATAAGGCATTGGTTGGAAAATGGTAAACCCCATTTTGGGGCACCAAATTTTGGACTATTCCAATTTGAAAAGTGTTGCAGATGATAATTATAAGTTGACAGAAAATTAAAAATCTTTCATTTTGGGTTGGAAAACATTGTGGAAATTGAAGAAATATTACCTTCCAATGATCTGGTTTTTCCATAATGCTGTTGTCACGTAGATCAAACTTGTTGAGTTTGGATAAAGCTAGAATCATATCATCCGAAACACTTGTAATGCTGTTAGATCTCATATATAGCGATATTAAGTCTTCCAGGTCCATTAGACAGTCAGGAACATGTGTAAAAATGTTTCTATTTAAATCTAGATAAACTAAAGACTTCAATTTAGACACTTCCTTTGGTAGAGATTCCAGATCATTTTCAGCCAAACAACACCATCGTAGGGACAAAAGATTGCCAAGCTCTTTTGGAAGTTGGACTAGCTTATTTCCCCTAAGACTGAGAGTCTGTAAGTTTTTGAGTTTGCCGATTTCTGGTGGAACACTTATAAACTGACACTCTACCAACCACAACTGTGTTAATGAAGTTAAATCTCCAATATCAGGAGTTAATATGTTTAGCGGATTATGACAAACACTCAAAAATTTCAGATGATGCAAGTTTCCTAATCCTGTAGGCAGCATTGTAAAACAGTTACTATCTAAGGTTAGCTCCTCTAAAGTGACTAGATTTGTGATTTCTGATGGTGGCATGAGAAGTTTGTTGTCATTCAGCATGAGTTTCTTTATTTTGTTAAGTTTGTGAATATTGCTAGGTAATATTGTCATTCCTCTGTTACTCAAGTTTAGCACTAAACTTTCTTGTTCCACAGCCTTGTCAAGAATCTTTTCTATCTCCAGCAAGTCCATCCTTCCATATACATAGTATGGTGAAATAACCAAGAATCATTCTGAAAGAAAAAAAAATAAGATGAGACAAGATTAAAACTTAAGATTTACTAATTCATTGTATAGAAAAAAAAACCTACAAGATCAGTCTGCTGTTTATAGAGCAAAGTAGAATGACAGATCACATTCAAACTGATTATAAGCACTTCCCACTTTTGCCTCAATGTTTTCTTAAGCCCTTATCATACAGAAGGGGGGGGGGGGGGGGGGTCCCTGAGCATAAGAACTTTGGTGTCATTGTTACCCCTTTGCCTTCAGAGTTGGGGGGGGGGGCATTTCTCTCCAATTTTGTGCATCAAACTTTATAAATGTCAAAAGACTCAAGTATCATACAGAAATCTTGATTTAAAAACTTTCCTCATTAATGACACCCATGCTCACATAAATTTCTTACTGATCATTTGATTTGAAATCGCGATAAGGTCACATGTAGTTCATGTAGTTCATGTAGATCCGAGGCCTTCATGCAATCTGCATAAGCTGCTTTAGCTTCTACGGCCCTTTTCTTTATGTTTTCCCAGACGTTTAGTTTTTCCAGTTCCTCATATCGTTTGTCGTTTGTCTTGTTTGGCATTAGTGTAACTACACTAATAATTGTTAATTCTCAGCTTTCAAGCTGAGCTTTATTTTTGTCAAAAATTAATTGACAAGCATTATAAAAACAAAACTGCATATTTACATCTTTATTTAAAATGTAAAAGACATGATATTATTTACAAAAACGCCCTAACTGCTAGATGTACAAGGTAGAGTGTTGCAACTGACTAATATTCATTAGTTACTTGTAACAATCTGCTTCGAACTTATTTTTTGGATGCCATTGTTTGTTAAGCCTATTTTTAAAGGAGTTTACAGATGGAGCAGTTACTACATCATTTGGAAGCTTATTCCAGTTATTTATTACCCTATTGCTAAAGGAGTATTTCTTTATTTCAGTCCTAAATCTTTTCTTGTATAATTTGAGGCTGTTACCCCTGGTGTTTTTCAATTTACTAAAAGTAAATAGTTGTTTTGATGTCTTATCAATACCAGTTATGAGTTTGTAGGTTTCTATTAAATCAGCTCTATCCCTCCTGTATTCTAGTGTTGGCAACCCTAATTTTTTTAACCTTTCCGTATAGCTCAAATGTTTTATAGACTTTACTAGTCTGGTGGCTCTCCTCTGGACATTTTCTACAGAGATTTTATCCTTTTTAAGCGTTAGTGACCATATTACTGAAGCATATTCTACATGTGGTCGGACCATTGACTTGTACAAATTCAAAAACATTTCTGGATTCATGAACGTAAAGGATTTGCTAATAATGCCAAGATTTCTATTTGCTAAATTTATTTTGCTACTTATATGTTGTTGGAAGTTGAGATTTTTATCAAAAATAACACCTAGATCTTTCTCATCTTCTACTTTCTGTATTTTTGTTACTGTACCATCCTTGTCCTTTACATAGTAGTCATCTGCTTCGTTGGTACCAATGTGTAGTGCTTTGCATTTTTGTGGATTGAAAACCATCTCCCACTTGTTGCACCAATCACACGCTTTGAAAATGTTGTCCTGGAGGTTGTTACCTTCAAAATTGTTATTAATTTCTGTGTAGATCTTTGTATCATCTGCGAAAAGTTTGAGGGGACAATCTATTTCTTCTGGCAAGTCATTTATAAAGATTAGAAAAAGGATGGGTCCAAGGACACTTCCCTGAGGCACTCCGCTCGTAACGTCTCCCCAGGTCGAGAATTCACCATTGGTGGCCACCCTTTGTTTTCTGTTGCTAAGGAAGTCTTTAATCCAATAATAAGTGTTATTCCTTATTCCCAAGTGCCATAACTTAGTAAGTAGTCTTTGATGGGGGACCTTGTCAAATGCTGCTTTGAAGTCTAGATAGATTATGTCGATGTCGTTCTTGTTTTCAATTGATGTAGTCCAGTCCTCTAAACATTCTAACAGTTGCGTGATGCAGGATCTACCTTTTCTGAACCCGTGCTGGTCTGTATTAATAAGATTGTTGCTTTCAAGATGATTGACAATTTGGTTTCTGATGATCTTCTCTAATAGACGACAGCAAATGGAAGTTACACTTATTGGTTGATAGTTTTCTGATTTTTGCTTTGGCCCTTTCTTGTGGATCGGTGTGACATTTGCCATTTTCCATTGGTCTGGTAGTTTACCTTCCTGCAGAGACTTGTTATAGATATTTAGAAGAGGTTCCAGTAGTGTAGTTTTACAATGCAGTAAAAATGTTGGATGTATACCGTCTGGCCCTTGCGACTTAGTAGGGTTTATTTCATTAACAGCTTTTAATAGGTCTTCTTTGGTAACTGTAATATCATCCATAACTATGTCACAGGTGTTTTTAGGTTTTGGGATAGGGTAAGTTTCTTGTGTAAATATAGAAATAAACTGCTTGTTGAATTCGTCTGCTATCTTTTTGTTGTCTGTACAGGTTTCCCCCTGGATTTCTAAGGCTTTTACACCGGATATGACTTTTGTCTTACTTCGGACATATTTCCAAAAAAGTTTTGGATTTTGCTTGATTTTTCTGGCTATTGATTTCTCGTACTCATATTTGTTCTGATGTAGCAGCTTGGTAACCTTGTTCCTAGAAATCTTGTAGTCTTCATAGGTTTTCAGGTTCTTACAATTTGTGTACCTGTGCCATTTTTTTCTCTTATCTTTTATGGCGGACATGGTTATCTTGTCGATGCTGAGGCTCTGGTTACCTGGAGACTTCTTAAACTTTGGAATGGTTTGTTCTATAATATTGTTGGTTTTATTTTCAAAGTCATTCCAGATTTCCTGGGTTCCAGCATCAATGTTTTTGCACCAGTCTGTTTGGTTTACCAAATTGTTTGCTTCTTGCCAATTTGCTTTACTGTAGTTGAGCTTTTGAGTACTGACGTTCTCATCAATGTGGCCACATACAAGTTTGAAAATTATCACGAGATGATCGCTTTTCCCTAGGCTCGGGGTGTATTCTATATTTTGGATGTCATATTCGTTGTTTGTAATAACTAAATCTAGTAGCGATGGGTTGTTATTATGTCTAAATCTGGTGTGTTCACTAATATGTTGGTAGAGGTAATTGTCTCTTACACATTCAACAAATTTGAATCCAAAGTGATTTTCATTTGTTTTAGTTGTTAAGTCCTGCCAATTGATATTTCCCATGTTGAAGTCTCCCATTATTAGTGTTTGTGGTTGTTTGGAAGATAGCTGATCATTGAACATCTTTATCAAATTTTCACTGTTTTGCCTGGTGCTATTTGGACTTCGGTAGATACATGAGACTTTTATTTTTGTTTTGTTTTGTATGTCATGGAAAACACGGCCTCAAAAAAGTGTCAATGCATGAGATATATTTCATGTAGTAGTTTCAGGATTTTGATTGGTAGCACACTAGTAGGATTAGAATTGATGAGGCCTTTGACTTGAATCATGTATAGTGGCTATTAGTTAGAAAAGCCGCGACTCACAGCCGGTTGAACGGCTACATCAGTGGCAGATTTACTTTGAATACAAGGAGATCATTCACTAAGTGCGGCAACCCATTGTTGTCCTAGGGAGAAGGGAGGCATGGGCAGATCTAGAGGGGAAGTGTGTGTGTGTGTGTGTGTGGGGGGGGGGGGGGGGGGGGGGGGGGTCTGGATCCCTCCTGGGATTGGCTGAAAATTAAATCTTGACTTTATACATTTAGTGTACATGTTACATTATATTTATTACATTTTAGGCCAAAATTGGAGCTTGGACCCCCCCCCCCCCCTTAAAAAAAATCTTGGACTTGCCCCCTAAATTTAAATCAGAAAATTATGAGGGGAAGGATGTAGTGATGTTTGGGTAGACTCATGGTTGATTGCCCGGCTAGCTCATTGGTTACTGAATACTGTTTGATTTATGTGTCATCTAGGCTTCTCTCTCTTTATATTCAATGAAAAAATGTTTGGAAAAGGCTGAAAATGTCATGACGTTCTGGACAATGAGATGAGATTTAGAGGAAAATCAGTGCATTTTTTCAACAAATTTAAAGATTGAAACATTTAAGTGTGTACCTGCAATTACTATGCAAATATTAACACCGGGCCATTCTAATTTACCACAAAACAATGTCTGACAACGAGCAGAAACGCGACAAATTTTCGAACAAAAAATGCTGTCAGTGGCGAGTCTCCGTTTGTATACATTTAGAGAGTACTCACGACAGATAACTCGTACATAAGTTGTACTATTCGCACAAAACGTTTTCGAGTATAAAATGGGTTGGTCAGTTTCAGTAAAACGATTTTTTTATATCATTAATATTTTTTTGTCATGAATACCAGAACTACCTTTTTTACGAATAATTGAATATTTTGAAGGAGAAATTAAAATTTATTGAAGCAATATCAAGAATTTTCTTTTTTGTTACAAACATATTCGTTCTTTTTTTATTGTTGTCGTTGTTTTTGTGAAGAAAAAAAAGAAAAAAAAAAACAAGTCATTAATTAGGGAGTGTTGTCTATACCAAATTTCAAAATAAATGATAACATTTACCCTCAGTGTAAAAAAGACTACCCAACCCAACAGAAGTCAAAATATGACAATCATGGTCAAATAAACAAGAAATGATATACATGTATGTGACCGTCACACTAGTAAGAAGATAATGGGATCTCCCTATCTTATTATGTATACATGTATGCTCCATTTCCGAAAACGACATCTGATTAATATCAAGACTTACGGATCCGTTTCCCGAAATTTGGTTTTAAGGGATTCCCATTTTAGCTTGACATGTCAAATATTCTCTGAGTGACTCACAGTACATGTATAACCAGCAGCGAGTTCCGGTGATGACAGGACACGGTCGTAGACGACAGATCGTCCAAATACAAACGGTAGACCTGGTCCCGGTTTCTCGAAAAAAAACTTCAGTATATAGCCTACTCATAAGTTCGTGCTCAACTTCAATTGAATACAAATCAACGATGATTGGTATTCAATTGAAGTTCACATGGATTTCGTGTGATTTGAGCACGATGCTAAGATTTCAGTCTGAGAACGTAGGCGTACTTCAGTTTTTCTTTTGAGAAACCGAGGCCAGGCACCGGTTTCTCGAAAAAACTTAAGTAGGCCTATATTCTCATGAGAACATGATCAACTTCAAAGGGACACTCTCCAACGTTGAAGGGTATTCGATTGAAGTTCACGCGGATTTCGCGCAATTTGAGCACGGTGCTCAGATTTGAGCATGAGAACGTACTTAAGTTTTTTCGAGAAACCGGGGCCAGAATTTGAATTTCGTATAAACAACTGATAACAGCTGAAATTTTCAATTGTTTCCATAGTAACACACACCTTCAAATGAGGATCGCAAAAATATTGACGCGACAGAGTACATTCAGATAACAAACGCATATTCTTCTTTTGCCTCAATATTTATTTGCTAGATCGTCGGTTTTAATACAAAACCTAGTAAATCTAGCCTTAACTAGG
Source organism: Fragum sueziense (assembly GCA_963680895.1). Taxonomy (NCBI): domain Eukaryota; kingdom Metazoa; phylum Mollusca; class Bivalvia; order Cardiida; family Cardiidae; genus Fragum; species Fragum sueziense. The sequence goes on from OY804601.1 coordinate 21,938,754, forward strand.
CCGGAGTTACGAGGTTTAGCAGTAACGCCGACGATATGCTGTACACAAATTTTTACCCTTAAGATTTGTCTTTTTGAAGAAAAATGAGCGCAGATTCGGGAAAAGACCACTAATTCCAGTTGAGAAAAATATGGATCCAGATCTGCCTGTGTATACACAAGCATAAGGAATACCTTGGACAGTTCTTTGAATCATAACTCGGATGTACGTATGAAGAAATGCTAAAAATGCTATCTCTTTGCCGGAGATAGATGTTACAAACTGCAACTTTTTGATGACGAAACTAAAAAAAAATTCTCAGATCGATTTGTGATAAAGAACGATTCATCGGTGTTACTGCAAAACCTCATAGCTACAGCTTAATAAAGCTGAAGTTACAGGATTTGCAATAACACAGACGAACTAATTTATTTGCCTATTTAAGGTTTACGAACTGAGAATAAAAACACCACTTTCTAGCCATGCGCAATGCATCACATTACACACACATGTAAATACACTTCACATAAGTTGATTCATCGTGCTGGATGATTATGCTTCAAGAATAAAATAATTCACAAATATTATTTTACTCTATATTCATGTGCAAGGGAGGTAATTTTGAATAATTTTGTCAAATAATTCCATAAGTATGTATTGATTCAAAATTCTAAACCATACAAAATGCTCATGTTTATATTTGGAATGGAAATATAACACAGTTTAGGAATTACTGACACTTTTCAAATTTCGCCTCTGGCTCTGCATTTCATTCTCAGTTCGTAAACCTTAAGGCTCGATTTTGAATTACGTTACCGTTGTTTCAAATCTAAAAGTATAACGATGCCCCACATCCGAGGCTTGATTCTATGGAATTGACCTAGGCGACACGAATGCATAAATGCAAGGTCTGATCAAGACCTATGCTGTTCTACACAAGCCCCAACTTAACCCATTCCCTCATAATGACGCCTTTTGACACACAAGAAAATGAAAGTTTTGGCAAACTTTGTGGAAAATGAAGAAATTGCTTGTGACAAGCAATTTCTTCATTTCACACAATGTTTTCTACCTGAAAATACCAAAAAAATGTGAAATTCTATTCACTTGGAATTATCATCTGCAACATCTTTCGAATTTGGAACTGTCTAAAAGTTGGCGTTTGGTAATGGGTTAACCTGCAACAACGCTAGGATAACGCAGAAATATGTTCCGCAGAAATTTAATCCGCCTGATTTCTGGAAAAACCGCAGAATTTGGACCCCGCAGAAATAAAGTGCTATACGGTAATGGATACAGATCATATACAGATCATGATACGTGTTTGGGGGTAGCCAGATGTAAATCTGAGTTTATCTCAATTGGTTAATTAAATCATTTCCCAAACAATAAGTATATGTACCCAGTTTTGACGTCCTACGCAGAAAAAGTTATGGAAAATTGTGACGTGAAAGATGAAAATGATGATAATCCGCATTTTCTCATTTTCAATAAAAATTTCCAATGCTATATCTTTATCAACATGCATTTTGTCGTCTGAAGAAACTTTCAAATTGGACTACCTTAAAAAGCTTTCATTGGATAAAATGTTTAGGGACCAATTTCAGATCTGAACTCAAATGTATCTTTATTTTATTGACAATGGTTTTGATTCCATTCTTTTCTCCGTTCTTGTAAACAAGAGGACCATGATGGTCCTTAATCGCTCACCTGCACCTAGATAGAATGAAAGTCCCAATGTTGTCAAGTTCAAGAGCACATAATTTAAGATGCGAGATTATGATCCAGCTGAAAACTGCTTTCATAATCCTGAATTATCAATATTTGTAGCTGTTACAGTAAAAACAAAGTGGAAGAAAACAACAATTTTGTCATAGTAAAGGGCATATAACTCTGTTTTGATAAAGATATTCTCATCAACATTCTGTCCAAGTTTTTTAATTGGTTAATATTTATTGCTGTTTGAGAGAAAACAAAGTCGAATACGACAATTTTGTAACCATCAAGGGCACGCAACTCTGTTTTTTAGTCCAATCAATCTGACAAATTAAAACATCAAAGATATTATGGTCAACAACATTGTGACCAAGTTGTGTCTTGATTGGTCCATCTTTGTTTGTTTGAGAGAAAATAAAGTCGAAAACGGTAATTTTATGAAATTAAAGGGCCAATAACTCTTGTTTTTCTGGCCAAATCAAGCTGAAAATTTAACTCATCAAGGATCTTATAGGCACCAACTTTGAGGCCATGTTTTGTCTTAATTAGTCAATAAATGTAGATGCTACAGTGTAAACGAAGTCGAAAACAGCAATTTTGTCAAATTCAAGGGCACATAACTCCAGACTTCCTGCTCTTATCACACTGAAAATCGAACTCATCCAAGATCTTATAGTTACCAACATTGTGACAAAGTTTTGTCTTGATTGGTCAATATTTGTAAATGCTAGAGTGGTAACAAAGTCAAAACTAGCCATTTTTGACGTTCAAGGGCACATAACTCCGGACTTCCTAGTCCGATCTGACTCAAAATCCGAGAACTTATGGTCATACATGTTTTAACCAAGTTTGCTTAAGATTGGTCAATATTTGTAGATACTAGAATGGTAACAAAGTCAAAACTAGCCATTTTTGACGTTCAAGGGCGCATAACTCTAGATTTCCTGGTCCGATCTGACTCAAAATAAAACTCATCCGAGAACTTATGGTCATACATGTTTTAACCAAGTTTGGTCAAAATTGGTAAATATTTGTAGATACTAGAGTGGTAACAAAGTCAAAACTAGCCATTTTTGACGTTCAAGGGCACATAACTCTAGATTTCCTGGTCCGATCTGACTCGAAACCGAACTCATCCGAGAACTTATGGTCATACATGTTTTGATCAAGTTTAGTTAAGATTGGTCAATATTTGTAGATACTAGAGTGGTAACAAAGTCAAAACTAGCCATTTTTGACGTTCAAGGGAACATAACTCTAGACTTCCTGGTCCGATCTGACTCAAAATCGAACTCATCCAAGAACTGATGGTCATACATGTTTTGACCAAGTTTGGTCAAGATTGGTCAATATTTGTGGATGCTAGAGTGATAACAACAAATTGTGGACAGACGGACGGACAGACGGACGGACGACGGACAAAAAGTGACCACAATAGCTCACCTTGAGCACTTCGTGCTCAGGAGTGCTCAGGTGAGCTAAAAACAAACGAATCCGATATGGGATAATAAGAATTTACTAAAATAACCTACACATCACACATTCTCTCGTCAATTTCCGTTGTCACGGATTTCAGCGAAAACGCAAGAATTGTTTAGCCCATCACCAGCCGGACACTAAACTTTTAGGCTGGTGTAAATTGGGAACTACCGGCATTGCAGACGACACTATCAGGTGAATGAAATTTTACATTTTTGTCTCTTGAGGTAGAAAAACATTGTGGGAAATGAAGAAATTGCTTGTTACAAGCAATTTCTTCATTTTCCACAATATTTTCCAAAACCTTTATCATTACAGGCTTCAAAAAGCGTCAATGTGTGGGAACGGATTAGATATACGGATGAGTGATATATACAATCAGTTTCTTTAAAAGAAATACAAATAGGCCTACATGAACATGATTGTTATAGCAACAAAACAAAAATACTTTACAGTGTTTATAATATGTGAATACATGTTCAGTATAATTGCACAAATACATGTACCCTTTTATAGAACACCAATAAAACACAGAGAGAACTTATTGTTCTAATGATTCTAAAAGTTTGGCGTCTTAAGAAGTGAGATAATTACACAAAAATGCCCCAAATTACTATTGAAGAACTACACCGAGCGAAAAATTTATTTGACTAGACAAAAATATAAAAAGTCACTGTCTTAAATGTAATGTTTGACAACAGATTGTCCTTTAATGCAACAAAAATAGCGATGATTTTTGTTTTGAAAATTTTAACTTCTACTACACAGTGATTCTTTTTGACTCCTCAAAAGATAATGGTTTTGGAAAACATAGTGGAAAATACAGAATTTTTTTGTGGTAAGCAATTTCTTTATTATATTTTCCACAATGTTTTCTATCCTAAATGACAACAAAGATGTCCATATTTTTGCCGTTTGCTAATGGGTTAAGACAATGTGAATATTTTGATCTTGTTTCCACACATCGTTACTAGCAGCGTCGAGCTTCGCTCATCATACACGAGTGAGATAGGATGCTCAATACCATTACTCCTCGTCAACAATTCGTGGGCATCTAGGCTCGAACCTATCCTGTTAAACTGTACTACGTTGTGCGTCCGCTTCCCCGATACGAGAATCTGTCGGTCGCTTAGCAGGCACAAAGCCTTAGCTTCTCTAATTCTTTGATCTTTATATAACTGAACAAAGTGTCCAAGTTGGTCTAGTTGAACCACAGCCCCAACTTTTGAATCAGTAACAAACAGGTGGAAGTTGTCGTCAGACTCAGAATCAAACGCAATATGTATGGGTATCTTTATGTACTCGTTCAGGATCATGCGTAAAGGCATACCAAATGTGTCGTATATCTCAATATGACCCGCCCCTTCCCCGACTGATCCGCCGCAGCTTACATATATCTCCCCTTTTCTGTACGCTATTCCGCGGCATTTATCCGTTACTTTATAACTTGCACCAAGATGCATGTCAGGCCTACCATTTACTTGTAGAAAGCCTACATACTGAACTTTAGCACTTTCTAGGACAGTCACTGCTACTCTGGACGTCTCTATCTCACACACACCGTACGGTTTACCGGGTATGTCTATGTACCTCTCCATCTGGTAGTGATTGTCAAGCACTTTCAGCTTTTCATTAGCCCTGTCTACGAGGAGAACTTTACCGCTGGATAGCCTGCATGAGTCTGTGATGTCGCAGTCGTTTGTATCGGTGGTATGCCTAATATTACGCTCGTGGCCAGCGTCCGCTTTATATTGTCGTCTGTAAAATATGAAACGAAATGATGATATTCAGTTATGTGGTTTTCATTACTCTACAAGTAAAATGTTTAGTCCTATTTTAGCTGATTACACCGTATAATCTAATTATCACACTGGTATGAGTTAACGTGCCTGACACCGTACACAACGTAGTGGGACCGGAACCGTAACGTGGATGGGACCGCGAAAAACATGGCGGAAAGTGACAGTGCAACACCAGTGAGTACATTAAAACATAGCTAAGTAAGTTCATCACGTCTATTTTTTAAGGAGACTGGTATTACGGAGTTTGAGACATATTTGTTGATGTCTCCGTGCAAGTTGTTAGTCTGAAAGTTATTCCGTTTTCACGTTGAACTGAAAACGGTTCGGCCCATGCCATTGATTTCTGACAAAAACTCTCGAGATTGGTCATAAATGCTTTCAAAATAGATGAAAAGCACTTTGTCATTTACAAAGACCTTATCCTCTGGACACGTAATGATGATTAAATAGTCAATCTGATCATAATCTGCTAAAATACGAATAAGGCCGGCAAAATTATGACAATTTTCTATTACAACGATCTACGGTACCACTACGTTGTGTACGGTGTCAGGCACGTTAACTCATACCAGTGTGATTATAACAGAAAGAAATTAATCGGAGTCGGGACCGCTGCTTTCTTTTTAATTTCTTCCCTCGAACTCTTTGCACGCGTGCTTAGACTTCTACCGTGTTGTTGCTAAAACGAAGCTCGACATTTAATGCGCCCGGTATACCAGAGTATCTAATCGGCCAAATTTTAACAGAAATAATTGTGTGTTAAAAAATCCCCCCCCCCTCCGATTATTGTCTCCTTTGATTAATTTATCTATTTTATATCCCCCACTAATATTAAAGGGGGTATAAAAAAAACAGATAAATAATACTGAATGATTTAAAATCAAATAAGATCTTTTATCGATAATGAATTAGATTTATAACTGGTGACACTTTTAAAACACCATACTAATATTATGGACCCCGATTTTTATAGCGGAAGTTCGAAAGTGAAAGTAGAAATAAATCGTTGTCTTCGTTCGAAAGTAACTGCACAATATAACCATTTTCCTCACTTACCCCACTCCCTGTGAGAACCTAAAGCCATCGTATGCGTCGACCAGCCTATGTCCGGCCTGTCCTAGCCACTGATCGTGCGTCCTCAGACACATGGCACACACGAACTTGTCACATTCCCTGCAATATTTCACCGCCTCACAATCATTCGCCTGTCCTGGACAATTATCCGCGTTACACATTACAAGCTCCTCATTCCCAGAGTCCAAAGACGAGGCCATTTTGTTGTCTAAATTGTCCTTTAAATTCTAGAAATCAAAACAATCAGTAGGGCCTGATTGTAGCCTACTGATTAATAAGTAGGCCTACTAAATATTATTAAACCACTTAAGTTTTCCCCCGTGAACTATAAATAACTATAACAGGCCTAAATCTTGATACAAATGACTAGACCTATTATCAGACAGCAACATTTTACACTTGTCTAAATCCTAAGATAATGCAGGCGACACTTAAAAAAGGAATACAATGTTACAATAATTTTGATCTTTATTTGTTGAAAACATTGTGGAAACGAACATTTTTTAAAATATTCTAGTATAGGCATAGACTGCACCAAACTCCACACAGCGACAATGCCTTACCAATCCATATTCAGGGGAGATAACTGCGAAGGAGATTGAGACTGCACATATATGTTATTGTTAAAAGAAATGAACTCTAATGTGCACCTCTATCAATTCCATGCTAAGCTAATAAGTTGATTCTACCACTTATAAACCATTTACGATATTCCGGCGCATGTTTACAAATTTTACGTATGTAAACATGTGAATAAACTTTCTTTATTTAGGCCTACCAATACAAGTTTGCGTGTAGGCCCTACATGTTAATTTAACGGGCCTGCAAGATTCAATCCATTGCACGCAACATGGCAGTAGTATGGAGTTCAATTTTGTGTTATTTACATCATTAGATAAATTTCCTAAATATGTGCTATAATACCGCGTCCGAACTATAGTTTATCGATAAATCCAAGGCCCCAAAAATATTGTTTCAAACTCACTGGTGGTGAACTCGGCCAAAGCGTGGGACGTTTTTTCGCGATCATTGAATTCCGTCGGTGTTGTTATAAAATATCGTAACTGCGGCTTCTATAAAGTCGTAGTTACGAGATTTTATAACAACACCGACTGTTTGTCAATACATATCGGGTAACCCAGTCTATTTTTAGAACAAATTAATTGTTATTTGAAAAACTATCCAATCAGATCATTCAACTCACATTTAAACGCAAATACATATGCATTTTGCGTTTAAATGTGAGTTGAATGATCTGATTGGATAGTTTTTGTATATATCTGTACCTTGTTGTAGTGAAAAACGTCCATCGCTTTGGCCGAGTTCACCACCGGTGAAACTACAATGTAGCAATTTAACCCCCTAGAGCAGTAATTGATAACAGTAAATAGCCGAATAAGGATCAATTATGCAAGTAAACAGTGACGTAAATTCGGACAAACAATAGTATTTCGTTGGTGTTGTTATAGAATCTCGTAACTACGGCTTGATTCAAGCCGTAGTTACGAGATTGTATAACAACGAAGACGGTTTGCATAACGTAACGAATTACTCAGTCTATTTTTAGCACAAAATTCATTGCCATTGTAAATTATTAATTTTGTTATTTCTAATCTAAAACCTCTGGTTTTGGTTCTCAATAAAATCGCCTGGACGAGCGACGAGACGTTTCTTATAAGTACCTACAAACATGGCCAAGGGTGGATCTAGGGGTGGGGTCTAGGGGTCATGACCCCTTGAAATTTGCCGAAAATTGAATTTGGCTTTACCCCCTCCCCACACACACTCACACACACTGGGAAAAAAATAGTGGATCTGCCCTTGATGACAAAGGGTTCGCGAAACCTTGGATGATATATCTAGTGCTTTTTGAAAGGCTATTACACCCTCTTATCTGTAGCCAGCACCAGTAGACAAGCATTTTACGCTTACGCGCCCAACATTGTCCCAAACAATATATCAAACCATTACTAAACAACGTCTTTTTGCAAACAATGTAAACTGACACGTTTTCAAAACATTTTATTAAAACTTCCACCACAGAATGTTTACGACCGCGCCCGAATAAGTTCGGATACGTAACGACACGACGCTAGAAAAAAAGCCGATGTTTTCTGAATCTCAAAATGGTCACATTACGAGTAATTCTACTTTAAAGAGGATAAAGATATTGATAACTAGTATTTTTCTCCTATGTTATTTATGTGTTGGCATCCTTCGTAGCCTACATATAACAATAGTCCTAATTGTTATTGCAATTTCCTCAAGTTTGGACCATTCTTATTCCTGGACGGCGGATGAAACTTAAAACTAGGGGAATAGAGAAGTGCATATTTTTGTTTTGATATAATGATATTTTCCTTTTTGTTTGTGTTGTAAATACTTTAGAAAATTATGAGATATTTTTTAGAAGCCTGATAATCAACATCTTAGCCTTTTGCCACAATATTTTCTCTTCCAAATTATGCACAGATCCCTTCTTTATCAAAATATATTTTGTCTACTGAGGCAGGTTTCAAATTGGAACACCCTAAACTATTGTCGATAGGGACAGGATTAATCTACAAAAGAAAATGAGCTATTTAAAATTGTTTAATGCATCTGCACGCTTATAATTTCAAACAGAATATACTGAACCCCAGAAATAACGCACCACCGACATTTTTCACATTTTTATCATGTAACTTTTTCAAACTGTACATCCACAACCTGAACCTAATATCAGTTTATACGTTTCTGGTCAAAAAAATGCTTCGCTACCTTTAAGCAATCAAGCGTGACGAGCGCACAAACGTGGCTACTCTCTAAAGTGAAAGTCACAAAATCGGTACAACGTTTGACTAATTTGTGGAGCAATACAGTCTGTGCTTCGTCGGCACATGGAACTGATCACATTTTGGATTCTGGCTTTTGGCATGGTTAAATTGGTTTTCCACTCTCCCTGTATCACTTTGCACTTTAACGTGTTTGTCTGTTTTGAGCTACAGTTGGGACTTTTGGCGCACCTCTTCCCGGTCAGTCCAACGCTGTCACAGTATGTTGGAAACGTTCTCTAAGCCGACCAATAGTCTTGTGATGAAAACCCATCTTGTGTGCAATAGCTCGTACCGTCATCACTGAATGCAACATCCCAATAGCACGATTACGTTCGTCAGTGGAAAATCTTGGCATTGTTTAAAGGGCGACGGTAACAGATGGTCTAATTGCAAAAAATGAATTTTTTTGAAAAAATATGCAAAACTTTTGTGTTGACAACCTCGGGATGGTTAATAATATGCGATTCAGACAGAGAATGAGCCGAAATTACAAGACAGATAGCTGAATTTAGGGAGAATCCAAACCTAAATTCAACCCCATCACTGATGGGGTTAGAATTATTTTGAAATTGTTGCACATGCGCATACAGCGCGGACCATGATTCAAACGAGATTCATACTTGAATTTCAATATGACGTCATCATGTATGTTGTGACGTCATTTAAGAAAGTCGCATGTCCTACTGTTTTGACCTACTTTCGATATCGCTTCATGAATTTGGTATCAAATTGCGAAAAAATGAGTCGTTGCTTCAATAGTTTGTCGTAATCATTTAATCAGGTCATATAAAGCTTAAAAAGTGTACATTTCGTTTGTATTTGACAATTTTTGGGTCCAAATCTGGGAAATAGTAGCTTTAAAGCATCGAAAACTTCCGACCGATGATTATTTCGGTGTTTTCTTTCTGTCATCGACTGCATGTACCCGCTGAACCGATAAGCTTTTTTGTGCACGAAGTCAACACTGTGGCAGGTGCAGAAATCCTGTTTACTATGTTTGGACGGCTAGCGTCACGGATGAATGGGTTTTGTGCTTAACAGTGTGTTGTGTGCATACCTAGTGCCCGGCGTATACCGAATAATGCTGTGTCAACAAAATAAACAAATGAAAAAATGAAATGAAAATGAAAAAAAAAAATACTAGACAATAAAAACTTGTGCGTTATTTCTGAGGTTCAGTATATTTACATGTAATAGGTCCATCCAAAGTAATCCTTTCCCAAACGTTTCATGCTTTTGAGCGTCTCGGACAAGGAAAACTGGGAAAAGATTGAAGGAAATAAATAAAAATTAATATTGATTGCCCGCATTTTACTCTTTTCATCTCAATGTTTTTCCATATAGTATAGTATGCATTCATTCCATGTATGGGGTATCAATTCAAAAGATTCGTTTGTTACCCTTTTCAACGCGGACATGTCTAAACTGTTGGTTTTTTTTTTATTTTTTTTTTGGGGGGGGGGGGGGGGGTAATGATAAACCGTTAACCATTTCCCAAGCAAGGCCTGATTTTGACGTCCCTACATGACAAGGCTTATGAAAAATTGAGGCAAAAGAAGAAATGCTCCTTTTGCCTCAATATTTTCTAAGCTTCATTTTACATAAGTCCATTATTTATAACCTTCCATTTTGTCGTATAAGACATCTTTTGAAAGTACCGCCCTAAAATTTGACCGTTTGGGAAAGGTTTAATGTAACAAATAGGCCATCATCCGTAGACGCCTTCATTTAGAATACAAGCACGATGCGACTAGACGAAATATTGCACCAGATAGGTGGGTTCGGATTGTACCAGAAAAAGCTGTATGGATCATTAATACCGCCTATGATCAGCGCGGGAACGCTGATGCTGGTCGTCGTCGTGGTTTTATTTACGCCGAAACATAGGTAAAACTTTCAGGTAGTCCCTTAAGACGTTGGAATTTTTCGTGCGACTTCGTTTGCATTCGTTACGTATCTTCTGAACATATTCGGACGACGTCGTAAACATTCGGCGGTGGAACGTTCCACCGCCGAAAGTTTAGGAGGTTGCCCGAATGATTCTGACGATGCGTGAATTGCATTATGGTGTTCTACCTTAAAACAGTTTGTCAGTGTGGATCGTTGCGCGATTATCCTTATGTTAGCTCTCTCTGCTGGCAGCATCTTCGATAGCCAAGGTTAAACCCAGATTCGGTTGCATTCCCCCTTTAAGGATTCATGTTGGTAAATTCTTTGAATAAAAACGCTCGTCTATATAGACGTATGTCTCGGTCGATCGGAAGGATGTTGTGAAATAAACTTTGAATTTGACTAGTTCGTGAATACAACCCAGGGCCCATTCACGGTGGAGATTGTGCATGATGGGATAAGTAAATGTACGGACAAATTAGCCTCGCTTCAGGTAGGACATTTTGTTATTCGTATTTCTGTGTCAATTTTCAAACGGTTTGTTGCATGTACCCCGCCTTACTGAGCTCTTTCCTCTGATGTATGACTTACTTGAAACCTTGTATTTGTACTTTCTGCAAATGAGCCCAGCCGACCCCCTCCCCCCCCCCCCCCCCCCCCAAAAAAAAAACGACAAAAAATTCAAATCGATTTTCTGGTCGGTTGGGATCAATTTTTGGGAAAAGCAAAAGGTTTCCACAAATAATTCGTATATCTGAGAAAAAAAGCTTAGTAAGGCGGTGTACATGCAACAAACCTTTTGAAAATTGACACAGAAAAAAGAAAGTTGTTGCTAGATATTTGACTTGAATAAAGACCATTTTGTCCGTAGTTGTTATCCATCCCATGATGACCAATCTCCACCGTACCATTATTACTTCAAATAAAAGAGTGGCTCATTTGCTTTTTCAGATGTAAAATTCCTGGTCTAGATAACGATACGTATGTAATACAAGACGACCATCACGCACAACTTATAAACTTGACGATACCCAGAACTATTGACGGAGAGTTAGACAAATGCCACGTGTATGACGCAAGTTCCGGTGGTGGTAACGTGACGTCAAATGTAATCGCGTGCACTGATTGGGTTTACGACAGATCGGTTTTTGTATCGACATTCACTGAGAAGGTACTCTTTAATAAACGATCTCTTTTAAGTAGGCCTTTATCTTAATTTTGCTAGTTTCGATGGCTTTCTTTTTCCCTTTCCGTGTTTTACATCGAAGTAGAAAAATAGCATTAATCTACACCCACTACATGTTTATGATGGCACCCGATACAAACCGCTGTCTTCTGAATCTCAAAATAGACATATTCACGGTGGATAATCCCGTGATACAATGTTTTCAGAAAATCTTCAATAATTTTGCAATTACTGGGTTAATTTGAATTCGGTTTGAAGCAGAGAATGTGTGAAAATACCAGGAATAAGCTGGACGTCGTTGATTTTTGAAAACAATCAACTGATAAAAAGTTATTGAAGATAAACCAAAATTTTGGTTTATCTTCAATAACTTTTTATCAGTTGATTTTACAAAAATCCAACACGTCCAGCTTATTTCTGGCATTTTCCAACATTCTCTGCTTCAAACCGAATTCAAATTGGTCAAGTATTAAAAAGATATTGAAGATTATCGGAAATTCTGAGTCACATGATTATACACCGTGATATTAAGCTAAACGAGACCTAGCTTTAATGCCCTTTATCACTTACAATTACATGTAGGGTAGTGATCAGAAACTTTTTAAACATAATTGATATTTTGATGGTGGTATAGTCTACAAAAAATAGCCCGTAACAGCTTAATTTTCATGTGCAATTCCTGTTAGTTGAACGTCTTAACATAACATTGCCGAAGTGGGGTCATTACATATGCAGATGTCCCGGGTCAGTGTTGCTTGCCTATATGTTTCTAAAACGCGATACGAGGTGGTGGTATTGTGAATTGAAATTACAAAATTAGTCCTGTCATCTAGGCCTACTTTGATTTTTTTTTTAACAAATTGATGGGCCTGCTGATATTCTGACAGACCCTGTAGGGCCTACTACTAACCCTTTCCCAAACAAGAACTGCTTTTAAGTTCCAATTTAAGAACGTTTTAGGAAAATATTGAGGCAAAGGAAAAAACGCAAAAATACCAGCATTTTCTCTCTTAATTGTTTCAATTAATTGCCCGTGTTACATCATTCGCTAGTCATATCTTCTCTATATATCCATGCTATCATCTACAGAAGCTTTGAAATCGGCCACACTAAATTTTCGCTGTTCGAAAAAGAAAATTTTATTTCGCTTCTTTTCTACAAAACTTCGTTACTGCAGCTTGTTTGAAGCTGCAGTTACGAGTGTTTTTATTTAAAACCGACTATATTCTCTTCACAGACCAATCTAGTGTGCGGAGACGCTCTCAAGGTAGCACACGCCCAGACGTTCTTTTTCTTCGGTGTGTTTAGTGGGGACATCATTCTTGGTACTATTGCTGACAGGTGCGTCTTCGCCCGGCAGAGACCCGATTGTTAACCATTTCCAAAACCACTAAAATTTTGCGTTCTCTCTAGTTGAAAGAATACGACTGAATCAATGATAGAAAAGCCATAGGCCCACTTCAATTCTCGTTTAGTCGTCTCAGACATAAAAAAGAACACATCACTAAACCACTTCTTACGTCCCATGACAGATCAAATCAACACGCACTGCAAAATTATTACTATTTCATAATCACTCACCGGTACAAATGAAAAGAAACAATCATGAAAATGTGGATTTTCGTTTATTTTTTTCGAATATTCATTTGTTTGTTCGAAAATAAATTGTTTATCAGGTGATCGAGCATATCCAACAAAATTAATGTTTGGCATTTTACATTTTTACTACTTGAAACTAAAAATTGAAACACGAAAATTAGAATCTAGTCACGTATTAACCCTTTCCCAAACAAGACCTGGTTTTGACGTCCCTAAGAGAAAATGCTTGGGAAAACATTGAGACAAAAGAAGAAACTGCTGATAACCAGCAGTTTCTCCTTTTGTCTCAATATTTTCTGCGCATTATTTTACACAAATACTATATTTATCAACATTTATTTTTCGACTGCAGTAGCTTTCAAATTGGACCAGTCCAAAATTTTGTCGTTTGGGAAAGGGTTAACAGATTTGTTAAAAAGTTTCTGCAATTGCTATTGTTTTTTGTGTTATGTGATTCCTTAACGTGTAAAGAGGCCTTTTCACAATCTTGGGCATACTTCGAAATTTAATTCATACAGATTGAAATTACATGTACATGTGATTATTTTGTAGATATGGACGTAAGGTTAGCCTCTACACATCATTTATTTTGGAGGTAATAGCCTCCATTGCCACGTCCTGGGCTCCGGGGATTTATGTTCTTGGTGTTCTGCAGTTTGTTGTGGGTGGGTCATGTCACGCCACATTCGTCATCGCATCCGTATTGGGTATGTAATTTTGAAAGCGATGATTCGATTTGAACAATGAAAATGTGCATTTATTTGTTAGCCGACACAATGCAAGCAGTAGATTTTAATTTCAATTTATAGATTTCAATTCAATGATGATATTGTGACAAAAGGAGTTTCCCGGAATATGCTGATCAACTTTTGTCACATATTGTTGTTTGTTATGGTGCTCTACCAGCATGCCGCCGTATGATTTGTCTTGTGGCGCCGAAATGGCATGGGCGGATCTAGAGGGGGGTCGGGGGGAGGGGGGGAGGGGGGGGGGGGGGGGGGTCCGGACCCCCCTGGCATTGGCCGAAAATCGAGTTTTGACTATATAAATAGTATAACGTTACCAAGCGCGGATCCAGGTTTGTTTCCCGGGGGGTGGGGGGGTGGGGTCATCCGATCTTTAGCCCCTTTTTTCGCCAAATTCCAGGGGGGTGTCAGAATCCCCTCTTGATCCGTGCATGTCATACCATGAAGGACTAAATAAAACAACGTTTTGTCGTGGCACACAGGGACGAATGCCGCAGCTTATTTAGGACATAACCAGTAATCTTTTTGATAACCCCTTTTTTCGCCAAATTCCAGGGGGGGGGGGGGGGGGTCATGACCCCCTAACCCCCCTCTGGATCCGCGCATGGTTACATATTTTTTACATTTTAAGCCATCATTTGAGCTTGGACCCCCCGCCCCTCTGGAAAAAAATCCTGGATTCGCCCTTGAATGGTATGAAACAATTGTGGAGCGTGATGGATCAGTTGTTGGAGATACGACCCATCATAAGATACCAAATAACACTTCGTGCATCTTCGGTCGTCATCTGCGCGGTGTATACGAGCCAATATTTATTTTCATGGAAATTTGACAAAAAAAAATTCAATTTTTATTTTCGATTTCTTCTGTGATTTTTTGGTTCAGGATGAAAGTACTACATTTAAAGTAATGAGTAACGTTAACAGGAACGTTATAATACACACGGAAATACTCGAGATCGTCTGTCATAAAACTATTTCTCAAAAAAAAATGTCCTCGCTGTAACAATCACACTTTCTTCCAGAAATTCGATTTGCAAGCTTTAAGTTTATTTCAAAGTATGTTTTTTTTTTAAGGATAAGAAGCCAGACTGAAGGATTGATGTTCAAGTTAATTTCCAAAACATAATTTGTTTGATTTTTTTTTTTTTCAATTTTGTATTGTATTTTCATAATTCAATTGATAATTGTGTCTGTTTCAAATGTAATAAAGCTTCTATCCGAGAAAAAATAACTGCACATATACTTGAGACTCTAGAAAATTTTATTCTCTTTGTATTTCGGGCATAATAAAGTTAGCGAAACGCCTTTTTGTGAAATAATTTGCTGAAAGTGCATCGTTACATCGAGGACATATTAGTTATTGCAAGGACAATGTACGCTATTTTAGGACATAAACGGAAAAAATAATTTCACCCTTTTATTCAAACTTCAAATAATTAGGTTAAAAAATAACCAATTTTACCATCAAAACACATCATTTTTATTGAACCATTCTGTAATTTGTATCAAAATAAAGTCTTTGTTATTGGAACGAGATTTACCATTACTGCGAGGATTTATTATTTTTCCATTTCTTTCACTGTAATGACTCAAATATGGTCATTATGTATCAAAAACAATTCAAATGTAAAAAGTATAAAAATTTAAATGTAAAAGTTTCTTAGGTTTGTTAAACCCTTTCAAAAAACGGTAAAATGTTATGCTAGGTTACAACTGCTGATCAAGTCAAATATATTACCTCGGCTGCTCAAATTCGCCCATTATTCCCGACTTATGCCTTTTTATACGTCCGAAGGGTCGTATTATGTTATGGCCCTGCTCATCTGTCTGTCCGTCTGTCTGTCCGTCCGTCCGTCCGTTAGCAATTTCTTGTGTGCGCAACTCCTCCTACAATTTTGATCGGAATTCGATCAAACTTGCCACAATGAATCTCCATGGTGTCTAGTTGTGCATCCCGCTTACGGAATTTAATTAACTCTTTTCGTTCTTGAATTATCTGCCCTTGAATTAAAAAAATGCCCATTTTCTTGTGTGCGCAACTCCTCCTACAGTTTTAATCAGAATTTGATCAAACTTGCCACAATGAATCTCCATGGTGTCTAGTTGTGCACATTGCTTACGGAATTTAGATAACTGTTTTCGTTCTTGAATTATCTGCCCTTGAATTTAAGAAAAAAATGCCCATTTTCTCAAAAATGTCCATTTTCTCTTGTGTGCAACTCCTATAGTTTCAACCAGAATTTAATCAAACTAGCCACAATGAATCTCTATGGTGTCTTGTTGTGCAAACAAAATTTTGATAACTTTTCATGTTTGAATTAACTGCCCTTAAATCGAAAAAATGGCCAATTTTACTGACAAGCCCCTCTCGGGCGTATATGCGCCGCTTTGCGAAGCTCTTGTTCTCGATCTCTACTCGACCAACCTCTACTGTCTATTTGATCGACTAAACAGATAAAGCACAGATCGAGTTGATCAAGATGTGGTTGGGAGCCACTTGAGCAAAAGTTTGTGTGATCGATATAAAGATGTTAATCCGATCACACCCGATCTCCAGATTTGATTGATTCCTGATCTGCTCAATCGCCTACTCGATCAATACACGATCGCATATCCATCAATTTTGTACCCAGTCTTTGTATCTAGAAAGATAGTTCGATTACCAAGACCATTCCCGATCACAAATGGCGATCGAGTTCGATCTGTACTTGATCGCTGGATTCGGCTTTGTCGAGTTGATTTGATAGGCAGTGGGAACCTAGCATAAAGATTATACAACTTGAAAACTGTTGGAGACTACAAATATAATGAAGTTATGAACATTTTACTCGTGTACAATATAGATGAGTGGATATCAAGGTAAACGGAGTCGAAGCTAGTAATCAGCATAAATTACTTCTCTTACCTTAGTGTTGTCGCAAGAGTTTTCTAAATTAAGAAGTCAAAACCATGTCTTCATTGAGAAAAAAATGTGACGACGTGAAGAAAGTTAAGCAATTACAAATATGACGAAAAAAAAATAATATTGATTTTTTTAAAACCTTTTCGTCAAACCGTAAATATCACATTAGGAAAATGCGTATGATTTCTTGTTGTTGTTGTTGTTGTTGTTGTTGTTGTTGTTGTTGTTGTTGTTGTTGTTGTTCTTCTTCTTCTTCTTCTTCTTCTTCTTCTTCTTCTTCTTCTTCTTCTTCTTCTTCTTCTTCTTCTTCTTCTTCTTCTTCTTCTTCTTCTTCTTCTTCTTGTAATATGGCTCACATGACAATGTAGATAGACGGTTGTAAGACATTGAGTGTTCAGAGTGTCCAAAACACAAAACAAAACAATGAGAAATAAAGTAATTTGAAAATGTTTTATTTTTAACTTCTTCTTCCCAGATAGGATATTATTTGACAAAACCCATTGCATCTTTTTATTCGGGGTGAAATACTGTGATTGCAAGATTACATGCACAATTCGACTCAATACATGTAAATCGCATTGAAAATTAAAAAAAAGAAAATCCGCTTGTCTTTTCACAGCACTCCCATAGCATCAGGAACTCCTTTACCATGACCACTCACAAAAAATGACCAAGTAACATCTTCAAAGCCCATGGAACGAGGATACACAGATTCATATGTCAAAAGAAATGGTATTTAATGTCTCTCCAATATTGGGGAAATGTTATTTCAGTAACAATCGTTTAGAATTAATCTTGTCAATTAATCTAGAATTATATTCTTCATAATTATAACATTCCAAGGTGATTGGCGAAAGATCTCAATTAGACTCGTGATAAAATTTATTCATTTGGGGCACAAAGAATCCATAAATGTGCAAGGAGTCCTTGCAATAACGATTCCAAGTCCACTCAGTAACATCTGATTAGTATACATGTTTGGCGACAGTAATTATATATTTTTTTCATCTGAAATACTTCGCTTTCCTGTTATAGTTTAAGACAATTATTCGTAAAGGCCTTTGCCACTTTGATAACAAGTTCATATAACACAAAAAAATTAATTTTGTCATTGCGATAACAATTTTCGTACTTCCAGTAACAAAACTGTCGTTATTGCGAGGACAGTTATTGCGAGGAAATCCGCGACCGTTCTCTCCAAATTGCACACATGAATAATTAGGGAGAAAATATGTTGCATGCTGAAAACGATATGCTTCTACATCTGAATAAGTAAAGCTATACATTTTTAAGATCTGAGCAATATAGTCTAGTTGATCGCATTGTATAGAAAACGAAAAATTAAGTCTACGCAGCCAACTGCCAACCTAATTTTCCTCGCAACTTCGAAACCAGGTATTGCGTTGTCTTCATTTTAACATCATGACTTTGATGAGTGATTCCACCTCCGTTTTGGTTGTATTTAAAGAAAATCTAACCAAAAAGACTTTGATTACGCACATGTAAGTTATTGCGAGGACATTTCGTATAAAAAAATCCAGGGACAGACATATATGGCAAAAAATCTTCGTCGTATTTATATATTCTCAAAAGGGGCTGACACTATTAATAATTTAAGATATAAAGCATTAATGAAATGAAGAAAAATCCGATTTGTACCTATTATTTTATATCAAAAATCATGTTGGAAATTTAAAATTCTGTCCGGGGACAAGCGAAAATGGTCATTTTCCGGTACAAAAGTGCAATATTTTCAGAAATATTCCATCTGTGAGGCCCAGTAAACTGTCTCTATTGTTGGTAGTGATGGTCGTTACACGATGTACCTAAAAGAACATGTTTATGAAAAGCCATTTCTGAGAAAATGAGCCAGGACAGAGATTTCCACGAAATAAAATATTGGCTCATAATCATGTGACTTAGAATTTCCGATAATCTTCAATAACTTTGTCAATACTTGACCAATTTGAATTCGGTTTGAAGCAGAGAAGGCGGGAAAATGTCAGGAATAACCTGGACGTTTTAGATTTATGAAAAATCAACTGATAAAAAGTTATTGAAGATAAACCAAAATTTTGGTTTATCTTCAATAACTTTTTTATCAGTTGATTTTTCAAAAATCCAACACGTTTCTTTAATGCGTGACGTCTGTCCACATTCTCTGATTCAAACCGAATTCAGATCGGCCAAGTATTAACAACATTATTGAAGATTGTCTGAAACGTGATTATCTACCGTGATCTGTGACAACGGAAATTAACGAGAGTTACCCTCATACTCGTCAATTTCCGGGCGTCATCCGTGACAACAGAAATTAACTTGAGATGTCCTCGTCAACAGCAGTTGCCACGGACGATGCCATAGCTAGCAGAAAGTGTGCGTAGATAATAATGGGTTGTTGTCCTTAAAGGGGCACACACCAGGTTTTTCAGGACATTGGGGCATTCAGAGATAGCACTATTGTGTGGTGCATTATATTATCCAGGGCCAAAAAGAAAGGAATCTTTACATTTGTATTAAGAGCGTCACTATCTATCAATGTCCAGTTTCCCATAAATGTTGCTAAATATATAAAGTGTTGGTAGGTGAATTATATAAAGATTTGATTTAGAAGGACTAAAATAGACTTCGTTTGAAAGTTCCTTGAACAGAAAAAATTTAGACAATCTAACACGGGTCCCTTTAATATCACGACAAGTATTTCAGCTCTCGAGATGGTAGGTCAAAAGACTCGAGCCTGGACCGGTATTATGCTCCATGTATGGTTCACGATCGGACTGACGTATCTATGTTTGATGGCGTATCTGATTCGTGACTGGAAATACATCAACCTAGCATGTGCTCTACCCACTGTTGTATACCTAGCTTATTGGTGGATTATACCCGAGTCGGCTCGATGGCTCGCCAGTAAGGGCAAGCAAGACAGATATGAGGAACTGATTAAACATGCCTCCGAGACTAACGGGGTGAAGCTGGCAGATGAAGCGTTTGTGATTGACAAGTCTTTGTTAAGTAAAGAGCACCAGGAGGGCACCATGCTGGATATCGCCAGAAACCCTGTGTTGAGAATTAGAACTCTCATACTCTGTTTGGCTTGGTAGGTTGACCATCGATAACGATGAATATTAAGATGGGATTTCAATCCGAGTTTTTATTCACAGGACTTCGGATTTCTTCGGGTAATGTCGGGATTGTTTGGTTGGCTGCGTAAACAGTTGGCGGCGAAAAAAAGCCTATCCGTTTTGGAACTGCAAGTCGAACGCATCAATGTATTTTCCGTCGTCAAATGATTGCGGCGTTGCTCGAAAAAGTCTGGTGTCATGTGAAATTAAATTGGCCACACTTAGTTACGAAAACTGTACACCAAATACCTTTTATTGAAAGAATGTAGATATTTTGATATAGATTATTGTTTCTAAATATAATTTTTATATTATATAATATAGAATACAATCATGTAATTAAATATTTCACCGGAAAATGTCTCATCAAAAGCGTTGTACTTGTAAAGCGAGAATCTGATTAATTAGATGCATCGAAATATTGGCTAAATTTAATTGCAAATATGATTTCTTTTCAAGCGGTTTTACAAACGTAAAAATACCCCCGTAAAAAATGCGAGACAGCGTTGTGTCGCGACATTTAGCCTATCTGTAACTAAAACTTATATACGGACAAAAGAGTGGGCATGCTGCTTTTTTTCTTAACCCTAGTTACTTCAGCTTTAAAAAGGCTATATATTTCTACATTTTAGGTTCAAAGTTTGCATATCGGATATCAAGTTGACAGCAGAAGCCATTTTGTCAGATATCATCTCTTTAGTGTTCGTCCTAGTTTTTTGGACCAATGAAATTGCAGTATATTTGAAAATTCCGTCGCTTTATTTCACATAAACGCACTGCCGGTCAATTTATGTCACGGATATACATAGCCACGCCTCCGTTTCCTGTGCAGTTATGAAAAATGATGTAATTTTTGGGAAAATGATGTAATTATTGGGAAAATGATGTAATTCCAGTAAGATCCGCTCGATAGTAGCTCCGGTCGGAGGCATGGCTTTAAGAATGAATGTAGAAGCATATGTTTTCATTGGTTGACGAACCCTAAGTCAGATAGAGTCTGTATAGTAGATTCTACGCGACATAAAAGTTCAAAGGATGCGCCTTTTGAACGTTTATATCGCGTAGAATCTACTATACAGCCTCTATCTAATACTTAATTTCAGGTTTGTCATTGGTATGAGTTATTATGGCGCTACCATCAATGCTGGCAACATGGCGGGGGATTTCTATCTAAACTTCCTGTTACTAATTATAGCCGCATTCCCCGGCTACATGTCGTCACTTCCGGCGACAGAGAAAATTGGACGAAGAAGGTCGAATAGTATGTTTCTATGTGTTGGAGGGCTCGCTAGTTTTTGTACAATATTTACAGTTCTCTTTGGTGGGCCGGGTAAGTTTAAGCATGCAGGACGATATGTTTCTGCCAATGACAGACTACTGTTGTATACTTTGGATTTACATAATCGCACTTCCGGTGGAACAACATGTTTTCAGGCCGCAACCTTTGTAAACTGGCTCAGGGTCCCTTATCGGATGTATAGGAGTTAGTTGTGCATGCATGCTCATGACATCTTTCTTTGCATAGAATTTAAATCATGATAAGTAATAATGTTTTTGGTAAATCATATAGCCAAACGAAACGTTTGAGATTGACTAAACCCATTAAAATTTTGTCTCGTTTTAATCTTTAGTCATTGAGTTGAAATGTTATTACCCTGAATGAAACTATCTACGTTCGTATATGATGTGCCTTATATTTTGAACCTTTCTTGTCAGAACTTACAACAAGAAATTGCAGCCTTCAATCTAGAGGATGATGGTGCAGTCCAAATGGACCCTCTAAAAACCAAAGTCATCCCCTTCAGCGTAGTCTTTTCACGATAGAAAGATGTATTATAACACTAAACTTTGTCTCGGGAGTTAAATACAAAAACGCCATTTACCATAATTATTTATAGTTGTCGACTTTTAATTCATTGAAAAAACCGTGTAACATGTCCCTGTACGAGTATATATTAATATACGAGGGGCGTTCATTAAAGATTCCCCAAACCTATTTCCAATAAGATTTTAAAGTAAAGAGAATTGAAACTTGGCACAAATGTTAATCTTTCTCTACATTGCCTCTAGCCAGAGAGACATACTTCTGTCATCGTTTAATGCAGTTTTGGAGACCTGTTCTGTAGAACACCGTAGATTGTGCCCGAAACCTTGCATTGACTTTATGGTGGCATTATCAATGACAGACTGTGGGCACCCATGATTCGGGCTGTTTCCTCAGACTTACGTCCACACTTGAACTGAGTATACCAGTGTTTGACAAAGTCATATGATGGGACATCACCCCCACAAACTTCTTTCATGTCATCAAATTCCTCCTTTAGAGTGCGACCTTTCAAATACAGGAATCTGATGACTGCTTGCTCCATCACACTACCTTACTTAATTTCAGCACACGGAAATGAGAAACAAATAACATTTCAGAGCTGCAATTTTTCCTGTGGCCAATAGATGTATAGAGGTAATGTATGTGTACAATTTCAACTTCCTACCTCAACTGGAAGTAGGTCAGGGGAATTCTTTAATGAACGCACCTCGTATGTTGCTTAAATCGTTTTAAGAAATAACAAACTTTACCTCTTTTCGACGTTTTCCTCTTATGATTTCCCTAATGCTTTCCAAATCCTGATCTATTGGAGGACATTAGTAACACACTCGTTGTTTGCGAAAAGTTAAAGCACAAGGGTTCATTTAACCAATTACCAGAGAGTAAAATTTAGACAAGTTTATAAGCTACAAGCTAAGAAATGATGCAAAAATGTTTAAATGAAATTTTACTCTTTTCTTGTCTTTGTAAGTAGAAAAAAAAATATTTGAAATGAAGAAATTACTTGTTTTCCACAATTGTTTTTCAATGCCATTATCTCGTGTGACGTCAAAAGGTGTTATAATATTGGAAACGGTTTAGCTAATATCATTCAACCTACTCGATGATGTACAATTATCCACTATTTCAGAACTACAACCACTAACAATCGCCCTAGCTGTTATCGGTAAGGCGGGAGCGGCTGGTGCATTTTCCTGTATCTACTTGTTTTCTTCTGAAATCCTGCCTACGGTAGTGAGAAACGCTGGTTTAGGGGTGTGTTCGTCTGCGGCCAGAATAGGTGCAATGTTGGCGCCTTATATAGCTAAATCGGTAAGGTCATTTTCAACTGCATGCGGATTGACACTCTTTTCCCAAAGAAAACCAGGTTTTGATGTCCCTAGTTGCACAAATTTGAGAAAACATTGAAACAAGATAAGAGATATTTATAATCAGATTTTCTCCTTTTGTCTCAATATATGTTTATTTTTTATGCTTTATTGTAGGCATTCTGTACACAATTTCAATATTTTAACACCCATTTCGTCATCTGCAGTAGCTCTCAATTCGGGCTAAACCTATGTTTGTCTTAAGGGAAAGGGTTTTACCATTTTCCTCAACAATGTGTGGTTTAAAGGGAGAATGCTCCAGTTTTTCGGAACACTCGGTCATTACGGTAGTAAATTAAATCTTTCGTACCAATATGTTTCGCTACCATAATTTCAATAATATAACTGTTACACATCATTACAAGTTACCATTTTCGACAATAAAATTGTATTTATTATGCGAAACTGATTTCCTCAAGATGGAAATAGATTATTTAGAGCAAGACAGTCGTAAGTGTGTATGCGGTTACCACGGTTTTGCGTCATTTTATTCATGTGCAGCTGATAAAAATTACTGTAATTCACTAATAAGTGCGCTGACCTATACATTTTCTTTTTTAATTATTACCAGGACATGTTGCTTAATACAATGAGGGAGTTTTTATCAAATTCTGTTATGTAGAACTTGAAATATTTCCAAAAATATGCAAATTTTGACATAAAAACTCCAGCTTTAATGATCTAACCGAACACGTGAGCATGCTGTTTCATTTACGCGTTTATAATAGCACATAATTTGGGGTTTTCTGTTCTTATTAAATGTAAGACGTTACTTTAAATCCGTTTTCGGGACTAAACGATGAATATACAGTATTTTATTAGCATTTTAGTGACATTGGACAGGTGCAAGAAATTGTGCAATTTTTCGATGTAGGGGTATGTGATACGAATGCCTTTAAAATTCAAACAAGATCGCTGACCATCCATTTTTATTTTATTTTTCAACTAGTAATAACATGTAATTTCAACATACAAAATATATGAATAAATTCTATTATTAGGAAAAATATTAGGAAACTGGAGCATTCCCCCTTAATTGACTGTTATCAGTCTGATTGATATTGAGAGAAAAAAGTACGACTAAAATCCTTCTCCTGAATGTCTAAGGTAACCTGTAACAGATCGAGGATATTTGATAAAATGTTTTTGAATGCTGATCGTATGGTATTTAAGGCATGTCTTAAACTCTTCAGACAATATTGTTCAATACTGGGCAATTCTTACTCCATCAGCATCCATTTCATCGTCTGTAAGAGCTTTCAAGGTGGATCCCTAGATATGTGTCGTTTCGGATTTTGAAAAGGCTTATGACACATTATGTAAGTTATGATGGTCGTTTGCTCCTGTTTTCAATATTGATGTAGGGCGAGCTGATCGGTGGCAAATTCGGACAAGCCGAGCCCCTGGTGATTTTCGGCACACTCTCCATTATCGCCGGTCTTGTTCTGACTGTACTACCTGAAACATTACACCAAAAGCTGCCAGATACCATTGAGGAAGGGGAACGATTTGGGAGGTAAGAAGTAATCGGAGCCGTGATCTAAGAGAGAGGACCCTTATCGTTTTTAGGTCAATCACATACCAGATCAGACTGTGCAATTTCATTCGTATATCTCTTTTAACCCATTCCCACAAATGGGCGCACTTTGACACCCAAAAGTTAAAGGGACATTTCATCCCCATTTCAATTTTTTAAAGTATGTCTTGATGCCAAGATTGGTTATTCTAATGACAATAAATGCTATCAGTTTTTTTTTAAGTTGTTATTTATAAGCGAAACGTATGTACGTTTAAAGTTGAGACAGATAGGGCAAATCCGAATTGTTGTGGACAACAATTTGATTAATTTTAGCACTAAAATATATATTTCTCGTAAACGGCGCAATATTTTGGCTTGAAATATTCAGAATTTTCATAAGAAAATATGCTATATCAGATAAAAATAAAACTTAAATTTATGAAAAAATATCGTGAAATGCCACTTTAAAGACTTCGGAAAATATATTGGAAACTGAAGAAATTGCTTGCGACAAGTAATTTCTTCAAATGTCACAATATTTTCAACCAGAAAGACTTCAAATTGTGAAATTCAATTTACTTGAAATTATGGTCTACAGCATATTTGAATTGAAACCTGTTTAAAATTTTGCTGGTTGATAAAGGGATAAAGTTTTTTTGTGTGTTATAAAAAAGTTCTAAAAATATAATATTTATCTTGATCAGATTGAGCGCGGAGTATAGATTTGTGTAAAAGTTTTCGTCATATTTTCGGCATTTTTTTCCAATTTTGCTAGTGTCATTTGGGTAAGCTAAACCACACATATATTTGAGCCGGGATTTAGAAGAGGCCCCTTATAGCTTTTTTGTGTTGTCAGATCAGCCTCTGCATAAGTGCAGTCTGACCGGGACGCATAAGTACTGCTGTCTCGTGGTTGCTACGTGTCACCAAGAAGCTATTTGAGAACAACATGGTTCATGATCAGACTTCGTGTATACGCAGGCTTATTTTGAACCATGTTGGACTCAAAAGCCGTAAGATGCATTTTTTAAGACCCTGGATCAAATTGCTTGGCCTTGTCATTTGGAACACCTCGGATAATTCTATCGAACATCGAATCATCGACTCAGAAGTATGTGTATGAAAAAAATGTTAAAAAATACGATTTCTTGGCCGGAAGTAGTTACGATTCATAAAGTAGTTTTCGAGGTCATCCAAATGAACAACCATGGCAAGTTGCAGGACTTGCAGGTTGTAATCATTCTAAAAATAGAGGACACTGTAACTGCAAACAATGATTTTCAGTATCATTGCCGCTTCATTGTAACAGACGAACGTTTTGTGACAGTGTTGTTGTTCTTTTCTATTCTATTCATAGTCTGAAAGTAGATCCACGACTTACAACCAAGGTATGATTCGACAGAATTGTCCGTGGTGTTCCAAATGAGGCCTTGTATCTCATTTCAGGATGCACCTCGTCGCTCCCAACACAGTCACTAAGATAAAACGAACGAAATAACCGCAGAAGATAGTACTTAAAGGGGAAATTCTCTAAAATGGCAATACATTTTAGGCCTCAAAAGAATCTTTTTTCGGAAACATTCCTTGCGTTCGTCGGGACCAAACAATTTATCTCGATCACTTGTATACAAAGAAGTTGGCCATCCAAAGTGACTTTTTGGAAACGTGCACTCGCTCTCTCCAGTGTTTTTTTTTTTTTTTTGCTAATTTCTCGGCTGACAGTAAACGGATTTCGATGAGATAAAGTGCACCGTACGAGCCTTTGATAGTACCTTTACCAGTTCTAACTCACTTCACACCAAACACCATGACTTTGTCAAATATTCAAACGCAATTTTACACGACATATGTGCGCGTTTTCCACTTTTACTAGGACACAGAAAAATGCTTGTGTTTGAATGTTTGACCAATCACGGAGTTTGTTGTAGAGTGAGTTAGAACTGGGAAGTGGCCCTCTCGATCAAAGGCGCGTCGTAACGGTACACTCTATGTCGTTAAAATCATTCATCTTAGGCATATGCCTATTGTTGCACGAATAGGTAGCCTAAACCCGTTGCATTTGAAGATAAGAAGAACCCCGTTTTAAACTGACAAGTGCAAATTAAATAGTCCTGATAAACTTGGGAAGATTACAAAATGAATGAATAGTTCTTTTAAAATACTTCAATTGACAATAATGACGGAAAAGAACAAAACGTATATATATTGCAATATGTTTTCTTGTGTTCTCTCAATTTTCGTGGTTCATAAGCATGGTTGATAAGATTTCTTTCAAAATTTGGGCGTCAAAAAGGAGCATAGGCCTACGTTTTCGTCTTCTTGGAATCTCCCTGCTTTTTGGAGCACATTGTATTTCAATGGCGGATCCAGGATTTTTTTTCCAGGGGTGGGGGTGTCAAAGCCCAAATGATGGCATTTAATAAGAAGTTATATGGTGAAAATTCAATTTTCGGCCAATTCCAGGGGGTCATGACCCCCTGACATCACCCTAGATCCGCCCTTGTTAAGGTAACGGCCTATGTATCAGGAAATGGAGATGTTCATGTTGCACCACTAGACCTAGCCTAGCCTACATGTCACTTCAAAAACAGTTAACGCCTAGTAGTTGAAATATGGTTGGAAAGGGAAAAGTTGCTCGTTTAGAGCACTTTTCCACTTTTCTAGTTTATTTCAATTATAAACGTAGGCCTATTGAATGAGCTACATAAATTAATTTAGGGCCTATAGATATCAATTTAATTGAAACAGAAAAAAGATTGGATGAGTCGAACGATGGATATCTCGATGTAATGGCGTTCTTTGTGACCGAGACACAAGGAGTTGAACAACTATTGCAACCGGGGAAAAAGATTAACCCTTTCCCAAACAACACCTGGTTTTGACGTCCATAACAGAAATGGCTTGGGAAAACATTGAAACAAAAGAAGAAACTGCTGATAACCAGCAGTTTCTCATTTTGTCTCAATATTTTCTATGCCATATTCTACACAAATCATATCTTTAATAACATTTATATTGTCATTTGTGGCAGTTTTTGAAGTGGGTCGCCCTAAAATTTTGTCATTTGGGAAAGGGTTAAGTAAGCTGCTACAGACGACGAAACAGATGCTGATGACATTGATAAAACATGCCCTATAATGCAGGCCTACAAAAGTAGTGGCTTGATTTGATAAAAAAAAAGAAAAGAAAAAAAAAGATCTTAGGCCTATAGTAGATCTACACAGGACGTCGAACCCTGGACTTGTCTGGGAAAGGATTTTATAAACGGGATCAGTCATATCGAGTCTATCTAACCGTTTTCCAAACAAGACCTGGTTTTGACGTCCCTGAAAGAAATGGCTTGGGAAAACATCAAGACAAAAGAAGAAACTTCTGATAACCAACAGTTTCTCCTTTTGTCTGGATATTTTCGGTTCTGTATTATACCTGTAAAATCTCTTTTATTGTCAGCAGCAGGTTTCCAATTGGACCACCATAAAATTTTGTTGTTTGGGAAAGGGTTAAATATCTGTATAGCCCTTTACCAAACAAAAAAACTTTATACATGTCCAAATTCAAAGATGATGCAGACGACAATTTCAAGTGAATGGAATTTAAAATATTTTGGTCTTTTGGGACGCGTCGCGTGGTTTTCAACATTGGGGCGGCGGACGGGGAGGGTTTGGGAGGGGTGTCCCTTCCCGTTATTAAGAAAATTTTGTCTAGGAGTAGACGAAATGGCGCCATTTCCTGGACTTTAAATCCCCTTTCTGGCTTATTTTTACGACGTAGAATCGAGTATACAGTGATCGTATAAAAATTGACGTCTTTCAAGTTGCAGAACCTGAAGGTGAAAGTATTCTCGGCTTTAGTGTTGGAGATCTTGCCGTTTTTCGCCGCCGACATACATACAAAGCAGAAGCAAACATCTTATATCTGATATAAATAAAATCGACATACAATTAAATGTTGTCATCATGATCTATTTTTCCACAGTCGAAAGAATCGGTCAGACGATTTTTGAAAGCACAAACAAAATAGGCTAAAATCTTATTTCAATGTAAGATTATCTTTTTAAATCCCTTTTATACAACGTATGCATTTTGTTTACCCCGAGTTTGTTTGTTTTTTTTTTTTTTTTTTGTTGTTTTTTTTCCTTTCTTTTCTTTTCTCAATCTGTCCATTTTAACGGTGGAGATTGTGCATCATGGGATGGATAACGACTACGGACAAAATTCTGATTCTGGTAAGATATTTGCAACAACTTTCTTATTTCTGCACTAATTTTCAAACAGTTTGTTGCATGTACCCGGCATCATTCAGCTCTTTCATCGGATATATACCTAATAGAAAATTATAAGTAAGTTTCCCAAAATGTTGTCCCAACCGATTAGACAGCGAAATGGTAACAACTACGGCAAAATAAGCCCCGCTTCAGGTAAGAATTTTTGCAAAAAATCTTAATTCTGCGTCAAAATTCAAGCGGTTTCAGCCTATACTGAGCTCTTTCCTCTGATGTGTGACTTATTTGGGAACTCGTACTTTTCCCAAAATTTGATTCACCACAAAAACAATCTGAATTTTTTGTCGTTTTTCTGGTCGTTTGAGATCAATTTTTGAAAAAAATATTAGGATTCCACAAACAAGTCATATATCTCAATAAGGCGGGGTACATGCAACGGGGAACCCATGCAACAAACCACTTGGAAATTGACAAAGAAATAAGAAAGTGATTGCACAATTTCTTACCTGAAGCGGGGTAAAATTTGTCCGTATTCGCTACCCACTCCATGATGCAAAATCACCACCGTGATCTTTAAACCTGTAACATAAGAATAAAAAATGTAAATCGATAAGATGCCTTTTCCAGCAATGTTGATAGTATCAATCCAATTATCTCAGTCTTTTATCAAATTAAAGTGTAAAATTCAAAAAAAAAAAAAAAAAAAAAAAAAAAAAAAAAAGATGTTCCGTGTACCTCGTTGTTACATCTATGGAGCAATGAGTACATTGTTTCGACCATAGTACGATGAATAATCGCGATTCTGTGTCTTCTTATAGAAGGAACGTTTTGGGAAGATAAAACTAACGGGCTGAGTAGCTTTCAATATGTTTACTTTCAGACAATATAGTAAGGAATGACGTTAGAAGGTAGAGAAGAAAGTGGACTTAATTTTAAGTTTTGATTATGGCCTCGAACAAAAAAAATTCTTTAATGATGAAAGTCATCTGAAAGTCGCCGTTTTTCTTTTTTTTTTTTTTCTTTCTTTTTATTATTGTTATTATTAAATCACAAAAACATTATGCATGTAGGCCTAATGATTTTGTGTCCAAAAAGTAACCAATACGCAAAATCAGTTTGCTTTCGGGAAATTATTAGATAATCTGACCCATTCAGTCAATAAATACGTCTAAGCAAGGTAAAGGGTTAATCGCGAAACTATTGTAAGTGCTTTAAATTTTACCTACACTTACAATAGTCTTGCGATAATCACTGAATGTATATGTGACGGGTACAGCACGCTTTCACAATTATTTTATTGCTTTTAAAGTGTGACCGTTTCCCTGGAAACCGATAAGAAGGGAAACCAAGCGATTACCATTTCGCCGCCCCAAACGACAAATTGCCTTTTTACTTGCCGAATTATTGGGGCGGCGGCCGCCGCCCCTGCCGCCCCGCACGCGACGCCAGGGGTAGAAAACACTGTGGGAAATGAAGAAATTGCTTGTAACAAGCAATTTCTTCATTTTCCACAATGTTTTCCAAAGTCATTATCTTGTGGGGAGTCTAAAAGAGTCATTGCGTGGTAATGGGATAGACAGAAATCATGTGGACCGCTGTCTGTTCAAACATAAATTGAGAAATGGGACAGGTGTCCCAGTCAATCAAAAAAAAAAAAAAAAGAATTTCCTCCCAGTCTAATTCTACCCCAAACAAGGAAGTTGTTGAAAGTTGATGCGATAAAGATACTAAAACGGACATGTTTAAAGTTGTGACAGTTATTGTTGCGTTATGAAATGAGTAGACAGAAACAACTAAAACAGCCTGGTGGGTTCCCGCTGCCCGAATACGCTTCTGTTATCCGATGGTCCGTCAACGATGTTATCCTATGGCTCAAACAGGTAAAATCTACTTTCGATTTGAGTTTTGACAACTTTGACAAACATGTCCTTTCCCAAACGTCAAGTTTTTTTCACATGTTCAATTTGAAAGGAGTTGCAGACGACAAAACTCGTGTTGATACAGATGGGATTTGTGTAAAATGAAGTTCTAGAAAAATATTGAGGCAAAAGGAGAAAAAGCTGATTGGTGATATCAAAACCTGGTCTTGGTTAGGAAAGTGCTGATATACCTAGTTGGGGTTTGCCAAACACTTGATAGATCTAGATTCTAGTTGGATGCTTATCAGATGAAATAATTTGGAAAACAGTATTTTTATTTCCCTCAAATGATTCTAACCCTTTACTGCTTTAGCAGATTCCAAAGTTTGGATCAGTCCAAATATAAAGCGGTTGCAGATGTCAAGTAAATACTGATCAAGGGTGGATCTAGAGGGGGTCAGGGGGGTTCGGATCCCCCCTGACATTGGCCAAAAATAAAATTTTTTACTATAATAACGTTACATATTTAACACATTTAAAGCCATCCAATTTGGGCTTGGATCCCCCTGGAAAAAATCTTTGGGCTTGGACCCCCTGGAAAAAAATCCTGGATCCGTCCTTGCTGATTACCAGGATGAAATTTCCTCTTTTGCCTCAATATTTTCTTTGATATATATCATACTTAACTGGGAACTCCTATCTTAATGTTATCAGCCTTTAAGAAAAAAACTTATTTAGTAAAGCTCATTAAACAAGGAAGTTGTGTTTCCCAGGGTGTGGTATATGAATACTTCTCTGTACTATCTTAATTGATATTAACCCTTAACCCTTTCCCAAAGAAGCCCTGTTTTTTTGTCCCCATGATTATGATTTTCCTCTGTCATAAATAAAACATGTGAAAATATTGAGGGCCTTGAGGCAAAAGTAGAAAATGCTTGTAACCAGCATTTTCTCATTTTGCCTTAACATTTTGTGTTTAATTTTGTACACAAACTCTATCCACATCTATCTACATCAATGTGGTCTGCATCAACTAA
Organism: Fragum sueziense; assembly: GCA_963680895.1. NCBI lineage: Eukaryota > Metazoa > Mollusca > Bivalvia > Cardiida > Cardiidae > Fragum > Fragum sueziense. Next base: position 21,970,899 of record OY804601.1, read on the forward strand.
CAAGTTAGACCACTGGAATTTGTTTCGAAAAGTGTCAATAAACAGAGAAGTGTTTTTTTCCAGGATATAAATTTATGATATAAACTCTTTCTAAAACATCAAAATTTTAGACCCTATTTGAGACAGAGATGACAATTTGTAGATGATAAGGAAAGTCATTGCATAAAAAAGAGGCTGAGCACTGAAAATTTTTAAACAAAAGGAGAAAATGGTTTCATTTTCTTTGTTTCAGAATAAATTGAAAGACAGCATATCATGTTTTCGTTTAGCTGGAGTAGATGGAAATAAACTGTTGGTAAGTTACTAAATTATGAAATATCTTATGACCAAAATGGGTAGGAAATCATAATTGTGAATTTGTTACATACATAATCCTTTGCAGAACAAGACCGGCTTTTGACCTTCCTATTTGAAAGGTTTGGGAGAACATTGAGGCAAAAGAAGAAAACACTGATAACCAACTTTTCCTCAAATAAGACCCAACTTTACTACATAAGGAAAATAAGGAAAACTTCAAGGCAAAAGTGGAAAATGCTCATAAGCAACATTTTCTTCTTTTGCCTAGATATTTTCTCTGCTTCTGATATATATTTTATGCAAGTAATAATATCTTCATCAATATCAATTTTTATCATCTGCAGCAGCTTTCAAATGGGAGGAGCTCCCTAAAATTTTGTTGTTTAATTAGCACATATCCAGATAACAAAATTTTGGACTTTTCCAATTTGAAAGTGCTGCAGACAACAATTTCAAGTTGAAAGAATTTCAAGAAATCCTTCCATTTTGGGTTAGCACACATTGTGGAAAATGGAGAAATTGCTTGTCACCGGAGAAATTGCTTGTGACAAGCAATTTCTTCATTTTCCACAATGTTTTCCAAGGCTATTAGCTTGTGGGGAGTCAAAAAGAGTGATTGTGTGGTAATTGGTTAACCCATTACCACACAGTTACTCTTTTTGACTCCCTAGATAATGAAGGCTTTGGAAAACATTGTGGAAAATGAAGAAATTGCTTGTGACAAGCAATTTCTTCATTTCCCACAATATTTTCTACACAGAAAGACCAAAAAATGTAAATTTTCATCTACTTGAAATTGTCGTCTGCAACATCTTTGAATTTGGAGCACCCCAAAATTTTCTCATTGGGGAAAGGGTTAACTTAAGAAAGTTTTGTTTGTGTTTTACAGAATTGTACAGAAACAGACCTGGCAGGAATAGACTGTCCAGATAAAGAGATAAAGTAAGGAAACCTTGGAATACATGAACACGGTGTATAATCACGTGATACAACAATTTCAGAAAATCTTCAATAACTTTCTTAATATGGGACCGATTTCCATGCGATTTGAAGCAGAGAAGGTGGACAGACATCACGCATTATATGGATGTGTTGGATTTTTTAAAAATCAACTGATAAAAAAAGTATTGAAGATAAACCAAAATTTTGGTTTATCTTCAATAACTTTTTTATCAGTTGATTTTTCAAAAATCCAACACGTCCAGCTTATTCCTGGTATTTTCCAAACTTCTCTGCTTCAAACCGAATTCAAATTGGTCAAGTATCAAAAAAGACATTGAAGATTATCGGAAATTCTGAGTCACGTGATTATAAACTGTGTTGTGTGATTGCAAAATGTTTTGGTACTAATGTCAGACATTCACTGTATTTCATTAGACAATGTGAAATGCTTCCATCCATATAACATAAAGTTTTTATGTGCAACTTCAATTTTTAGCTCACCTGAGCACGAAAGTGCTCATGGTGAGCTATTGTGATACCACTGTGTCCGGCGTCCGTCGTCAGTCGTCCGTTGTCCGTCGTGTGTCGTCCGTCAAACTTTGCCTTGTGTGCACTCTAGAGGCCACAGTTTTTGTCCAATCAACCTAAAAGTTGACCAGAATGATTGTCTGGACAAAATCTCGGACAATTTCGTAATTGGGTCATCTTGGGTCAAAAACTAGGTCACAGGGTCAAATCTTAGAAAAACCTTGTGTGCACTCTAGAGGCCACATTTTTTGCCCAACCAACCTGAAAATTGGCCAGAATAATGATTGTTTTGATAAAATCTCGGACAAGTTTGAAATTGGGTCATCTGAGGTCAAAAACTAGGTAACAGTGTCAAATCTTAGAAAAACCTTGTGTGCACTCCTGAGGCCACATTTTTTTGCCCAATCAACCTAAAGATTGGTCAGAATTGTTGTCTTGATGAAATCTCGTACAGCTTTGAAATTGGGTCATTTGGGGTCAAAAACTAGGTCATAAGGTCAAATCTTAGAAAAACCTTGTTTTCACTCTACAGGCCATATTTTTTGCCCAATCAACCTAAAAATTGGTCAGAATTGTTATGTTGATAAAATCTCGGACAAGTTTGAAAAGAGGTCATCAGTCTGGGGTCAAAAACTAGGTTATTGGGTCAAATCTTAGAAAAACCTTGAGTGTACTCTTGAGGCCACATTTTTTGCCCAATCAGCCTAGAAATTAGTCAGAATTGTTGTCTTGATGAAAGTTCAGACACCTTTGAAATTGGGTCATCTTGGGTCAAAAACTAGATCATGGGGTAAAATCTTAGAAAAACCTTGTGTTCGCTCTTGAGGCCACATTTTTTACCCAATCAACCCTAAAATTGGCCAGAATTGTTGTCTTGATAAAATCTTGGACAAATTTGAAAATGGGTCATTTAGGGTCAAAAACTAGGTCATTGGGTCAAATCTTAGAAAAACCTTGTGTTCACTCTAGAGGCCACATTTTTGGCCCAATCAACCTTTAAATTGATCAGAATTGTTGCATTGATCAAATCTTGGACAAGTTTGAAAATGGTTCATCTTGGGTCAAAAACTAGGTCATGGGGTCAAATCTAGAAAAACCTTGTGTTCACTCTAGAGGCCACATTTTTGGCCCAATCAACCTGACAGTTGGTCAGAATCATTGTCTTGATAAAATCTTAGAAGATTTGTAAATTGGGTAATTTAGGATAAAAAACTAGGTCACAGGGTCAAATCTTAAAAAACCTTGTGTGTACACTAGAGGCCGCATTTTTTTGCCCAATCAACCCGAATTTGATTCTGAACATTCTCAGATTTTTTTTTCCCTTTATATCTTTGAAGATTTTGAATATGGGTCACATGGGGTCTTGAAATAGGTATCTAGGTAAAATCATAGTATAACTATTGCATTTAAAGACTAGCTTCATCATATACGGAAAGCTATGATCTAAGGTGAGAGCTTCAGGGACAATGGCCCTGTTGTTTTTTATAACAGCTATTGCTTTGAAACTTTGCACATGTATGCTTCTGTTACCATAATATCAGCCTCTAGGCAAAAGTGTGTTACTCTAACATTGAAATAATGGAATTTTTACCCTTTTCAGACTTAGAATTTTTTTCTATCCAGCACTTGATAGTTGCACTTTGCTGTCCTGAGACAGCTCTTATTTATGTCGCACCCATTCGTCAGAACTCAGCTGATATTCCTTAGCCGTACAACACCCAACCATGCTAAACAATCAACTGTTACTGTCTTGACATGTCACATGTCAGGTGATAATACCATCATCAGCCCTGCGTTCAGTAGACAAACTGTTAGCTAATGTTACCAACATTTGCAACTTCTTTGACCCAAATTTGACAGAATTGCAGGTATTACCTGCCTCTGATGTAATCACTGTTTGGTGGTTGTATGGTAGCGTGCCATTTGAGGTCAATATGAAGCTCTGATCCTACTGTGTTTCAGGATGGTTATGAATATGATACAGCAGGTGGATAAACCAGGCAGACCATTTGGTAATGCTAGGTAAGGCAAATATGTATCACATCTGCAGATCAATAGAGGGGGGCAGGGGTCTGGGCTCCACCTCAAATTTGTAAAGAAAAGGCTTATCAAAGTGAATTTTTAGGATTTCTATGGGCCTTTAGGGTAAGCTATGCTATTTGTGAACAACTCTTGTTATGTCATGTTAATACACTTATTATTTTTCTTTTCAATCTGTTTTTCTATGTGTATGTCTGTCTGCATGAACTTCATTTCTAACTAAACATTTACTTATAGGTCAGAAGAGCTGTAAATATAATATTGCAATTCATCTATTCATCCACTTGCATCATAATTGTGTTTATTTTTATGCTCCCCGAAGAGAGAGCATATAGTCGCCGCTTTGTCTGTCCGTCCATCCGTCCGTCCTGTCCGTCCGTCATTCCGTCCATCCGTCCGTCCGAAGTGATTTCTCCATAACCCTTGGGCCAAATCAAATGAAACTTACCATGTGAACTCCCTATGACATAATACCGATGTACTTTTCCTGGTTTTTGGATTTGAGGCCTCGTCATGGGAAAAGGGGACTTAATGTAAAATATAGTTTTTCTCTAATTTCTCCTAGTCTAATGGTCAGAATTTGATGAAATTTCATATTTGAGTAGTAAATCAGATGCCCTTGACAATAAACTATGTGAAATTTGGTTATAAGAATTATGTCATGCAAAAAGGGGGCTTAACATTTGCTAGCTTTATGTTAGCTCTGCATGGCATACATTTATTGTGACAATGCCTTTTTCGGGGAGCATTGTCCGTCTCTGACGGCTCTTGTTCCTGTTAAGTGTTTACCTGATAAAAAGCACAATTATCGCAGATCAGCTTGAAGTTTTCTCAGAATTGTTATGTCATAAGAAATGTTCTTTTACATCTTTTTTTTTGGGGGGGGGGTATTACAAATTTGGCCCTTTGTATTGCATGTTCTAAAATCTTTGCAATTTGATCCAAAGCCACAAATACTATCAGATATATCACAATTATAAATTGTTTGCATTTAACATTTCATTTTCAAATAAAACCTGGTTTTGTAACCCATATCAGAGACAGCTTTTGAAAATAGAAGAAATTTATGACACTCATATCTTTTGCATTTTTCTTTGTGTTGATTGTGTGGTCTGTCGGTTGAAATTGGCCCAAGTCTAAAATTGTGTCCCTTTGGAATTAGTTAACCCATTACCAGATGGGCAAATTTAGACTTGTCCAAATTCAAACATGTTGCAGACGACAATTTCAAGCCAGTGTAATTTTGCGTTTTTTTGTCTTTTGGTGTAGAAAACACTGTGGGAAATGAAGAAATTGCTTGTCACAAACAATTTCTTCATATCCCATGATGTTTTCCAAACCCTTATCTTGTGGGACATCAAAAAACATCACTGTGGGAATGGGAAAGGTCCTCTACTGTTAATTTCTTACAATGCTAAAGTTTGAATGTTTCTTTTGCCTGGCTTTGCATGTTTTAACTTGATCTTTCTTCTCTACCTAGTGGCAGTAGGCAGGCAAGTCAACAGCCAAGAAAACAGGGAGCTTCATGGTAAACACAGCATTTAATCAGATAATTTATATTCTCCCATAGTTTTATCCCTTTCCCAAACAACTAAATTTTAGGGTGATCCACTTCAAAAACTCCCACAAATGACAAAATGGATGTTATTAAAGATTTGATTTGTGTAAAATATGGCATAGAAAATATTGAGACATAACAAGACCTGGTTTTGTCATACCTAATATGAACATGATTGGGAAAACATTTGGACAAAAGAAGAAAATGCTGATGATCAGCATTTCCTCCTTTTGCCTAAATATTTTCTATGCCATATTTTACACATATCATAGCTTTTTGAACACCCACTTGGTCGTTTGAAGCAGCCTTTAAGTGATACCTCTAGACTGTAGTTTGTATTCAACCTTAGTTAATTTTAGTTAAATCCATGTAAACATGTTGTTTTTATGGACTTTTAGCTTGACCATTTGAAAACTACGCGTAGAATGGGGGGGGGGGGCTTGGGGCTAATCTAGTCACGTCGACGTAATGCTTTTGCTAAGCTTTTATGTGCAAGTTTGTCAAATCTCAGTTTATGGTGATGCCACTGGTCAGAAACTTTGCAAATGCCTCTGTGACCATAATATTAGCCCCTAGGCAAAGATTCTTTACTTATTAGCAAAGATTTGTTACTCTGACAATTAATTTTATTTTTTCCTTTTTGGATTTTTTCACTCTTCAGCATTTGATAAGTCACCCTTGGCTATCCTGAGTCAGCTACTGTTCTCAAAGTAGCCAATCTATGTTTCTGTCCCTTTCTTACTCTCTATTTTTTTTTAAATACCTTTTTTTAAACTCATGTATATTTAATCTCAAGTTTTGAATTGTTTCGCTTACTTGCAAATTATTGCAAGTGCATTTTTTCGTACGAGCCAAGTTAGAATGTTTGCTTGTATTTTCCTATCAAGCTAGCTATTAAACTATGTTTCACACAATTTTCAATTCATTATCTTGATGATAAGCTATAGATCTACTATTCTAGCATAAAATTATACATGGCTTTGTCAAATACATGTAAATAGGAATGAAAGTGAATATGAGGGTCATCCAAAAATAAGTGTGTTGTCATATCTCAAAAAGTGTTTGAAAGAATTTAACCCTTTACCAAACAGCAAAATTTTAGACTACTCCAAATTCAAAGAGGTTGCAGACGACACTTTTACATGCTTACATGCTTGGAGTTTTATAATTTTTGATGTTTGTTCTGTAGAAAACATAGCGGGAAATGAAGAAATTGCTTGTCACAAGCAATTTCTTCATTTTCCACACTGTTTTCCAAAGCGATTATCTTGTGGGGAGTCAAAAAGAGTCACTGTGTGGTAATGGGTTAATGATACTTTGCACACTCATGGTCTAGCATATTAGCTATAAAAAGGTGTGACCATGACCTTTGAACATATCACCTTGACTTTGGAATTCGACCTAAATGAATATGGCCCATATTCTTCGTACGGTAACAGATACAGCCTTGATATTACAACCATGGATACCTCCTGCTAATACCTTTCTTTTATACCCATGACCTTCGACCTTGTTACCTTTACCTTGGAGTTTGATCCACTTTTTAAAAACTTTTAACCGGGCATATACAGTATTTTATGTCCTATTACACATACAACATAGATATTTCATACATGGATACCTCCTATCAAAACTTTCATAATATGATCATGATGGTCTTTGACCTAATTACCTTCAACTTGGAGTTTGACCTTCTTTTAAAGAATTTTAACCTGGCCTATATTCTATACTATAACAGATACAGCTTTGATATTACAAAAATGGATCCATTCTTACTTTCTTTTAACATCCCCCCTTAACCCTTTCCCAAACAACAAAATTTTAGGGTGGTCCAAATTGAAAGATCTTGCAGACAACAATTTCAAGTCGATCAAATTTTTAGTTTTTGAGTCTTTTTGGTTAGAAAACATTGTGGGAAATGAAGCAATTTCTTCATTTTCCTCAATTATTGATTTTTCCAAGTATTTCTTTTGAGGGAGTCAAAAGGCGTCAATGTGCAGAAATGGGTTAAACCATGAGACCAATTTTGACCAAACTTGACAGGAATGTTCCTTTGGTGACTTGTTTATAATTTTAATTTTGAAAAGCTTTTTAATTGAACTTCCTTCTTGTTGTATGGGAAAGTGTTAAAAATTTAAAGAAAGGACTAGCATTGAATAATGGGCGGTTTATTTGAACTTCTTACTAAATTGACCTTATTTTTGAAGGTACAACAAACAAGATGGATATAAGAGACCTCCTCAACCTCAAAAGAATGACAGTGGTGAGCATTTTGTCACATTTTTATGCCCCTGTATTGAGAGATGGGGGGCATATTATTTACTCCTGTCTGTCTGTCTGTCTGTCCATCTTTCTGTCTGTCTTTCTGTCTGTCTGTCTGTCCGTCCATCTGTCTCTCTGTCAGAAAACTGAACATTTTGCCTTTTCTCCAAAAGTATTCGACATACAAACCTCAAATTCGGTATGCAACTTCCTTTCAATGATACCTATCTTGTTCCATACAATTTGACCTTCCTCAAGGTCATCTGTTAACTGTTATTGACCCTTTACACAAAAACTTAACATTTTAGAAAAATGGCCTTTTTCAGGGGCATTGGTGTTTCACAAACATATCTTGTCTTTTATTAGGATTTCTCTTAACCCATTACCAGACGGCAAAATTTTGGACTGGTCCTATTTGAAAGGTGATGCAAACAACAATTTCAAATTGGTGAAATCTTAGCAAAAATTCCATTTTGGGTAAGGAAATATTGTAGGAAATGAAGAAATTGCTTTTCACAAGCAATTTCTTCATTTTCCACGATGTTTTCCAAAGCCATTATCATATAAGGTGTCAAAAAGTGTCACTGTTTGGTAATGGGTTAACGCATCCATAATTTAACAGTGACACTTTTTGACACCTTAAAAGATAAATACTTTCAAAAACACTGTGGAAAATGAAGCAATTTCTTTTAACAAGAAATTTCTTCATTTCCCACAATGTTTTATACCATAGACTACCAAAAACTCATTTGCTTGAAAATGCCATCCACAACACTTTTGAATATGGAACCGTCTAGAATTTTGCTGTTAGGTAATGGGTTATTACATTCATACACATTGAATCTTTTTGACTCCTCAAAAGATAAATGCTTTGAAAAACATTGTGGAAAATGAAGACATTGCTTGTGACAAGCAATGTATTCATTTCCCACAATGTTTTCTTTGATAAAATAGGAAAACATGTAACATTTGATTTACTTGAAATTGTTGTCTGCAACATCTTTGACTTCGGACCGTCTAAAATTTTGCTGTTTGGTAATGGGTTAACCAGTTACCGGACTGTAGAAATATTTCTTATCCAAATACACAGGATGTTGCAGAGGACAATCTCAAGTGAATAAAATTATAAATTTTTTGTGTAGAAAATACTGCGGGAAATGAAGAAATTGCTTGTTTAAAGCAATTTCTTCGTTTTCCACATTTTTTCCTGAGCCTTTATCTTGTAGTTATGAGGTTTTGACTCCAGCCAACATCTTATGTTTATAATTTCAGAAGATGATTCAGATGGCTCCTGGGGCTCAGACTTTGAAGAAGGTAAGTTCTGAATACAATTTTATCCAGTTAGCCCATTGCCACACATTTAACCTTTTCCCAAACAAAAAATTTTAGGGTGGTCCTATTTAACCCTTTCCCAAATAAGACCTAGTTTTGACGTCCCTAATAGATAGGGCTTAGGAAAACATTGAGACAAAAGAAGAAACTGCTGAAAACCAGCAGTTTCTCCTTTTGCCTCAATATTTTTTGTATTATATTATACACAAATCATATATTTAACAATATCTATTTTGTCGTTTTCAGCAACTTTAATACAGGAAAAGTCCAAATTTTGGTCGTTTGGGAAAGGGTTAAAAGTTCATGCAGAGAACAAAACGGATGTTATTCAAGCTTGGATTTGTGTACTATATAACTCAGAAAATATTGAGACAAAAGGAGAAACTGCTGGTTATCAGCAGTTTTTTTCTTTTGTCTTAATGTTTTCCCAATTCTATTTTCTTACTGACGTTAAAACCAGGTCTTGTTTGGGAAAGGGTTAACTTTTTTGAGTCCCTAAAAGCTAAAGGCTTTGGAAAAGGCTGTGGAAAATGAAGCAAAAATGTGACTAGCAATTTCTTCATTTCCCACATTGTTTTCAAACACAAAAGATCAAAAATATTAAATTTCATTCACTTGAAATCGTCATCTGCAACACCTTTGAATTTGGACCAGTCTATTTTTTGCTGTCTGGTAATGGGTTTACCGTGACACTATTTCAGACAAACAATTATAGTATTCTGTAGGTGTTGTCATAAAAGCTCATAACTACAGCTAGTAGTTATTAGATTTTATAACAATGTTAACGGTTTGTCAATTCATAAAGGTAAAACAAGTCTATTTTTAGCACAAAATTCATGGCCATATTACATATGGGCCAGGGTCTGGAAAAAGGTCCCTTTTGACCATTGACAACAATATGGATCCAGGTCAGCCTGTGCATATGCACAGTCTGATCAAGATCCATGTTGCTATCTCTAACATGTAAGTGAAAATATTATGTTGCTTCAATTTGAATGCCTTTGTTGATGACAAAATTAAAAGACTTTAACCCTTTTCAAAATGACAATTTGTAAACTGCTGGAGACAACAAAATTTATGCTGACAAAGAAAGGATTTGTGTACAATATAATATTGAAAATATTAGATCAAAAGGATAAAATGTTGATTATCAGCATTTTCTTCTATTGTCAAAATGTTAAGAATCAAAGAATTTCTTGTGTAGGGAAGAGTTAATGAATTATATGTATATTCATATGATAAATACCTTTTTCTTAAGAGTTTGAGTCATTTTGTCGAGGGAGTTCCTTATTAGCCTTTCCAAAATGGCAGGAATTTTAACTTTTCTAATTCAAAAGCAATTGCAGACACCAAAATTGGCGTAAATTGATTTGGAATAAAATATTTTTTAATACATAAAGTATTGAGGCAAAAGGAGAAAATGCTTATCGTCAACATTTTCTTCTTTTGTCTCAAAGTTTTCCCTAGTCTTTTCCGCAAGGGAAATGAAAACCATGTCTTGTTTGGGAAAGGTTCAAAGATTGTCACTGTTTATGAGGAAAACATTAATATTGTAGTAAGTGCAAAGCTATGTAAAAATGTATGAGCCGGGACTAGAAAAGTGTTTCCTTATGACTTTTGAGAACAACATGGTTCCAAATCAGCCTGTGCATATGCACAATCTGATCGCAGGACGCATGTTGTTTACTTATATCTTTCTCATGACTGATAGAAGTTTTAAGATATCTCAGCCCATATATTTACACCAGGATCTCATTTAAGGTGCCTTTCAGTACAACATTGATCTAGATCAGCGTGGGCATAACTTCAGTCTCATCAAGATCCATGCTGTTTCCCTGCGAAAATTTCTTTTTATTCAAGAACTGTTCTAGAATGTTCTAGATTGTTAAATGGAAGTTCTAGAACCTAGAACTGCCTTTTAATGATCTAGAACATTCTAGAACTTTAAATATGTTCTTGAATTTTTTTCGCAGGGGTTTTGTTACAGTGTCTTTACTACATGTAGCTAATCTCAGAGTGTATCATGACTCAAGATCAGACTGCGTTCAGGTACAAACCGATCTGGATCATAATAATATTTTATGGGCCTTTTTCAACAACATTTAAATCTTCATAATAGCATAAAGAATTTCTACAACTGTTTGAATTTTGAAAAGCATAGAATTTATCTTTCTTGAAAAGGTTTAATGTTAATTTAGTTTTAGATTCTCTAAGAATAAAAGTTAAAACTCTTTAAAAATGAGCTGTCAAAAGCACTTTAACAATATCATCATTTATATTTATTATGTTAAATGAATACAATAAAATCTGTAGCCAAAAGGAAGCTAAGGTATTTGAAGAAGCACACTCCTGACATAGAAGGTATACATATCCATGCGCGGATCCAGAGGGGGGGTCAGGGGGTCATGACCCCCCCCTGGAATTTGGCGAAAAAAGCGGTTATCAAAAAGATTACTGGTTATGTCCCAAAATAGCTGTGTCATTCGTCCCTGTGTGCCACCACAAAATGTTGTTACATTTAGTCCTTCATGGTATCTGTATGCGAGGACCCATAGCAAACCCCTGACCCCCCCTGGAATTTGGCAAAAAGGGATTAAAGATTGGTTGACCCCCCTGGGAAAAATACCTGGATCCGCGCTTGCATATCTATAGTTAGTACACTGCTTTTTAGGCCTAAATTGGTATAAGTAATCTGTATCTGTATATGTTGGGTCAAAAGTAACTTCTTCAGGCTTTAACCTGTGTTGGAACTCTCCTGAACTAGATATCCTATATAGGAAAATCATGGCAGACATGGCGAAAACCTGGAAATTTTTGTCAGACATTCGGACTGACAATTCTAAATAATCTGTCATACCGAATGAAACTCTGTCAGACCGAAAGGTCAGAATAAAAATAAGACACATTTTCAATCTTCAGATTATTCAAATGAATACCCACAACATAGGGCATGGATTTGGAATGCTTTTAACCTCCCCACTTCCCCCTGTTTTAGTTTTTAGCTCCACTGGCCGCAGGCCAGCGGGCTATTGTCATGGCGTTGTGTCCGTCGTGCGTCCGTCCGTTAACTTTTTCTTTAAACATCTTCTCCTCTTATACCATTGGGCCAATTTTGACCAAACTTGGCAGGAATGTTCCTTGGGTGACCCTTTTTCAAAATTTGTTCGCGAATTTTTGATTCGTCAAAAAATGTGGGCGTGGCAGGGAGAAAGGGGCTTATCAGACTTAGAGAAATCAAGAAAATTCTTTAAAAATCAACCATTGGGCCAATTTTAACCAAACCTGGCAGGAATGTGCCTTGAGTCATTCTTTTCAAAATTTGTCCACAAATTTTTACATTTGTCAAAAAATGTAGCCGTGGCAGGGAGAAAGGGGCTTATCAGACTTAAAGAAATCATAAGAAAATTCTTTAAAAATCAACCATTGGGCCAATTTGAACCAAACCTGGCAGGAATGTGCCTTGAGTCATTCTTTTCAAAATTTGTTCACAAATTTTTACATTTGTCAAAAAATGTGGCCGTGGCAGGGAGAAAGGGGCTTATCAGACTCAAAGAAATCATAAGAAAATTCTTTAAAAATCAACCATTGGGCCAATTTGAGCCAAACCTGGCAGGAATGTGCCTTGAGTCATTATTTTCAAAATGTGTTCATAAATTTTTACATTTGTCAAAAAATATGGCCGCGGCGGGGAGGAAGGGGCTTATCAGACTTAAAGAAATCATAAGAAAATTCTTTAAAAATCAACCATAGGGCCAATTTCAACCAGACTTTGCAGGAATGTTCTTTGAGTCTCTCTTTTCAAAATTTATTAACAATTTTTTACATTTGTCAAAAAATGTGGCCATGGCAGGGAGGAAGGGGCTTATCAGACTTAAAGAAATCATAAGAAAATTCTTAAAAAATCAACCAGTGTGCCCAATTGAACCAAACTTTGCAGGAATGAGCCTTTAGTCGTTCTTTTTAAAATTTGTTCACAATTTTTTATATTTGTCAAAAAAATGTGGCTGTGGCAGGGAGAAAGGGGCTTATCAGACTTACAGAAATCATAAGAAAATTCTTTAAAAATCAACCATAAGGCCAATTTTAACCAGACTTTGTAAGAATGTTCTTTGAGTCTCTCTCCAAAATTTATTCACAAATATCAAAATTTGGCTGCCGCTGTGTAAGGCTTACAAGAAATCGTGGGATAATTCTTCCACTTTAACCAGTGGAGCGATTCAGGCCCTCCTGGGCCTCTTTTTCTACCATTTTGTAGATCTATCTATATTACAATTGCATAGAGTAATGAGTATTCTAAAATGTTTTGGCTTTTAATCCTTTTATGGTAGCAAGCTGACAGCTGCTGATAACTTTTTTTCATAATAAGTAGGCAAGTTTTTTTTAGAAATGCAGACTAAGACAGATCCGCAAATATATTGAATAAAGAAAAGACAAGTGTAAAGGGATATCTATGTTTCATCCAAAAAAGAAAAGGGTCAACTCACACAATGTTTTTGGGGGTGCCAACACTTCCGCGGTACAGTCTTTTGATGTCTGATTCTACCCACCCTTTGTAATTGACTGGTCCATTTTTTTGGTGACTCACATTAAGGGACGGAAATTCTCTAGATTTATAGCATGGATTATTGAAAAAAATGGTATTCATCTTTTAATTTATATTCTTAGTTCTTGTTAAGTAAATTGTCGATCTTTTCATACAAACAAACCTCAAGATTAGCGTCGGACAGTTGGACTGACAGAAAGGAAAAAAATATCGTACATGGCGTAATTTCATCGGACAGGTCCGAAGGTCCGACGGTCTTCGCCATGACTGTCATGGCAAAGTATTGAGACAAAAAAAGAAAATGCTGATAGCAAGAATTTTCTCCTTTCATCTCGTTATTTTCTGTGGTGTATTATACGCGAGGGATCTAGCTGAGAACGATTAGATACGTCACAACTTGTGACGTATATAATGACATCATTGTGTGATCACATGACTACTATCTTTATCTACATGTATTTTGTTTTCTCCAGAATCTGTCAAATGGAAACAATCGAAAATTTTGCCATTTGAGAAAGGGTAAAATACATACAATGAAATTAAAATTGAATGGAAACCAATTCCAGCTATAATGCATTTAACCCATAAGCACACTATTTGACTCCCTTCAAGATAATAGCTGTTGAATTGTGGAAAATGAAAAAAATGCTTGTAACAAGCAATTTCTTCTTATTCCACAATGTGTTCTACATCAAAAGACCAAAAATGCAAAATTCCATCCACATTAAATTGTTGTTTGCAACATGTTTGCATTTCAACAGGGCTAAAATTTTGCTGTCTGCATGGTAATGGATAAAGAAGCCAACTCCTGCAGTAGAGGGCATAATTACATGGTGTTGAATCACATTAATTGCACAATAATTGCAAAAGATCTTCAAAAATTTTGTTAATACTTGAGCAAATTGAAAATGATTTGAAACAGAGACGGTACCGTAATTCAGAGAATGGATGGATGTACTAATAAATCTTTTTTAACTAGAAAGACCTGAAGGTCTTGAGTCGCTCCACAGGCCTGAATTTCTTTTAATATCAAAACCAAGTTTTGACTAGATTTTTTAATACTTGTGGTTCTTACAGCAAAAACAAAGTCAAAAGCAGCAATCGTGTGGTCAATGAAAAAGAAAGTAAATGATTGCCTAATATTTTAGGGATGTTGAGCGATAATAAAATTGAAAACTATGATTTTGCCAAATTCAAGGACATATAATTCAGTATGTACAGTCTAACCTGTATTAAGAGACCGTCTTTGGGATTCACCAAAAAAGGTCACATATGACAGGTGGTCTCTTAATTGAGGGTCAGACAGAATTGGTAAAATTTTCAAAGTACATGGTTACTTACTTACTTGGTTACTTACTTACATCTACGATCAATGTTTAGAATTTATTGCATGCTAAAATTTATTTACAAATGAATATACTCTACATATATAATAAAACTAAATAAAATTATTGAAAGAACACGCCTTATATAGTAAGAATATCCGTAAATCGATCTACATTAAGTTTCCTTTACAATACACTGACCGACATGGTGAAAATCACTCACGATTCAGCATGTCAGCAGACCTTCAGGCATGTCAAATAATTAATTGTCTTCGATCCAACATTTCCTATTTTGTCATTTCCACTGTGCAACATTAATTTTGAAGTTCTTCTTGATGAAAGATCGGCCATTTCAAACAACCAAAACTCTAAATTGAATTCGAGAATTTGCCAAAAATTTCACCCTATCATTGTTTGTGCCTACTTGATTCGCGGATTCGTAGTTGCCAATACTCAAGGGATCCTTAATCGAACAAATATTTCGGCCGTTTACAAGCCCATCCCTACTAAGAAAATTACAATCAAGTTCGACCCGGTGACATCATTTTTTTACGATAACTTATTTCTCATGCTATTTGATTTTGAACACCGTTAACTTTCGTTTCCGTCTCAAGATTACGTCCCCGGGGAAAAGTCACTAAAAACAGTTTCGACGGTTGATTTGGGCACAGTTTTTAAGGACAGATCCTCCAGTTGTTACTGCGCAACTTACTGCGCATATCCTAAATAACGAAATAAAGCTTTTTCAGTAATTGGCCTTTTTCGGCAAATGTATTTTTTACATTAAGTTAATGTTTGGTTGATAAATGACAAGACCCTTTTCGGTTATTTCAATTTTCTCTGTTTGGTCAATTAAAGTGTAATAGTACTCGGATGGTACATTTCGCTTTTTGTTACGCGTTCAACATGTTGCGTTAGCGATAAGAAACGGAGCAACAAAAGCAAAGTGGTGTCTTTATGAATTAGTCCGCTTCAGATGGACACAAAAGATGACACTTTTTATTATCTAAAGCTGGTAATAAGGAAGAAAATGGATAAAAGTAGTGAAGCAATTTCGGACAGAGCTGCAAAAAGTAAACCAAATTTTGCTTATAACTAAGAAAAACGCTTGGTTTGATATATTTTTCTTTCTTTGTTTTTGTAGGTATGACCAAGCACTATCTCTATACCAAAAAGGAAAAAATTCTTACCGCTTGAATATTTTTATCATCAGAAACGTTGCGACTAAAAGAGTAATTTCAGCTATTTTGAAAGAATGTTTTACTAAAAATTTCAAAATCATCACTTAATTTTCCTATATTGATACTCATTTAGACAGAATAAAACATATTGAACACAATAAAGACTTATTTATGTAATCCTAGTCATTTCAAACACCTTTTTTGTGGGTATTTAAGTGATACCTTATTTTTGCAATTTTAGACAAGAGAAGTCTCCCTTGAAATCCAATAACTTTTTAATTCGCTTGGTGACCTATAGTTTTTAAGTCATTTTTTTACTTCTCATATATTTAAATATCAGTACAGAAAAAATAAAAAAAATCTTACCGTAGGAAATAAATGGAGGATCTGTCCTTAAGGTCGCTTGTCGGGTAAGGCAGGGAGTCGTTTAATTCAGGGTCAAATTATAGCAAAATGCTTCGGGAGGAAAAAATATGGTCGCATATGACAGGAAGTCGCTAAATTCAGAGGGTCGCTAGGGCAGGTTTGACTGTATATTTAAAATCAAATCGAAAATTTAACACATGCAAGATCTTATGGTCACTATCATTGACTGTTCAAATTATGTCTATATTAGTCAATATTTGTGGGCTTCAAGAGTGGAAAAAGTGTCGAAAACTGAAATTTTGTCACTTTCAAGGGCACATAACTCAGATTGTAACAGTGTGATCATGTTGAAAATTACACACAAGCAAGATCTTGTTGTCAACAAGATTCTTTCCAAATATCATCTTGATTGGTTAACATTTGTGGTTGTCAGAGTGAAAACAAAGTCGAAAATGGCAATTTTGTCAAATTCAAGGGCACGTAACTCATGATGTAAGATTCCGATCAAGCTGAAAATTACGCCCAGGCAGCATATAATGCTTATATATATTCTGTGCAAGTTCTGTCTTGATTGGTCAATATTTGTAGATTTTAGAGAAAAATAAAGTCAAAACCAGCAAAATAGAGCTGAAAATGGCGATTTTGGCAATTTCAAGGGTACACAACTGATGCTTTAAAATTCAGATCAAGCTGAAAATTTTACCAAGGCAAGATCTTATAGGAAGCGTCATTCTGTCAAAGTTTTATATTGTTTAGTCAATATTTGTAGTTGCTAGAGTGAAAACAAAGTCAAAATACAGCCGAAAATGGCAATTCTGTCAATTTCAAGGGCACATAACTCATGATGTAAAATTCAGATCAAGCTGAAAATTTTTACCAAGGCAAGATCTTGTAGTCAGCATCATTCTGTCTAAGTTTTGTCTTGATTGTTCAATATTTGTAGATTTTAGAAGAAAACTAAAGTCAAAAACTGCTATTTTTGACATTCAAGGGCAGATAACTCAGGTTATTCTAGTTCAATCCATATTCTTTGAAGGTATCTGAGAGAAGGTCACCCAAGGATTATTCCTGTGAAGTTTTGTTGAAATCCATCCAGTAGTTTTTGAGAAGAAGATTTTTAAAGAAAAAGTTTATGGACGCACGGACGGGCGGACGCACGCACACACGCACGACGGACACACCACCATGACAATAGCCTGCTGGCCTGAAAGGCCAGTGGAGCTAAAAATCAGCCGATGAAAAAATATTGACAACCAATTTAAATTTTGGTTGGTCATCAATAACTTTTTTGTCAGCTGACTTTTTATCTGTCACATCCAGCTACATGTAATACCTGGCATTTTCTGTCTTCTGTTTCAAAACGAATTCCATTTGGTGTAGTATTAAGCCTTTCCCAAACAAGACTTGGTTTGATGTCCCTAGTGGAAAAGGCTTGGGAAAACATTGAGACAAAAGAAGAAACTGCTGATAAACAGCAGTTTCTCCTTTTGCCTCAATATTTTCTGTGCTATATTGTACACAAATACCATATTTTCCAACACACATTTTGTGGTCTGTGGCAGCTTTCAAACTGAAATGGATGGCAGCTTTCAAACTGAAATGGACTAGAAATTTGCTGTTTGGGAAAGGGTTAACAAACAAATGGACAATTTTCTGAAACTGTTGTATCATATGATTGGCTAGTTAGTTTACTGCTTTTGAAGCCTTCAATTGGGATATATTAGGTTCGACCTTCTTATGCCTTTCTCAAACAAGACAAAGTTTTGATGTTTGTATAGGAAAAGCTGCTTTGCAAAATATCATGGAAAATGATGAAATTGCCTGTTTGGGAAAGGGTGAATGATATCGTAAAACGTGAAATAGCTGCAGGCCTTCACCTATAACTGTCAAATTTTGACAAATTAATTTTACTGCACTCCAAGTTTAAGTAAATAAATTTTGTTTAATATTAACTACATGCAATTCATAATATACTCAAAAAAGCATTTACCCTAATTATTCGAATAAAGGCCCGGGCATTTATTGGAAAAGTGTTCGATAGAAAAGTTAGGAGGGTGGGCGTTTATTAGAGGTTTTCGAATTTTGATCGTTAAAACATGCAAATATCAAATGTCAATTCATGGACTCAATGTAAATCAAGTAAAAGTTGGCAAAGTTTTGTTACAAGGACTGTAAAATACAATTTTTGGATGAAATTCCTTCATTGTAAACAGATTAGTGGTCAGGAAATCATCTCTTTCATTGCTTTTGGAAATGATCTTTGGTTATGACATACAATACCTTTTTTCTTGAATCGGGGGATGGGCGTTTATTAGAAACAACCTTGTTTGCTTAAAATTGTGCTCAAAATAGGCTGATTTTCCCCTGAGATTTGGGGGAAGGGCATTTATTAGAATATGGACATTTATTAGAATAACCATGGTAAATACTTTCACCTGTTACCCCACAACTACCAAGTGGTTATTCCCTTTTGGGAAGGAAAAATTTAGACTTACTGAATCTCTAACAACAAAAGGCCTAGAGTGCAAAACTATAGTAACCGCACAAAGTTATATGCACTTCAAACAATTTGGAACAAGTCTTCAAATTATCCTGGGGCCATAATGGCCGACATTATTTGTAAATTGATTGTCTCCAGCAAAAATTACATTACAAGAGATCTGATGGACGACATGTATGTTTTGGCATATCAGATGGATTGTTGTGTAATTTTATTTGCACTCCTGCAAACCAGTTCAAGAACTGGTTCTAAAAACTTGGAATAACTAGACTGGTTGTTAATTACCACCCTGGTCATTTGTCATTCACTACATAATAGAATTAATCATAAACAAATCATCTATGCGGGAAGAGTAGAAGGTAGCAGGAGTATATGTTGTGTTTGTACTGGTGCAAGAAATTCCAGGATATGTAATTGGATAGTATTATCAGTCACCAGTATTATTATATACCAATAGCTAAAATTGTTAAAAGTTGTTAAAACATCCAGTGTGGACATCACATTGACTCACTAAAATACCAAATATGCAAATTGAGATAAACTTGTCCATCAAACTGTCAATGGATGACAGGAAAATACCACACAACCTGTGGGCCATCATAACTTTTACTTGTCCCTTATTGTAAACAATTTATTAGATATCTAATGAACATAAATAATTAGCCAATTAATGGCTTTTGTCAATCAAAATAAGCTTTCACCAATCAATTGGCTTGTTGAAATTTTGTTATCGGAATACCTTACAACCTGTGGGCCATCATAACTTTCATGTGTTCCTTTATAAATGTAAACAGTTAGATATTTAATGAACCTAAATAATTAGCCAATGGCTGTTGTCATCAAAATATACACTGTCCAATCAAATGACATTTTTTTCAGTTTTTAGACATATAATTATCTCCCTTGCATCTTTCAGTTAATTCTGAGTATCAGTTTGTTGATTTTGGGTTCAAATCTCTGCTTCCCAATATCCTTTGAGACATTTGACATGAAGTAATTGTTTTTAAACAATGAATTAATGAGCCAGGATCTGAAAAAACGTCCCTTAAAGGGATAATAGCTGTGAAAAAGGAAGAAATACCACAAAAAAAATATTTTTTGTGTTATCGAGGTCTAATCATCTGATATTATGAAAGAAGTCTTTTCCGCCTGTAACAGAAATGTGTATTTGCGTATTTTCCCCCTTTTACAATGTATGTCAGTAGGTAATGTTTACAATTTCAAGTGCGAGTCGGAATTATCCGAGTTCTGAAGGGTAAAATACGAAAATCAACGGAATTTATTTTCAAATCGTGTGCACGCATTGAAATGACGTCAGAGAATATAAACAGTAATATTGCAAAATGTGACCTGTCTCGGTAAAAGGGATCTTCTGGTAATTGTTAAAGTACCAGTCCTTGTCAATCTATGAAGACTGCAAAGACTACCCAGGATCGGAACTTTTTACTCTAAGTTAGTTTTCTGAATCAAGATTGTTCTTCCTATCTACCTATAATATATTAAATACCCGATTTCAAAATTCGAATGAGGTTGGTGTCCGATAGATGTTATCTCAAAATTCAGTTTTCAACTAACTTCATAGAAGCACGCCTTTAGCGTGACGGGACACGTTAATACGGATGAGCACTGACTCTTTCCCAAACATGACCTTGTTTGAATGCCCTTACTAAAAAGAGTTCAAAAAGCATTCGTGCAATCTGAGGAAACGCTGATAACCAACATTTCCCCCTATTGCCTAGATATTTCACCAGCAGTATTTTACTAAACCCTATGTTTATATACTCATTTTGTCGTCTACAAAACATTCAATATTCCAATTTATGAAAAGTTAAAATTATTGCCGCATGGGAAAGGGTTAAGTACAACAATTTACTACAATTTGAGGTTAACCCTTTCCCATACACAACCTGATTCAGACGCCCCTATTTGCTAAAGCTGAGGAACCACCATGACAAAAGAAAGGAATGCTTATTATTAGCAGTTTCTCCTTTTGCCTTTATATTGTCTAAGCTATTTCTTAAATATTTTACATTTTCAATGCCATTTATTTTGCAGTTTGGATCTGATTTCAATTGGAAATGGAAACAGTTATTTTTTGTCGTTTTGGGAAAGGGTTTAACATTATTCATAAGAAAGTACGCACTGGAATCCCGTGGAAATCGAAATGTTTCAAATTTGTGACCCGTCATGTTAAAAGGGACCGTATGGGAAGCATGGAAAGTATCGACCTTGGTCAGTCTGATCTGACTGCGCAGACTGACTAGGATCGGAACTTTTGATTCAAAGGTTATTTTCTGAATCTAGAATGGTTTATACATCTTACCTTATTTACATTTTCCAGAAGCAAAAAATGATTTACATCTGTTGAGTCTGTTTCATTTCGCGAAATTTGATTTTATAGACTTCCCATTAGGCCCTTTTCTGCGTGACGGGCAACATTCATGAAATAACGGGAACTCATTTAAATTTGTGACGCACACTTTCCTGTGTATCACATGATCAACCGACTGTATACGGATGTTCACGGCTGTGACAAGTACCCGTTATGCTATATTTAGCCACGAATGTAAACATATTTTGAGCGCCGTGGAAATGTGAGAATACCAACATTTATACGCTTGTTGTGGGTAAACCGCGCATGGTTACTCGCTTGAAATACGGTCTTTCTGCATCTTTTTGTTCATACTTTAAAAAGGTAAACCTTTTTTGAGGCAAATAGACAGTTTTTTCACAGCTATTATCCCTTTAAGGCTTTTGAGCCCAACATAGATCCAGATCAGCCTGTGCATACGCAGGCTGATCTTAAAACTCAATTTTTAAAAATGCTATAAGGGACGTTTTTCCAGATCCCGGCTCATTTATTTATTGTTGATGTTGGCGCTGCTTGGACTTTGTGTTAATAATGGTGGAGAAATATCAGGAAAGCATGATTAGGTGCTTAGACAATTATGCGCTTTATAGCTAGAAAGGGCTTGAATCAGAAATAGCTAAAGATGGCCCTGTGAAATCACATTTTGAAAATACATGTACTTCAAAATCTCATTGATGGCAGCATTTTTGTACAATCTGTTCTTCTCCCTATATGTAATTATTGACATTGCAAATATTTTATGGATCTCAGACCATTCCAGAAAAACAACCTGAATTTTTTATACTTTTGATAAGTGAATTATGCTAAGTTTATAGCTGAAATATTATCAAGCCTCCCTACCACTGTGGTGATTTTTGTTTGATATACACATTAGATCATGTTGTATTTTTGAAGATGATTCATATTAATTAAAATGTCATAAGGTAACCGTAATCAACTGCAGGTGAATTACTCAGATGACAGTTTTGTGTTGATGTGTGGACATTTGTGTTTCTTGATAAAAATAATATTTCAATTATCACAGGGGATTCTGTGTATGTAAATTATTTTAAAAAATAAATTGGATATATGATGGAAATATTTCAACGGGAAATGTGGATCAATCTTGAAATGGATTTACAGATTTATAAAGTTATTTAATTATTGAATAGAAATAGGAATTTCAAGATGCATTTCATTAGCCGCTAGTGTTTGAATTTATAGGCTAGAAAATTCTTCCATTATATCATGCTTACCTTTAACCCTTTCACTGCCAAATATTTATTTCGGACGTGTTTCTCACTGCTGAATTAATTCGAAGAAATTTCCAAGAATCGATACCCTGTACACAAAAACATGCATAACGTTTGACTCATTTGATGGATTCCTTTCAAATTTTCAGCATATACAGGCAAATTAAGCACCTATATGTGACCAAAATTTAAAGGTAATTTATGAAATGACAATATTTTTTTCTTTTTTATGTTGTGGGTACTCATATATTTCGCCCCCATAAATTTGTTGACTAAAGTCGCCTATGGCGGGGACCCCTATAGTCGACAAAAGTCGCCTATGGCAGTGAAAGGGTTAAGTGAATCATTTAAACAATTAAAATGTAAAATATCATTATCTTTTCAATAACTTTCAAGTATATTTTCCAACAGTTTTGATCTTTTTACTCAACCCCTTTCCCAAACAAGACCTAGTATTGATGTCTCTTATGTGACATGCTTGGGAAAATATTAAAGAAAAAGAAGAAAGTGCTGATAACCAACATTTTCTTCTTTTGCTTCAAAATTTTCCTTATTATATTGTACACAAGTTCTTTCTTGATCAATGTATTTCTTGTTGTCTGAAATATGCAACAGGTTTAACCCTTTCCCAAACAAGACCTGGTTTTGACGTCCCTAATAGAAAAGGCTTGGGAAAACATTGAAACAAAAGAAGAAACTGCTGATAACCAGCAGTTTCTCCTTTTGTCTCAATATTTTCTACGCCATATTTTGCACAAGGTCTATCTTTATTAACTTCCATTTTGTCATTTTTGGCAGTTTTTGAAGTGGATCACCCTAAAATTTTGATGTTTGGGAAAGGGTTAAAATTGGAATAGTCCAAATCTTTGCTGTTTGGTAAAGGTTAAAAGAAAATTTTGATCAGTGCATATATTCAATTACTAGAACTAAAAGAGAGAAAATATTGTGCTTACTGAACTAACAACTATGATAGAAACAAATGAAGATAAAGCGTCAAAATTGTATGCTGTGGTTCAAAAAGTGTCCACGGAAAAGGTCAAACTAAGACCTCCTCCACGTAAAAAACGTCCAGTTGTGTATCGCAGAAGTGTGGTTCTACCACTTGGCACAGGTAATGATGGAGAATTTATTTTGTATTAACCCTTTCCCAAACGGCAAAATTTTATGGCAACCCACTTCAAAAACTGCCACAAATGACAAAATGGAAGTTATTAAAAGTAGAATTTGTGTAAACTATGACATAGAAAATATTGAGACAAAAGGAGAAACTGCTGGTTATCAGCAGTTTCTTCTTTTGTTTCAATGTTTTCCCAAGCCTTTTCAATTAGGGACGTCAAAACCAGGTCTTGTTTGGGAAAGGGTTCTAAAACTATTCTTGCGTCTTTTAGTGATATATGGTGCAGAATTTTATCAGAAAAGGAAAATCTTTTTGTGTTTAAAAGGAGAATTCAACTCTGGTCATTGTAGTAGCTATAAATATTTGGGATATTGTGAAGGTATTTTTTAAAAAACACCTAACTGATTAAAATTGTGGCAATTGCGCTGAAAATTTGTGTTACCCTTTCCCAAACAAGACCTGGTTTTTACGTCCCTGGTCGAAAAGGCTTTGGAAAACATTGAAACAAAAGAAGAAACTGCTGATAACCAGCAGTTTCTCCTTTTGTCTCAATATTTTCTGTGCTATATTGTACACAAATTCTGTCTTAAACAAGGTCCATTTGTCGTCTGCAGCAGCTTTTGAAATGGAAATTTTGAAAATTTGTTGTTTGGAAAAGGGTTTAAGCAATATAAAACTCAAACCATTACATTTTAAAATGACTATTTTCAGATTCTGATGTAGATTATTTAGAACCAGACCAACAGCCTGCCCCACCACCCCCAGTTTCAAGAGGTAAGATGTGCATAGTTATTTTTCTTTATCCCTTTCCCAAACAGCCAAAAATTGGACTGTTCCCATTTGAAAACTGCTGCAAATGGCAATTTTGATTTTCATATGATATATTTTGGGGTACAAAATAGCATAGAAAATATTGAGACAAAAGGTGAAAATGCTGGTAATCAGCATTTTCTTCTTTTGTCTCATTGTTTTCCAAAGTCATTTGTTCTAGGGACGTCAAAACAGGTCTTGTTTGGCAAAAGGGTTCAAGTAGTCTACCCCTAATAAGATTCCTGTGACGTCGGAATTATTTGGGCGACATCAAAAACTTGCAGCAGAGGAACTTTCCACTGCCGAATGTTTAGGACCTTGCCAGAATAAGTTAAGATGCGTAGGGAGGACGCTTGAAAAAATCCAATGTTCTATGAATCTCAAAATGACCACATTACGGGTATTCTACCTTATCCCATTTTCATACAATGACGCCCCGCCAGATAAAGGCTATTTGGAAACATCATGGGAAATGAAGAAATTGCTTGTCACATTTCCCACAATGTTTTCTACCCCAAAAGACCGAAAAAGGTAAATTTCATTCACTAGCAACATCTTTTGAATTTGAACCAGTCTAAAACTTTGTTGTTTGGTAATGGGTTTAAAAACTCATAACTTCAGCTTGTTTTAAGCTGCAATTGTGAGGTCCTTAAAGAAAAGCAATGATATCAGTGGTAGATACATTTGGCTTTTTGAGATGTTTTTGTGCCAGAGTATGCAGCAGGAAAATGAACAAAATCAAATGAATGAAATTTGTTCTTTTGAGAAAAAACCAAAACTTTTACAAGCTAGAGGAAATCCTATTTACAAAATGGCTCATGATGGTGCTTAATGTTTTTGCAAACAAGACCTTGTTATAACTTATCTAAGGAAAATCCATTGGAAAAGAAGGAAAACAAGGCTAATAACCAGTCTTTTCTCCTTTTACCCTAAAGGTTTTTCATGTTGTTATGTGCTGTTTTGGGCTCTTAACACTTTCCCAAACAAGACAGAGTTTTGACGTCCCTATTAGAAAATACTATGGAAAACAATGAGGCCCAAGAAGAAAATGCTGATAATCAGCATTTTCTCCTTTTGCCTCAATATTTTCTGTTCAATATTGCACAGCAATTTCCTATGTAGTTACATGTACTTAAATGTTGTCGTCTGCAGCAGCTTTTAATTTGGAATGGTCTAAAATGTTGTTGTTTGGGAAAGGGTTAAGTGTTAAATTTCTCCGAATTATGCTTGTAGGTCGAGTACCACCAATACCAAACCAGACACCACAAAATACACCTGGTCGTAGAAAACCACCACCCCCAACTCCACAGGTAAATATTAAGAAAAATGGATTCAGATCAGACTGTAGAAATGTGGTCTGATCATTGTCCATGACGATTCTTTTGTAGGTATCACAATATGCAACAAGTCCTAGAAAATTACCCCCTCCCACTCCACAGGCAAAACTTTTTTAACCCTTTCCCAAACAGAGAAATTTTAGGGGGATCCACTTCAAAAACTGCCACAAATGACAAAATGGAACTTATTAGAGATAGAATTTGTGTAAAATATGGGATAGAAAACATTGAGACAAAAGAAGAAACTGCTGGTTACCAGCAGTTTCTTCTTTTGTTTCAATGTTTTCCCAAGCCTTTTCCACCAGGTACGTCAAAACGAGGTCTTGTTTGGGAAAGGGTTAAAGAAATTGATCCTGATCAGACCATGAAAATGTGGTCTGATCATGGTCAGTTGTTGCAGTACACACAAAGTTATTCTAAGAAAATCACCTTCTCTCATCCGCAGGTCAGATAAAAATAAAAGTAGATCCAGATCAGACTGAAAATGTTGTCTGATCATGGTTCATGACACTGCCTTACAGTTATCACATAGTAAGTACACTAGGTCTTAGAAAGCCACCCGGCCCCTCCCACTCCACTGGTAAACTTTAACATATTACCACACAGTTTCTTTTATTGCATAACTCCCCATAAGATAAGGGATTTTGAAAATATTGTGAAATAATGAAGAAATTGCTTGTGACAAAATATTTCTGCATTTTCCACAATGTTTTCTACACACAAAAAGACCAAAAAAAGTAAAATTCCATGCACTTGATGTTGTCAGCTTTTAACATTGGCCTTTTCTCCAAAAGTATTCCACATACAAAGCTCAAATCTGGTATGTTTCTTTATATGCTATCTATCTGTTCCATGCCATATGACCTTCCTCAAGGTCATCCATTTACCTTTATCAGCTTTTAACATGAAAACTAAACGTGAAAACTAAACATGGACCTTTTTCGTGGGCATTCATGTTTCACTATCACATCTTGTCAAACAAAATTTAAAGTCAGCAGGGCAAGGGTTAATGTAATGTGAAGCAATAAGCTACAGTTTATATTTGCTGGATCAGGATGAGCCCGTGGAAGATGATCAAGATGACTATATGGACCCTGAAGTACCAGAACCCCCTACAAGTAGAAGACCCCTTCCACGG
Source organism: Fragum sueziense (assembly GCA_963680895.1). Taxonomy (NCBI): domain Eukaryota; kingdom Metazoa; phylum Mollusca; class Bivalvia; order Cardiida; family Cardiidae; genus Fragum; species Fragum sueziense. Next base: position 21,997,778 of record OY804601.1, read on the forward strand.
CCCTTAAAACATGGAGAATCAGAGGTGAGATCTGTGTAACCCTTCTTTAACCATTTCCCAAACAAGACCTGGTTGTACTTTCCCTAATATAAAGTGCTTAGGAAAACATTGAGTCAAAAGAAGAAATTCCTGATAACCAGTATTTTCTTCTTTTGTCTCAATATTTTCTTTGCTAAATTGTAAAATCTGTGCTTATCAACATCCATGATTGTATGAGCTTTCAAAGAGGAACATCCTAAGATTTTGTTACTTGGGAAAGGGAAACATAGGCTGTTGTTATGCTCCCCGAAGGGAGAGCATATAGTCGCCGCTTCGTCTGTCCGTCCGTCCGTCATTCCGTCCGTCCGTCCGTCCGTCTGTCCGTCCGTCCGAAGCGATTTCTCTATAACCCTTGGGCCAAATCAAATGAAACTTACCATGTGAACTCCCTATGACATAATGCGGATGTACTTTTCCCAGTTTTTGGATTTGAGGCCTCGTCATGGGAAAAGGGGACTTAAGGTCAAATACACTTTTTCTCTAATTTCTCATAGTCTAATGGTCAGAATTTGATGAAATTTCATATTTGAGTAGCAAATCAGATGCCCTTGACAATAAACTACTTTAAATTTGCGTATAAAAGTATGTCATGGAAAAAGGGGGCTTATCGTTTGTTAGCTTAATCTTGGTTCTGTATGGCATACATTTATTGTGACAAAGCCTTATTCGGGGAGCATTGTCCGTCTCTGACGGCTCTTGTTTTGATATTACTAACATAAAAATGTTGGGGAAAGCATAGAGGCAAAAGAAAAGAATATCAATGTACAGCATTTTCTACTTCACCTCAATATTTTCTGTGCTGTATTATAGAAAAATTCTATCTTTTTCAACATACTTTTTGCAATCTGCAATAGCTTCCAAATTGGATCAACCTTTCTGATATTTTGTTGTTTGGGAAAGGGTAAATCCTTTTCTCAAATGACAAATATGAAGATGGTTTTAATTTGAAAAAAAAATGCTAAAGAAGATCATAATTATGGTTGTTAAAATGTTTGAATAAACAGTATATTTAACAAATACATGTATTGAGGCTAAAGAATAAATTGCTGATCATTTGCAATTTCTTTTCTGGCTACATGTTTTCCCTAGCTTTCCATTTCTCATACAACACATTGTGTTCTGTTGGAAAAGATAAGTTCTCAAATACTCAAGTTTTTGCTTCAAACTAATGCTCAAGTTTGCAAAGGTTAGAATATAAGCCTTAACATAGATCTACTCCACTGCTAACATTTTCCTCTCTTTTTTACTTGACCTTAATACCATAGACTTTTACTCCAGGATTTTTTGGTAGGAATCTAAGCTTGTAATTTGCTGCTTTCCTTTCCTTCAACTTGATAACAAAATAACATAAGAAAAAGGTCTCTAGATCTGGTCAATGGATTAACCATCTACAATTCATCTTCAAAAAATAAGAAGCTAGTTACTTATACTGGATGCTATCTTTGTACTGGTACAAGAAATATGGGGAACACCTGGATAAGTGCACCAGCTGTAGCAATATACTTGAAAAATAAATCGCTGCTTTTTAACAAAAACCTCGAAACCGCAGCTTAAAACAAGCTGCAGTTTAGAGGTTTTTCGTTGAAAAACGACAAATAGATGAATGTGGCTTTGAAGTTTTAACCCAATTTACTCACAATTTTCACCTTGTTTGGTAGGAACTCTATGATGACCCTGATAAAGAGGTCAAAGTTCAACATGTCCATGGAGGACCAT